>OX243819.1:16994758-17117258 GCA_945859605.1 Lumbricus rubellus | reverse complement strand
GACCTGGGGTGGGGTATGGCGAGCGACTGTCTGACCACCCGTTCAGTTGACCATACACTGCGGTCGGAAAATTGGCGGCGCAGACATCGTGAGTCGGTCTTCGTGTGTGATGGTTCTTTGGTTAATTCTCTCTGCAGGGAGACAGTATAAACAGCATCGCATGGAGCAACACAGTCATGCAGCCAAAGAAAGGAACACTGACCCAATAACCACAGGCTATATAAAAACCACGCAAGCCTCAAATCAAAACAGAACCTCTCGAGCCCTCCTACGCTGCCCCCTAATTTTAAATTCTTGTGTACACCACTGACACCGCAGCGTCTTACCTCCGGCCACCTTTGGGGTGGGGCTCACTTGGCCCCCTGTCTGTCCCACCCCAGATTCTGGCCTGGCACTGAAACTGCCCTCTGCAAACTGATCTTGTGGACTTTCCTCTGATGTAAACAGTGCCAGCGATTGACCTACATGTTTAGTCTTTTCTGATTCGGCTTTCTATATGGTGACGACGAAATATTTGAGATTTTCTAATCCATTGCAATTGCAGCTTTAACCTTAACACTAGCGACCCAAATGGTCATGACCATGATGACCGTGACGCTGATAAAGTGTGAACCTAACCTAATCATACTATCCAGCCAAGAGTATTTTGGAAAGACCAAGGGTAGGCCTATAAGTCAACCATTTAGATATTTTACGTGTGTGTGTGTAGGTGTGTGTGTGTGTACTGTGTAGGTGTGTGTATGCTGATATTGGCTGCAATTGTCCCCTTTCGTTTGATCTCACACCTTACCAAAATCCGTGCAATTTCACTCAACGCGACCAGCCGAGAGTTGGACGAGTCTCTGTCGATGACGCTACTCTCTGTATTTATTTAGCGCCACATTGCATCGTCGCAGACAAAAGATTCTCAAGGGCATATCAGAATCGAGCTTCCAAGTTGCAGAGTGCCACAGGTTACCCTTTAGAGTGTAGGGTATAGAGCCATTGACGAGCCCGATGAAGGGTTAGGCATAGGAAGGATATCCAGCTGGAATTGGAGCTTTCCGCTGCTGCAAGGACATTTTCATGGAAACTAAGTTTTAATGGCGCCTCACAATAAAAAATTATATTAATAGATTAGATTATGTGATTGGCCAAAGCTCACTTTCCCTTCTCTGCCTCTTCCTCTCTCCCTCATTTCCCATCGTTCCCCCGACGTATCTCCGTCCCGACATCCATCTTTCCTCCACCCATTCCTCCCTTCCTCGAATCCTGTCTCCCACCGTCCTTCCATCCCTCCCTCCCAATCTCCTCCCGGCAGTCCCTTCTTCCGCCTCTCCCACTCTTGTTCTCTCCTTCCCTCTGATTCTGCCTTCTACCATCCCTCCGTCCGACCCTATCTCCAACCGTCCGTCCCTCCAATCCGTCCCTTTTCCCTCCCTCCCTCCCTGCATCCACCTTCTGTCCATTCGCGTCCATTGCATGTGTAGGATTCGCCAGATAGAAGTGTGTGATTTTCATCCGGCCAACTTACGCAGTCACGTGACAGCAATGATGACTTCACCAAAAACACTTCTATACTCTGTTATAAAATGCTACTATTGCGGTCTATTCTGCCTCTTTTATTCCAATCTACTATAGTATTATTTTTTAATATATTCTTCTACATCCAAATGTGATCTATCGTAATTTATATAATTTTAACCTAATATCCTCGAGTCCAATATTATCCGTTGAGCTTTTTTCATTCCATTAAAATATATTCCAGTCAAATCTATTAGTATCTAATCTACAAGATTATAGTTTAAAATGATCAAATTTTGTATGGACTGAGTCAGTCTCTATTCAAATCAAATCCTTTCACTCCAATTCAATCTAATCTAATCTAAACTAATCATGATCTCTAATCTCATCTCTAATCCAGCTTAGTCTAATCTAATCTAATCTGCCAACTTCGAGTCCTTCATGTATGTCGGTATGATTCGCAATGCACAAGACATCCATCCATCCATTCACCCATCCATCCATCCATCCGTCCATCCATCCATCCATCCATCCATCCATCCATCCATCCATCCATCCATCCATCCATCCATCCATCCATCCATCCATCCATCCATCAATCCATCCATCCATCCATCCATTCACCCATCCATCCATCCATCCGTCCATCCATCCATCCATCCATCCATCCATCCATCCATCCATCCATCCATCCATCCATCCATCCATCCATCCATCCATCCATCCATCCATCAATCCATCCATCCATCCATCCATCCATCCTTCCATCCATCCATCCATCCATCCATCCATCCATCCATCCATCCATCCATCCATCCATCCATCCATCCATCCATCCATCCATCCATCCATCCATCCATCCATCCATCCATCCATCCATCCATCCATCCATCCATACATCCATCCATCCATCCATCCATCCATCCATCCATCCATCCATCCATCCATCCATCCATCCATCCATCCATCCATCCATCCATCCATCCATCCATCCATCCATCCATCCATCCATCCATCCATCCATCCATCCATCCATAGACTTTGCTTCTGAGCAGCAAAACCGATATCGACTGACGACCAAAGAATTGAAAGAAAACCACTGTTAGGATCCGATGCCTTTACAAATGACCATGGACCGTGTTTCTGTCAAGCTCCTTCTCCTCCATCAGAGACCTTTACATCATCGGCCACAGAAAAAACCTTCATTCAACCGTTCTTCTGCTAAGTATAACATACTACATTGTATACATTGTATACACAATACTACATTGTATACATTGTATACACAATACTACATTGTATACATTGTATACACAATACTACATTGTATACATTGTATACACAATACTACATTGTATACATTGTATACACAATACTACATTGTATACATTGTATACACAATACTACATTGTATACATTGTATACACAATACTACATTGTATACATTGTATACACAATACTACATTGTATACATTGTATACACAATACTACATTGTATACATTGTATACACAATACTACATTGTATACATTGTATACACAATACTACATTGTATACATTGTATACACAATACTACATTGTATACATTGTATACACGCAGTATAGTCCAGCGCTTTCCAAGAACTTCCATCAGCATTATTAGTCTAGAGTATCCAGTGTTCAACGACATCTTGTGGTCATCTTGTGCCTGCCATGCAGAGTCGCCCTCCTCCCTTATTCGTGCTTGGGACTGGCATCATCCGGAAACGACTGCGGCGCAATTTCCTCATCATGAGATTAACGCTTTAACGACGAGCGTGCACTTAAAGGGACTGGATGCCCAGCGCAGATCGCCGCTAAAGTGTTAAACGATGTTGACCATTAATAGGGCCTATAAGGAAGATCGTAATGTCCATCCACGTACGTCGTACGGTATACTAAGGCTACGTATGTATGCATGCGTATGTGCGTGTGTATGTATGTATGTATGTAACTATGTATGTATGTATGTATGTATGTATGTATGTATGTATGCATGTATGTATGTATGTATGTATGTATGTATGTATGTATGTATGTATGTATGTATGTATGTATGTATGTATGTATGTATGTATGTATGTATGTATGTATGTATGTATGTATGTATGTATGTATGTGCATTCATTTATGTATGTATGCATGTACTTATGTTGGAATGTACTACTACCAACACCACCACCACCACCTTTCTGGACAACTCAACTCCATGTTATATTAAGTGGTTTTTATGTTCTGCTGTTTAATGTTATTTAGCCTAGTTTGTTATAGAGTCTTACCCTGAAGCTATCCCCGTAATCTCTATACAATGAGCATGATTCCCACGGAGCACACGGATATCTGCAGTCTTTCTGTTTCATCTTGTGCTATGTCATATCTTTGATTGTTACGCTTGTATGCCATAATTATTATATTATTAGACCAAATTAGGTAAGCTTACACGAGGTCTGACAGACCACCAGTGTTTTGCATGGTCCTGCATGAAGACCAATTTATATCACCGTGCACGTTGGACAGCCAGCGCCTCTGAGTGGACTTCTTGATAAGGTGCTACAATAAATTCTTGAGATGAATGATTGAATGAATGAACATTATTAGCATCAAGCCCCCCACCATCTAATGATCAGCCAATCGATGCCGTTAATGGTCACAGTTTATGCACAGTAACCGTCCCACAGGAACTCAACCCAATGCTCCTCTGCGCTTTACGAGGCCAGTGCTCAAACCAGCCGGCTCCAGTTATGTTACACGAGCCTATAATATTATGTTATCACCAGTCCACGCACGCCACAAATCCTTCACAAAACAATGCGATTTGTACTTTCTCAAAGAAAGACTGCCGCCGCCGGCGCAGTTCCGCAGCGAAGGCGTAAATCACGTGATTTATGAAGCGCCTTTAATCTGATCGGCGATGTCTGAATGGTCATGCATTCATCCGCCATTTTGTTCGATTATTCGTTCGCTCGTTCGTTCGGTCGTTCGTTGATTTCTTTTATGCGCCGCCGCCATTATTCGCTTTATTAAATCATCGGCTGAGCTCAGTGTTTATATCGGACAATTCCGCTCAGCCGACTTCATCGAGCGGCTGGCGTCGGCGGCGGCTTTACGTCTGCAGCGCTCTTTTCGTGCCATTACTCGGATGATCTACTGCACGTTATGTCTGTGCGTCGTCTAAGACGATCTACTTATATTTTCATTGCCATGTAATATCTTTAAGCCGGTTACCTGTTTACATGTTTTTATTTACGGTACATTTTATGTCATCATCTGACGTGAATGATCCGTAAATGTCTTCCTGCTCGAGAGATGTATGAGCTTGCCTTTAATCCAGTCAATTCTGTATTATACGCGACCTATATTCGGGTGCGTCTAATCTAGCGAAATATTTTGTTTCGGTTCAAAATGACGGTGAAATGACGTAGTGTATGTTATAGCCCTGCTAAATTTCGTGTCAACAATCTATTTAGTTTTATGCTTTGCTCTCAGACCTTCACGTAAAACACCGTAATGTGGTATGGTGCCCCTCTGGGACCTCCTTAATTTATGGTAAAAGTCGTCGCCCGCATCTGTATGACGTCTAAATGGAAGTCTACTCTTGATGGATGATTTAGAAACGTTATAGACAATATGCTGTCCAGACAAACCTCGATCGTCGGTGCAAAAAGAGGCATTTTATGTTTACGATCTTTTTAGAGGCGCATAACCAAAATTCACTGAGCGGAAACTCGGACAAGGTCGTTTTTCTGTGTTAACTGGTTCCTTGATGGCATATTTTTTCAGTTAATTTTCTAGAGACCTTTGTCCCTGTTTGTCCATCATTCATTATTTTTGACATTGCTTAATTTCCTCCTTTTATACGGCCTTCTTTTCAGTTTCAAAGGTACGTGTTGCAAGGATTTTCAGTTTCTGAAATAAATACGCCGAATCGATCTTTACTATCGATCTTTACTCAAACTTCTAAATGTTTGCCTCAGATGTAAGGATGGCCATAAGAACATGGTCGTGTTGCACCGGACCAGATCTTCATGGCATGCCATCTGATCATTTTCTGATGGTATTATAATAATCATGGGGGAAGTTTGGTTTCAGTTCTAGAGGAGGGGGGCTAAAATAACCTTGGCTTTGGGGCGGAGACTTGGTCCAGAAGGAGCGGCGCCAACAATGTTTTCGTCGACCAAATTTCTGATGACTTTTTAGTCCTTCGGTCGAAATTTCGTGAAAATATACCCTTTTCGCCGGCAAAAAAAGCTTATGACCTTTTTTTAAAGTTCTTGCTTGTGGGCTTAGCCCCCATAGCCCTTGATATACTCCGCCCATGATAATAATTTTTATGATGCAGGTGAAAGGTTAACGTGATGCAATACAACATTGAGTCTTTGTGAGTTGCTTAAGGCGGCATACATAATAATTATACAAGTTATTACTTCATGTGCAGCCACACACGATTTCATACATAGCCTATACAATTATACATCCTGTCATTCTTCGGTGTTCTATACCTCTAGAGACAGGTGCAGGAATGAACTGACGCTTTTCTTCTCTATACCCTATTTTTTGCCTTTCCCCATAATTTATTCGCATCCTTGTCCGTTTCCTTTTACCCAACATGCATCTAGTCCAACATCTGTCGCTTTTATCGTGCCTTGGGAGGCGATTTCTCATATTTTACTTCCTCTTCGTGTTTTTTACGGAACGACATTGCGAAGCGTCAATATTCTCTATAGCCATTATAGTCATACCGGCTTTTTGTCACTTGCGTATAAATATATAGACTCTATATATACATACACACATACATACATACATACATACATACATACATACATACATACATACATACATACATACATACATACATACATACATACATACATACATACATACATACATACATACATACATACATACATACATACATACATACATACATACATACATTTACATACATACATACATACATACATACATACATACATACATACATACATACATACATACATACATACATACATACATACATACATACATACATACATACATACATACATACATACATACATACATACATACATACATACATACATACATACATACATACATACATACATACATACATACATACATACATACATACATACATACATACATACATACATACATACATACATACATACATACATACATACATACATACATACATACATACATACATACATACATACATACATACATACATACATACATACATACATACATACATACATACATACATACATACATACATACATACATACATACATACATACATACATACATACATACATACATACATACATACATACATACATACATACATACATACATACATACATACATACATACATACATACATACATACATACATACATACATACATACATACATACATACATACATACATACATACATACATACATACATACATACATACATACATACATACATACATACATACATACATACAAACATACATACATACTACAGACTGCTTGTGAAGACGATCATGATGACTGGCTCGTGTTTTTTCCGACGTCATTCACACGACAGATAAATCTATTAGGAGAGCGTTATCAGTTGAATGCCTCGTCTATTCTTAAAGAGTCTGTTTCGAATATACGTCTGCTGCTGCTGGCTCTTCTTCTTCTCTTTATGTCAGTGCTTGTCTCTTTCAATGACGACGACGACGAGGATGTGGAGGAGGAGGTCCCGTCGATTCTATTTCCGTTGATGTTTCTCTTTTTGTCGTTTGGTCTTATCGATGAATTGCCGTCTGCTGTTGGTCTGCATATTGTCAACGGAGTTGTCTGCCTGTTTGCGTGTTTGTCTGTCTGTTTGTATATTCGTCTGTTTGTCTGTCTGTCTATCTGTCTGTCTCTCTGTTTCTCTGTTCGTCTGTCTGTTTGTTTGTCTGTCTCTCTGTTTGTCTGTTTGTCTGTTCGGCTGTTTGTCTGTCTATCTTTTCGTCTGTTTGTCTGTCTGTCTGTCTGTCGGTCTGTGTGCGGTTTGATATCATCGTGCGGTTCATTGCGCAATCCACTGACCTTGGTTTATTCATGATATAGGTGCTAGATATTTAATGTAACAGGCCAAAAGGATTCGCCTTGGAGCAGAAGAATTGTCTAAGATTACAAAGCGCAACACAATAACAAGCAAATGCAATAAAATAGAGTACGACTCTGTACGCTACGTTACGTTACGCTGCAATTCATTCAACTGCGCTATATTGATACACAATGTATTTTGCAAGGATTGAGTCGAACCGCTTATAAGATAAATGTTCAGACTGCAGTAGATCAGACAAGCAATATAATTCATCTCGAAAGAATCGGAAAGATTGTCATGCTATTTTCAATTGTTTTACTGTCTGCATGCATGTCATTGTGACTGCAGAACAACCTGCACGTAGCTCCTATAACGATGTATTTTATAGAGTCATGGGAAAGAGTTAGCATAATTATATTATTATTATTATTATTCGATAAAGAGCATAATATAAATTCTTAAATTAAATTTTTTTATTTTGTCTGTTTTATTATTTAAATCAATCTCGAACGTTGCATTATTTCATTTCATTATTTTATTGCATTACTTCATTGCATTATTTCGATCATTATTGCAAGCTTATAGGCATAGCCTATTGCAGTAAACTTAAGATAGGCCTACATGTAGTTGACTAAAGATTATCAAGCCATTCTGAGTTTTTAAGTATTTTCCATCTCAATCTTTTTGTCTCAGTACACGCAGTGCAGAACTATAAGCTAAGCACGCAGCAGGTATACGTCATGAATAATAATAATAATAATAATAATAATAATAATAATAATAATAATAATAATAATAATAATAATAATAATAATAATAATACATACATACATACTCGGACCTGGGACGAAAGCTAAGCGCTGTAACGGGGGACCCACGGGAGACAACATTTTTGTTCCAACGAATCTCACTCATGATGCAACGCTATAATGCTGTGGCCTTTAGGGGCACTTTCGCCGACCAAGAAACAGAAGATGAGTAGGGCCGTTCCAGACTTTGATTTTATGTTAGGCGCTAGATAAGTCCCCGAGGGATCCTGTATACCATAATAATAATAATAATAATAACAATAATAATAATAACAATAACAATAATAAAATAATAATAATAATAATAATAATAATAAAATAATAATAATAATAGTAATAATAATAATAATAATAATAATAATAATAATTATTAGCCGAGTCAGACCCAGAGGAGAGCTAATAACTTTTATCATCATTTAGAACAATGACTACCGCTTCTGTTGTTTATTGTTCTTTATGTGTCTGATGTTGTTTGTCGGAAATATACAATAATAATAATAATAATAATAATAATAATAATAATAATAATAATTATAACAATAGATATTAACACAGCATTTCTGAGCATGCAAGTGAACTCCGCCACTGGTTGCTCTCTATCAGTGCCAGTCCCAAGCCTCGATAAAGGAGGATGGCGACACTAATCATCTTTGAAATGACAGCGTCGTTAAACAGCAACAACAACAAGCGAGTAGTCCACATGGAGAGGCGCTATAAAAATTCTTTAACTAATTTATGACAAGACAACAAGGAATTATCATTGTCTCACATGCATAACAGTCCTAAGAATATTTATGTCTAAGACAAAGATTCTGCCAAGAGAAAGAATGACTGGCGCTGGGGAGACGTGTCGCAAATTTCCTCGCTCAGCAGGACATCCATTAAGCAGATAAGTTTCACTGAATGCAGCAGACATCGTCCAGTCGTTCAAGCGCCGCTGCGTCATCATCAGCATCAGCAGTGTCTGTCTGTGTGTCTCGCGATGTCTTCAGTGGCTGGCATGACAGGACAAGAGAGGCGGCCGGATAAGACTTGCCTCGAGGGACAATTAATCCTTCATATTAGGGCGTGCAAGGATCGCGTTGGCGAAAAACCAGTCAACTCTGTCCGGCAGAGATAAAGCGGCCGATGCCACGGACGCCGACCGCTGCTGCTGCTGCTGCTGCTGCTGCTTCTGCTGCTGCTGCTGAAGCCGTGGCGGCGTCGGTGGCGGCGGCGGTGGGCTTCATGATCAATCATCGGAAGCTGCTGCATGTATGGCGCTGGGACTGGGAGGACATCAGAATAGCTCCGGTGGCCAAGGCTGTTTCTAAGGAATTTTTAGAACTGCACAACTTCTTCTTTCCTTTCCCATCATCCATGGTAAATTACTTCCAATCGGATGACAATGACCTTTTTGCTACTTTTAACTGTACTGAAGTGCTTCTATACAACTGCACATTATTTTTGTGTACAACTACACATTAAAAAGCCCTGCTGAGTGCTGATGGCTACAAAGGGAGAATATCAGAATAGCTCCGATGGCTGCTGGGGGAGGATCCGGAGGAGATAGGAATAGCTGAAGCGTTGGGCAGAAGATAAGGTCACGAGGACAACTTGAAAAAGTGAAATCTTAATCGTAAACTATTTTGGAAAATTTGTAAATCTAAACGTGTTTCTATAGCCAGGAACCGCATGGCATATAGGACCGGCACACTCTTTAAAATTAATTATTTTAACTAGACATACATGTACCTGCATGTGTATGGTCTACTCGTAAGTGAAAACTTACCTAATTGCTAAAGTCGGCAGAGCCGTGTTGAAAGTTGTCAATTACTAAAGGTAATAATATATTAATATCAATGCCAAAAGAGGCTATAAATTATTATGACGTCTATTTACATGTAGCTGACTAGAATCCAGACTTTAAAAATAATTGACACCATAATTGCAAATTTATATAGCGACACAATCCAAATTCATCAAGACAGAATCACCATGCAGAGTCGCAGCCGGTCTAGTTATGTGCATTCTATGCAAATGCAGGCGACATGTTGAATGTTGATAAGAGGATGTACGACTACAGTTGACAATAATTAAACTCCGCCACTGGTTGCACTCTGCCAGTGCCAGTCCCACGCCTGGATAAAGGAGGAGGGCGACACTCTAATCATGATTGGCATGTCAGTGTAGTTAAACAGTAACAAGATGACATAGTAATTAATTATCTTAATATAATTATATTATGCGATAGCGAAGATCTCATGCGATGAATGAAACTTTTGGTCCGGAAATTATCAGCATTTGATTTTGTCCTTCCTCCAAAGTTCAGTAGTGCACGTGACTACGCGATTGAGCATCGATGCTGCTAAGCAACCGTGAGTGAAGGACATACTCAGGGTCCCTGCACAGTAACCGCCTCGGACGAGAATCGAGCCCGTACTGTAACACTCGTACACCTATCGTACACCCAGTGCGTAAAGTGTAAAAAGACAAATAATCTGGACGCCTGTTATCTTTCCAGGTTGATCAGTGGCAGGACGTCCATCAGATTCTAAGGCAGTGTACTAGCATTACTCGAAATACCATGGCTTAATGCATTTTACCACATTGTGTCTGCTAGTCCCGACCTTTCATACGATGCGTATTTTCATGCGTTAAAAATTTACAATCATTATAATAAATTATTTGATGTTCTCAAAACAGATAGGCCTATTTAAAAAAAAGCCCTACATAGATAGAAGACAGACAGAGAGACTGTGAGAAAGAGAAAGAGGGACAGAAAATCTATGGAAACAGAGACAGAAAGATACACATACGGAGACCAAGAGGGAAGGATGGAGGGAGAGAGAGAAAGAGAGATAGACAGACAGACAGACAGAGACAGAGACAGAGACAAAGAGGGCCAGAGAGACAGTATAAAGACACAACGCACACACATGCACACACACACACACACAGAGAGACAAATACACACACAAACAAACAGAAGACCGTCACTGATTGCCGACCAAAGACGTTGCACTTGTGCAAATGTTATGGGGCTTCACGTCACTTTCTTTCGCCACGAGAAACATCAGCTGCACCACCACCACCACCACCACCACCACCACCACCACCACCACCACCACCACCACCACCACAACCACCACCACCACCACCACCACCACCACCAACATCACCACCACAACCACCACCACCACCACAACCACCACCACCACCACCATCACCACCAGGAAGGAGTAGGAAATGCAGGGAGTATTACTAAGGCGTGTGATGCCATTCGGCGATGCGGCGGGAAGGCGTGTTTTCCGCTGCAGCGTTCTAATCTCGCTCTTCTATTTCCTGGCTTTCGGAGCATCAGGATGGGCGGTCAAGGTTACGCCATTGCTACGTTTCATAACCAAGCGGACAACTGCACCGGTTCGAGAACCGACGACGTTGTCTTAACTTACGATTCGCGAGAGATCTTGAATCTAAAGGTCGGGGCTTCTTTAAATCTTCTTCACAGCAGAACAGAGACGCACTATAATAGCGAAAGCGGCTGAGCCGAATGCATCTGCCATAATTATACAGTGTATAATGTATAGGCCTAGGCCTACATAAGCCCTACTCAATGGCCAGATCAAACGGCTTTCTTATGCCGAGGTTGCTGAGAAGCTGAAATTCATAGAATTTAATGCCGTGATTAGCCTACTCTTCTCAGGTGTAGGCCCATTACTTAAGGATCTGCTTCAGTTCTTCTTCTGCTTGTGAAGTTGTGCATCAAATGGTGGCTATAGAAAGCGGGATAATCATAGGATTGCTTGATTTATATTAGCACTTAAGCGAGAGGTGCGACGCTGGTTCCATAGTCGCTTTTTAGTGCAGCACTCTTCTCGGCGTTAAAGCGTTGACGGACATGACTGATATATATTCTTACTGCACTCGATGCTGTTTCGGCGTGCGCCTCATCTCGCATTCAACGGTTTCGCAAGTCACCGATAAACCAAGCCGTGGCTTACAAGGTTGTCACTGGCAAACTGGCTGAGAAGGAAAATAAGAAAGAGGGAGGTAGGAAAGCTGGAAGAAGAAGGGGAATGGAAAGGGAGGAAGCGACTGAGGGATAGTGGACGGAATGGTGGACGGAAGAATGTGGAAGGCTGAACTGAGTAAAAGTAGAAAGAAAGTTTGAGAGAGATGTATGAGGAATGGATAATTATTAGATACAGACAGACAGATATACAGGCAGACAGACAGACAGATATGCAGAAAGGCAGACAGACAGACAGATATAGGCAGACAGATAGACAGTCAGAAAGACAAGATATATTAAGGCATCCAAAAGACCAGCATACAGAAGCAGAGAGACAGAGACAGAGAGACGAACACAGGGAGACAGTAGCACCGAGAGAGACAGAGAGAGAAACATAGACGGAAAGACAGGTATTCAATGACACAGAGAGAGAAGAGGTAGAAAGGGTGATTGCAAAAAGGACAGAGAAAGGACAATGTGGAAAGAGGATGAAGAGATGGAGGCATGGAAAACAAGTGAGACGAGGAAGAGCGGGAGAGAATAATAAGAGGACGCAAGTTGGTTTGGCAGAGCCATGAATATGAATGTTTTGTAAAGAGGAGGAAGAATGGAAGAGAAAAAACATGAGAAAAGAAAAGCTATCACATGGACGAAGAAAGACATGACATTGAGTAAGGAAGGAGGGAAAAAGAGAGGAAGAGAGCTACACGTTGGATTAGGAGGAAAGGCCAACAGGGATGAAGGAATGGATCGTGGACGGGATGGATCATGGAAGGAGGCAATGCGGTAAAAACATCCGGAGTAGGGGCTACACGGGGCAACAGAACGAGGAGCAAGGGAAATAAGGCTGACTGAACCCGAGGCGCACGAAGAATGAGTATCGAGGGAAGAAGGAAGATTGAAAAACGAGTTGAACCGAGAACACTTGCATGCAAGTCGGTAGACTTTCTACGAAGAGTGGAAGCCAGTGCAGAAGCGAAGCCAGTGAACCAGTTGAAGAGGTTCTTCGAATTAGCACGAAATCGAACGAATCGATGACATAATAGCTATAAATTATTTAAGATATATCGAAAGGAACTGTTGGGCAGAAATAGGCTACTTCTGTTTCAAGAGATGCAGACTAATAGAATGGTTTGCTTGATATACACTGTAGTACCATATCCGTTATATTTTAGTTTAACAACACTGTGTGATAACGGGATAACTAGCGTTACCCTCCTTTGTTATCCAGGCTTGGGACTGGCACTGTCAGAGTGCGAACAATGGCGGAGTTCTACTGTCTCAGTTGACCCCATCAGGGCTTTTATGAAGAAACATGGAGGGACATGCTATTAATTAATTAACGATTACGATTCTAATGTCTAATAATTTGTCTATAGGGCCTACGTCCAGCTAACGTGGCTAAATTTGAATCCATATTTTAGGACCCTTGTTTCATATTGGACCCATATATAGAGGGTCCACCGGGATGCTGCACGACTTATTGGCGGGTTCACAAAGTCCGACCGTGTATCCCAGTTCATGCGCGAGGTCTTACACTGGCTTCCTTTCCCGCAGCGCATCTCGTTTAGAATTGCATCTTTAGTGTGGCGATGCTTATCAGGTTGGGCGCCCTCTTATTTGTATGAGCTTTGCCTTCCCCTTTCCAGTTGCATAGACCACGGCGCACTGCGCTCTGCTGTCCATGGTGACATAATGGTTCCTTTCACTCGTTCTACGACAATGCAGGGCCATTCCTTCTCTGTGGTTGGTCCTGAAATGAGCTTCTCTTGACTATGCGACACCTCCCAAACTGTTCTCAATTTCACAAGCTGTCGAATGCTGTTTTTTTTCGCTTGATCTCGGCCGGGAGCCCCTCTGAAAAGATATCCTGAAGGGGGGCTATTGATTGAAAGCGCCCATAATTATGGATTCAATATTATGATGTCAAAATAGACCAATGCGACTTCACTTAAAACAACCGCCTTTTGTGTATTATGACAACAACAACAACAACAACAACAACAACAACAGCCGAAACAACAGATGAGCTATAGGTCTAAATAATAAAAATGTTCGATCATTCTTCGTCTATTTTTATATTTAACCCCTTCGGCTTACCCGATACCATTCACTACACTTTGGTTGGTAAAAGGTTAATCCATTCATTTATCTATCCATTTTGTGTTTATTTGCTTTTCATATTTCGGTGTCGACTACAATTATAGGTCACTTCCTGACGATGCTTTCCGATGGTCAGCTGCACGTCTTGAACGTCGGTGACTCTGTATTTCTCGAGTGCAGCTTTCGTGCTGACCACTACATCATGTTCGACTATCCGGTCATCTGGCGCAAACAGCAGCACGATGAACTCGTTCAAATGAACGTCATGGGAAGTCTGAACGAACCGTTCGTGTCCAGTAACCGGTTCGAAGTGACGCTCAACTCTATGGCGCCGAGGTATCTGGTCGAGCTCACTGTCTTAGGTAAGTGTGGATTCGGATAATTATTATACGATTGAAATACATGTACCTAGCCTACCTCTCCAGTACTTCAATCTTGTCCCACTCCCTGTCTTAGGTTGCATAAATGAAATGTTGGGGTTTAACGACTCTTTTTCATATCGAAGATGATCAGCGTCGGAGGCAGAGAACGACCTCGTACTCCACGTTTATATTGCGACCGAGTCACCCGCAGTAAAGATCCGAGAAATTAATCTCTGATAAACCGACCGACCGGGAATCGAACCCGTGCCGCCGGCGGGGCGAGCGGGCTACAAACCCACTCGACCACCGAGGATCTCTGGTTGCATAAATGTGGATTCGGGTATAATTATACCCGATAGAAATACCTATCTATCGTGCACTTCAGGGCTTTTTTAACGAGCAGTTGTACACAAATGTGCAGCTCTAAATGGATTTGTGCAGTTGTAGAAGCACTTCTGTACAGTTAAAACTAGCAAAAATGGTCATCGCCCTCCGATTGGAAGTAATTTATCATGAAGGATGGGAAAGGAAAGAAGAGGTTGTGCAGTTCTAAAAATTCATTAAAAACAGCATGGTGCACTTCAATCTTGCCGAAGGTAAGTGTGGATTCGGGTATATGTAGGACTATGATTTAAATACCTATCTATCGTGTACTTCAAACATACAAAAATCACTCTCTGTAAGTGAAATTTCGGACAATAATATTGAGATGCGTATCACATATACCTGAACCATAAATACTTATCTTTTAGAAATCGTGTGGTGTCCACTCTTCTGATTTGATCATCGTAGGCTACATGTAGGTTAATATGACAGTCAACAAAATATACTTACACTTCAAAGACCATAACCATATAACGAATGGTTTCTTAAATCCAGTGTAACACTTGCATAGCTAATCTTACCGCAAATGATGGTTCCATTTCTGGCACTATACTCACCTTGCCATATACCTGGATTTACCCAATCTCCCTATACCATATAGACTACCTCATCTAAACTTTATACTTTTTCTTATCTTACCTGTCATTTACTTTATTACCCTTTCGTATACCTACACTATACCGTATCAATGCATAAATAAATGAGACAGAAGATGATTTAAACCGTCATCGTCAGCCGTGGTTAGGTCGGGAGCACTTCTGAGTAGTAACCCTGAAGGAGCGCTATATAAATTTCCATAACGAATGAATAAATGCAACGATGATCACAAATTTGCACATGCAGGCTGCTGTGTACGACTAACGTAGGTCTGCGTTGTTTTTCTGTGCAGATGTTGCCAGAGAGGATAGCGGTAACTACACGTGCGAAATCCGTGGACCACAATCGGTTCTGCTTGGCCAAGTCACGCACCAGATCTTCGTCAGAGGTAAATAGGAATGTGACAAAAAACTAAGTCTAGCTGTGTAGCCTAATTTATTTCTGAACAGTATGGAAATGAATTTGACATTTTATGGCTTTCGTGGTATTTACGCTTATAATTATATGAACATATGCGCCAAGTATCACAACTGCTCCTCGTTCATCAAACTGACTTGCTGTTTGTGAGTGTACTGTACCCCAATAAAGGTGGCACTCCTCATGTGTACACAGAGAAAGCAGAGAATCGCAAAACATCTATACCATTCGGTTTATCTTCAATGGTCGCTCGCACCTTGCAACTTTATTAAATATTATTATTATTGTTGTTGTTGTTGTCGTTAATATTTTTTTTCTCGCCCGAGGTATAAATGATCCCTCAGGCTTTAGAATCAATAATAAAAACATTGTTGTTCTGGAGTTAACGGTCATCCTCGTCGGTGTTATTATTATTATTATTATTATTATTATTATTATTATTATTATTATTATTATTATTATTATTATTATTATTCATTCATTCATTCATTCATTCATTCATTCATTCATGCATTCATTATTAGAATTATTATTATTATTATTATTATTATTATTATAACACATTTATTTCTTCAAAAACTGACACAATCATGTACAGACGAGTAAATAATCGTTTCAAACATTAGGTCCTTGGCCTATCAGTGTCTTGGCCGATAAGTTCTGTCGTGCCCAACACAGACAACGAATTTCCTACTTGGAGCGCGACTGAAATGCGCTGGAGCAGATGGTTGGACTCTCTCTGGTCACCGGTCGACATCGAAATTCTGCTTCCCAACTCTTGAACGAATTCCAGGGACTCGGAGTGCCAACTTCCTCCGGTTTCGATGGCCACAGGAATGAAGTGATGCGACTGTGAGATGACAACATATTTACTGGTCTTATTTCGAGCTGCTTTCTCCGCTGCTGCACCTGCGTTTTCCGCTGTTAGATGTACGTACGAAGCTGCAAACGTGTCTGGCACAGTGACGTCCCAAGCCAGGCATCGACCTCTGGACCAGGGTATTATAGTAACTCCATCTGGTCGTTTGCCATCGGTTCTCGAAAGACCAGTAGGTTCTTTGATGGCCGGTATTATTATTATTATTATTATTATTATTATTATTATTATTATTATTATTATTATTATTATTATTATTATTATTATTACTACTACTACTATTATTATTATAATCATCATCATTATTATTGTTATTATTATTGTTATTATTCTTGTTGTTGCTATTGTTATTGAAATGCGCGTGCACTTGACCATTCCACCCTAACCATGATGACCTTTCGTTGTAGTATCCGTCGATCGAGTCCATCTCATGGACGATGGTTCATCATCAGAAGAATCCGCAGACTCCCGTTCGCATCTTCCTCCTCCTCATCCTCCCACCTTCCATCTGGTCGAAAACCATCCATGTCGCATCCGCTGCATCTCTCTCGGTGGCTACCCTCCGCCAAACATCGAGCTCTACATCGGTCATCGTGACGTCACTTCCGAGTTCCTATTCCGCAATGACGTCACGCTGACGGGCGTGCGCGGCATTCGTACGATGACGTATAAGACTGAGCGCTGGACGAGCAACTACTTGCCGAGAGCAGACGATAACGAACAGCTGCTGCGATGCATCGCACTCGTGCCAGGACTCAGTCCAGTCGTTCAGGTCACGACCCTCGATGTCGACTGTAAGTACACCGTTCACGAACTTCCGGTTTGCGTGGTGTCTCTCTGTCTCACTCTGTCTCTCTCTGTCTCTGTCTGTCTGTTTCTGTCTCTGTCTCTGTCTCTGTCTCTGTCCCTGTCTCTCTCTCTCTCTCTCTCTCTCTCTCTCTCTCTCTCTCTCTCTCTCTCTCTCTCTCTCTCTCTCTCTCTCTCTCTCTCTCTCTCTCTCTCTCTCTCTCTCTCTCTCTCTCTCTCTCTGTCCCTCATTGTCTGTCTCTATTCCTCTCCTCGTCTCTTTATCTCTCCCTAATATATAGTCTATATATATATATATATATATATATTTGTACTCTCCCTATATAATATAAGTTATATAGGGAGATATATCTGTATGAGAAGCTTAGTCGAAACTACCATCCTGATTCTGATTCAGATCATTATCGTCGATCGATCTTTGTGTTGTTGTCAAATCGATGACGACGACGTAAAAAAGAAATCTCCTGACTGCTGAATAATAGTTCAATTAATTAGAGCTGATAGGATCAGATTATACGACCCGATTTGATTAAATCGGATCAGATTAGATTAGATTGGATTGGATTAGATTAACGTAGAATGGAGCACAGCAAATCGAATGGTTTTATAGCTGTATAATGTACATGTAAACGGTGGGTGGCCTTCCTAAAAGTGGTATACCATTTGTTTTGTTTGAAATATTTTGATGAAATCTGACCATCATGTGCAGATATGAATTGTCTTTAAGCCTGTAAAATTTCATTTCGATATTCTTACTTTTGGCTAAGATATTGGCCAGAATAATTAAATTGTTTTTTTGGTTACTTTTTGTTGCTTCGCGTTCTTGAATCGTCAAAAAACGGTGGGTGACCTCACTAAAAGTGGTGTGACTTTTGTTCTGTTTGAAATATTTTAATGAAATCGGGCCATCTGGTGTAAATATGAATTGTCTATAAGACTGTAAAATTTCATTTCAAAATTCTCACTTTTGGTCAAGATATTGGCAAAAATCTTAGGGGA
Organism: Lumbricus rubellus; assembly: GCA_945859605.1. Taxonomy (NCBI): domain Eukaryota; kingdom Metazoa; phylum Annelida; class Clitellata; order Crassiclitellata; family Lumbricidae; genus Lumbricus; species Lumbricus rubellus. Next base: position 17,098,308 of record OX243819.1, on the reverse strand, counting down.
TCTTTTTTTGGCGCACCCTGTATACAGATGTCCTTAATAATTATAATCTGACTTAATTATTGTTGCGCATTGATAAGACTGAGGAATAAAAATTGTAAAATTGTCAAATCGTAAACTTTGAACTTCTATAGCGCATACAAAACCTAAGTATCGAGAACCAGCTTATTCACAGGCTTTCAATCGAAACAAAGTGCACGTACAGGCAGAGGTACATGTAAAGACACGGAAACAGACAAAGACGAGGAGATAAACGGAGGATATAATAGGTGGATTAGGCTATATATGATGTTTAGAACTGAAACGGCGTGGGAGATAGGAAAAGTGGAGGAATCAGAAAATCAGAATCAGAAATCTGCGAAAAGCGATGTATTCAGTTTCTAATGAAGACCTGTTGCATGTATAGCGAGAGGTTTAGTTCTGGTGAGTTAAATATTAGTGCTCAACTGAAGAATTTTGATTAATTATACTCAGCAGTTCAATAATTGCGAGTTTTCTAAACGGTGAATAATTATTCAGTTCCACAGACTCTGAGCGATAATGAAGAGTGTGTTCGTGTTATCATGCGTAGATTCTCCGAAGATCGTCTGTGCTTCTCGGTCTGCGTTCGTGTGGGAGAAGGACGTCGTGCTGAGGTGTGAGGTCCGATCGAAGCCGAGGGTCTCCTCCCTCTTCTGGGTCATCGATAATGGAACGACGATTCGAGAAGGAGAGGCAGTCGACGACTTCTTCGTTGTCGCTAAGGTCAGTCAGTCGGTCGGTCAGTCAGTCAGTTGGTCAGTCAGTCAGTCAGTCAGTCGGTCGGTCAGTCAGTCACTCAGTCGGTTGGTCAATCGGTCAGTCGGTCAGTTAGTCAGTCGGTCGATCAGTCGGTTGGTTAGTCGGTCAGTCAGTCAATCGATTGGTCAGTCGGTCGGTCGGTCGGTCAGTTAGTCAGGCGGTCAGTCAGTCAGTCAGTCAGTCAGTCGGTCGGTCAGTCAGTCACTCAGTCGGTTGGTCAATCGGTCAGTCGGTCAGTTAGTCAGTCGGTCAATCAGTCAGTCGGTCGGTCAGTCAGTCAGTCGGTTTGTCGGTCAGTCGGTCGGGTGGTCAGTCGGTCGGTCAGTCAGTCGGTCGGTCAGTCGGTCGGTCGGTTGGTCAGTCGGTCGGTCAGTCGGTCGGTCAGTCGGTCGGTCAGTCAGTCGGTCAGTCAGTCGGTCGGTCAGTTGGTCAGTCAGTCGGTTGGTCGGTCAGTCAGTCAGTCGATCGGTTGGTCGGTCAGGAAGTAAGTAAGGAAGTAAGTCAGTAAGGAAGTGGGTAGATGAGTTAATAAGTCAGTCAGTCAGTAGGTCAATAATTATGGCACTCTATGTTATGTACAGGGTGGCTAAAAAAATGTCTCACCGAATAAAATTCGATATCTTCGCAACCGACTGAAAGTTTTCTGCGATTTGGCTGCGGATAAATTTCATTTTTGCTAGTGTGACACTTTTTATTGAGCCACCCTGATATGTACGACGTTGTACGTACGTGTGTATTTGCACAGGATCGACTTGACGGAGGTGTTGAGATTCTGCTGAACATACGACGGATCCGACCAGACAGCTTCAGACGCTACACGCTGGTCGCTGAAAACAACGTCGCTATTGCAGCTAAAGACGTCGAACTCTTTCAAAGTATTTAATTGCAATCGTCTATTTCTATTATAATAGTAGGCTATGCTATTCGGATATTTTTAGCGCTATATAAATTGCATCGTCAGGTTAATTGACAGGCGCTTTTTCAGAAGGAAATTGGCGAGGAGTCGGGTCGAGAACCAATTAAGATTGAGGATGCAGGTGTAGATAATGGTATAGAAAGTAGATGTCAACGAGGCAAAGGAAATCGTCTGGATTGGACTTTTGCATGCAAAGGGAACTACTGCGCGTACCGCATAGCCGATCATTCATTCCCTCTATACAATCCTTGGCGTCACTCATCAGATGGGTGATTCATGGACCAGTCAATCAACGGAACAATCAATCAATACATGCATTCTACCAATCAATGATCTAATCAATGATCCAGTCAATCAATTACCTATTCAAATCAATTATCAAATCAATCAATGAATCTTTTCGATCATTGATCCTATCAATCATTGATCCAGTCAATCAATGATCCAATCAATCAATATCCAATCAATCAATAGTCACATCATCTTAATCACAGCCAAAAAAACAGTACAACGCCATGCAGTCACACGCTAATAGGCCTACCACCCTCTCCAAAGTCTAGCCCAACCTTGTGGTAAATGTTGGATTTCGCAACTATCGGATGTAGGGAAAATGATTCTGACCTCCATACATAATATGGCTACTTAATTGCTATCTAATTCAGTATCATATGTCTTTCAGGCCTACTAACGCATATCGTGCACAGTGCGCGGCTATGCCTATCATTTGTGCTATACGATAGGTGTCTGTATTCACTCCACGATTCCATTGACTCCATAGCCTCCTCGTTTTTATTTTAAATGAGCTTATAAAGCGCTATAAAACTTCTAGTTTGCGTTCCTATGACTAAGCTTCCCCTTCTGCTGCTTTTAAGAACGCAATACAGTAGGCTAGATCTATTATTATGGTCTATGCAATAAAACATTGCTGGCAGCGTTTTAGCTTTTATACAATATTTAGTTGGAAACGCTGAGCCGCCATTCGTAAAGATGGCGTGTGCTGTTGCCCTACTGACCCCATAGTTGGTGTATACGTTCCAAATGGCTCGCATTCCTCGAATTTTTCGGAATTTGGAAAATCGCACCGTGGCCCAGATCTTGCACGAGATTTTGAGCAAAATGACTCCCAATAGAGTTGAGATAACTGCACTTATGGCTGTATCGTATTGTCTGTATGGTTTGCATGTGCCTAGATAACTTGAATTTTAAGAATAGCCTAGCGAGTAAATTGCCGTGTTCTTGCAATTCGTGGGCCCAAGGTTGAGAATGTATGAATGCCTGTGAATCAGTGCTAAAAGTTAAAAAAGTGCCTGGACACCCCTTACCTTTCCAAAAGAAGTGCCAGGACGCCCCATACATTTTCAGGTGTGCTGGCCAAATAAGTGGCAGGACGGCATATAGATTTGAAAATAAGTGCCAGGACGCCGTCCATGACCGTGTTGCCACACTTTAAGTCCTGCTGTGAATTAGGGTGAGAATTGCTTTACCGTGTTGTTCAACCACCCTAGCTAGTCTTTCTAAGGACCCAGAGCAAAGTCCCCCCCCCCAATTCTACATTTCTAAGTCAACGTCTGACGATTCCAGTTATAGTTCTACAATAATTCTCATAACTGTTGTGATGAATACAAAGCCTACAGGAAAAGTAGCCTGCGATACCTATTAGGCCTAATAATTAATCTTGCTGCAAGCTGCGAAATGGTGCAGGGTTATGTTCAAAAGTATAGACTGGATCTTTTCTTCAACAACTTTACGACGTACTTCGGTTGAAAAGAGAGCTCGCCCCTATAAGGACTCCTGTGGGAATAGACGACCGCATGCATGCACGACAACTTCATCGTGGTCTCAATTCGACTGCCCCATCCGGGAATAATTCTAACTATCGTATACAGAACGATACACAACAACTTTCCCGGCGGCTCTATAGATCTCAGAAAGAGCGCTATAAATTTTTCAGTTAATACTATTGCACCGGATGCGATTGTCTCCTCTCTTTTAACGACGACGACGTCATCGATCGTCGGAACGGAGCGTGTTCATTGGCTGCCATCGACCAACGCTTAGACTATATACACCCGGTGTAATGGGGCCAAGCTCAGCGCGCGGACCATAGCGCGGGAACGGCGGTCGAGACAGAGCAATATATATATATATATATATATATATACATAAAATTATATATACATATATACATATATAATATATAAGTATATATATATATGTCGGATAAATCGAGCGATTTATTACCGGCGAGTGGTTTCGACATAAAGCCATATTCGCATTTTAACGGTGAACTCACATGCATGTCGGTCAGACTATAATATAGGCTGAAGCTAATGTCTCCTTTCTTCATGAAACACTATTATGTAGTGTTAGCCTTGAAAGCGAGTTCTGCGGATCTATGCCCTGAACATTGAACAATGAACACACACTCTCTTGTCTCCACTTCTGTCTGTCTGTCTGTCTGTCTGTCTGTCTGTCTGTCTGTCTGTCTGTCTGTCTGTCTGTATGTCTGTCTGTCTGTATGTCTGTCTTTCTTTCTGCCTTTTTCTATTTGTCTGTCTGTCTTTTGTCGGTCTGCGTCTTTCTCTCTCGACGCCGCAGCGCTCGTGAATAAGCTTGTGCCCTGCGCTTGGCTTGTGAGAGGTGCTTCAGAAGTTTTTATTTTATGAGTATGATTAGATTGTTGCGTCACCATCATTAAGGAACGCGACTTTTCCACAATCTCTAAACATAAAGTATATAATATTATAGCCAGATCGCTATGGCCATACAGGACAGTAATTGTGGCCTATAAAACAGAGTGCATGCTACATTATCCCTAATAATTATAATGTGCTCATTTATAAGGTATACTTTCCTTTAAAGCTCTATAGACCACACCAGAGCAGTGCTGCCATAATTTGTAACTGTAACCTACCTATAGGCTACTGAAGACAAATGTTCCGGTGGTTTTTTCGGAATTGAGTACATGGCATTATTTTGTCTGAGACTCTGAGTAGTTTGAGTGATTTGTCCAAGATAGTGCTTTACTTCTGAAATCAGTTAATAATATTAAAATAGCAACTCTCTAATCTGAATATATGATTTATTTATCAACACCGCTTCTCTGAACTCCAGCCGATTATTCCAAACAACAGGATCGTTAAGCATGCCGACAATAGGGCCTGTCTTAGGCTACCTACCTTCTTGACGGAGCAAAATAATAAGAGGCAGAGAACCACCGAGATGTGTGTTGGGTTGTGTAGTCGACGCAGCGCAAAACGTGCGACTCAGACCAACTAAAATCGCGTGAGAACATTGAGATGTCGGTCGCCCGAACAAGAGTCCAAATGTCCATAATTTGATTCCCAGCGGCGTAGAAAGGGTAACTGTGTTATGATGAAGATCTTGGTGGTATACGTAGAGGACCTGTGGACCGCGGAGAACGTTGCCGGGGTGTTCGAGGCAATTGCGTAGTCATTGTACAATGTATGGGCCTAGGCCTATGTATAGGCTACACGCTGAGGTTCTGAGGGATACGAATTCACTAATGATGGATGTGCAATGTACAATGTACATTGTACAATTGGACATGTACAGTAGGCGTGGTGACCAGTGTCACGACAGTTGGGCGTTTCATGACTAATATGCCTCTGTCTGGTAGGGTATGCAGCAAACAATGACTGGTCATCATCATCATCATCATCATCATCATCATCATCATCATCATCATCATCATCATCACCACCATCATCATCGTCGTCGTCATCATCATCATCATCATCATCACCACCACCACCATCATCATCGTCGTCATCATCATCATCATCATCACCATCAATATCATCATCATCACTATCATCAGCAGCAGCAGCCTCAATCATTACTATTATCATATCACCATTATTGTACTGAAAAAATACAATATAATATATTATGTCTAATAAAAGTAAGTGTAATATGTAATTTGTTTGAATTTAATCGTGGTAAACTTGTTATTTTAGAAATAAAGTCGGCAGAAGCCGGATCTCTGGCAGACGTTCCATCCGTCAACCACGTGATCAGCCGCGAGACTTCGCGAGACAGCAGAGCTCGAAGCGGAGGCGCTGCCGGAGGAAACAAGATGGCGTCGCCGTCGTTGGAACTCATTGCTGTCCATGGCCTTATAATATGCTTAGTCTGCGTCTGGATGACAACAACACATCGCATCATATCAACACAGATCTAAACAGAAGATAGAGCGGATGCTGCAGTATTTTCAAGAAAATTATTCACCAATCAGATGTAAGAATGTTGAAGGACGTTCGGTATATACATAGTGGCGCAAGCTGCAAATATTGTTATACAACTTCAGCAGGTCGCGTTAGGGTCAGAGGGGCTGGCTATTCAGCAGCAGGTCGAAGATGTTGAATGCGAAGGCGATGATTAAAACTCAAAAGAACTTCTGGCACGTCATAAGGAAAGCCAAAAGTGAGATAGGGGAATGAAATGACCTTCCGCGACCTATAGTTATGGTGACGTCACCACTGGAGGCTGCAGAGGTCTCATTTCTTGAATGGTTTCATTGAAGCGCCGAAAGTCAACTGAAAGTATAGTAATAATCTGGTCTTAATTATTGGCTGAGGAGGTCGAAACCGAGACCTGTGTGTCAGAGGTTTAATTTCGGGACTAGAAAAGTGTGTAAAAGACTAGATCGAACTGAAATCAAGATTTCAACGATTTAAGGTTTGGTCAGAGATAGGCCTACATATAAGAAAGTAAGTGTAGGCCATTGAATTCAGAAAGGACGGACCTATGATAAAAGGCCCGTTTGAAATCCTCGCATATAAATATATTATGATAAGAATTATGTTACCATGCAGCTGACGTTTTAGATAGAAACACATCGTATCGCTATATTATAGGCCCCTATTTAATTTTAACCGTAGAATTCTGTTGAAAAGTATTAATTTATTATTATTATTATTATTATTATTATTATTATTATTATTATTATTATTATTATTATTATTATTAAAAGCCCCAAAATGGTAATTTTGACTGTTAGGACTTACCATGCACTTACCGTGTTTTGGCGTTTCAGGGCAAAATAGTCTAAATATTCTATGTTTCGATTCTTTGACTGATAGGTCTTAGCCTAATCGTTGGATCCAATATTAGGCCTAATAAAAGGAAAGAAGACACAGGTCTAGTGGCCTAATATAAAGAAATACAACCAGAAATCAAGATACTTTAGTCGAAATTAGTATCCTACTGCGCTCTTGCTAACTTAGTCTGCATGACTGTAGGCTAATAGGTCTACGTGTAGGCTACATAACCGACGGATGAGTGAAGCAAGGCCGTAGACAGGGGGTGTTTTGGGTGTTTGAACACCCCCCGAAATGGAAAATGCAGAAAAAAATGTATTGCATTTTTAGTTCATGATGCGAAAACCATCAAACAAAGCCATGAAAACACCCCCCTCCCCAAATGAAATAATAGATTAAGTTACGATCTGAAAAATTGAAGTTGATGACTAAAAAGAGGTCGTCAGAAAATTTGACGGCGAAAATTGAAGATTTCGACCGGATGACGGAAAATTTTGCCGATAAAAATGGAAATTGAAATCCTGGCGCCGCCACTGAAAACACCCCCCGAAATAAAAATCCTGGCTACGGCCTTGGAGTGAAGAAATTTATATGAATAGCCTATGCGATATCGTCTGACTGAATCTAATTTTTTTAAATCAGCAGCCAAGTCCAAGCACATCTATTTGGAAAGTTAAATACCACCAAAGTGGTGTAATTAAATATGTAAGCCGATCCTTTTCACCATACATGTACATGTAGGCCTACGTAGGGTCTATGTTAATTTGAAGTGCATACGAGGGAGCGTATTATAAAATCCTACAATGACACACTGCTCTCGAGACAGCGCTCATGAGTTCGGAGTATCTACATGTACCATGATTATGTTGTTTGTTCAAATAATTATGCTGCTGTTCCGAGTCTTTGACATGATTTCAAAATGCGCTATATAAATGTACAAATATATATGTATGATATCTGTAATAAGGATTTGACTATATAATGTAAATAGGCTAGGCCTGCATGACTGAGAATCTAAGACATAGGCTACCCGGTGCCGGGATATTTTTGGGCATTTTGAAAGCGATTTTAACATGAAATAAATTTGTCAATTAACAAGTTAATAATATAATTCAAAGGAACTGGAATCGAGGACGATATATGTAAATAGTCTTATTGACACAGATGGTCTGCATCGACTATCGCCTATGTCCAGTGTATTAATTTAATTTGCCAGCATGTACAGATCTGTGAAGCATGTTTAGAATAAATTTCAGATTGCAGTGAACGACAGCATCGTCGATGTAAATAAAATAAGCAGAGACTGATTGTCACCATAGGCGGAGACTTAGGCCTAGAGGGACAGAGGGAGGTCCCCCTCATTATTTGTGGTGGGAGACGGTCCATGCATTTGCCTCCCCCCCAGTACTTAAGAGTTAGGACATGCACATACATGGTCAATTGGAGAAAATAGTTGTAACTTTACAAGAGATTTCCACCAAATGAGTGAAATGACTAAAAACTAAAAAGGTCATATATTTTGCCAGAGAAAAAATGATATGTTTTCCGGAAATTTAGACCAAACGACTAAAAAAAGGTTGTCAGAAAATTTCGTCGATCGATGAAGTGAAACATTTCGCCGGCGACTCGTACAGCCGCCCAAAATTTCGCTCCTCGGCGATCGATTTTCGGACACTCGTTCGTCCCCCCCCCCCCCCCAACTTCTAGACCAAGTCTCCGCCCACGATTGTCACACACTTGAATGATGAATGACTTCAACTTGAATGTGGCGATCAGTGTTGCATTTGGTTATAAATGAAAGCATACAGCATCGTTTGACTTTTATTACGTACAAATTCACGTCGGTATATGTTTGAAAAATGAGGCTTAAAATTAAGTGCCAACTCTTTCTTTAGTTTACATAAAATTAATGTAGCCACCTCATCTTCAGTATCGTATTCAAATCTGCTGTTCAGTTGAATGTTTTCCTGAAGATATCATAACTGCATGAAACTTTATCTTTGTGGTTGATAGGATATCGCGTGACCTAAAACTAACAGTGGGGGCGCCAAGATTTCAGTTTTGGGGTGGTGCTGAACTCGCGGAGGAAATTTTTCATTTTCGTTCGCCAAATTTCTGATGACCTTTTTTTAGTCATCCGGTCGAAATCTCGTAGAAATTTTCCATTTTCATCGCCAAAATTTCCGGAGACCTTTTTTTACTCATTTGCTTCATTTGGAGGGGCTAATCATGAGAATTATTTGATTTTTACATGGGAAACAAAACGGATGGCCTTTTGGGAGGGGGCTTAGCCCCCCACCTAGCCCCCTGGCGTCGCTACTGAAAAGTAATGTCTACGTTAAACTAGTGTAAGTTGTGAATGCAAAAAGTTGTTGTCGCCATACCGGTAGTAGGCCTAAACACAGCCTAAGTTCTGTCTGATATGAACCAGTCTGTTAACCATTCACATGATTGAAATACAACAAACCTTGGTATAAATGATCGAAATAGACTAAGCCTATGTTAGTTACTAATATGAATATTAACGGAAAGCTTGCCTTCTGAGTTTTTACCTCTTAACGCCTTGACCTTGCATGCTTTAATAAAGCTCCTATATGCATGGTTAGGCCTATTATTTGTTTGTACGTGCACTTGTTATAGCGCCCTTCAAGCTCTCTACTCAGAGGCGCTCCAGACTGCAGAGCGGACACTGCATTGGAGTTACACGCCGAAGCGCTGAGCAATTGCGAGTGAAGGACTTGCCCAAGGTCCGTATACGTGGCGACTTGAGGTGGATTCTAACCTCGAACCTTCCGGTTCCAATGCAACGACGCCACCACTACACCACCGCGCCCCACAATATTGATGGACACTGGTGGTAAATAAACTACCCAAAGTACAAAATTTTAAAAGAATTTGCTTAATATTTCCAAAAACCAAAGGTAAACCGAGTACAAAGGTGACAAGCGTCATTGCTGTTTGCTAAAAAAAATCAGTGCAAGAAGTTAACGTCATTACCTTAAGAATCGAACATGTTATAAATCTGAGTTAATGTTTTGGTTCGTTAGTATAGACCCCTACAGCTGAGGAGTTTTCTTCGATTAGCCTATAGGAGGATCACATAAATCACCGTTGTCAATAGAATTATCACGTTTCGTTGCAAGCATGCATTCGCAATCGTTACAGACCTGCGTGCGAATGAATTAATCACCGTTAAGTGCGAATTGTTCATGGCGACAACAAAGTGGATAATCATCTTCCCATAATATGCTATTGAGCCGTGCAGTCCGCATGTCGCATCCTTTTCTATAGCAGCAGTTTCTGGAGAAACCAGACATTCTGGTGGCATGAGAAACGAAGTTGGCCAATCGAATTTTAGACATGAACCACTTCCACTGCAGCTAGTCTCATGATGCTTAGTGTAGCCTATATTACACACACATGTCTGGTTGAATGACACAGCGACTTAACTGTGAGTTGTTTGATCACAAGAAGCGCAATATAAATTGTTATATACAATACAATTAACACAAAGCTACAGCAGCAGACAGTTGTTTGTCGGGCCACGTTAAACTTCTCGACAGTAGGTTCTATAGTGGAACAGAGTGTTTCTACAAATGTTCACATACAGTAGTCCCATTCGAGTCAGAGACGAATTATTCAGTTCTGATCGAAAGTGGGCGGCTACAGTTCGTTAAAAGCTAGCGCACAGTAAATTTCGAAAATTTCCTATTTCCGTTCCAGCATGGCCCGACCAAGGAGCAGCGAAGTGGGGGGGGGGAGGCGGGGAGACCCGTTCGCCGGTCAGTCTGTCTTTACCGGACACGGGTGATTTTGTCGGTCAATTAAGATGGACCGCGTAAATGCACCTCTCCAGCTGTTGTGAAATTGGACGATTTCTGGAGAAGTTAAGTGTTGCCAGTGCTGCTGTCAGAGCCATCGAATCTCAGGACTGGCTGATAAAACGCGAGGGAGGGGGTGGGTGGGTGGGTGTAGGTCTATCTGTTGGTGACTGTTCTCCATCCTATGTCCCATGTCACGTGACGAAAGCGACTGGACGGTAGTCGCATCCTCGCCCTCACAGTGACCCTTCTGTGGGGCAGACGATATAAAAGAACGGTAAGACCCGTCCAGAGGATATTAACAGACTGTTCTGTAGTCAACGAAGAAACGAATATGATGACGACTACTGTTCTACTTGGTCTAGCGATTGCGTTCGTCGGAGTCTGTGGACTGTGGCAGGGAACCAGCGGAGCGGCAGTTCTTCTCGAATCCGCCAACAGATGGCCAATCGCAGGGTCCTACCACAGAGAAGTCATTCCAGTTGTAAGTACTCAACTGTAGGGTTCAAGCGGACCTTCTGTACTGTATAAACAGTTTAATATGTCCTTGTCAAATCTTATATCGGATATGGGATTTCTTACTTATCTAATTACTTTTTAACGTAGGCATCTGCAGAATGCAGACAGTCACATATTTGGGGCTACTGATTTTGCGCCTTTTCCTACGGACTCGACTGATCCACGGCGCTATACAAATAATATCGTCTTATTATTGCTTCTTGGCTTGTTGGCCTTCGTAGGGGCTGACATAACTAACTGACTATAACTACGTACTTATTTAGTGCATCTGTAACGCCCTCAGAAAAACTAAATGTATTATGTCAAGTGACATAGGCTACGGTTACAAAATTACTTTCTCTTACAGCTGCAGCTACAGTTAGCTATAGCTACAATTAGGCCTACACTTACATGTATACTTAAAATCACACCTACAGTGATAATTACAATTTCAGTTACGGCTACAACTGCCGTAATAGCAGTCCAAAGATTTCTACAGCGCCCATAGAAGCTTATTCACAGGCGCTTAATAACAAAAATCAATAGGCAGCAATTACAATGCAGATAGGCTATAGGCTACAGTCACAATGACACTTGTAGTAATAATTAAAATTACACCTATATTTGCAATTGCACTTACGCTTGCAGTTGCAGCTACAGTTGCAACTAGGCCTACACTCGCAGTAATAATTAGGCCTACAATTGCAATTACAGTTACACTAACAGTTACTGTAGTCTAATAATTACAATGAGAGTTAACCCTGCGGTTGCAATTGTCATTACAGCATTAGGCCTAATTACAATTAGGCCTGCAGGCTAACAATAATATAGCATTAACTAGGCTACAATTAACTCTGCCGGTACGGTAGTTAAAGTTGCAATAGCACTGCAGTGGATCCTCGTTGTCTTCTGTTTCTTCGAAGGACGACCAGTTCGTCATTCGTGACATTGCGGGCATCGACAGCCATCTCTTCGGCTACTCCGACATCATGGACGAGGCTGCGGCCGAAGAGGCTCGCCGCCAGCCCGTCACCGGCGGATGGTTCCCACGTGGGAAGAGATCCATCCGCGATGAAGTCCCGATGACCCCAGAAGAGGCCATTGTTCTCATCGTCGGTGGAAAGAGAAGGTACGGCAACTGGCTGTCGGCAGAGCTGGAACCCATCCGGAGAGCCATTCCACCGCCGGGATTTTCTGCTCCGCGCGGAAAGAAAGACCTGGAAAACCACCAGTGAGAACTTACCGCAAGGCTACACGACAGGATGTGGCCGAAACAAGTCGGTTGTTGAGTAATCTGTGCTCGGTGGATAGGACTAAAGACTTTAGTCGGGATCGCGGTTTTCATTAATTTGCAAGGTCCACAGACTGTGGGCGGAGTAGAAAGAGTTATGACAATCAAAACGCCACTAAAATCTCCACAATAAATATGTAATACCGACCTAATTATTGTACGCGTTTTAATTTTATTACTCTTCTCTATACGGGGATTCGAATTATTTATCTAGGCTACGGTATCACTCATAATCGATACGTAAATTTATGTAGCTCCAGCCAGGATAAAATTATAGCATAAATATTATGTATAACTACAGCGGCGTTCCTGATCTGACAACCAGTGGCGTATAGCTAGCTTATCATGGGCCCGTGTGCAGAAGTTCAGGGTGGGCCCTTGATTGACCTTGTTAGGCCGGTATTTTGTGTTGATGCAATCAGCATGAGAATTGTAGAAAAATTGTAGAAAAATAATACGGGGGTCATACGTTGATTTATATGGAGTTGGGCATACGATGAGGACTTTATGATGGCGTCCAAAGAAAGACAGGGGGTAAACCCACAACCCCCCGCAATTCTTACTTTGCCTGCAATCAAGATCATTAAAACTAATCAATGACATTTTGCTATTAGACCTGACACATGCAATACAACTCACAGAATAAACATGAATGCAGCACGAATGAGACAGATAAACTATAGCTTCGGTAATTTCTTAGTCGAATTTTAAATCTATCACTTAGCATAAAATATATGATAGGGCCAACTTATCCACTTATTACTAGTAGACCTTCTAGTACAATGTCATGGCATCATACTAGAGTTTCTTTCTAGCCTTTTGTTCAGCAGAAATTGTCAATCTATCAATTCAGGTCCACCGTCTATGATTTGCAATGTGCACACCAAAAAGACACGATCGTCAAAATTTTTGTAGGCCTATCTAAAAATAAGTGTAGCAATATTCCACGCAAGTGCAAAAATAGGGATAAATACAGGCCTACGTGATTCCATGCAACCCTAATCTACACGTTCTCGATTTTGCATCTCCCTGATTGTGGGATGAGAGCTAAGAGAAGTTGAGAGCAGTATGAGGATTGAAGTTCGGTTGTGAAAAAATGACAAGAAGACTTAACTACCATCTCAAATTCTGACAATTCTCACTCTGGTTGAGGGAGATGTCAGGTCACTACCGTTACCATAATATTATCCATCAAATGACCGGAATATAGGCCCTACGAGCATGACTGTGACAAGCATGATATTTCTGTGGCGCACCGTTTAATTACAACATATGTGACAGATAGACGGACATAATTATCACACCTATCCTAGATAGCATAGGCACACCCATGGGCCATGCCACTTGCATATGAAAGCGAATCAACGAAATAAAAATCTTATGCTACATGGTATAATTCGTTTCTTGTTCTCAACTTAAAACTATGTTAGACCTTCTTTCATGACTCGAGACGAAAGCACAAGTTAAAAGGAGTTCAGTAGGGCCTACAATTTTCCTGTCAACAGCACGGTGGTTGACAGGCGTCACTGCATCAGTAAAGTAAAGAAGTAATGTAGCCTAAGTGTGTTCACAAAAACTATATTTGTCCCAAAATAATGCGAATTACTAATTAGATTCGATTAATAAAATATTATTTAGCAATCTGCGTGGGCCCCTGGAGGTCGTGGGCCCGTGTGCTTTGCACACATTGCACATATGGTACCTACGCCACTGCTGACAACACAAAAGCCATAATTAGGCTATTATTTGGAGGGATGGCTTTAAAGAGCTTACACAAATTATGCTCAGCAAGACGTAGGCCTATTCCGCTTAAGTCGCAGGATAAGCTATAGCCTACATAAATCAATGGAAGCTTTTAAATCATTCCTTGAATTAATTAGAAAAAGGGTTTATATCCTGGGCCACGGAGGTACGTGCTATCGTGATCGTATATTCAACTCCAGAGCTAATCGTAGGCATAGGCGCAACCACCCTATGGGACCCACGGGACGCGTTCCCCCCAACTTTTGAGTGGTCCCCTAACTCTATTAGTATGGTCCCCCAACTTTTAGGACGTGATTCATTATGGTCCCCCCAACTTTTAGGACGTGATTGCACCTATGATCGTAGGGCACCGGTTTCATAGCGAGCGTTTACGATTAGGATTTGAGCGTGCATGTAAATATGAGGTTTCACAGGGCACAATGTCTTGGTTAGGAAATTCTGGGCTAAGTAGTCTTTATTGAAACACAACAGTTAGGGGTTTAAATTAGAATAATAAATTTGTATTCGGACCTCCTTCAATTAAACTACCCTTTGAGCATTCTCTCTGTCTCCACCAGGGTGAGAATTTCCTGGAGACGGTTAGGCCTACTAGGCCTAGTCTTTCTTATAATAAAGCCCCATGGTAGGCTTGTTTTTATTTTACGCTGCAACTGTCCGTGGATCATAATTTTATTATTATAGTCTTACCCTTTATTTATTTTTCTGCAATTCTAATTCTGGACACGACGCAGCACTCGTGAATAAGCTGGTTCCCAGCGTATGGGTTTCGAACCGAGATCACATAGCCTATAATAGACCTATATGGACCTATGATTAGCCACGATTTTAGTTTTTGCTCGGCCTAGATTGTTGTAAGTTGTTATGAGTTCTTGATCATTCATGCCAATTTTCCAGTGACGGTTCAGAAGATAGTAGCCTACAGGGCGCCGGATTAACACTCGTAGGCAAGGTTTAAAGTGGAAGCATGGGAACGCGTTGGAACGGCGTTCCCATGGACTGCATGCTCTGTATATTCTTTGCTTGCGTTCCCGCTGTTCACCTGCATGGAACGCTGGAAACACAATGTCATGCATGATGCATTCTAATAAAGCTCTTCATTGGCTTTCCCTCGGGCCACTGATCACACATTCGGCGTTCCAACTGCTCAGTGCTCACCCAAGCCACTTTAACCACTGACCATTGGCTTACCGTTTCAAGATGCCAAAGAAATATTCGTTTGATTGTGAAAGTCGACCTTTAGGCTACCTTCTTGAATATATGGCTAAGCATAATATTATTAGCTTGGATTATTACGATTGAGAGCACATAGCTAGGCTAATAGACCTATGGGCTATAATAGACTCTGGTGCATTGCTAGCAGGCCTAGGCCTCAGTTGCGGCGCCAAGATTTCAGTTTTGGCGGGCTGAACTCACGGAGGAAATTTTCCATTTTCATTCGCCCAAAAATTTATGACGACCTCTTTTTTAGTCATTTGCTTCGGTTTTTTGGGAGTTAATCAGGGAAATATTTTATTTTTAAGCTTACATGTAAAAAAAAACCTTGACTTTTTGGTGGGGGGGGGCTTATAATTTATCCCCCTATAGCCCCCCTGGCGCCGCCACTGCTATGATTATACATTCCAAAGGCGCGACTCGCGTGAGTAGGCTATAATTAATTCCAGCAGGCCATATCCGTAGGCCTATTAGGCCTAATACAAACATATATGTATCATTGGTGAGACTGATCGATCAGTGGTTCTTTAATTACGTCTACGAGAAGCAATTCCCAGAACAATTAATTTTAATTTAATTGCATTTCACTCAATTGTAACGTTATTGTTAGTTTCTGTTAGGTCTTTCTTATCTTAGGCCTATACCTTTCCTATCACCTATAGGCCTAGGTCCTATACGGTAATACACTTCAACCCTCCCAGCCGTCCTACCTTCGTCAGTTGTTCACCATCCAGCCACTCAGTTCAACCCGCTCCTCATCCTCCGTGCTTCGCCCTTCCATCACCTCATCATTAAAATTTGCAAACCGTTCTTTGCTATAGGCCTAGGCCTATCCATTGCTGTCCCGCCTCTTTGTAACAAACTCCCACCATCACTACGATAATCATCTGACCCAGTGGTTCCCATGGATGGGCGGAGTTTATTAGGGGCTAGGGGAGTTAAGCCTTCCCCCCAAGAAGGTCCAGATTCAACTTTTTTACCATGAAAATTGTATCCTTTTCAGGGTTAGCCCCCCCCCGAGCGGAAACCAAACTTCGCCCATGGTGAGCTATAGCAGTGTTTAATCTAGACGTCTCTGGGGGGAACGTTCCCCCCCCAGGATTGACATTTCCCCCCCCAGAAAAATTTGACAAAATGATATTGGTTTTTAGTTACTATTTTCATCATTGTTTTATATGAAGTGTTATAATATACCGTGATGTTATTTACTATTATATGATTATAATGACATTATTTACTATTATTATACAGGGTGGGCCAAAAAAAGTGAGAACACCTTGTAGAATACGAGTTATTTACAAATATAATTCAATTAATTATATTGTTTTCATATATTTTTGTTTGCCAAGTATTTAGCTAATCAGAAATCATGTTCAATGTGTCCTCCTTGCTTCTCAACGAGTTTTTCTAAGCGTCAACGCCACTCGTTTATGCTACTACATGTCAATAAAACGCTGTCCCAGATTTCTTCATTCTTCGAGGTTCGATTACTGCCAACTTGAGCTGCTCAACTGTGGTAAATTTTCGCCGAAGGTAGACTTTTTCATGCAAAGCATCCCATATGGCATAATCTACTGTGTTTAAATCACAACTGTTCGGTGGCCACATGTCTAGCTCGATGAAGTTAACATTCTCCTGCCAAAGAAAGTTGATTGTATTTTTCGCTGTAGGCCTATGAGATGGAGCTCCATCTTGCTGCTGTAATGTCCAGTTATGGCGATCACATATCGCCTTGTCTCAGAACATGTCCACAATAGTATTCACTGTTTACTTTGGCGCCTGGTTCAACGAACACAATATTAGTTTTACCAATTCGAGACACACCAACTGATATAAAAGATACCGCGCGTCTGAAATGGTCACGTTCTCGTATGAGTCGACTTTCCTGAACTTACATTTTTCTTTGTTTCAACGGAATAAACAGTTAACTGGAGTGGCATCGGTGAATGTCTTTTCGTCTGTAAACCAGATGCTTCGATCGTACACTTCTTTCATTAGGAAACCGCTCAAGTGGCTGCCGACGGCGTTGCAAGCGTTTCGAAGTGACATTTTCATTTAGCTTCTGCCCGATTACACGCTTGTACGTTTTGAGTTGTAAATTTTGCTTTAAAATGCGTCGAAATAAAGACATCATATAGCTAAATAGGTAAGTAAGTGAATGAGCAAACAATTTAAGCTATTTTGGATACAGTGAAACAAGCTTTGATGCAATTATACTACTTTTTACGCGATGTTCTCACTTTTTTTGGCCCACCCTGTATATGATACTATCATGTTGCAATGAGTATAACTTACTGTATATATTTGTATAAACACTATTTTTTTGCACAACTAAAAACAGATATGACATTCCCTCCAGAAAAATTCGACAAAATGATAATAGTTTTAGTTGCTGTTTACATCATCGTATTACGTGAACTGTTATAATATACTGTAATACTATTAATTATTATATGGCTAATGGTTATAATGTTATTATTTACTACTAGCTGTACCCAGCCACGCGTTGCTGTGGCAAAAAGACTTCCCCCTCCCCTCCCCCTCCCCCTCCCCCTCCGCGATGGCGACGCGGATCACGCCATAAAACGCTTGAGCAAGAAGGCCGTAATGAAATGCGAAGGCCGTAATGAAATGCGCTAAAGAAATTTACGGAACAAACATGCCCGAATTGGTATGCAAGGCTTATTGATGGGCGTAGGCTATGTGTTGAAAACGGCGGAATTTGCAAAGTTGCTTTTTTAGCTTAAAAGATTGCGCTTTTTCCGAAAAAGCATTCTGCAAACCCGGCCGTGTTGGAACTAAACGTTTTGGTGAAGTTTCGAAAGCAATCAATGAAGAAAGTTCGGAGATCTTTCAACAGGTGCCAAACGCGGTTAGATTTTTATATATATAGATTATAGCATATGACAAAATCCTGCTAAAATGAGAATAACTTACTGCTAATATTTGTACAAATACTACTTTTGAACAACTGAGTGGCTTCTCACCAGTGGTATCCCTCATATTTTAAACAGTAAAATTTCAAAATGTTTGCTCCTATTATTTGAACACATAATAATAGTAAAACCTAAAAACAACATCATTACTACACATGGTTTCCTGAATTTGGTACCGGTACTTTATTAGTTCTTGGTTGGTTTGTGTACCATTAAATATGATTTCAGAAAGTTTGTCCTGGTCAGCAATTCAGGACCATCTTGGGAAGCAGGGTTAAACTGATATTATAGTGCTGAAAAGTCAGCTTATATAGGCTAGGCCTACTATTATATTCATGTCTGCATTTATTCATTAGAATAACTCAGCAACAGGAGAACTGAGCTGCTGAACTCAATGCATAAAGATTGTAATCATATAATTATATATATTGGATCCTAAAACACTTTTTTTATCAGTACTAAATAGCCTAATGGAGTTATTTTGCTGAAATGGCACCTTAAAAGGGTACCATTACAGTGTGGAAATAACCCCCAAAATATTTGTTAAGTGTTGCTTATATCTATTGAAGTCCACTCTGATAAGCACTGAAAAGTACAGGCATTTTGTTAAGATACTGAATAGTCTAATGGAGTTATTTTGCTAAAATGGCACCTTAAAAGGGTACCATTACAGTGTGGAAATAACCCCCCAAAATATTTGTTAAGTGTTGCTTATATCTATTGAAGTCCACTCTTATAAGCACTGAAAAGTACAGGCATTTTGTTAAGATGACACATTAAAATGCTGCCATTGCAATGTGGAAATTAAAAAAGTTTCTGATGAGGCTGTGAAAAAGTACAGGTATTTTGTTAAGATGGTACCTTAAAATGCTACCATTGCAATGTGGAAATTCAAAAAGTTTCTGATGAGGCTGTGAAAAAGTACAGGTATTTTGTTTAGATGGTACCTTAAAATGCTACCATTGGTCCATTGCAATGTGGAAATTCAAAAAGTTTCTGATGAGGCTCTGAAAAAGTACAGGTATTTTGTTAAGATGGTACCTTAAAATGCTACCATTGCAATGTGGAAATTCAAAAAGTTTCTGATGAGGCTCTGAAAAAGTACAGGTATTTTGTTAAGATGGTACCTTAAAATGCTACCATTGCAATGTGGAAATTCAAAAAGTTTCTGATGAGGCTGTGAAAAAGTACAGGTATTTTGTTTAGATGACCAGTACCTTAAAATGCTACCATTGGTCCATTGCAATGTGGAAATTCAAAAAGTTTCTGATGAGGCTCTGAAAAAGTACAGGTATTTTGTTAAGATGGTACCTTAAAATGCTACCATTGCAATGTGGAAATTCAAAAAGTTTCTGATGAGGCTCTGAAAAAGTACAGGTATTTTGTTAAGATGGTACCTTAAAATGCTACCATTGCAATGTGGAAATTCAAAAAGTTTCTGATGAGGCTGTGAAAAAGTACAGGTATTTTGTTTAGATGGTACCTTAAAATGCTACCATTGGTCCATTGCAATGTGGAAATTCAAAAAGTTTCTGATGAGGCTCTGAAAAAGTACAGGTATTTTGTTAAGATGGTACCTTAAAATGCTACCATTGCAATGTGGAAATTCAAAAAGTTTCTGATGAGGCTCTGAAAAAGTACAGGTATTTTGTTAAGATGGTACCTTAAAATGCTACCATTGCAATGTGGAAATTCAAAAAGTTTCTGATGGGGAGGGGAACATCCCCCTCCCCATACCCCTCCCCCTACGGGTCTCGGCGCTACGCGCCTCACGAGCGTCCTTCGGACGCTCGATTGTCTCTCCCCTCCAGAAACCTGAATCCCCCCCCAGCGGGTGGGGACTAGATTAAACACTGGAGCTATAGGATTAAGTACAATACCCAGATCCCGCACAGTCGCACACTTAAATAGAAGGACAACAGCGGGAATTTTTCAGAGAGCAAAATGAGATCAAGCTTCTTGAGATGCTGGGGAGTATCCAACCAGATAAATTCAGTCTTTGAATTATTAAGCGAAAGGCGATTATCGTCAGATAGGGCCCATAATTTTATAGGCATATGGCCTATTTCGCAATATATTTCCGGTAATTAGGCCTAGTATCCCTGCAATGGGGAAAGTTTTAAGTAGAACAGCTCTCGAACCCTTCAATGCTACAGATGCGATTGTGAACGGTGAATTGTTAGGACACAACTGCATGGTCAGTGAAGGTGATAGGCCAATTCATCAGTATACATGTATTAGGCATGGGTACAGGGCTGAAAGTGAGCCGGGTCGGTCCGGGTCTGAGACCCGCGGCATCGATTTTCGAGACCTGCTATTGCCGGTCCTCAGCCGGGTCGCAAACCCGTCAGATGCCAAAAGTAGGTAAAAATGGTAGGATTTTCGGTAATTTTGGGCAAATGACTATAAGACTTAGCTAGAAAAACGTCGTCAGAAAAATGCATGGGCCAAAGGCGTGCTCGTCCGCAAAAGTGAGACCCGGCAACTTTTCCAAACCACTTTCAGCCCTGCATGGGTATACCTTCCTTTGACTGAGGGCCATCCTAAGATTTGACTCCGTAGATCATCTTCTCATAGTTAATCCTGGATGGCATCAAATTTCCTGTGCCTGAACCTAGCCAAAGTTTAATTAAATCATAATAAAATGTCCGTGTGAGCGACTCAATAAACTATTCCAGATCCCTCTACATCTCCTCAACCTGGACTTTTCATTCACACAAACACTAAGCGTAAATTCTCCTCAAGTTCAAGTTCATTTATTTCCACAACATATAATTAAACACAACATTGAATAAATATAATAGTTCAAATATACCAGAGTCAGTCTGGAAGGGGAAAAAAGCTCAAGTGAGCTTATCAAGTCCACCTTACATTATAATCTAAAGAATATACGTAAAT
The DNA here is from genome assembly GCA_945859605.1 of Lumbricus rubellus. Classification (NCBI taxonomy): domain Eukaryota; kingdom Metazoa; phylum Annelida; class Clitellata; order Crassiclitellata; family Lumbricidae; genus Lumbricus; species Lumbricus rubellus. Next base: position 17,077,132 of record OX243819.1, on the reverse strand, counting down.
TGTTAACCGTCAATGACATGTACTCTAATTTGCATCATATTCTTGCTCAAGAAACCATTCATATTTATAATATTATTTGGCGCAGCGGAATAAAATGAAAACAGAACAGAACCAATTTTTTTAAATTAAAAAACTTAATTAGTAGCAGGATAACAAGAACTGTTTATAGCTCTTACTAAATGTAGCAAGCGAGTCAATAGACTTAAATACAGGAGGTAATAAGTTGCAAAGCTTTGGGCCATATACAAATGCAGAGTGAAAACAACTAATAGCATGTGATAAATATCTGAAATCTTTAGCAATCCAAACTGCTTGAACAAGACAGAAGATCTGTGTAGTCTTTCAACACCACTGATGCCCCTTAATGCTCGTTTTTGTAAGATTGATACTTTTTCAACTTAGACACATAGCCTCCAGCCCATACCAATGTGCAGTACTGCAGATATGGTAAAATTAGACTGGAGTATGTATAAAAGTAATAATACTGATTTGTCAAGAATTTTCCTCAACTTGTAAAGTATCCCTATAGATTTGGCAATTTTATTTTCTACAATACCTATATGATCCGCCCATGCATTTCAAATTTTTATCAATTATAACTCCCAAAAATTTAGCAGACGGGACATTATCTATGTTTATATCATCCATTTTAATCTTAAGAGTGTTGAGAGGTGAAGCGTTGGATCAGAAGTCATCTTGACAACTATCAAGGGGTGATTTCTAACCAGAACCTTTGCTCCGTCAGTTGTTAACGGTCCAACCGTGTATAAGCACAAGCAGATGCTCTTCTGCTCCAACGCTTCACTCTTTCGCTACGTCATCACCAAAGCTAATCAATCGACAAGACTTAGTCATAGCTTCTCAAACTCTTTAGTACAAAGCCTGCAAGTGCTTCGTAAAACGCTCTTGACTTGGATCGTTGCGAGACGCAACACCTAATTCATCTAGATGTTTTTAAAAAGTTTCATATAGCTTCTGCATTATCAGCAATTGTTTTTTTCAATATAGCTTACTTGCTTCATATGCCATTGAGTATTCATGCAATAAAAGCAACATACAAAGCATCACCAGTGTCCACAGTAACTATAAGCTAATTGCTAACACATGCTTCTAAGTAGACATCTTTGCAAACGAGTCATTTATGAATGCTCTGGTCTGACAACTCTTCCCAGAAAGAGAACAGCCTTCGTTCTTTCTTCTCTTATGAAAAACAAGAAAGGATGATCGGCACGAAACTCAACTTCCTCCACATTCATACTCGCACAACACAAGATCACTTTCTTTGCAGTGGCTGCAGCCGCCTCTGTTCCCTCTTCATTCACATCAACAAAAGCCTTGTGAACAACCTGTGATGCATACAACAATTGAGTTCCATCAACTCCAGACAGATCTGCTGCGCCTGCTGTAAACAGAGACTTCATTCCCATTCTTTGAAGAACTTTGCTGAGCTCCAAAGTTTCTTCAATTTTAAATTTCGGAAGCCAAAGTCTCACGTCAGGATCTCCGTTAAATCCACTATCTATACTTTGAAGATGGTCTGCAGTCAGTCTCTCCTCCACAGCTTCAAGAGTCGAAGCCTTGTCTGGAAGTAGGATAAACATGCTGAGTGCTCCCCAGAAGTATGGCAACTTGAGGACTTGGCAGAGAAGATCACCCGATTTGTAATATGAAGCACTTTCAATCTTCTGATACATCATCTTCACTTTAAGAGTTTCTGTTGGTGATATGAAGAAGTCACCGTCTTTGGTGTCAACTTCCTTAAAAGGATCTTGCCAGGCGCTCTTGAAGTAAATGGCATTAACGAGGATAAGCCTTGTTGTGGCATCAATGGAATCAGGTGCTATGATGTCCTTGATTTTCTGATTTGTCTGTTTTAGAACCCAAGAGTTGATCTCGCCAGCCGCTTCGTTTGGTTCATTGCTGTGAGAGCAGAAAGAATAAATTTATATTATGAATCGCTTTGTACTGTAGATATATTCAAGTGAAAGAACTTTAAATTTTTCCACTCAAAAGTAAATCTATAACATTGTCGAGTATCTTGTAATTATTTCACTGTAACTTATTATGGACAAGTAATCAACCCTTTCCTGGTTCAACACACTACTCTCAATTTCATTACAATGAAATTATCAGTTAAAAGTCCCACTCACAATCTAAGTAGTACTCAGATGATATAAAGGTGGTTCTCTCTCCCATATACATAATAGAGAACTGTTCTCATGAAAAAATCATAATACGGTGTGCTTAAAAGTATTCAATGAGACAGTACACGTGTAGTCAACTAATCGTGTATACTAAAAATCATTCCTCAAGCTGACAAATCTTTCATTGACGAATCTGTGCTCTCAAGGTCCTTTCAATTTCTGTGGCTCTCAAGAGCTTTTTATATGGCTTAATTGTGTCTGTCACTGAACATACTCTTTCCCATTCTTTATCATTTTATAGGCCATCTACTTTTCAGGCCCTATACCATTTTGGCAGCCTACATTTGCTTGCTTGCACCAAGTCATGTATTCTGGTTAGTTAGACCCATTCTAAAATTATCTGTTACCACGAAAATCCAGAGCCTTTTCTGGCAAGTAAAAGCCTACTAACTTCAAGTTCCATATTTCTGCTATTCTACTTATTTCACGATTCTCTTTACCAACACATTATTCAATTTCTGATCGTTTTGCCATACATACCTCAATTCTTGCATTTTCACAGATACATATTACATGTAGATCAGTTTCATTGCACCTTTGATTTAAATAACGAAAGTCTTAAAAAATTCTAACTCTGTCCGACATTTAGTATTTCTCTTCCCAAAGTTTTATGACCTCATCACTTGAAGGTCTACAGAGCACAAAAGCAATTTAAATGAGAACTAACTTTCCCAAGTGGATGAAACCTGCTTTCCAATGCCTTAAAGTTCACTTCCAAGAATCTAATGAATTCCTTCATGGAGATCATGCAAATGTCCAGTGGGTTTCTTGCTGTCCAAATCTTTACTGATGTCCTGTTCAGAGAAAATAATCGTTACCCCAAAACTATCCCATCGCATCATCATCGTCATCAATAACCTTGGGCTCAATGCCCGTAGGAGTCTGACGCCACTCTCTGTTCTGAGTCTGTCTCGTGCCATGTTGCCCAGCTTTTACCGGTCCAGTCAGCAGGTCTGCTCCATACCATGAACATCTTGGAGCATCTAGACCACCTTGTCTGATTGAAGAGAATCGTGAAAAAGAGGCATGAAGGACAACGTGGGTCAATGCCCGTTGTGTCCCACGCTCTCTCCTCCGACTCTCTCCACCGGTCTGTCCTAACTGGCCTGTGCATGTCTGCTCCACATCATGACACCTTGAAGCATCTGGGTAGCTATGTCACTTGTGTCGTGGTATTGGCGGATTACAATCGTCTTGGTTTTTCACTGCCAGCGTATCGCCACCCATCTGGCAAACCTTCCTCCTTTTGTGCGGGCTTTGGACCGGCACAGGGATGTTGTTGGTTCGCTGTGGCAGAGGATGGATGCAGTTTAACGTTGTGCCCAGGACCAATCCCATCGCATGCCTTGCCTCAATTCAGATATTACTTCTGCCAGTTTGCGCAAAAGATTACTATTCAACATTGATTACCTTTCTGAATTTTTCTGAAGCATTACTAATTTCCTGTGACTATGGTGTTCGCAAGGCTAATTCCAAAATTTATGCTGTTTCGAACGTGTTATAAAGTTAATTGAATTTGTTTTAAATCAATTAATAATGGAAATGATAACTTACACGAAACTGACTGGAAGTAGCCCAGCATCGTAGTACTTCTTGCATGATGTCTGAAACTCATCCAGGATTTTGTAGGACTTTTCTGCATACATGCGATTTGCCATGTGCAGTTGGAATAGTGGTTCCTTATGGTACTTAGGTACGTCAGTACTGCATTTCTTGAGGTGAGAAATGAGGTCACTGAATGACTGATGGAGTTTGGAGTCATCCTTTAGTGGATCAAGATGCAACGTAGACTTCATCTCGGCCAAGGTCTTGCCTCTCGATCCAAGAAGAGCCATATTCAACACGGCAGAGATGCTTAGTGGAGACATGAATGAATTTTCACTGCTTTTCTTCTTTACTTGCTCCTTGTACAATTCCAGAGCGAAACTGGACAGAGCTGTCACGAGCAGTTGACCATTGTCCACATCCTCAAACACTTCCTTCTGTCGACTTGCCATCGATGCTAACTACGAGTGAAAATATCAAACTGAAAAATCGATAAAATTTCTTATGAAATTCAATATTTTGCATTACTACCTTATAAATACAGCAGTCACTGTAAATAACGCTGAGTGTCTTGGTTTTGAAGATAAGTCGCTTGTTGTTAATATTATTGGATTATACTTAAATGAAACCTACTTAGGGCCTATAAAACTTTTTGGTTCTTGTTGTAACTTGTAGCATAATAACAATGCAGAGACTTTAATATTAATCTTAGTAAAAAAATAAATGTTTGAGAATGTCTCAGCACCCATAAAAGCCACATCAAAGACAAGCTTACTTCACCAGTGCTATATAAAATAAAGTCCGCAAATAGAAAAACTGCCATCTTCGTTCCAGTGCCAGATAAAAATCCAGAGAGGTTAAGCCAAGGAGACAGCATGGTGCTACGGTAGTAATCTCTGATGGTGGTTGTGGGGTTGGACCTGAATAGAATCGGTATACGATATTTTGAAGATTTCGGTTTTCAGCCGTGAGTCAAAAGCAGCAGAGAAGGGAATGAAGGCGCAGGAGAGGTTAGATTAGGAGGGTACATACATAGGTGGATAAGCAAACAGGCGGAGAGTTTTTGGGAGTTCGTCTCAAAGAGCTGAAGCGACTGCAGAATTTCAGAGTTTGGGACTGGAAGCGGGATAGGGGCCGTCCATAAAGTACGTCACGCTATTTTTGACCATTTTTTTACCCCCCCCCCCCCCCCCCCCCGTCACAAACTGTCACAAATCTCGGACCACCACCCCCTAAAGTACGTCACACTTTCGAAATTTTTTAAACATTAACACCGAAAGGCTATACATTATTAGGGCCTAAAACAAGGCTTCGCAGCAGCATTACTAGCGCTCCTAGCGAGAGGAATCGTGAACAACACATTAAGGGATACGCATTTCATGCTATTTTGACATAAAACTAATTCAAATGTTTCAAAAAATGTGTGATTTTTTAAAGCTATTAAATTCTACACACACAAAAAAAGAATTAGAAATAAATAAATAAATGTGTGACGTCCCACATGGCCTGACCCCCCTGTCACAAACTGTCACACTTTCTTAAACGCCCCCCCCCCCTCGAGCGTGACATACTTTATGGACGGCCCCATAAAAAAATATGATGATGAGCGAGTAGACTTAATTGGGTGGTTGGTTGTTTGGCCTAAATATTTGACGAACGCAACAAAGTTCAGAAGTTTGAAGAGTGTTGTAGGACAGAGATACAATTTTGTAATAATATTATTATTATGATAATAATTTCCCTTATTGAACAATCCGGTTGACAGACCGCAACCGGTTACGTATGGCCTACTAGTGTTAAGTAAATGTTATGCAATTGAAACAATTCACACGAACGCAAATGACAGAAGAAATCTTAACTACTAACAGAACAGAAAGCCTGTAATAATCGGCGCTAATAGCAGCCTACAAAGCACGTCCGCCTAACTTGCAAAATGTCAGATGTAACAAACTCAGATGATCCTATAATACCCAGACTAGGATCTCACACAACGACCTTATAATAATATATTACCCAACAATTTTTAAATGTCTAGACTATAAATAGCTCTGGTTCATCGGAAAAACCCACAGACGTAATAATCTACGGGAAAAACCATAGGCATGACTGTATTATTTTCTGCGGAAACCATGCGTAATATAATCGTGCCTATAATGGTGCAAGGATAAACGGTTCTTGTCCATGGTGCAATAGTAAGCTTAGGCCTACACCATTTCACAGTTAAGCAGGGTTTAAAGTGTGGCTGGATGGTCATGGACGGCGTCCATGCACTTATTTTAGAATATGAACGCCGTCCTGCCACTTATATTGGCCAGCACAGACTGAAAAGGTAAGGGATGTCCAGGCACTTCTTTTGGAAAGGTAGCTAGGGCGTCCAGGCATTTATTTTTCCACACTTTAAGCACGTACTGCAGTAACTTAAGAGAAACAACTTCAAACAAGTCCTCACAAAATTAATGCAGTAGAGTAAATGGAATCGAAAATATGGGCCCATGCGATCAAGGCAAAAAATTAAGTATAGGCTATGTGACCTCTCCACCTAGGTGCGTGACGTCACTGGTGCGTGACGTCACTGGTCCCCAAACTTTTTTGACTCTAGGGCCACTTTTTATAAGTTTGAGCACACGAGGGCCACTTTTTCTTAGTTGAAGAATAGGTCCTATTAGCGGCCACAATTAGCCTAAGGCTAAAATTTAATCAACTAAAAGCATATAAAATTGTTATAATTTATTCAAAATATAATGTTTGATGTTATTTATGGACGCCAAAATAAAATAATGTTTATTAGAAATAATTAATAATTATCCTTCCAAATTGTCAACTTTTCATATAGGCCCATAGGCGTAGGAGACGGGGGTCCAGAGGGGGGCAAATGCCCCCCCAAATTTCGGGCAAGTCTGATTTTTCGGGCAAGCAGACCCGGAAAACTAAAAACGTTTTTTAAAAATTTACTTTTTTCCCGGGTCTTTTTGCCCGAAAAATCAGACTTGCCCGAACAAAAAAGGTCGTCAGACCTTTCGGGCAAAAAGTAATAGAAAATTTCAGAGGATTTCAGCCGGATGACTAAAAAAGGTCGTCACAATTTTCGAGTAAACGTAACGGGAAATTTTCTAAAATTTTCGGCCGGATGCCCAAAAAAATTTTCGGGAAAAAGTCTCATTTTTGCCCCCCCCCCAACGCAGAAATGTCCCCTACGCCTATGCCTATGCCTATATTTTTGTTAATTCTTTGAGAGACAAGGGCCACTTTTCTAGGCCTCGCGCGGGCCTCTTTTGGCCCGCGGGCCACGGGTTGGGAACCGCTGATCTGACCCATCCTACGAACTCTCCACAGGTCTTTCACTCGAAACTCAACATTGCTTTTCCACAGATCCCATTCTTCCACTTCACCTACCTCCGACCGTCCGACGTCTTTTCAACTCTAAACATCATCCACCATCATATATTATAGGCTAACCGTCTGTCTAACTTCTCGTCTGACTGTCCGGATCTTTTTTATTTTGATTGAACGCCTGTGAATAAACTGGTTCCCGCGACATGGCGTTTGGGCGCTGCCGCGCTGTAGAAAGTTCGAGTTTACGATTATGAATACGATTACGATCCTATGCAGGATCCTATGATTTGCGACCTTTACTCCGACACGTGCTCTGACAGCACCCGATGTGATTTGTGCGTCTCAGCGCACTTGCCACTTTGGCATTATCAAAGATGGCGTCGTGGTTGATTATTGGATATTATTCGGTGGCGAGTTTTGTAATTGTTTTTGCTGCCGTTTTAACACAGTTCCAAACCCATTTGCCGCAAGCGTTTCAAGACCTCCTCTTTTACGGAAAAGTCAGAGGAAAGCGGACAAAATGGTCTGTTGTGCAACTTCTCGAAGTTCCGAAAAGGTACGCCATCGATAGACCTACTTGTGACAGATGTATCTCAATTTTTCGCGTGACAGTTTTTGCCCTTTGGCGAAGTACGATTATTAATAATGGCTTCTTGTGAGAGTGATCCAGCGGTTTAAACAGCAGATTCGTGCGTACAGAAATGCATAGGTACAAGAAAGAATAGGCCTACTGCAGTACAACAGAGGGTGCTTATCGTCCCTTCGCTACGCTTGTTCCCAGGGTCCACTCTGACTCATTGCATGCGCATCTCAAACTGTAGTTTTTTGCGTTGCTGGGGTCGGGAGCGCTTCTGAGTAGTCGCCTTGAAGGGGAAGGGGCGCTATATAAATCCTAGTAATGAATGAATGAAACAAACAAACAAGAGCAAACAACGGAAAACAGTATTTATTAACGAAGTGACTAGCGGACCGCCAGGCGGCCGTCCAATTTCAATTACTAGCGGACCGCCAGTCACGTGTAACCTGTCACATGACGAGTCTTGATTCTTGAATATTGTTACAATGGCGGCAGTTACCGATAGTTTGTTTTATGTCCGAAAAAGTTTTCTTGTTTTAATCACTTAGAAAATTGCAAAAAGAGTATGAAATTAGTAACTTTTGTAACCTAACAATGCGGGATGCAAAAACGTTGCATTCCATGATGAAGTATGCACCAAGAAAGGCAGCACGTGCAAAGAACGAGCTCCGTTATTACTCGCTTCGATTATGCTGTAGGCTACATAGGCCTATGGTGGCAAAGGGGAACGGACATTAGCCCCCTGGACATTAGCCCCCACCCGGACATTAGCCCCCCCGGACATTAGCCCCCCGGACATTAGCCCCCGCCCCCCGAGGTAGGACATTAGCCCCCCCAGTCGTAACAAACCTTCGTTGTAGCAAAAGCTGACACTAGCAAGTAGGCCTAGTTACTGTAGGCTATACGATTCCCTGCAGTCATTCATTTCCCTAATGTATTGATTCTAATGTTGAAATGAAATGACGCTAATAAGTCTATGAAGCTGAGACGTAGCCTAACTAACGTTAACAAACCTTTGTTGCAGGACACTAAACAATTAGACTGTATAGGCCCTACATACGATTCCCAGTCGTTCATTTCAAATACAAGTCTACTAACACAATTAGAACCTAAATGACACTAAGAAGTTTCGTATGCATGCGAATGCCATTGACAATTTATCAGTTACGGCACTATTCGATGATTTGCACAAGAAGGGGGGCTAATGTCCGGGGGGCTAATGTCCTAGCAAAAATCGGGGGGGGCTAATGTCCGGGGGGGGGCTAATGTCCAGGGGGGGCTAATGTCCTACACTCGGTGGCAAAAAATTCAAGAAACAAGGAGAAGGGAAACGAGAAACAGAGTAAGTAACTAATCTTTTTCGTGAGTGTTGGTTAGTTTCAGGTTAGGCGTCGTGAGGGTCGGTTAGGGTTAGTTTAGCCATTAGAAACTCTTGTGGACTGGTGTAAATATTTGTTATTGGACTGGCGGTCCGCTAGTATTCAGCATTAGACGACCACCTGGCGGCTTGCTAGTGATCCGTATTGGACAGCCGCCACTGGCGGACCGCTAGTATTTGAAATTCGAGGGCCGCCTGGCGGTCCGCTAGTCACAGCCATTTATTAATGCAGTACGAAATTGCAAATTTGTCATTTGACATAATAATAACAATAATAATAATAATAATATTAATAATAATAACAATATCTTTTCTTTATTGAAACGCCTGCAAGACGCACTGCGCTTTACATTTACAAGTTATGCAGTAATCTTAATTAAACTTAACTACCAACTGAGCAGACAGCCTTGCAATTACAACATGGCGCTAATAGCAGCCTACAAATTAAATCCGCCCAATGGGGGCTCGAACCTGATACTTCTCGCACTCTTGGCCAGCGTGTTAACCATTACTCTACCGGGCCCCTTGGACAGTGACTTGGCAGTGACTGCTATGTACACTGTTTGGCGCATGCACTAGCAGCTCTTTTAGATTGCTCCATTCCATTTTCAGCAGAGCCTTGTTTCACTGGAAATTGACTGCCTCCTATTCAGTCCATTTTTAACTGACAACATTATATGATGCAGTAAAGTTAGTTATTGTATTGTAATCTGGAGATTTCTGCTGCACCAAAATAGCACTTGCAGCTTTGTGCATAAATCTGAGAATTATAGTCAGATTCGATTATTTTAGTCAGGTTTCATGGTCTATACGGTAGACTTTATTAAAATACAGCTGCAACTGTTACATTATTTGTTGGCAATGCTGTGTTATTTTTAAAATATTCCTTTTTTGTATGCAGAATCATGGATTTATAAGATTTCAGTAAGTGAGCAGTGCACTTTTTTCATAAGGGTTATTGGTTCACTATATTCCATATCTAAACAGTCAGATGGTCTATTGCTTTGGATTTGAAAAGTTGTTTTCTTATAAAGTTGTTATTTTTTGTATCTGCAGTTGGTTTACGTATTTTTACTTACTCGGCGCATGCATCAACGGTTGCGCTGTTCTGTTCATCTCTAACGCTTACCTAAATCATCAACCGCTTCCTGAATTTGTTCAGAAGATCCTGGCTGTAGTCACGTCGAACAAAGAAACATCTACAGGTATGACACGACAAAAAATTTCACATTGCATAAACTTGTTTGTTTTATTATGCAAATAAGTAAATAAGAATTGGCCTTAATAATCAGTTGCTGACCACATTCTGATTTACCAATGACTTTAAAATGCATAAGCATGTACAATGAGCTTTGTCACTTGACTTAGATTTACGGTGCTGAGGAGTTCATGATTGTGATTACGTTCAGGTGCTGTACTTGTTTCACCTCTGTGCATTTACATGATGATGATGATGGTGGTTCTCTGCCCAAAGGCAGGTTCATTGGCTTTACGCCCCTGAAGATGAGGTGAGTGAGGTGGTTTCTCGTTGCGTTCCCCACAGACAATGATGGATAAGCAACTTGCCCAAGGTCGCTCCGCAGGAGCTTGCGCCCCTGCGTCCCACAAGTGCTAGCCCGAGATATCTAAATCTCTGAATGTCAACTGCGAGCCCGGGGTTTGAACCGCTATTCATTGCAACCAAATGACGTTTGCTGCTCTCGCTTACCGGTGTAGCTAGCTAGGCATTTACATAGCTCCTGTTATTTCTATATGGGTTACATTAGCTTGGTAAATTGGTTACGTGTGTTTCAGATGCACTGGCTGCCATTCTTCTCGTCGGAATGATGTTCGTACAGGACTTTCGTCGTCTTCTCGAATGCTTCTTCGTCAGCGTCTACTCCAAAAGCACGATGAACATCTTTCACTTCATGCTCGGCGTTATCCTATACTCCACGTTCTCTGTTATCGTCTTGGTTGAAGCACCTTCACCCACATCTGGTATTAAAAAGTGGTCTTATCCCGCAGTTGGCTGTTTGTCAGGCGCCCTTGTAGCAGTATGGCCCCGTTACGGCGCCATATAAATTGTCATTATTATTATTAACACATTCACCGCCTACACGCCATGTTAAATGACTGGTTTAACTACGAGTTATCTCGTACCTGGCGGTCAATGTGTTAAATTATTATTGTTATTTGCCTTGACCAGCTTTTGGTTTCCCTTCCTTTGGAGAATGACTCTATTATAAGTATATGCATTTATTATATACCTAACCCTGATTATACTGTTGGCAAATAATTCATGTTATAATGAGCAACAATTTATTGCTCATGATAGCATGAATTATAACACAATCGGCACATGCATCCCTATAATATTAGTACCTTGTTATAAGGTGATCCTTGTTATGGCCCAAGGATAGTGTTGTATAAAGAGGGTTACAGTTATTTTGTACCGATACCCATAATCCCATATTGCAAGATATTTAGCAAATTTCCTCGCCATGGTACTGAAATGCAGCTGTCTAGCAGACCTATATGAAAACTGTTAAACAAAAATTTTAGGAAATTAGTAGTTTTCATGTACAGTATGGTTTCATTTACACTATGATTGAGTGTGGCTTTGTTATATAATGCAAATGTAACTAGCTTGTGATAAAGTAGGGCATTAGATTTAAATTTGGAGATAATGTGAAATTTATTAAAAGAATGAAAGTTTGCATAGTTCGTAAAGTGGCAATACACTGAGCTTTGTAGTGTGTAATGCACTTATCTCCTTGGATTTGTACTATGATGGGAGTACCAGGCGGGGCAATATAATCTGAGTTCTGCTGTATTGCCATTTAAAGTTTGAGTTCTTGATAAACCGTTCAGTGTGTAGTGTACATGACAAGTGATAGAGTTCTACAGGTTATTGATTAAGTGAAAGTATAGCAAACAAATAAAGAAAAGATGGTAATTTTCGTAAATTTTTCAGTTGCAATAATTAATGTAAACTGCTGTTTTCCATCACAGTTATAATAATTATATCGGTCTTGCTCTGATTTTTGCAGGTAATGCTCATGTGAATGTGCGCTGGAATCATGTTTGTGGTCTCTTGCTCTTTGTATGGGCAAGCTGGCATCACCACAAAGCTCACGTAGGCTTTGCCAATCTCAGAAAGAACAAGACTGGTAGGTGGATTATGTCGGAAGAGTAGATGTAGGTCAGATCAGAGTGGATGTGTGGTTGGATTAGTGGGTACTGGGTGAATGGGTTTGGGATTGAAGGTGGATATAGTTGGTGGAATTCGAAGTAGATTTAAAAATTGTTTATGAATTTGATAAAATAGAAGCAAAAAGATGTCACCCACACTGGTCCCATAGAATCATGGTAGAAAGAATACAAGTAGAATAGAGTGGAAAGGTTTACTTAACCTGTGGAGCAACACAACTAATGACCTGAATTGCAAAAAACAACAATAGCAAAGAAGAGAACTGTGTTGCTGGCAACAATGGACAAAATCTGAAAGTGTAGTGTTATCAGTATCATTCAATAATGTTTTTATTGAAACCATGTAAAGGCAGGGCCCTCTTAATGAAAGGATATGAAGACAATTATACATGGTAACAAAAAAGGACACCCAACAGGGATTATAGTTAGGGTGGTTACTGGTTACCTGTTATAAAAATGAAGATAGGAATGCTAAAAACGTGTATTTGTTCAGCAGCATGATGTATGGTTGCAAAACATGGTGCTATCAAAAAATTACAAAGGAGATTTGAAAGAAAATACTATAGAAAAACCATCATGATAGGATGTACCTAGAAGATCAACAACAAATCAGTATCTGTGTTATACAATTCATTTGTCTCGGATTTTCTTCTCTGCTCTGGTGTGGCATGCTTTCATTAATCCTTCATCTGGTCACCTGGTGCCGTCAGCTCCTGGAGCTCTGGCGAAAGCCGTGATGTATCCTCTCCAGTGTCTCCTCTCCCTAGTCGCCTCTCTTAGCTCCTCCAGTCTCATGCCAGACTTTTCCTGTATCTCATCCAACTATTTCTTCCTTGGTCTTCCGTGTCTTCTTCCCTCACCGCATGCCATCATCAGCTCCTTTTCCAAACCTTTAGATCACGTGACCAAAGTAGCTCAATTTCCTCCAAGTTGCTGTTTGCTGCAGTGTCTCCTCCCTCTCTATTCCGAGCTCCTCGCGCACCGATTCGTTAGTTCTCTTCTCCGTCCATGAAATCCTTAGCATCTTTCTCCAAATCCACATCTCACACGCATTAATACTTAAATAAAACTTGATCAAATAATCCATCACCAGTGTGGGTGTGAGGATTTAAAAATGTGCATTATAAAAGTATGCATGCTTACATCATACATGCTTGAATATAAATTTAGAGCTTATTGTGTGCCATGCAGATTTTAAGACTTTGTTTTGTGTTTGAAGGTGAGGTGGTGAACTACGAGCATGCCATTCCTCGCGGTGGATGGTTCGAGTATATCTCGTGTCCACATTTCTTCATGGAGATCGTCATCTACTTAGCGTTTGTTGTCGTCGGTGGATTCTACCATAAGGCTTTGCTGAGTGTCTTTGTGTTTGTCCTGTCCAATCAGCTCGTTGCTGCTCATCTGACTCACTGCTGGTATAAGAAGCAGTTCAAGTCGTATCCGCCTAAGCGCAGAGCAGTGATACCATACCTCTTCTGATATGGTGACGAGAGAGTACCTGTCGTATGGTCACTTGCAGGTTGCTCTTATATCCCTCACCACAAAGTGGCATTTGCTTGCCACTTCTAGTATGGTGACAGCGTAATACTTGCATTCCATGATCGAGTACCTGGTAAAGAGTCGTAAATGGAAGCAATACTGAATAAAGAATATGGACTAATGAATTCTAACATAAGTATTATAATTAATTTATCGTGGTTAAATTTTTTACTGTCTAATCGTATATAAATACTGCATGATATTTGTTTAGAATGTGGTGAAGCTGTAAGATTTTTTTCATAATTTCTGTTCTAGCATGCTTTGTACATCTGGACTTACGATTTTCAGGGACTTGTTATGTTGCTTGGATTGCTATTTTTTTAAACTAATGTTGAGTTTTTGGATGAGAGTTTGTCTTTTAACTGTAATGTTATAAGAGGTAACGTTTCTTTACACTGAGTTGTTGTTATCAGCTTTGTCAATTCCATGTTGTTTCCCACTCTTTGTCTTACAATGCTACAGCCACCCTTATTAATCCTTGCCATTGTAACCAGCAGATTAGACTTCTGCTGCTTGATCCTGATACTAATCCTTTCCCAATGCTTTAACAGCCACCTTGACCAAGAAGGCCTACTCTGTTCTGTTACTTGTCTTGTAGGGTGCCTCCCAAAATATGCTACATTGAATTCAGAACTCTTCCCGCGAATTTCCGCTGTCCCTATCCATGGTGGTTGTGAAGCTTGTGAGCTATAAGCTATCTACATGTAACTCGATTCGAGCAAATCGGAACTGGGAGATAATGTGGTGTGATAATGAGCGTTGAACTTTGTTTAATATTTTCCTCGGGCCACCTTGCCCGATAAACATACTCGCGAGAAATTTGGGGGGTCGTCTTACCGACTCCTACGCCTATGCTCCCTTCATTGACGATCTCTATCTGTTTAGTTCGGCTTTCTATATATTGGAGACCGATACAGGGACGGGACCCTGGAGGGATGGCGGATAGGCTACATGAGGGATGAACGATCTGAGAGGCGTCTCAGAAGATACTGATCATTCAAGGGTTGGTTTCGGGTCGGATGATGGAAGATGCGGGGCTGTCTGTATGGCAGTATGATGATCTCTTCTCGGGTAGTGATCAATGTGGTGACGATCTCTTCTCGGGTGGTGGCTTTAGTCGTCTGCTATTGCTTAGGCTAGGCCTATTTACTTTGAATCTTGCGCGTAGGCGCCGCCTATCTACACTGTGTCCCAATAAATCGGGCACCCTTTTTATAATGTGAATAAAACAGGTAAATCTTAATCGATTTTCAAAATTTCAAAACTGTTTTTATCCTGAGATAATTATCTACAAATTGGTAATTTATGAACGGCCCTCAATAAAAAATTACGTCAGAATGACGTCGTTAATTTAATATCGAAACCAAATATCAACAGAAATCGTTAAAGAATGGCGTTTAGCCAAGAAGACAAAGTTGTAATAAAATTCTTACGGAAAAGTAAACATTACGGCGCAAAAAAGTTTATTCGAAAATTTCCGGACAAGGGATGGACAGTGAGCGGTCTAAATAAGCTTCTAAGGAAAAATTATTTGACCGGTTCGTCGGAGCGTCGCGCTAGTATAAAAGTTGTGTTTGGTACTTAACATTTGAATTCTTAGATGCAAATGACGTAATTGTGACGTCAATATTCATGCCAGAAACTTCATATTTGAATCAGTGTAAGATAATTATCTCAGGATAAAAACAGTTTTGAAATTTTGAAAATCGATTAAGATTTACCTGTTTTATTCACATTATAAAAAGGGTGCCCGATTTATTGGGACACAGTGTATATGCCTATCCAGCGTCTGTAGGTCTATTAATAAACCTATGGAGAATCATCAGCGAGACTGATCTGACAGTAGTTGTTCAAGAGAAGCAGTATTTGGGACAATTCCGTTTTGTTATATTTCACTTATTTTTTATGTTGTGTCTGACCTACAAGGTCCTACATATATATAGGCATACAGGGTGGGCCATAAAAAAGTAATCCTCTCCGGTGTTTTGCCAATATCTTGGTCAAAATAATAACTTTTGAAAACAAATTTCACGGACTTAAAGGCAATTCATATCTACGTACCGGTACAGTATTCAAATTTCATAGAAATATTTGAAACAGAACAAAAGTTATATCACTCTTAGTGAGCCCACCCACTGTTTTTTGACGATCCAAAAACATAACACAACAAAAAGTAACAAAAAGGGATATAACTTTTGTTCTGTTTCAAATATTTCTATGAAATTGGAATTCTTTACGTAGATATGAATTACCTTTAAGCCCGTAAAACTTGATTTGAAAAATTCTTATTTTTGGCCAAGATATTGGTAAAAATCTTTAGGCATTACTTTTTTATGGCCCACCCTGTATATTATCGAATAATAGAATTGTGAGCTTTATACTTGGACCGCATTCGATGTAGGCCTAGTTGTTTGCAGGCTATGCTGAGAGGCACTCTGGCGTGTGAACGATGGCATCGTGGTTGATTGTTGGGGTTTGGGCTTTGTTTAGTTTTCCATTTGTTCTTGCTGCCGTTCTAATCCTGGTTGAAACCCATTTGCCGGAAGCCTTTCGAGAACTTCTCTTCTACGGAAAAGCCAGGGGAAAACGGACAAGGTGGTCTGTTATACAACTTCTCGAAATTCCGAAAAGGTAGGCCTACTGTGAGTGTGGCCCGAATTCCTCAACCCGTAATAACGAATATCCCCAACCCGTAATAACGAATATCCCCGAAATCGATTTTCTAATGTGCGCCGCGACACGGGCGGATCCAGGTGGGGCCAATCCGGCCATGCCCCCCATTTAAATCTGCCATGGGACGTGGCCCCCCCATTTGGTCTGAAATTATCAATACGAATATGGGTGTAATGGATATTGCCCCCCCCCCCCTATTCGGAAAATTGCATGGAACGTGCCCCCCCATTCGGTTTTAAAGTTGAGGACTAAAAAAAAAAATTTGGGGCAGATAAAATGGTAGGCCCTATAATTTCCCCGAAAAATTTGCCGGATGACTAAAGAAAAGGTCATCAACTTTTTTTGGCGGATAAAATGGTATGATTTCCCGAAAAATTTGCCCGATTACTAAAAAAGAAAAGGTCATCAACTTTTTTGGCAGATAAAATGGTATGATTTTCCCGAAAAATTTTCCCGATGACTAAAAACAAAAAAGGTCATCAACTTTTTGGGCGGATGAAAAGTACTTTTTTCCTCAACGACCGATCACTATTTTTCGAACTTTTAAAAAAGTTTTCCTTTTTCCCGTCCAAGATTTAAGATTTTGCCCCCCCCCCCCTTTTGAAACAGTTCTGGATCCGCCATTGCGCCGCGAGCGCCATTAAAAATCATGCGCGCACGCACACAACACGCGCGCGCGTGCACACACGCACACGCACAACCTAGGCCTAGCCTAATGACTTTAGACACTAAACTAGTCGTTACAATTAACCGACACAGACTCTGAATAAGGATTTTGAAGTTCGGTCGCTTTCTATATAACCGTTTTCGTGGAGTTGGGCTTTGTGTAGGCCTATGCCTATTTTCAACGTTTTCAGGGTTTGGGGATTCGGGTTAACCAGGGCTGTATAGCCTACTGGTAAATTTTGAGGTGATTACACGCTGACCGGGAGGAAATCCGACCTTTTTTGGGCCCGAAATTTCTGACGGCCAAAATCTCGAGAAAATTTCATCAGTTCACCAGTAGGCTAGCCTACTGTTGATGACCTTTTTTAGTCATCCGCTTAAAATGCATGTTAAACAGCCACATGCACCATGATTTACTAGCGTGTACGCACTGTACGGTGTACCCTGCTTTTTACCCGCGTAGGTCTATACCTTACTTTTCGGGAGGTGAGCATCACTGAGCATACGATGCCGTTTTTCCCCGGAGGTAATTATACGCCGTAGCCTATACCCGCATTATACCCTTGATTACAGCCCTGGGGTTGACCCCCTTGATCGACACCGTCAGACCCTATGGACTTATAATTGTTAGACCTAAGCACAAATTTTAGCACGTGATCGCTTAGTCCTTTATCGAGCCTGTTGATTTTCCTACTTAGAATCGCGATCCAGCTGATGTTTAAACCGTGCATGTTCTTGCAGTGGCGGATCCAGAACTGTTCCAAGGGGGGGGGGGGCCAAAATCTTAGATCTTGGGACGGGACATGTGATTTTTTTTCGAAATTTCGTTCTTCGTCCCAAAAAAATCGGTCTTCGGCTGAGGAAAAAAGGACTTTTCATCCGCCAAAAAAGTTGATGACCTTTTTTTAGCCCCCCTCCGCTTGAAAACCGAATGGGGGGCCACGTCCCGTACGATTTTCAGAATAAGGGGGGGGCCAATATGCCATTACACCCATATTCGTATTGCTAATTTCGGACCAAATGGGGGGCCACGTCCCATGGCAGTTTTAAATGGAGGGGCCATGGCCGGATTAGCCCCCCCTGGATCCGCCCTGTGTTCTTGCTTACAGAACTGTAAATGAAGGAATGAGTCTGCATGCAAAGTAGGCCTAGGCCTGCGGAACAAGCACTAGACAATTTTTTTTCTCGGCAGCCCACGTTGTGGCGGCGCCAGCTATTGATCATAGGCCTACAATTTCAGGATTCACGATCAAAAGGGCGACTTCGAAAGGGCGACCATCAAAAGGGCGACTGATCGAAAGGACGCCGATCAAAAGGGTGCGCAAACAAAGGGCGACAATCAAAAGGGTCACTGGTCTGAGGAGGAATGTGACGTGCAGTATATCAAACTGTACGATAGCTATAAAAATATATTCTATAATTATAGGCATAATACCGCGTATAGTGTGTCAGAGGGGAGTATCATAGATCAGTTTTCATGGATACCCGAGCGTGGGAATTTTATAACGGTGCGTCGTCAGTGTTGACGACCCGATCGAGTGTACAATTAGTCCACATGATACAGATGATAAAATATGAACGCGCGACACCCTGATAATTATATGCTATAGTCGTCTTTTCTCGACAGTTCTCACGCTGTAGCGGAGTAATTTTTAAGTTCTTATTTTTTATGTGAAATTTTACAATAGATTAGAAATTCGATCGAGACGATCATCATCATCACGACGACGACGATGATGATGACAATGACGACGACGATGACGACGACAATGATGATGATTGATAATGATGTGGAAACTGTTGAAGTTCTGAATGATTATTTCGGCTGAGCTCTCCAAACAAAATCCTGGCTACGGCCTTGGTCAGTAAAATTTCACTTGTCAAACGGGTAGACTAGCCTACATGTCTGAATGACTATAGCCTACGTAGGCTGCGTAGGCCTACACTACAGGACAATCATGAAATTCATGATGAGTGGTAGGGCGTACGGTAGCAATTAATGTAGCCTAGTATAATAGCCCTATATTAACGTATATTTGTTAATAATAATTATAGGCCTACGCAAAACTTTTTATTCATTCAACTTTGATTCAAGTATTTTATATAGCGCCTCTTCGAGGAACCTTCTCAGAGTTGCTCTCAAAGTCATATGTCATGGATCTAAAGATTTTTCAATTAGTCTGGCATTGTATTTCTAATGATCCTAATGTTGTCTGATTTAATATGACGTGGCTGTTTTATTTTTGTTTGCATTTGTATACAGTTGGTTTACGTATTTTTACTTACTCGGCGTATGTGTCAACGGTTGTGCTGTTCTGTTCATCTATAATGCTTACCTAAATCATCAACCGCTTCCTCAAATCGTTCAGCAGATTCTGGCTTTCGTCTCGTCAAACTCTGAGACATCAACAGGTGTGACATGAATTTTTCCCCCCATTTTTCATATATCTGATTTTTAATGTGCAAGTCAGTGGCGGTTCTACCGGGGGGCTGGGGGGGCTATAGCCCCCCAGATGGAAAGTTAGCCCCCTAGATTTTCCTAGCCCCCCTATGCACATTTTAGCCCCCCCAGTTTAACGTTTAGTTAGTTAAACAATACATTGCCTGTTGGTAACAAGGCCTCCCTATCCCTTTTAAGGGCACTTTCCATAGATAAAGTGACTTGAATGATTTTCATCTGCTACATGCTTCGCTGATGCTGCTCTGTAAAGCTTGGGTCTTGCAAGTTGTAACATACATGTGTATGCTACATAGCAATATCACAGATTCCATGTACTTCTGAACTGTTTCTCCAATCAGAATGCTTGCTCATATACTGGCACATGTCTATCGCTACTAATGGCTGTCCTGTGACTACAAGGACCTATGGGTGTTCAGGAAGAAAGTGATGAACAGATAACTGCTTGAACGGCCGAGATTAGGCGCGACCTGAATTCAGAGGGTCGTGGATTGATCCATTCCCAGCTCTTAGGAATAATATATTGGTAGCCTACCTACTAAGAAAGAGGTGTCAAAACGGGTAATCTGTGGACCAAAACGGTCTGCGAAGGATGATAGGCCTATGGCGGGGAGGCCGTGAGAGCGGTCATAAGCTCTTATTTTTTTATTAGGCCTATATTTTGAAAATTTACTTCTTGAATAGCCTACTTGCTGTTTATCTCTCTAAATTAATATGGCTCTCTTTTTTTACTTTGGCCTACATTACCTTGGTAAATTGTGGCGTGCGTTTCAGATGCACTGGCTGCCATTCTTCTCGTCGGAATGATGTTCGTGCAGAACGTTCGTCGTCTTCTCGAATGCTTCTTCGTCAGCGTCTACTCGAAAAGCACGATGAACATCCTTCACTTCATGATTGGTGCTATCCTATACTCTACATTCTCTGTTACAGTCTTAGTTGAAGCACCTTCACCCACATCGGGTTTGTCTCGAACAGTTTATGTTTTCAATTGTATGATGGCTCTATGGATTAATCTATAAGTGTTTATATAGTTTATATACATAGGCGTACGAGGCGGGGGTGCAGGGGGCAATTGCCTCCACACTTTCGGGCAAGTCTGGTTGGTTTTTCGGGCAAAGACAGACGAATGACTAAAAAAAATCGTCAACTTTCGGGCAAGTCCGGTTTTTCGGGCAAAGACAGACCAAATGACTAAAAAAAGGTCGTCAACTTTCGGGCAAGTCCGGTTTTTCGGGCAAAGACAGACCGAATGACTAAAAAAAAGGTCGTCAACTTTTTTACGGTTTCACGGATATATTTTTCGGGCAGAAGTTCAATCTTTGCCCCCCCCACTGCTAAAATCTCCCGTACGCCTATGTTTATATACACCCGGTCCGGGTAATATGAGTCTTGCCATGGTCTACCGTCAATAAGGCGATCCGTGATATGGCCCAAGTTTAGTGTCATACTTATAAGGAGGTTCTTAATACATGTGCCTAAATAGGAGGATATTTAAATAATGTACCTCACCTCGCATGAGTCATGGCACTTAAGCATGGGTGTATCGTGTACATTTAAGAAGGTGCGACTTAAATGCAAATAGGCCACACAAAAATGAATAATGCTCGTGCATTTGAGGGTTTCATTTATGGTAGGATTAAGCGTATAGCTTTGTAGTGTCATCCAAATGTAACACGATCGAGCGTGCGAGAAAATAGCACTAGAGTGACTACAGAGTCTGTTTGGCTATAGGCCTAATTATGCAATAAAATTTGACTGAAAGTTTGCATGATTCTCAAAGTTTTAGAACGTTGAAGTTGGTAGTGTGTAATGGAAAATTAATCCTCTTAGGTTGTAATGTAATAAAATACGAGGCACTGTAATGCAATTTGATTGCTTCTCTACGGTATTGTATTTAAAAGATCGATTTCTAGGCATGCAGTGCGCCTATAGCAGTTAATCAAGTGAGTGCATATATGTACTTGATCAAGTGAAGCTATAGCAAACAAGTTGGCCTTCCTACTAATGAAAAACGAAAACATGGTCGTTTTCAAAAATTCAAGGCCCGTTAGCATTTATATAAAACTGCTGTTTTCCATCGCATTTATTTTAATAATTATAGGTCCCTAATTATCATAAATATTTGCTCTGATTTTCGCAGGTAATGTTCATGTGAATGTGCGCTGGAATCATGTCTGTGGTCTCTTGTTGTTCGTGTGGGCAAGCTGGCATCATCACAAGGCTCACGTAGCCTTTGCCAATCTCAGAAAGAACAAGACAGGTAGGTGGATATCACTGGAAATGATGGCAGCTACTTCTATAATCTGATATTACCTGCTCTCATTGATCCATAACGATCAAATCATCCATCATCAATGCTGGTGAGACGTTTACATAATGCACTTAATAAACGCATGCATTCTTAGGCCTACATGCCTGAATTATTATATTAGGCCCTAAGCCTTAAGGCATGCGTTGAAGCATGCGTTTATTAAGTGCATTGTGTAGACGTCTCACCAGCATTGATGGATGGATGATTTGATCGGTAAGGATCAATGAGAGCAGGTAATATCAGATCATAGAAGTAGATACGAGAGTTATATATTTGAGGCAATGTGTGCCATGCAAGTTTAAGACATTCTTCATTTTGTGTTTGAAGGTGAGGTGGTGAACTACGAGCATGCCATTCCTCGCGGTGGATGGTTCGAGTATATCTCGTGTCCACATTTCTTCATGGAGATCCTCATCTACTTAGCGTTCGTTGTCGTCAGTGGATTCTACCATAAGGCTTTGCTGAGTGTCTTTGTGTTTGTCGTGTCCAACCAGCTCGTTTTTGGTCATCTAAATCACTGCTGGAATAAGCAGCAATTCAAGTCCTATCCACCGAATCGCAAAGCAGTGATACCCTACCTCTTCTGATAGGGTGGCGATCATGGGCGAATCCAAGGGCAAATCTGGCAATTACCCCCACTGAGAAATTTGCACAGGACGTGCCACACCCTCCCCCATCACGGACCATCAGGCTCCTAGAGGCTTTCAATAAATGCAGCGGGAAAAGGTGGCAGAGAAAAATTAGCATAGGATCCAAGGTTTGAATATAATAAATGTCATCTGTTTTGACGGGAATAAGAAAAAGGTAATCATTTATTTTGGCGGGGAAATGGCGTATTTTTCATGACATAGGCCTATCGACAAAAGGGCTAAAAAATTGTCATCAACTATTTTGACCGGAACAATGGTATCTTTTTCATGACATGTCGGCCAAAGACCAACGAAATTTTTCCGGCCCAAGATCAAAACCAAAAATGCTGGCCCCCCTTTCGAAAATTTCTGTGTCCGCCCCTGGTGATGATAAGAGTACCTTCTACGTACTTGATCATTTGCAGGTTGCTCTTGTAGTCCTCACTCCATGATCGATTGCATGGTTAGAAACCGTAACTATAAGCGATGATGAATAAAGAATGAACTAATATCAGACTAGTTGACTAATCGATTTATTATTATGCATGTATGTAATGACGCTTGTAGGCTTACTGTCTAATCAAATTTGCATAATATATGTTTTCACTGTGTTAGAGTAGTGGGATGCGTTAATTGATGTAGGCTATTATGATGGTATAGGCTTAGTGCTTCTAGACATTTAAGGTTTTTTATTAGGGGCTTGTAAGTTGTAACATAGCCTTTTGAAATCATATGCTAATAAAATTGTTTGTTATTGATGTTGCATTTTTGAGTGAGAGTTTTTTGTTTAACCGTAGTGTCATAAGAAGAAATGATGGTTCAGCGACGCCCCCAGGCGTACGAACTTACGCAAGCGCGTACAGCGCTGAAAGGCTAAAAAATACAAATTACGAATTAAACTTAGATAGTTTATTGCAGCGGTTCCCAACCCGTGGCCCGCGGGCCAAAAGTGCCCGCGAGGCCTCAAAAAATGGCCCACCAGGCCTCAAAATGGCCCTCATCTCTCAAACAATTGACAAAAATATATGAAAAAATTGACAATTTGGATAGGATAGAACATTCTAATTATTTTCTATTGCAAATTATTTTATGTTGGAGTCTATAAACATGAAACATTCTACTTTGAATCAATTATAACAATTTTTATATGCTTTTAGTTAATTAAATGTTAGCATTGTGCCCCCCCCCTAAATGCCCTAATGACCTTTAACTAAGAAAAAGTGGCCCTCGCGTCCTCCAGCTTAGAAAAAGTGGCCCTACAGTCGAAAAAGGTTGGGAATCACTGGTTTATTGTAACACAGTTGATCTGCATTCTGCAATATCTACTGATTGCGAATAAATTAACGAAGCATGTCTGAGTAGGCCTATAGTTTAGCACTTTATCATAGTAGGCCTGCGGTAACTAAACTAATCTACATGTATAGTGTTAACAGAACAGCAAGTAGCTGCAAGTAAAGTAGGCCTACTGCATGTCCTCAGTATAAGTGGCCCTATGTATACATTAGTCAGCAAATAGGGGCCTAGACTGAAGAAGTCGCCTCTCAGTGTCAGCAAACTTCGCTTGGTCATAATACTATAATACAATGTAGGTGTGGTCTGTGTTGACCAATAATTAAGAGACCGTTACAAACATGGGCGGAGTTTATAAGGGGCAGGGAGGCTAAGCCCCCCCCCACAAAAACGCCCAAATTCCGCTTTTTCTCATGAACATTGTATCTTTTTCCTGGCTTAGCTCCCCCCCCCCCCCCAAGAAGGCATTAGCCCCTCCAAGAACGGAAACCAAACTCCGCCCATGGTTACAAAGTAGGTCCTGCTACGATTATTGTTGTTGTAATCTTATCTAGCTATATTTTAAGTAGCGTGCATCAAATATCTCTAATTTGCGAGCTTGACCCAGAGTCTCTTTCGGCTTTCTCGATGTTGGAGAGTTGGTCAGCTTCAGGAACAATGTGACTGTGAATGACGATGTGCTCGAGCGTCTCTGGACTGAGAAGGACCTCAGGGATCCTGCCACCCCTGCAGTGCCTTCGCTGTGCTATCCGCTGTCGACGGGTTGTGGGCCGATGGACGGACGCCGGCGGCCGGAGACCCAGGTGGTCCGGGGGCTGGAGGATCAGAGGGGCTTCATGGAGGACGATTATTGGAGGGCTGTTTTCACTTGGGTGATGGAAGATGTCCGATGGTTGTGTATATGGTAGGGCGTGAGTGGAGGAGGTGGTCGTGGTCTCTTCTCTGGTGGTGGTTCTGGTCGTCATCGTGGTTGTGGTGGTACTGGTGCGGGTGGCTCTACCACTGGCACTGTGAGTAGAATCGCTTTCCCTTTCGTTGTCCCCAACTACTTCGTCTTCAGAATGATGACCACGACTTGAATAGTAATACTCCTCTGAAACAACGCAATTAACAAAATAAGTGCCTGTCCTTGTCTGTCTGTCTGTCTGTCTGTCTGTCTGTCTGTCTGTCTGTCTGTCTAATTGACTCTGTCCAACAGTCTTCTAATGGAAGCAGTAGCCTAGCTATTATAGATAGCTTACAGAACACGGTCCGATATCTTACCGTATGGAGGGGTATACGAGAGGGCATAAGAACATTCTTTTTCAATCAATGCATTGTGTATCACACATTCACACAGGTTCATAGTATATAGGCGTCGGGGAAATTTCAGCGGTGGCGCAAGAGGTTGCGAGCTTGTATACCACTGCCCGAAGCAAAAATTAATCCAGAGCAAATGCAAAAACGAGTAGGCCTAGGCTAAGTTAATGAGCATTAGGCCTATCTGTAAGCGATAGGGCCGAAACGAACCATAAGCTTAGGCCCTACCTTAGGCTACGTAGGTGGCAACTTGAAGTTCTAACCAGTAATTAAGCGCTTTTTGTGAAATTCAAATAAGCTCTACAACTTCGTGGATCCCAATTAAAACGTCTCTGAGGAGCGTGGCATGCTTAGTCCTATATACTAACTTGAGATGACCAAGAAGGCCATTCCCCAGACGATGCTCCATGCCCAACCGATGAACAGAAGAGCCGTCGACAGCAGCTGAACGATGGCAACCCACGTATTCACAGCAATGACGGTCGATATAGTCGTACCACGCGGTCTCGGACGGGAACAGAACAGTACGCTCAGACCAGCAACAAACGTACCTTTACGCATAAACAGCATGAATAATCAGTCAATCAATCAATCAATCAATCAAACAGTCAATCAAACAATCAATAAATCAATCAATCAATCAATTAGTGTTTTAATGGTCCATGCATAGAAAAGTTGCAATTAATTACTTTTAATTAACTATAATTTTTATTATTTAACCTACAGGACAATATAAACATCAATGTGACATCGCGACGATTTTATAACTCAAACGACAACGCTATGCCTACAGCGTATCGATGCAATGCAAGCAGAAACAACCCGCATCCATATAGTATAGCATGCAGCTGCATGCTTAGTTCGATGAGAATCATGAGATAGCCCTATATGGATACAATTCGACCTTGTGAATGAAATGATACAGGAATAAAATAATCGTTCACTATAAATGCGATGTGTTATAATGCTATAATGCAAATAACAAAATAATAATAATGCTATAACAATCTGGATAATGACTAAAATATCTCCGATAGATATAGGATGAAAACTGAACCAGCAAAGGTGGGGGGTTGCTTTGGAGATTGCTTGTGTATAGGGTGTAGTGGTAGGCTAATGTTAATAATAGTATCCATCGTCGAAATATTTTATTTTTAGATGGGAAAAAACGGATAGCCTTTTGGAGTGCTTAGCCCCCTAGCTGACCCCTAGCGCCGCTACTGCTTGTGTAGCCTACTTGAGGGTGGTAATCGTGTTGATACTAGACCTATATTATATAGTTACCCAATCCAGGTGAGATTACGTTGAAAACGAGGCAGATGATTGCAAGGTAAAGAGGCATCGCAGGTATGGCTTGCTTGAGACCGACGTCTGGCTGATCAGCAGACATGCTGCTGCGAACCTCAATGGTTCTCTGAATGACGACAGGTGTGGCAGACCCACTGAAGGACAGAGGAGGACCTGACGCAGTTGTAGCAGCCGTATAGCCAGGCATCACCGGGCGCCAGATGAACTGACTCGGAGTCGGAGCCCTTGGGGAGAGATCTATCTGACCATCGTCAATGACAATACCGACGCGGGGTGAAGGAAGCAACTTGACCTTGCTGTTGACCTTGAGTTTTGTCTTTCCATGGTCATCAGATCGGTTTCCATGAGTTCCAGGTGCTTCAAAAGAATCGTGTCTTGCTTGGGTGTTGCTGAGTGGCGGTCCAGGCTCTTCCATGTGGTTGCGGATGGCTTCGTGTGATTCTTGTTGTGGTTCCCAAGTGGTTCTTGGTGATTTCGGTTGGTTACAGGTTGAACCACGATCCTTAAGTTTGTTCCACGTTGACTCACAATGAATTGGTTTTGTATTGACTCCATCTCGACCAGATGTCGTTTGCTCTTCTCTGCCAGATAGCTTTGCATTGACCGGCTGCTGATGTTGATCTTGCTGTTGTACCTCGCATCCCGGTTCTTCTTCATTCGATGAATTCTCTTGTAGGCCTAATGACGACAATTCTGGGCAGTCCTCCTCCTCTTCATTGCTGACACCATCTTCATCATCTCTATCCTCATCTGTAACTTCCTCTTCGTCCTCTTCTTCGTCCAGTGCATTCTTAAAAGGTGGAGCACCATCGCAGTAAGACATCAGTTCTCGAATGTGGAAGCAGAGTAGACTACATGCAAATGCAATCCTTCACGTGCATGTGCTGGATCGAATAAATTGATTGATTAATTAATTAATTAATTAGTTTAATTAATTAATTTCTGGCAATCACAATTTTATGATAATCAGATCTATAGGCTGATCTGGAACTTCTATATTGTCGATCTCTCAATAACAGATAGGCTAATTATATGAAGCTTCGATGTTCGCTTCCTAGATAAATCGCATTCCAAAAGCAGCCATCACGTATAGTAGGCTATAATTATATGATGCATCATTAAATCTATCTAAGTATTAATAATATTTAATTGAGCGCTCAAGCCATTAAGGATTAAGCGCTTAAAGTAGTCACATCTGAATTCAGGTTTTAAAATGATTCCGTATTAATCTATAGACTATTTTGGCAAATTCTTCTAAGACGCGATAAGTCGCTGATCTTTATACTCCAGTCATGCATATCCGACAAGAAGCGCAATGGTCTATGGATCGATTGTTTTGCTGACTACTTGGTCTCAATGGTCTGGCACCAAAACCGATCAATAACCAATGGTGCATGGCGAATCATTCAAGCCGTATTATACGTTGGCGTTGTTTATTGATCTCGACGCATCAAGTTGGCGTGGCCGTAATATGACGGTAATTGCAATTATATAGCGCCGCTTCTAGAGATAGGCCTACTCTTCATAGGCTTTCTCCTCCACTTAACAGCAACATAGCTCGGTGGTAGGCAGAGGCGGATACAGACATTTTTGAAGGAGGAGGGCAAACTTTTCGTCTCTGATATGGACAAATCCGTTGATTTTTCGCCCGAAAAACCTGATCACATTTTGTTTAGTAATTTCGTCTCAATTTATGGAAAATATGCCATTAAAACCTAATGGGTGGGCCATTGTTGAAACCTAATTGGGGTCACGTTCTATGGGCATTTATGAATGGGGGCATGGCCGGATTTCCCACTGATCCGCCCCTGGTGGTAGAAATGGTCCTCCTCTGAAACTCCGCTCTCTTTTTAAAAATCCTGCTCAGGCTTTCTTCTCTTTCTCATCTTATGACAGTTTTATTTGGCTGAGGTCGGGAGCGACTCTGAGTACCCATTGAAGAGGGGCTGTGCATCTGAGTGATGAATGAATGAATGAATTCTAAGAACTGCCGGAGCCCGGAAGGAGAAAACAAAATCTGGTGTTTTTTGCCTATTTTGGTTATTGTTTTTAAAATGGTTAATTATGGCTGCTAAATGAATTATGACAAACAACGATGTAGCAATAAATTATTCTGCAGATTCTATTTGTAATAACAACATGCATACAATCGCCTTATGTAAATATGCAAATTATTATACATAATATGTATAATATAATATATTATATATACACCTATAGTCCTATATAATTATAAATATTTAATATATATATAATATATATATATTATATATAGGTAGCGGAGCATTTAAACGAGGCATAAATAAAAAGTCTATATATACATTAAATGCGTTAAATAATTATCACAACGATTATATCATAATTGATTAGGCCAATTAGTTAGACTAAAACTACTCCACCTTAATTATTATAAAATTAAATTCAACATATACAACATCGTACTTAACTATCAAATTAGCTGTCGCTATGCTATTTTCGTCAAGCTGTAAATATTAACATTTTATCACATAATATTATCACCTTGCAATAACATTGTCCGCGTAGCATTCTGAATGGTTAGATCATTATAGTGTTTCATTTGTAGAGTTTAATATCGAAATCTTAAGAATGTGTACATGTATGTAATGTATGCATTCATGTATGTATGTAGGCTATGTAGGCCCTAGTACAAGTCATGTAAGCGTATGCATGTAGGCAGTGTGAGAATTGTGGAAAAATAACTGGGGGGTTGGACTATGATCCACTTGGAATAATTATTGGGGTGTTGACTTTACTATGGAACTCTAAGAAAGACTGGAGGTTGAAACTCCCATATCCCCCCCCGGCAATTCTCATCCTGCATATAGGTGTGTAGGTGTGTATGCAGCCTATTTAAGTGTAGGCCTACATGTGCTATTTTCTCGAGTCCAACATGAGTGCATGAATCAATTTAAATACCAGTAACAATACTTTCCAATACTTTTAAATGTTCATGAATAGTTCAGTTTTAAATTAGCTATGTGTTTTTGAGTCTGTTTTGTTTTATTGTTGCGCCAGTATAAAGTTCTCGTTATCCGTGACATAAGCTTAAGTCGTGTCGTATAATATTCCGGTTGATCGTGTTTATTCAGAGGAAGGAGCAGCTAAAGCAGCAGTAGGCCGCCATGTCTTGTCTCTGGCATAAGTCTGGTCTAACGTAGACGTTCGCGCGGCAGTAGCTCGGACTCGTGTCCTCCTTGCATTTTGGTCGACCTACAAAACAGAAGCACATGCAAATAAATTTTGACTGGTGACCACCAGCGCTTTAGTGATTATTATAATTATTATATACCCGCTGTACCCGGCCACGCGTTGCTGTGGCTGAAAAGACCGTCCCTGCCCCCACTCTTCCTTCCACTGTCCCTACCTACCTCCATTCCCTCGCCCTCGCTTCCCCTCCCCTCCCCCTTCCCTTCCCCTTCCCCTCCCTTCTCCTGCTGCTACACGTGGCTGGGTTGGGAGCGCCTCTGAGTAGGCTTATTGAAGGGGCGCTATGTGCACTTTCTAAATGAGTGAATGAACTACAGCTGCATGCTACTGCCGCTTTATCTTGACTGGCCACACTATGTTTCTACTGTGCTCAGACAATATCGCGGGAAGAAAATTTTTGCGTGTGTATTGGACTGTGAAAGCGATGATCCGTATTATTGGGTTTGGCTTGTTGTTGATGTTTGGCTTTCCATAGGACCGTTCCATTTTCCGTCTGACATGAATCAATATTAAGCTGATTAGAATTGAGATGGCTGCGTTACATTCAGTCTACACTCCACAGGCACCGTTCTAATTAATCATTAATTTTACCGGGTAGGCCTATCCGTCGAATACTCGCACATCATGTAGCCTAATTTAGATTTCCTTACACTGGCTGGCTGGCCAATGAACTGGCTAGATGGCTATACATGTATGTCTGGATGCCAGAATGGATGGATGGCTGAATGACTATTTCATTTATTTATATTAGAAATTTTATATAGCGCCTATAGTAAAGGTAGGCTACTCAGAAGCGCTCCCGGTCCAACCACGGATAAATAGGACAGTTTTAAGATTCTTGCGGAACAGAGCTGGACCTTGGGCGCTAAGCGCAGTGTAACGAGGAGGCCATTCCAAGTTGTCGGACCAGCGACCGGAATGAACGGCGCTGTCGAATAGAAGTCCGCGAGCTAAGCGGGGAACCATGCAGAAGCTTAGCTTGGTTCGCTGATCCAAGGGCGGATCGACGCTGGATGCCCAAGGCTATAGGTGGCTGGCTGACTGAATGATTGAGTAGGCCTACTGTTTCGCTGGTTCACTCTCCAAATACTTCATCATTAATTTTATTGATTAACTGACTGATATTGACTGACTGAATGACTGGCTGAATTAATGACAGGCCAGTCAAAGAACATGCAGACAGACCGAATACTGACCGAGCTCGTTTTTGACTGGTTTCTCAGTGGCTGTGTGTGTTCGATGGTTTGACCTTGAAGCGGAGTTCGAAACCCGGTTATTGTTCGTTGCACTGGCTCCCGCGTCCTTCACTGACTCCATGACTACAGTCTTATGCAGACACTGTCCATTTTTACACACCTGTACAGACAATGTAATGTAATGCAAAAATGCGCTATCATTATTAGTATAATAAAGAAATGTAGCCTAACGTACGGTAATATTGTTTAATCAAGTATTTGTAATTATTTTGTATAGCTTCTAAAAAACTACTCCAGACTCCAGCACGGCCAAAAAAGAACAGTTTTCAAGTTCTCATAGAAAGCGTCAAATATTTACCTAGGAAACAGGCGCATAATGGTTATGTAAGGTGGGACATGGTAAGATAGGGATGCAGGGTATACCTCATAGTAAGTGAAGGTTCAACAGTTTAAGATAAGGTTAGGCAAGGCATACTAAGAGAATGAAACATATGATAGATTATGATTAAATAAGACGGCATGAGGCATGCAAGGTAGGAATGGTAAGCTAATGTCTGTCTGGTAACAGAGTGAGATTTTCTGCAGGCTACAGTAAGGTAAAGAAACATTGTGCGTTAGGATAAATTAAAGTAAGTTAATCCCTTCCCTGGGGGGTTATATGCTTTAAGCCTGTTTTGGACGTATATATACGGCTTCCCCAAGGAAGGGGTTAATAAGTAAACTATGGTATTCACGGAACAATGTTGAGTAACGTAAAGAAGAAAATATAAAATGTGGAAAGCTTTGATGAGGTCATGGAATCATCGGTTTATTCCTCGATAACTTATATTGAGTAGACTGACCTTCCCATCACCACACGGAGTTCCAAGGACGGGTGTTAGGTGGCCACGCGTGACGCAGCTCTCCGCTTTTCCAGGCTTCAGGCACCAGAGACGAGTGCAGGCTTCGTCCGGGGACTGCAGCTCAGTCACCTGGACACACATAATTATGGCATAAATACTAATGAAACTCTCAACCATAAGTAGCCGTATACACAGTCAACGATTGTTGCTGTACAGTGTACACTGTACACCAACAGCGTTTAGCCTCACATCAGCTCAGATGCGATCATTTATGAGAGGGTAAGATTAATTAAGAGGGAGGATATCTAATCGGTACGTGACGTTTTGGCGCCGCCGTTTTGGCGCGACCGTTTTGGCGCCGCCGTTTTGGCGCCGCTGTTTTGGCGCCGCCGTTTTGGCGCCCATGTAAAAATTGATCTCAGCAGCTTATTTTCGGTTCAGTTTACAAATACATCAGTACGAAGTGTAATATTTATTTTTCAAGTTTCATTCAGTGGTGTAATAATTAACTGTAATCTGTACCCTATACGGGACTCGCGCCAAAACGGCGGCGCCAAAACGTCCGGCTTCGTATCTAATCAAAGATTATTATCACTGGAAAGAAAGCATGGCGGTGCCAGAAGGTTTTGATTAGCACCAAGCAAGACAACTCGAGGACACAAGACAGTATAAAATTTTTAATTGGCTTACGTCACAAAGACCCGAATCCTGACCAAAGACGTCTTTGCACTGGTCATCGGGTGAGACAAGCTGACCGGGAAGAACGGATATCTTATCAGCCACGCTATCGAATAGACACTCCGCGTCATCAGAGCTACAATTATACACCAACATAACGTTACTTCACCATAGCCACACTAATAATTCAGTAGCCGTGCCATGTCAGTAGTTTCAAAATGACAACAGTATATAAGGCGAAGTGTTAATGTAATATCTAGTAAAAGGAAGGAAATAAAACGCACGGCAAGTAATAGCAGGGCATTGGAGTGGCAGAGTATTATACGGGTTGGATAGAATAGGGCAGAATATAGGCTACATTATTGCAGTGCAGCGTGGAGTGGAATATAGCTGGCAGAGTAGGATAGGCTGGACAGGTATGTAAGGTATCGTAGTGTAGGGTCATGTAGGGTATACGGTAGAGTGAAATGGGTGACTATATTAATTGTATAGAGTATATACTAATGAAAAGGCAAGAAAATGGAAGGCCAGTGACGGTTAGGAAAGTGATTATTAAGTGTTCAGTGCTCACCTAAGTACAGACTTGAATTCGCGAATGGAGCATGGAGAGAATAGAAAGAAGTTCTTGAGGAATTCCTTGTCAGGTGAGTTTCCAGGTGCCATGATGTAGTTCTGCGCAGCCGGACAAGCACCATTCGAACCCTCGCCGTCATGCTTCGCTCCAAGTCTACAATAATATGCATTTAATCCTAACTGATTAAACAACGAACCATTCAGCATAAAATTACATCTTGAACCTGATGCACTCTCAAAGGTTGAGACTAAAGGCCAGAACTGAATTGTAAGATGTATAGGAATGTGGCAATACTGGTACTAGCAATTGGTCATTACGGTAGACCTACATGTACCAGATATATGACGTTGAAGATTATGAGTGAAGTAGATTTCGAATAATTGATGTGATGATGATACATAATTAGGATACAATTACACTCCTAGTACATGAAAATATATACACAGAAAACTTCGGAATTGATGCAACTGAGACTTGCCCGTGTCCCAGTTCATGGACGGCCGTGCTGACTGACGATAGTCCGCCATCTTCTTGAATTATGGAACATGCGTATCCATCTGCGACCTTGCAAACTGTTCCAATGTACGCCATTCCTATCGCAGAAAACACAGCCACACTCGATTCAATATTAGTGATTCAATGTTATCAATAGTAGTAGTATTAATAATAATAATAACAATAATAATAATAATAATAGGCTAATAATAATAATAATAATAATAATAATAATAATAATAATAATAATAATAATAATAATAATAATAATAATAATAATAATACTAATACTAATAGTCGCATCAATGATTAGGGCCATTCTGGACTGGTTTTTAAACACGTAGTTAGTAATAAGTCCCTGAGGGATCCTAAATACCTCGGGGCAAAAAAACTAATATTAATAATAATAATAATAATAATAATAATAATAATAATAATAATAATAATAATAATAATAATAATAATAATAATAACAATAGTAATAATAATGCACCAATAATATAGGCTACTATTGTCAGTAATAAAGATGATGATATATGAGGGAAAGAATGGATAGGAAGGCAAGATAATCGAAGTAACTGACCTGAAGTGTGCTTTCCAGCTGTCGTTATCAAAGTATACCTGTTCATGGAGTCGAAAGACAACAAGAGGAAAATCAAATGTAGGCTACTTTGTAGCAATTATCTCTTTATTACAGGTAAATGTGAAATCATTTTAAACATTTCTACTAGACAATAAGCCTCCGATTACATTTACCTTGGCGCGTTGCCTAAATTTTCATGACATTCCGTGAACGCCTGCATTACACGCCATCTATTCATGACCAACTGAGTAGAAAAGAGTGCATCGACTACACACTGCATGTTGAAAGATCAAGCGGAGAGGAGGAAGGCGGGTAAACACACTTTAATTTGATGATGCTCCAAAAAATTAAGTCACTAAAATGGCATAATCAGGGCTGCTCTGAAGCTAGCCAAAGATCTTCCTGACTTTCTCACGGATCGGTCTCCTCCTCTTCCATTCTTCCTCAACCATTTTCCCTCCTTTCCCTTTCCCTCCTCCTTCACGCTTAAGATACACTGTGAATGGGTTAGGGTTTCTGTTAGGGTTAGAGCTAGGGTTAGGGTTTCTGTTAGGGTTAGAGCTAGGGTTAGGGTTTCTGTTAGGGTTAGAGCTAGGGTTAGGGTTTCTGTTAGGGTTAGAGCTAGGGTTAGGGTTTCTGTTAGGGTTAGAGCTAGGGTTAGGGTTTCTGTTAGGGTTAGAGCTAGGGTTAGGGTTTCTGTTAGGGTTAGAGCTAGGGTTAGGGTTTCTGTTAGGGTTAGAGCTAGGGTTAGGGTTTCTGTTAGGGTTAGAGCTAGGGTTAGGGTTTCTGTTAGGGTTAGGGTTTCTGTTAGGGTTAGAGCTAGGGTTAGGGTTTCTATTACGGTTAGAGCTAGGGTTAGGGTTTCTGTTAGGGTTAGAGCTAGGGTTAGGGTTTCTGTTAGGGTTAGAGCTAGGGTTAAGGTTTCTGTTAGGGTTAGAGCTAGGGTTAGGGTTTCTGTTAGGGTTAGAGCTAGGGTTAGGGTTTCTGTTCCGGTTAGAGCTAGGGTTAGGGTTTCTGTTAGGGTTAGAGCTAGGGTTAGGGTTTCTGTTCCGGTTAGAGCTAGGGTTAGGGTTTCTGTTAGGGTTAGAGCTATGGTTAGGGTTTCTGTTAGGGTTAGAGCTAGGGTTAGGGTTTCTGTTAAAGTTAGAGCTAGGGTTAGGGTTTCTGTTAGGGTTAAAGCTAGGGTTAGGGTTTCTGTTAGGGTTAGAGCTAGGGTTAGGGTTTCTGTTAGGGTTAGAGCTAGGGTTAGGGTTTCTGTTAGGGTTATAGCTAGGGTTAGGGTTTCTGTTAAGGTTAGAGCTAGGGTTAGGGTTTCTGTTAGGGTTAGAGCTAGGGTTAGGGTTTCTGTTAGGGTTAGAGCTATGGTTAGGGTTTCTGTTAGGGTTAGAGCTAGGGTTAGGGTTTCTGTTAGGGTTAGAGCTAGGGTTAGGGTTTCTGTTCCGGTTAGAGCTAGGGTTAGGGTTTCTGTTAGGGTTAGAGCTAGGGTTATGGTTTCTGTCGGGGTTAAAGCTAGGGTTAGGGTTTCTGTTAAGGTTAGAGCTTGGGTTAGGGTTTCTGTTAGAGATAGAGCTAGGGTTAGGGTTTCTGTTAGGGTTAGAGCTAGGGTTAGGGTTTCTGTTAGGGTTAAAGCTAGGGTTAGGGTTTCTGTTAGGGTTAAAGCTAGGGTTAGGGTTTCTGTTAGGGTTAGAGCTAGGGTTAGGGTTTCTGT
The DNA here is from genome assembly GCA_945859605.1 of Lumbricus rubellus. NCBI lineage: Eukaryota > Metazoa > Annelida > Clitellata > Crassiclitellata > Lumbricidae > Lumbricus > Lumbricus rubellus. Next base: position 17,041,426 of record OX243819.1, on the reverse strand, counting down.
TAGGGTTAGAGCTAGGGTTAGGGTTTCTGTTAGGGTTAGAGCTAGGGTTAGGGTTTCTGTTAGGGTTAGAGCTAGGGTTAGGGTTTCTGTTCCGGTTAGAGCTAGGGTTAGGGTTTCTGTTAGGGTTAGAGCTAGGGTTAGGGTTTCTGTTAAGGTTAGAGCTAGGGTTAGGGTTTCTGTTAGGGTTAGAGCTAGGGTTAGGGTTTCTGTTAGGGTTAGGGTTTCTGTTAGGGTTAGAGCTAGGGTTAGGGTTTTATTAGGGTTAGAGCTAGGGTTAGGGTTTCTGTTAGGGTTAGAGCTAGGGTTAGAATTTCTGTTAGGTCTAGAGCTAGGGTAAGGGTTTCTGTTAGGGTTAGAGCTAGGGTTAGGGTTTCTGTTAGGGTTAGAGCTAGGGTTAGGGTTTCTGTTAGGGTTAGAGCTAGGGTTAGGGTTTCTGTTAGGGTTAGAGCTAGGGTTAGGTTTTCTGTTAGGGTTAGGGTTTCTGTTAGGGTTAGAGCTAGGGTTAGGGTTTCTATTAGGGTTAGAGCTAGGGTTAGGGTTTCTGTTAGGGTTAGAGCTAGGGTTAGGGTTTCTGTCGGGGTAAGAGCTAGGGTTAGGGTTTCTGTTAAGGTTAGAGCTAGGGTTAGGGTTTCTGTTAGGGTTAGAGCTAGGGTTAGGGTTTCTGTTAAGGTTAGAGCTAGGGTTAGGGTTTCTGTTAGGGTTAGAGCTAGGGTTAGGGTTTCTGTTAGGGTTAGAGCTAGGGTTAGGGTTTCTGTTAGGGTTAAAGCTAGAGTTAGGGTTTCTGTTAGGGTTAGAGCTAGGGTTAGGGTTTCTGTTAGGGTTAGAGCTAGGGTTAGGGTTTCTGTTAGGGTTATAGCTAGGGTTAGGGTTTCTGTTAAGGTTAGAGCTAGGGTTAGGGTTTCTGTTAGGGTTAGAGCTAGGGTTAGGGTTTCTGTTAGGGTTAGAGCTAGGGTTAGGGTTTCTGTTAGAGTTAGAGCTAGGGTTAGGGTTTCTGTTAAGGTTAGAGCTAGGGTTAGGGTTTCTGTTAGAGTTAGAGCTAGGGTTAGGGTTTCTGTTAGGGTTAGAGCTAAGGTTAGGGTTTCTGTTAGGGTTAGAGCTAGGGTTAGGGTTTCTGTTAAGGTTAGAGCTAGGGTTAGGGTTTCTGTTAGGGTTAGAGCTAGGGTTAAGGTTTCTGTTAGGGTTAGAGCTAGGGTTAGGGTTTCTGTTAGGGTTAGAGATAGGGTTAGGGTTTCTGTTCCGGTTAGAGCTAGGGTTAGGGTTTCTGTTAGGGTTAGAGCTAGGGTTAGGGTTTCTGTTAGGGTTAGAGCTAGGGTTAGGGTTTCTGTTAGGGTTAGAGCTAGGGTTAGGGTTTCTGTTAGGGTTAGAGCTAGGGTTAAGGTTTCTGTTAGGGTTAGAGCTAGGGTTAGGGTTTCTGTTAGGGTTAGAGCTAGGGTTAGGGTTTCTGTTAGGGTTAGAGCTAGGGTTAGAATTTCTGTTAGGGCTAGAGCTAGGGTAAGGGTTTCTGTTAGGGTTAGAGCTAGGGTTAGGGTTTCTGTTAGGGTTAGAGCTAGGGTTAGGGTTTCTGTTAGGGTTAGAGCTAGGGTTAGGGTTTCTGTTAGGGTTAGAGCTAGGGTTAGGGTTTCTGTTAGGGTTAGAGCTAGGGTTAGGGTTTCTGTTAGGGTTAGAGCTAGGGTTAGGGTTTCTGTTAGGGTTAGAGCTAGGGTTAAGGTTTCTGTTAGGGTTAGAGCTAGGGTTAGGGTTTCTGTTAAGGTTAGAGCTAGGGTTAGGGTTTCTGTTAGGGTTAGAGCTAGGGTTAGAATTTCTGTTAGGGCTAGAGCTAGGGTAAGGGTTTCTGTTAGGGTTAGAGCTAGGGTTAGGGTTTCTGTTAGGGTTAGAGCTAGGGTTAGGGTTTCTGTTAGGGTTAGAGCTAGGGTTAGGGTTTCTGTTAGGGTTAGAGCTAGGGTTAGGGTTTCTGTTAGGGTTAGAGCTAGGGTTAGGGTTTCTGTTAGGGTTAGGGTTTCTGTTAGGGTTAGAGCTAGGGTTAGGGTTTCTATTAGGGTTAGAGCTAGGGTTAGGGTTTCTGTTAGGGTTAAAGCTAGGGTTAGGGTTTCTGTTAGGGTTAGAGCTAAGGTTAGGGTTTCTGTTCCGGTTAGAGCTAGGGTTAGGGTTTCTGTTAGGGTTAGAGCTAGGGTTAGGGTTTCTGACGGGGTTAGAGCTAGGGTTAGGGTTTCTGTTAAGGTTAGAGCTAGGGTTAGGGTTTCTGTTAGGGTTAGAGCTAGGGTTAGGGTTTCTGTTAGGGTTAGAGCTAGGGTTAGGGTTTCTGTTAGGGTTAAAGCTAGGGTTAGGGTTTCTGTTAGGGTTAGAGCTAGGGTTAGGGTTTCTGTTAGGGTTAGAGCTAGGGTTATGGTTTCTGTTAGGGTTATAGCTAGGGTTAGGGTTTCTGTTAAGGTTAGAGCTAGGGTTAGGGTTTCTGTTAGGGTTAGAGCTAGGGTTAGGGTTTCTGTTAGGGTTAGAGCTAGGGTTAGGGTTTCTGTTAGGGTTAGAGCTAGGGTTAGGGTTTCTGTTAAAGTTAGAGCTAGGGTTAGGGTTTCTGTTAGGGTTAGAGCTAGGGTTAGGGTTTCTGTTAAGGTTAGAGCTAGGGTTAGGGTTTCTGTTAGGGTTAGAGCTAGGGTTAGGGTTTCTGTTAGGGTTAGAGCTAGGGTTAGGGTTTCTGTTAGGGTTAGAGCTAGGGTTAGGGTTTCTGTTAGGGTTAGAGCTAGGGTTAGGGTTTCTGTTAGAGTTAGAGCTAGGGTTAGGGTTTCTGTTAAGGTTAGAGCTAGGGTTAGGGTTTCTGTTAGAGTTAGAGCTAGGGTTAGGGTTTCTGTTAGGGTTAGAGCTAAGGTTAGGGTTTCTGTTAGGGTTAGAGCTAGGGTTAGGGTTTCTGTTAGAGTGAGAGCTAGGGTTAGGGTTTCTATTAGGGTTAGAGCTAGGGTTAGGGTTTCTGTTAGGGTTAGAGCTAGGGTTAGGGTTTCTGTTAAGGTTAGAGCTAGGGTTAGGGTTTCTGTTAGGGTTAGAGCTATGGTTAGGGTTTCTGTTAGGGTTAGAGCTAGGGTTAGGGTTTCTGTTAGGGTTAGAGCTAGGGTTAGGGTTTCTGTTCCGGTTAGAGCTAGGGTTAGGGTTTCTGTTAGGGTTAGAGCTAGGGTTATGGTTTCTGTCGGGGTTAAAGCTAGGGTTAGGGTTTCTGTTAAGGTTAGAGCTTGGGTTAGGGTTTCTGTTAGAGATAGAGCTAGGGTTAGGGTTTCTGTTAGGGTTAGAGCTAGGGTTAGGGTTTCTGTTAGGGTTAAAGCTAGGGTTAGGGTTTCTGTTAGGGTTAAAGCTAGGGTTAGGGTTTCTGTTAGGGTTAGAGCTAGGGTTAGGGTTTCTGTTAGGGTTAGAGCTAGGGTTAGGGTTTCTGTTAGGGTTAGAGCTAGGGTTAGGGTTTCTGTTAGGGTTAGAGCTAGGGTTAGGGTTTCTGTTCCGGTTAGAGCTAGGGTTAGGGTTTCTGTTAGGGTTAGAGCTAGGGTTAGGGTTTCTGTTAAGGTTAGAGCTAGGGTTAGGGTTTCTGTTAGGGTTAGAGCTAGGGTTAGGGTTTCTGTTAGGGTTAGGGTTTCTGTTAGGGTTAGAGCTAGGGTTAGGGTTTTATTAGGGTTAGAGCTAGGGTTAGGGTTTCTGTTAGGGTTAGAGCTAGGGTTAGAATTTCTGTTAGGTCTAGAGCTAGGGTAAGGGTTTCTGTTAGGGTTAGAGCTAGGGTTAGGGTTTCTGTTAGGGTTAGAGCTAGGGTTAGGGTTTCTGTTAGGGTTAGAGCTAGGGTTAGGGTTTCTGTTAGGGTTAGAGCTAGGGTTAGGGTTTCTGTTAGGGTTAGAGCTAGGGTTAGGTTTTCTGTTAGGGTTAGGGTTTCTGTTAGGGTTAGAGCTAGGGTTAGGGTTTCTATTAGGGTTAGAGCTAGGGTTAGGGTTTCTGTTAGGGTTAGAGCTAGGGTTAGGGTTTCTGTCGGGGTAAGAGCTAGGGTTAGGGTTTCTGTTAAGGTTAGAGCTAGGGTTAGGGTTTCTGTTAGGGTTAGAGCTAGGGTTAGGGTTTCTGTTAAGGTTAGAGCTAGGGTTAGGGTTTCTGTTAGGGTTAGAGCTAGGGTTAGGGTTTCTGTTAGGGTTAGAGCTAGGGTTAGGGTTTCTGTTAGGGTTAAAGCTAGAGTTAGGGTTTCTGTTAGGGTTAGAGCTAGGGTTAGGGTTTCTGTTAGGGTTAGAGCTAGGGTTAGGGTTTCTGTTAGGGTTATAGCTAGGGTTAGGGTTTCTGTTAAGGTTAGAGCTAGGGTTAGGGTTTCTGTTAGGGTTAGAGCTAGGGTTAGGGTTTCTGTTAGAGTTAGAGCTAGGGTTAGGGTTTCTGTTAAGGTTAGAGCTAGGGTTAGGGTTTCTGTTAGAGTTAGAGCTAGGGTTAGGGTTTCTGTTAGGGTTAGAGCTAAGGTTAGGGTTTCTGTTAGGGTTAGAGCTAGGGTTAGGGTTTCTGTTAAGGTTAGAGCTAGGGTTAGGGTTTCTGTTAGGGTTAGAGCTAGGGTTAAGGTTTCTGTTAGGGTTAGAGCTAGGGTTAGGGTTTCTGTTAGGGTTAGAGATAGGGTTAGGGTTTCTGTTCCGGTTAGAGCTAGGGTTAGGGTTTCTGTTAGGGTTAGAGCTAGGGTTAGGGTTTCTGTTAGGGTTAGAGCTAGGGTTAGGGTTTCTGTTAGGGTTAGAGCTAGGGTTAGGGTTTCTGTTAGGGTTAGAGCTAGGGTTAAGGTTTCTGTTAGGGTTAGAGCTAGGGTTAGGGTTTCTGTTAGGGTTAGAGCTAGGGTTAGGGTTTCTGTTAGGGTTAGAGCTAGGGTTAGAATTTCTGTTAGGGCTAGAGCTAGGGTAAGGGTTTCTGTTAGGGTTAGAGCTAGGGTTAGGGTTTCTGTTAGGGTTAGAGCTAGGGTTAGGGTTTCTGTTAGGGTTAGAGCTAGGGTTAGGGTTTCTGTTAGGGTTAGAGCTAGGGTTAGGGTTTCTGTTAGGGTTAGAGCTAGGGTTAGGGTTTCTGTTAGGGTTAGAGCTAGGGTTAAGGTTTCTGTTAGGGTTAGAGCTAGGGTTAGGGTTTCTGTTAGGGTTAGAGATAGGGTTAGGGTTTCTGTTCCGGTTAGAGCTAGGGTTAGGGTTTCTGTTAGGGTTAGAGCTAGGGTTAGGGTTTCTGTTAGGGTTAGAGCTAGGGTTAGGGTTTCTGTTAGGGTTAGAGCTAGGGTTAGGGTTTCTGTTAGGGTTAGAGCTAGGGTTAAGGTTTCTGTTAGGGTTAGAGCTAGGGTTAGGGTTTCTGTTAGGGTTAGAGCTAGGGTTAGGGTTTCTGTTAGGGTTAGAGCTAGGGTTAGAATTTCTGTTAGGGCTAGAGCTAGGGTAAGGGTTTCTGTTAGGGTTAGAGCTAGGGTTAGGGTTTCTGTTAGGGTTAGAGCTAGGGTTAGGGTTTCTGTTAGGGTTAGAGCTAGGGTTAGGGTTTCTGTTAGGGTTAGAGCTAGGGTTAGGGTTTCTGTTAGGGTTAGAGCTAGGGTTAGGGTTTCTGTTAGGGTTAGAGCTAGGGTTAGGGTTTCTGTTAGGGTTAGAGCTAGGGTTAGGGTTTCTGTTAGGGTTAGAGCTAGGGTTAGGGTTTCTGTTAAGGTTAGAGCTAGGGTTAGGGTTTCTGTTAGGGTTAGAGCTAGGGTTAGAATTTCTGTTAGGGCTAGAGCTAGGGTAAGGGTTTCTGTTAGGGTTAGAGCTAGGGTTAGGGTTTCTGTTAGGGTTAGAGCTAGGGTTAGGGTTTCTGTTAGGGTTAGAGCTAGGGTTAGGGTTTCTGTTAGGGTTAGAGCTAGGGTTAGGGTTTCTGTTAGGGTTAGAGCTAGGGTTAGGGTTTCTGTTAGGGTTAGGGTTTCTGTTAGGGTTAGAGCTAGGGTTAGGGTTTCTATTAGGGTTAGAGCTAGGGTTAGGGTTTCTGTTAGGGTTAAAGCTAGGGTTAGGGTTTCTGTTAGGGTTAGAGCTAGGGTTAGGGTTTCTGTTCCGGTTAGAGCTAGGGTTAGGGTTTCTGTTAGGGTTAGAGCTAGGGTTAGGGTTTCTGACGGGGTTAGAGCTAGGGTTAGGGTTTCTGTTAAGGTTAGAGCTAGGGTTAGGGTTTCTGTTAGGGTTAGAGCTAGGGTTAGGGTTTCTGTTAGGGTTAGAGCTAGGGTTAGGGTTTCTGTTAGGGTTAAAGCTAGGGTTAGGGTTTCTGTTAGGGTTAGAGCTAGGGTTAGGGTTTCTGTTAGGGTTAGAGCTAGGGTTATGGTTTCTGTTAGGGTTATAGCTAGGGTTAGGGTTTCTGTTAAGGTTAGAGCTAGGGTTAGGGTTTCTGTTAGGGTTAGAGCTAGGGTTAGGGTTTCTGTTAGGGTTAGAGCTAGGGTTAGGGTTTCTGTTAGGGTTAGAGCTAGGGTTAGGGTTTCTGTTAAAGTTAGAGCTAGGGTTAGGGTTTCTGTTAGGGTTAGAGCTAGGGTTAGGGTTTCTGTTAAGGTTAGAGCTAGGGTTAGGGTTTCTGTTAGGGTTAGAGCTAGGGTTAGGGTTTCTGTTAGGGTTAGAGCTAGGGTTAGGGTTTCTGTTAGGGTTAGAGCTAGGGTTAGGGTTTCTGTTAGGGTTAGAGCTAGGGTTAGGGTTTCTGTTAGAGTTAGAGCTAGGGTTAGGGTTTCTGTTAAGGTTAGAGCTAGGGTTAGGGTTTCTGTTAGAGTTAGAGCTAGGGTTAGGGTTTCTGTTAGGGTTAGAGCTAAGGTTAGGGTTTCTGTTAGGGTTAGAGCTAGGGTTAGGGTTTCTGTTAGAGTTAGAGCTAGGGTTAGGGTTTCTATTAGGGTTAGAGCTAGGGTTAGGGTTTCTGTTAGGGTTAGAGCTAGGGTTAGGGTTTCTGTTAAGGTTAGAGCTAGGGTTAGGGTTTCTGTTAGGGTTAGAGCTAGGGTTAGGGTTTCTGTTAAGGTTAGAGCTAGGGTTAGGGTTTCTGTTAGGGTTAGAGCTAGGGTTAGGGTTTCTGTTAGGGTTAGAGCTAGGGTTAGGGTTTCTGTTAGGGTTAGAGCTAGGGTTAGGGTTTCTGTTAGGCTTAGAGCTAGGGTTAGGGTTTCTGTTAGAGTTAGAGCTAGGGTTAGGGTTTGTGTTAAGGTTAGAGCTAGGGTTAGGGTTTCTGTTAGAGTTAGAGCTAGGGTTAGGGTTTCTGTTAGGGTTAGAGCTAAGGTTAGGGTTTCTGTTAGGGTTAGAGCTAGGGTTAGGGTTTCTGTTAGAGTTAGAGCTAGGGTTAGGGTTTCTGTTAAGGTTAGAGCTAGGGTTAGGGTTTCTGTTAGAGTTAGAGCTAGGGTTAGGGTTTCTGTTAGGGTTAGAGCTAGGGTTAGGGTTTCTGTTAGGGTTAGAGCTAGGGTTAGGGTTTCTGTTAGGGTTAGAGCTAGGGTTAGGGTTTCTGTTCCGGTTAGAGCTAGGGTTAGGGTTTCTGTTAGGGTTAGAGCTAGGGTTAGGGTTTCTGTCGGGGTTAGAGCTAGGGTTAGGGTTTCTGTTAAGGTTAGAGCTAGGGTTAGGGTTTCTGTTAGGGTTAGAGCTAGGGTTAGGGTTTCTGTTAGGGTTAGAGCTAGGGTTAGGGTTTCTGTTAGGGTTAGAGCTAGGGTTAGGGTTTCTGTTAGGGTTAGAGCTAGGGTTAGGGTTTCTGTTAGGGTTAGAGCTAGGGTTAGGGTTTCTGTTAGGGTTAGAGCTAGGGTTAGGGTTTCTGTTAGGGTTAGAGCTAGGGTTAGGGTTTCTGTTAAGGTTAGAGCTAGGGTTAGGGTTTCTGTTAGGGTTAGAGCTAGGGTTAGGGTTTCTGTTAGGGTTAGAGCTAGGGTTAGGGTTTCTGTTAGGGTTAGAGCTAGGGTTAGGGTTTCTGTTAGGCTTAGAGCTAGGGTTAGGGTTTCTGTTAGAGTTAGAGCTAGGGTTAGGGTTTGTGTTAAGGTTAGAGCTAGGGTTAGGGTTTCTGTTAGAGTTAGAGCTAGGGTTAGGGTTTCTGTTAGGGTTAGAGCTAAGGTTAGGGTTTCTGTTAGGGTTAGAGCTAGGGTTAGGGTTTCTGTTAGAGTTAGAGCTAGGGTTAGGGTTTCTGTTAAGGTTAGAGCTAGGGTTAGGGTTTCTGTTAGAGTTAGAGCTAGGGTTAGGGTTTCTGTTAGGGTTAGAGCTAGGGTTAGGGTTTCTGTTAGGGTTAGAGCTAGGGTTAGGGTTTCTGTTAGGGTTAGAGCTAGGGTTAGGGTTTCTGTTCCGGTTAGAGCTAGGGTTAGGGTTTCTGTTAGGGTTAGAGCTAGGGTTAGGGTTTCTGTCGGGGTTAGAGCTAGGGTTAGGGTTTCTGTTAAGGTTAGAGCTAGGGTTAGGGTTTCTGTTAGGGTTAGAGCTAGGGTTAGGGTTTCTGTTAGGGTTAGAGCTAGGGTTAGGGTTTCTGTTAGGGTTAGAGCTAGGGTTAGGGTTTCTGTTAGGGTTAGAGCTAGGGTTAAGGTTTCTGTTAGGGTTAGAGCTAGGGTTAGGGTTTCTGTTAGGGTTAGGGTTTCTGTTAGGGTTAGAGCTAGGGTTAGGGTTTCTATTAGGGTTAGAGCTAGGGTTAGGGTTTCTGTTAGGGTTAGAGCTAGGGTTAGGGTTTCTGTTAGGGTTAGAGCTAGGGTTAGGGTTTCTGTTCCGGTTAAAGCTAGGGTTAGGGTTTCTGTTAGGGTTAGAGCTAGGGTTAGGGTTTCTGTCGGGGTTAGAGCTAGGGTTAGGGTTTCTGTTAAAGTTAGAGCTAGAGTTAGGGTTTCTGTTAGGGTTAGAGCTAGGGTTAGGGTTTCTGTTAAGGTTAGAGCTAGGGTTAGGGTTTCTGTTAGGGTTAGAGCTAGGGTTAGGGTTTCTGTTAGGGTTAGAGCTAGGGTTAGGTTTTCTGTTAGGGTTAGAGCTAGGGTTAGGGTTTCTGTTAGGGTTAGAGCTAGGGTTAGGGTTTCTGTTAGAGTTAGAGTTAGAGCTAGGGTTAGGGTTTCTGTTAGGGTTAGAGCTAGGGTTAGGGTTTCTGTTAGGGTTAGAGCTAGGGTTAGGGTTTCTGTTAGGGTTAGAGCTAGGGTTAGGGTTTCTGTTCCGGTTAGAGCTAGGGTTAGGGTTTCTGTTAGGGTTAGAGCTAGGGTTAGGGTTTCTGTCGGGGTTAGAGCTAGGGTTAGGGTTTCTGTTAAAGTTAGAGCTAGAGTTAGGGTTTCTGTTAGGGTTAGAGCTAGGGTTAGGGTTTCTGTTAAGGTTAGAGCTAGGGTTAGGGTTTCTGTTAGGGTTAGAGCTAGGGTTAGGGTTTCTGTTAGGGTTAGAGCTAGGGTTAGGTTTTCTGTTAGGGTTAGAGCTAGGGTTAGGGTTTCTGTTAGGGTTAGAGCTAGGGTTAGGGTTTCTGTTAGAGTTAGAGTTAGAGCTAGGGTTAGGGTTTCTGTTAAGGTTAGAGCTAGGGTTAGGGTTTCTGTTAGAGTTAGAGCTAGGGTTAGGGTTTCTGTTAGGGTTAGAGCTAAGGTTAGGGTTTCTGTTAGGGTTAGAGCTAGGGTTAGGGTTTCTATTAAGGTTAGAGCTAGGGTTAGGGTTTCTGTTAGGGTTAGAGCTAGGGTTAGGGTTTCTGTTAGGGTTAGAGCTAGGGTTAGGGTTTCTGTTAGGGTTAAAGCTAGGGTTAGGGTTTCTGTTAAGGTTAGAGCTAGGGTTAGGATTTCTGTCGGGGTTAGAGCTAGGGTTAGGGTTTCTGTTAGGGTTAGAGCTAGGGTTAGGGTTTCTGCTGGGTTAGAGCTAGGGTTAGGGTTTCTGTTAAGGTTAGAGCTAGGGTTAGGGTTTCTGTTAAGGTTAGAGCTAGGGTTAGGGTTTCTGTTAGGGTTAGGGTTTCTGTTAGGGTTAGAGCTAGGGTTAGGGTTTCTGTTAGAGTTAGAGCTAGGGTTAGGGTTTCTGTTAAGGTTAGAGCTAGGGTTAGGGTTTCTGTTAGAGTTAGAGCTAAGGTTAGGGTTTCTGTTAGGGTTAGAGCTAGGGTTAGGGTTTCTGTTAGGGTTAGAGCTAGGGTTAGGGTTTCTGTTAGAGTTAGAGCTAGGGTTAGGGTTTGTGTTAAGGTTAGAGCTAGGGTTAGGGTTTCTGTTAGAGTTAGAGCTAGGGTTAGGGTTTCTGTTAGGGTTAGAGCTAAGGTTAGGGTTTCTGTTAGGGTTAGAGCTAGGGTTAGGGTTTCTGTTAGAGTTAGAGCTAGGGTTAGGGTTTCTGTTAAGGTTAGAGCTAGGGTTAGGGTTTCTGTTAGAGTTAGAGCTAGGGTTAGGGTTTCTGTTAGGGTTAGAGCTAGGGTTAGGGTTTCTGTTAGGGTTAGAGCTAGGGTTAGGGTTTCTGTTAGGGTTAGAGCTAGGGTTAGGGTTTCTGTTCCGGTTAGAGCTAGGGTTAGGGTTTCTGTTAGGGTTAGAGCTAGGGTTAGGGTTTCTGTCGGGGTTAGAGCTAGGGTTAGGGTTTCTGTTAAGGTTAGAGCTAGGGTTAGGGTTTCTGTTAGGGTTAGAGCTAGGGTTAGGGTTTCTGTTAGGGTTAGAGCTAGGGTTAGGGTTTCTGTTAGGGTTAGAGCTAGGGTTAGGGTTTCTGTTAGGGTTAGAGCTAGGGTTAGGGTTTCTGTTAGGGTTAGAGCTAGGGTTAGGGTTTCTGTTAGGGTTAGAGCTAGGGTTAGGGTTTCTGTTAGAGTTAGAGCTAGGGTTAGGGTTTCTGTTAAGGTTAGAGCTAGGGTTAGGGTTTCTGTTAGAGTTAGAGCTAGGGTTAGGGTTTCTGTTAGGGTTAGAGCTAGGGTTAGGGTTTCTGTTAGGGTTAGAGCTAGGGTTAGGGTTTCTGTTAGGGTTAGAGCTAGGGTTAGGGTTTCTGTTCCGGTTAGAGCTAGGGTTAGGGTTTCTGTTAGGGTTAGAGCTAGGGTTAGGGTTTCTGTCGGGGTTAGAGCTAGGGTTAGGGTTTCTGTTAAGGTTAGAGCTAGGGTTAGGGTTTCTGTTAGGGTTAGAGCTAGGGTTAGGGTTTCTGTTAGGGTTAGAGCTAGGGTTAGGGTTTCTGTTAGGGTTAGAGCTAGGGTTAGGGTTTCTGTTAGGGTTAGAGCTAGGGTTAGGGTTTCTGTTAGAGTTAGAGCTAGGGTTAGGGTTTCTGTTAAGGTTAGAGCTAGGGTTAGGGTTTCTGTTAGAGTTAGAGCTAGGGTTAGGGTTTCTGTTAGGGTTAGAGCTAGGGTTAGGGTTTCTGTTAGGGTTAGAGCTAGGGTTAGGGTTTCTGTTAGGGTTAGAGCTAGGGTTAGGGTTTCTGTTCCGGTTAGAGCTAGGGTTAGGGTTTCTGTTAGGGTTAGAGCTAGGGTTAGGGTTTCTGTCGGGGTTAGAGCTAGGGTTAGGGTTTCTGTTAAGGTTAGAGCTAGGGTTAGGGTTTCTGTTAGGGTTAGAGCTAGGGTTAGGGTTTCTGTTAGGGTTAGAGCTAGGGTTAGGGTTTCTGTTAGGGTTAGAGCTAGGGTTAGGGTTTCTGTTAGGGTTAGAGCTAGGGTTAGGGTTTCTGTTAGGGTTAGAGCTAGGGTTAGGGTTTCTGTTAGGGTTAGAGCTAGGGTTAGGGTTTCTGTTAGGGTTAGAGCTAGGGTTAGGGTTTCTGTTAAGGTTAGAGCTAGGGTTAGGGTTTCTGTTAGGGTTAGAGCTAGGGTTAGGGTTTCTGTTAGGGTTAGAGCTAGGGTTAGGGTTTCTGTTAGGGTTAGAGCTAGGGTTAGGGTTTCTGTTAAGGTTAGAGCTAGGGTTAGGGTTTCTGTTAGGGTTAGAGCTAGGGTTAAGGTTTCTGTTAGGGTTAGAGCTAGGGTTAGGGTTTCTGTTAAGGTTAGAGCTAGGGTTAGGGTTTCTGTTAGGGTTAGAGCTAGGGTTAGAATTTCTGTTAGGGCTAGAGCTAGGGTAAGGGTTTCTGTTAGGGTTAGAGCTAGGGTTAGGGTTTCTGTTAGGGTTAGAGCTAGGGTTAGGGTTTCTGTTAGGGTTAGAGCTAGGGTTAGGGTTTCTGTTAGGGTTAGAGCTAGGGTTAGGGTTTCTGTTAGGGTTAGAGCTAGGGTTAGGGTTTCTGTTAGGGTTAGGGTTTCTGTTAGGGTTAGAGCTAGGGTTAGGGTTTCTATTAGGGTTAGAGCTAGGGTTAGGGTTTCTGTTAGGGTTAAAGCTAGGGTTAGGGTTTCTGTTAGGGTTAGAGCTAGGGTTAGGGTTTCTGTTCCGGTTAGAGCTAGGGTTAGGGTTTCTGTTAGGGTTAGAGCTAGGGTTAGGGTTTCTGTTAGGGTTAAAGCTAGAGTTAGGGTTTCTGTTAGGGTTAGAGCTAGGGTTAGGGTTTCTGTTAGGGTTAGAGCTAGGGTTAGGGTTTCTGTTAGGGTTATAGCTAGGGTTAGGGTTTCTGTTAAGGTTAGAGCTAGGGTTAGGGTTTCTGTTAGGGTTAGAGCTAGGGTTAGGGTTTCTGTTAGGGTTAGAGCTAGGGTTAGGGTTTCTGTTAGAGTTAGAGCTAGGGTTAGGGTTTCTGTTAAGGTTAGAGCTAGGGTTAGGGTTTCTGTTAGAGATAGAGCTAGGGTTAGGGTTTCTGTTAGGGTTAGAGCTAAGGTTAGGGTTTCTGTTAGGGTTAGAGCTAGGGTTAGGGTTTCTGTTAAGGTTAGAGCTAGGGTTAGGGTTTCTGTTAGGGTTAGAGCTAGGGTTAAGGTTTCTGTTAGGGTTAGAGCTAGGGTTAGGGTTTCTGTTAGGGTTAGAGATAGGGTTAGGGTTTCTGTTCCGGTTAGAGCTAGGGTTAGGGTTTCTGTTAGGGTTAGAGCTAGGGTTAGGGTTTCTGTTAAGGTTAGAGCTAGGGTTAGGGTTTCTGTTAGGGTTAGAGCTAGGGTTAGGGTTTCTGTTAGGGTTAGAGCTAGGGTTAGGGTTTCTGTTAGAGTTAGAGCTAGGGTTAGGGTTTCTGTTAAGGTTAGAGCTAGGGTTAGGGTTTCTGTTAGGGTTAGAGCTAGGGTTAGGGTTTCTGTTAGAGTTAGAGCTAGGGTTAGGGTTTCTGTTAAGGTTAGAGCTAGGGTTAGGGTTTCTGTTAGAGTTAGAGCTAGGGTTAGGGTTTCTGTTAGGGTTAGAGCTAGGGTTAGGGTTTCTGTTAGGGTTAGAGCTAGGGTTAGGGTTTCTGTCGGGGTAAGAGCTAGGGTTAGGGTTTCTGTTAAGGTTAGAGCTAGGGTTAGGGTTTCTGTTAGGGTTAGAGCTAGGGTTAGGGTTTCTGTTAAGGTTAGAGCTAGGGTTAGGGTTTCTGTTAGGGTTAGAGCTAGGGTTAGGGTTTCTGTTAGGGTTAGAGCTAGGGTTAGGGTTTCTGTTAGGGTTAAAGCTAGAGTTAGGGTTTCTGTTAGGGTTAGAGCTAGGGTTAGGGTTTCTGTTAGGGTTAGAGCTAGGGTTAGGGTTTCTGTTAGGGTTAGAGCTAGGGTTAGGGTTTCTGTTAGGGTTAGAGCTAGGGTTAGGGTTTCTGTTAGGGTTAGAGCTAGGGTTAGGGTTTCTGTTAAAGTTAGAGCTAGGGTTAGGGTTTCTGTTAGGGTTAGAGCTAGGGTTAGGGTTTCTGTTAGGGTTAGAGCTAGGGTTAGGGTTTCTGTTAGGGTTAGAGCTAGGGTTAGGGTTTCTGTTAGGGTTAGAGCTAGGGTTAGGGTTTCTGTTAGGGTTAGAGCTAGGGTTAGGGTTTCTGTTAGGGTTAGAGCTAGGGTTAGGGTTTCTGTTAGAGTTAGAGCTAGGGTTAGGGTTTCTGTTAAGGTTAGAGCTAGGGTTAGGGTTTCTGTTAGAGTTAGAGCTAGGGTTAGGGTTTCTGTTAGGGTTAGAGCTAAGGTTAGGGTTTCTGTTAGGGTTAGAGCTAGGGTTAGGGTTTCTGTTAGAGTTAGAGCTAGGGTTAGGGTTTCTATTAGGGTTAGAGCTAGGGTTAGGGTTTCTGTTAGGGTTAGAGCTAGGGTTAGGGTTTCTGTTAAGGTTAGAGCTAGGGTTAGGGTTTCTGTTAGGGTTAGAGCTATGGTTAGGGTTTCTGTTAGGGTTAGAGCTAGGGTTAGGGTTTCTGTTAGGGTTAGAGCTAGGGTTAGGGTTTCTGTTCCGGTTAGAGCTAGGGTTAGGGTTTCTGTTAGGGTTAGAGCTAGGGTTATGGTTTCTGTCGGGGTTAAAGCTAGGGTTAGGGTTTCTGTTAAGGTTAGAGCTTGGGTTAGGGTTTCTGTTAGAGATAGAGCTAGGGTTAGGGTTTCTGTTAGGGTTAGAGCTAGGGTTAGGGTTTCTGTTAGGGTTAAAGCTAGGGTTAGGGTTTCTGTTAGGGTTAAAGCTAGGGTTAGGGTTTCTGTTAGGGTTAGAGCTAGGGTTAGGGTTTCTGTTAGGGTTAGAGCTAGGGTTAGGGTTTCTGTTAGGGTTAGAGCTAGGGTTAGGGTTTCTGTTAGGGTTAGAGCTAGGGTTAGGGTTTCTGTTCCGGTTAGAGCTAGGGTTAGGGTTTCTGTTAGGGTTAGAGCTAGGGTTAGGGTTTCTGTTAACGTTAGAGCTAGGGTTAGGGTTTCTGTTAGGGTTAGAGCTAGGGTTAGGGTTTCTGTTAGGGTTAGGGTTTCTGTTAGGGTTAGAGCTAGGGTTAGGGTTTTATTAGGGTTAGAGCTAGGGTTAGGGTTTCTGTTAGGGTTAGAGCTAGGGTTAGAATTTCTGTTAGGTCTAGAGCTAGGGTAAGGGTTTCTGTTAGGGTTAGAGCTAGGGTTAGGGTTTCTGTTAGGGTTAGAGCTAGGGTTAGGGTTTCTGTTAGGGTTAGAGCTAGGGTTAGGGTTTCTGTTAGGGTTAGAGCTAGGGTTAGGGTTTCTGTTAGGGTTAGAGCTAGGGTTAAGGTTTCTGTTAGGGTTAGAGCTAGGGTTAGGGTTTCTGTTAGGGTTAGAGATAGGGTTAGGGTTTCTGTTCCGGTTAGAGCTAGGGTTAGGGTTTCTGTTAGGGTTAGAGCTAGGGTTAGGGTTTCTGTTAAGGTTAGAGCTAGGGTTAGGGTTTCTGTTAGGGTTAGAGCTAGGGTTAGGGTTTCTGTTAGGGTTAGAGCTAGGGTTAGGGTTTCTGTTAGAGTTAGAGCTAGGGTTAGGGTTTCTGTTAAGGTTAGAGCTAGGGTTAGGGTTTCTGTTAGGGTTAGAGCTAGGGTTAGGGTTTCTGTTAGAGTTAGAGCTAGGGTTAGGGTTTCTGTTAGGGTTAGAGCTAGGGTTAGGGTTTCTGTTAGAGTTAGAGCTAGGGTTAGGGTTTCTGTTAGGGTTAGAGCTAGGGTTAGGGTTTCTGTTAGGGTTAGAGCTAGGGTTAGGGTTTCTGTCGGGGTAAGAGCTAGGGTTAGGGTTTCTGTTAAGGTTAGAGCTAGGGTTAGGGTTTCTGTTAGGGTTAGAGCTAGGGTTAGGGTTTCTGTTAAGGTTAGAGCTAGGGTTAGGGTTTCTGTTAGGGTTAGAGCTAGGGTTAGGGTTTCTGTTAGGGTTAGAGCTAGGGTTAGGGTTTCTGTTAGGGTTAAAGCTAGAGTTAGGGTTTCTGTTAGGGTTAGAGCTAGGGTTAGGGTTTCTGTTAGGGTTAGAGCTAGGGTTAGGGTTTCTGTTAGGGTTAGAGCTAGGGTTAGGGTTTCTGTTAGGGTTAGAGCTAGGGTTAGGGTTTCTGTTAGGGTTAGAGCTAGGGTTAGGGTTTCTGTTAAAGTTAGAGCTAGGGTTAGGGTTTCTGTTAGGGTTAGAGCTAGGGTTAGGGTTTCTGTTAGGGTTAGAGCTAGGGTTAGGGTTTCTGTTAGGGTTAGAGCTAGGGTTAGGGTTTCTGTTAGGGTTAGAGCTAGGGTTAGGGTTTCTGTTAGGGTTAGAGCTAGGGTTAGGGTTTCTGTTAGGGTTAGAGCTAGGGTTAGGGTTTCTGTTAGAGTTAGAGCTAGGGTTAGGGTTTCTGTTAAGGTTAGAGCTAGGGTTAGGGTTTCTGTTAGAGTTAGAGCTAGGGTTAGGGTTTCTGTTAGGGTTAGAGCTAAGGTTAGGGTTTCTGTTAGGGTTAGAGCTAGGGTTAGGGTTTCTGTTAGAGTTAGAGCTAGGGTTAGGGTTTCTATTAGGGTTAGAGCTAGGGTTAGGGTTTCTGTTAGGGTTAGAGCTAGGGTTAGGGTTTCTGTTAAGGTTAGAGCTAGGGTTAGGGTTTCTGTTAGGGTTAGAGCTATGGTTAGGGTTTCTGTTAGGGTTAGAGCTAGGGTTAGGGTTTCTGTTAGGGTTAGAGCTAGGGTTAGGGTTTCTGTTCCGGTTAGAGCTAGGGTTAGGGTTTCTGTTAGGGTTAGAGCTAGGGTTATGGTTTCTGTCGGGGTTAAAGCTAGGGTTAGGGTTTCTGTTAAGGTTAGAGCTTGGGTTAGGGTTTCTGTTAGAGATAGAGCTAGGGTTAGGGTTTCTGTTAGGGTTAGAGCTAGGGTTAGGGTTTCTGTTAGGGTTAAAGCTAGGGTTAGGGTTTCTGTTAGGGTTAAAGCTAGGGTTAGGGTTTCTGTTAGGGTTAGAGCTAGGGTTAGGGTTTCTGTTAGGGTTAGAGCTAGGGTTAGGGTTTCTGTTAGGGTTAGAGCTAGGGTTAGGGTTTCTGTTAGGGTTAGAGCTAGGGTTAGGGTTTCTGTTCCGGTTAGAGCTAGGGTTAGGGTTTCTGTTAGGGTTAGAGCTAGGGTTAGGGTTTCTGTTAACGTTAGAGCTAGGGTTAGGGTTTCTGTTAGGGTTAGAGCTAGGGTTAGGGTTTCTGTTAGGGTTAGGGTTTCTGTTAGGGTTAGAGCTAGGGTTAGGGTTTTATTAGGGTTAGAGCTAGGGTTAGGGTTTCTGTTAGGGTTAGAGCTAGGGTTAGAATTTCTGTTAGGTCTAGAGCTAGGGTAAGGGTTTCTGTTAGGGTTAGAGCTAGGGTTAGGGTTTCTGTTAGGGTTAGAGCTAGGGTTAGGGTTTCTGTTAGGGTTAGAGCTAGGGTTAGGGTTTCTGTTAGGGTTAGAGCTAGGGTTAGGGTTTCTGTTAGGGTTAGAGCTAGGGTTAGGTTTTCTGTTAGGGTTAGGGTTTCTGTTAGGGTTAGAGCTAGGGTTAGGGTTTCTATTAGGGTTAGAGCTAGGGTTAGGGTTTCTGTTAGGGTTAGAGCTAGGGTTAGGGTTTCTGTCGGGATAAGAGCTAGGGTTAGGGTTTCTGTTAAGGTTAGAGCTAGGGTTAGGGTTTCTGTTAGGGTTAGAGCTAGGGTTAGGGTTTCTGTTAAGGTTAGAGCTAGGGTTAGGGTTTCTGTTAGGGTTAGAGCTAGGGTTAGGGTTTCTGTTAGGGTTAGAGCTAGGGTTAGGGTTTCTGTTAGGGTTAAAGCTAGAGTTAGGGTTTCTGTTAGGGTTAGAGCTAGGGTTAGGGTTTCTGTTAGGGTTAGAGCTAGGGTTAGGGTTTCTGTTAGGGTTATAGCTAGGGTTAGGGTTTCTGTTAAGGTTAGAGCTAGGGTTAGGGTTTCTGTTAGGGTTAGAGCTAGGGTTAGGGTTTCTGTTAGGGTTAGAGCTAGGGTTAGGGTTTCTGTTAGAGTTAGAGCTAGGGTTAGGGTTTCTGTTAAGGTTAGAGCTAGGGTTAGGGTTTCTGTTAGAGTTAGAGCTAGGGTTAGGGTTTCTGTTAGGGTTAGAGCTAAGGTTAGGGTTTCTGTTAGGGTTAGAGCTAGGGTTAGGGTTTCTGTTAAGGTTAGAGCTAGGGTTAGGGTTTCTGTTAGGGTTAGAGCTAGGGTTAAGGTTTCTGTTAGGGTTAGAGCTAGGGTTAGGGTTTCTGTTAGGGTTAGAGATAGGGTTAGGGTTTCTGTTCCGGTTAGAGCTAGGGTTAGGGTTTCTGTTAGGGTTAGAGCTAGGGTTAGGGTTTCTGTTAGGGTTAGAGCTAGGGTTAGGGTTTCTGTTAGGGTTAGAGCTAGGGTTAGGGTTTCTGTTAGGGTTAGAGCTAGGGTTAAGGTTTCTGTTAGGGTTAGAGCTAGGGTTAGGGTTTCTGTTAGGGTTAGAGCTAGGGTTAGGGTTTCTGTTAGGGTTAGAGCTAGGGTTAGAATTTCTGTTAGGGCTAGAACTAGGGTAAGGGTTTCTGTTAGGGTTAGAGCTAGGGTTAGGGTTTCTGTTAGGGTTAGAGCTAGGGTTAGGGTTTCTGTTAGGGTTAGAGCTAGGGTTAGGGTTTCTGTTAGGGTTAGAGCTAGGGTTAGGGTTTCTGTTAGGGTTAGAGCTA
The DNA here is from genome assembly GCA_945859605.1 of Lumbricus rubellus. Lineage (NCBI taxonomy): Eukaryota > Metazoa > Annelida > Clitellata > Crassiclitellata > Lumbricidae > Lumbricus > Lumbricus rubellus. Next base: position 17,023,309 of record OX243819.1, on the reverse strand, counting down.
GGGTTAGGGTTTCTGTTAGGGTTAGAGCTAGGGTTAGGGTTTCTGTTAGGGTTAGAGCTAGGGTTAAGGTTTCTGTTAGGGTTAGAGCTAGGGTTAGGGTTTCTGTTAAGGTTAGAGCTAGGGTTAGGGTTTCTGTTAGGGTTAGAGCTAGGGTTAGAATTTCTGTTAGGGCTAGAGCTAGGGTAAGGGTTTCTGTTAGGGTTAGAGCTAGGGTTAGGGTTTCTGTTAGGGTTAGAGCTAGGGTTAGGGTTTCTGTTAGGGTTAGAGCTAGGGTTAGGGTTTCTGTTAGGGTTAGAGCTAGGGTTAGGGTTTCTGTTAGGGTTAGAGCTAGGGTTAGGGTTTCTGTTAGGGTTAGGGTTTCTGTTAGGGTTAGAGCTAGGGTTAGGGTTTCTATTAGGGTTAGAGCTAGGGTTAGGGTTTCTGTTAGGGTTAAAGCTAGGGTTAGGGTTTCTGTTAGGGTTAGAGCTAGGGTTAGGGTTTCTGTTCCGGTTAGAGCTAGGGTTAGGGTTTCTGTTAGGGTTAGAGCTAGGGTTAGGGTTTCTGACGGGGTTAGAGCTAGGGTTAGGGTTTCTGTTAAGGTTAGAGCTAGGGTTAGGGTTTCTGTTAGGGTTAGAGCTAGGGTTAGGGTTTCTGTTAGGGTTAGAGCTAGGGTTAGGGTTTCTGTTAGGGTTAAAGCTAGGGTTAGGGTTTCTGTTAGGGTTAGAGCTAGGGTTAGGGTTTCTGTTAGGGTTAGAGCTAGGGTTATGGTTTCTGTTAGGGTTATAGCTAGGGTTAGGGTTTCTGTTAAGGTTAGAGCTAGGGTTAGGGTTTCTGTTAGGGTTAGAGCTAGGGTTAGGGTTTCTGTTAGGGTTAGAGCTAGGGTTAGGGTTTCTGTTAGGGTTAGAGCTAGGGTTAGGGTTTCTGTTAAAGTTAGAGCTAGGGTTAGGGTTTCTGTTAGGGTTAGAGCTAGGGTTAGGGTTTCTGTTAAGGTTAGAGCTAGGGTTAGGGTTTCTGTTAGGGTTAGAGCTAGGGTTAGGGTTTCTGTTAGGGTTAGAGCTAGGGTTAGGGTTTCTGTTAGGGTTAGAGCTAGGGTTAGGGTTTCTGTTAGGGTTAGAGCTAGGGTTAGGGTTTCTGTTAGAGTTAGAGCTAGGGTTAGGGTTTCTGTTAAGGTTAGAGCTAGGGTTAGGGTTTCTGTTAGAGTTAGAGCTAGGGTTAGGGTTTCTGTTAGGGTTAGAGCTAAGGTTAGGGTTTCTGTTAGGGTTAGAGCTAGGGTTAGGGTTTCTGTTAGAGTTAGAGCTAGGGTTAGGGTTTCTATTAGGGTTAGAGCTAGGGTTAGGGTTTCTGTTAGGGTTAGAGCTAGGGTTAGGGTTTCTGTTAAGGTTAGAGCTAGGGTTAGGGTTTCTGTTAGGGTTAGAGCTAGGGTTAGGGTTTCTGTTAAGGTTAGAGCTAGGGTTAGGGTTTCTGTTAGGGTTAGAGCTAGGGTTAGGGTTTCTGTTAGGGTTAGAGCTAGGGTTAGGGTTTCTGTTAGGGTTAGAGCTAGGGTTAGGGTTTCTGTTAGGCTTAGAGCTAGGGTTAGGGTTTCTGTTAGAGTTAGAGCTAGGGTTAGGGTTTGTGTTAAGGTTAGAGCTAGGGTTAGGGTTTCTGTTAGAGTTAGAGCTAGGGTTAGGGTTTCTGTTAGGGTTAGAGCTAGGGTTAGGGTTTCTGTTAAGGTTAGAGCTAGGGTTAGGGTTTCTGTTAGGGTTAGAGCTAGGGTTAGGGTTTCTGTTAGGGTTAGAGCTAGGGTTAGGGTTTCTGTTAGAGTTAGAGCTAGGGTTAGGGTTTCTGTTAAGGTTAGAGCTAGGGTTAGGGTTTCTGTTAGGGTTAGAGCTAGGGTTAGGGTTTCTGTTAGAGTTAGAGCTAGGGTTAGGGTTTCTGTTAAGGTTAGAGCTAGGGTTAGGGTTTCTGTTAGAGTTAGAGCTAGGGTTAGGGTTTCTGTTAGGGTTAGAGCTAGGGTTAGGGTTTCTGTTAGGGTTAGAGCTAGGGTTAGGGTTTCTGTCGGGGTAAGAGCTAGGGTTAGGGTTTCTGTTAAGGTTAGAGCTAGGGTTAGGGTTTCTGTTAGGGTTAGAGCTAGGGTTAGGGTTTCTGTTAAGGTTAGAGCTAGGGTTAGGGTTTCTGTTAGGGTTAGAGCTAGGGTTAGGGTTTCTGTTAGGGTTAGAGCTAGGGTTAGGGTTTCTGTTAGGGTTAAAGCTAGAGTTAGGGTTTCTGTTAGGGTTAGAGCTAGGGTTAGGGTTTCTGTTAGGGTTAGAGCTAGGGTTAGGGTTTCTGTTAGGGTTAGAGCTAGGGTTAGGGTTTCTGTTAGGGTTAGAGCTAGGGTTAGGGTTTCTGTTAGGGTTAGAGCTAGGGTTAGGGTTTCTGTTAAAGTTAGAGCTAGGGTTAGGGTTTCTGTTAGGGTTAGAGCTAGGGTTAGGGTTTCTGTTAGGGTTAGAGCTAGGGTTAGGGTTTCTGTTAGGGTTAGAGCTAGGGTTAGGGTTTCTGTTAGGGTTAGAGCTAGGGTTAGGGTTTCTGTTAGGGTTAGAGCTAGGGTTAGGGTTTCTGTTAGGGTTAGAGCTAGGGTTAGGGTTTCTGTTAGAGTTAGAGCTAGGGTTAGGGTTTCTGTTAAGGTTAGAGCTAGGGTTAGGGTTTCTGTTAGAGTTAGAGCTAGGGTTAGGGTTTCTGTTAGGGTTAGAGCTAAGGTTAGGGTTTCTGTTAGGGTTAGAGCTAGGGTTAGGGTTTCTGTTAGAGTTAGAGCTAGGGTTAGGGTTTCTATTAGGGTTAGAGCTAGGGTTAGGGTTTCTGTTAGGGTTAGAGCTAGGGTTAGGGTTTCTGTTAGGGTTAGAGCTAGGGTTAGGGTTTCTGTTAGGGTTAGAGCTATGGTTAGGGTTTCTGTTAGGGTTAGAGCTAGGGTTAGGGTTTCTGTTAGGGTTAGAGCTAGGGTTAGGGTTTCTGTTCCGGTTAGAGCTAGGGTTAGGGTTTCTGTTAGGGTTAGAGCTAGGGTTATGGTTTCTGTCGGGGTTAAAGCTAGGGTTAGGGTTTCTGTTAAGGTTAGAGCTTGGGTTAGGGTTTCTGTTAGAGATAGAGCTAGGGTTAGGGTTTCTGTTAGGGTTAGAGCTAGGGTTAGGGTTTCTGTTAGGGTTAAAGCTAGGGTTAGGGTTTCTGTTAGGGTTAAAGCTAGGGTTAGGGTTTCTGTTAGGGTTAGAGCTAGGGTTAGGGTTTCTGTTAGGGTTAGAGCTAGGGTTAGGGTTTCTGTTAGGGTTAGAGCTAGGGTTAGGGTTTCTGTTAGGGTTAGAGCTAGGGTTAGGGTTTCTGTTCCGGTTAGAGCTAGGGTTAGGGTTTCTGTTAGGGTTAGAGCTAGGGTTAGGGTTTCTGTTAACGTTAGAGCTAGGGTTAGGGTTTCTGTTAGGGTTAGAGCTAGGGTTAGGGTTTCTGTTAGGGTTAGGGTTTCTGTTAGGGTTAGAGCTAGGGTTAGGGTTTTATTAGGGTTAGAGCTAGGGTTAGGGTTTCTGTTAGGGTTAGAGCTAGGGTTAGAATTTCTGTTAGGTCTAGAGCTAGGGTAAGGGTTTCTGTTAGGGTTAGAGCTAGGGTTAGGGTTTCTGTTAGGGTTAGAGCTAGGGTTAGGGTTTCTGTTAGGGTTAGAGCTAGGGTTAGGGTTTCTGTTAGGGTTAGAGCTAGGGTTAGGGTTTCTGTTAGGGTTAGAGCTAGGGTTAGGTTTTCTGTTAGGGTTAGGGTTTCTGTTAGGGTTAGAGCTAGGGTTAGGGTTTCTATTAGGGTTAGAGCTAGGGTTAGGGTTTCTGTTAGGGTTAGAGCTAGGGTTAGGGTTTCTGTCGGGGTAAGAGCTAGGGTTAGGGTTTCTGTTAAGGTTAGAGCTAGGGTTAGGGTTTCTGTTAGGGTTAGAGCTAGGGTTAGGGTTTCTGTTAAGGTTAGAGCTAGGGTTAGGGTTTCTGTTAGGGTTAGAGCTAGGGTTAGGGTTTCTGTTAGGGTTAGAGCTAGGGTTAGGGTTTCTGTTAGGGTTAAAGCTAGAGTTAGGGTTTCTGTTAGGGTTAGAGCTAGGGTTAGGGTTTCTGTTAGGGTTAGAGCTAGGGTTAGGGTTTCTGTTAGGGTTATAGCTAGGGTTAGGGTTTCTGTTAAGGTTAGAGCTAGGGTTAGGGTTTCTGTTAGGGTTAGAGCTAGGGTTAGGGTTTCTGTTAGGGTTAGAGCTAGGGTTAGGGTTTCTGTTAGAGTTAGAGCTAGGGTTAGGGTTTCTGTTAAGGTTAGAGCTAGGGTTAGGGTTTCTGTTAGAGTTAGAGCTAGGGTTAGGGTTTCTGTTAGGGTTAGAGCTAAGGTTAGGGTTTCTGTTAGGGTTAGAGCTAGGGTTAGGGTTTCTGTTAAGGTTAGAGCTAGGGTTAGGGTTTCTGTTAGGGTTAGAGCTAGGGTTAAGGTTTCTGTTAGGGTTAGAGCTAGGGTTAGGGTTTCTGTTAGGGTTAGAGCTAGGGTTAGGGTTTCTGTTCCGGTTAGAGCTAGGGTTAGGGTTTCTGTTAGGGTTAGAGCTAGGGTTAGGGTTTCTGTTAGGGTTAGAGCTAGGGTTAGGGTTTCTGTTAGGGTTAGAGCTAGGGTTAGGGTTTCTGTTAGGGTTAGAGCTAGGGTTAAGGTTTCTGTTAGGGTTAGAGCTAGGGTTAGGGTTTCTGTTAGGGTTAGAGCTAGGGTTAGGGTTTCTGTTAGGGTTAGAGCTAGGGTTAGAATTTCTGTTAGGGCTAGAACTAGGGTAAGGGTTTCTGTTAGGGTTAGAGCTAGGGTTAGGGTTTCTGTTAGGGTTAGAGCTAGGGTTAGGGTTTCTGTTAGGGTTAGAGCTAGGGTTAGGGTTTCTGTTAGGGTTAGAGCTAGGGTTAGGGTTTCTGTTAGGGTTAGAGCTAGGGTTAGGGTTTCTGTTAGGGTTAGAGCTAGGGTTAGGGTTTCTGTTAGGGTTAGAGCTAGGGTTAAGGTTTCTGTTAGGGTTAGAGCTAGGGTTAGGGTTTCTGTTAAGGTTAGAGCTAGGGTTAGGGTTTCTGTTAGGGTTAGAGCTAGGGTTAGAATTTCTGTTAGGGCTAGAGCTAGGGTAAGGGTTTCTGTTAGGGTTAGAGCTAGGGTTAGGGTTTCTGTTAGGGTTAGAGCTAGGGTTAGGGTTTCTGTTAGGGTTAGAGCTAGGGTTAGGGTTTCTGTTAGGGTTAGAGCTAGGGTTAGGGTTTCTGTTAGGGTTAGAGCTAGGGTTAGGGTTTCTGTTAGGGTTAGGGTTTCTGTTAGGGTTAGAGCTAGGGTTAGGGTTTCTATTAGGGTTAGAGCTAGGGTTAGGGTTTCTGTTAGGGTTAAAGCTAGGGTTAGGGTTTCTGTTAGGGTTAGAGCTAGGGTTAGGGTTTCTGTTCCGGTTAGAGCTAGGGTTAGGGTTTCTGTTAGGGTTAGAGCTAGGGTTAGGGTTTCTGACGGGGTTAGAGCTAGGGTTAGGGTTTCTGTTAAGGTTAGAGCTAGGGTTAGGGTTTCTGTTAGGGTTAGAGCTAGGGTTAGGGTTTCTGTTAGGGTTAGAGCTAGGGTTAGGGTTTCTGTTAGGGTTAAAGCTAGGGTTAGGGTTTCTGTTAGGGTTAGAGCTAGGGTTAGGGTTTCTGTTAGGGTTAGAGCTAGGGTTATGGTTTCTGTTAGGGTTATAGCTAGGGTTAGGGTTTCTGTTAAGGTTAGAGCTAGGGTTAGGGTTTCTGTTAGGGTTAGAGCTAGGGTTAGGGTTTCTGTTAGGGTTAGAGCTAGGGTTAGGGTTTCTGTTAGGGTTAGAGCTAGGGTTAGGGTTTCTGTTAAAGTTAGAGCTAGGGTTAGGGTTTCTGTTAGGGTTAGAGCTAGGGTTAGGGTTTCTGTTAAGGTTAGAGCTAGGGTTAGGGTTTCTGTTAGGGTTAGAGCTAGGGTTAGGGTTTCTGTTAGGGTTAGAGCTAGGGTTAGGGTTTCTGTTAGGGTTAGAGCTAGGGTTAGGGTTTCTGTTAGGGTTAGAGCTAGGGTTAGGGTTTCTGTTAGAGTTAGAGCTAGGGTTAGGGTTTCTGTTAAGGTTAGAGCTAGGGTTAGGGTTTCTGTTAGAGTTAGAGCTAGGGTTAGGGTTTCTGTTAGGGTTAGAGCTAAGGTTAGGGTTTCTGTTAGGGTTAGAGCTAGGGTTAGGGTTTCTGTTAGAGTTAGAGCTAGGGTTAGGGTTTCTATTAGGGTTAGAGCTAGGGTTAGGGTTTCTGTTAGGGTTAGAGCTAGGGTTAGGGTTTCTGTTAAGGTTAGAGCTAGGGTTAGGGTTTCTGTTAGGGTTAGAGCTAGGGTTAGGGTTTCTGTTAAGGTTAGAGCTAGGGTTAGGGTTTCTGTTAGGGTTAGAGCTAGGGTTAGGGTTTCTGTTAGGGTTAGAGCTAGGGTTAGGGTTTCTGTTAGGGTTAGAGCTAGGGTTAGGGTTTCTGTTAGGCTTAGAGCTAGGGTTAGGGTTTCTGTTAGAGTTAGAGCTAGGGTTAGGGTTTGTGTTAAGGTTAGAGCTAGGGTTAGGGTTTCTGTTAGAGTTAGAGCTAGGGTTAGGGTTTCTGTTAGGGTTAGAGCTAAGGTTAGGGTTTCTGTTAGGGTTAGAGCTAGGGTTAGGGTTTCTGTTAGAGTTAGAGCTAGGGTTAGGGTTTCTGTTAAGGTTAGAGCTAGGGTTAGGGTTTCTGTTAGAGTTAGAGCTAGGGTTAGGGTTTCTGTTAGGGTTAGAGCTAGGGTTAGGGTTTCTGTTAGGGTTAGAGCTAGGGTTAGGGTTTCTGTTAGGGTTAGAGCTAGGGTTAGGGTTTCTGTTCCGGTTAGAGCTAGGGTTAGGGTTTCTGTTAGGGTTAGAGCTAGGGTTAGGGTTTCTGTCGGGGTTAGAGCTAGGGTTAGGGTTTCTGTTAAGGTTAGAGCTAGGGTTAGGGTTTCTGTTAGGGTTAGAGCTAGGGTTAGGGTTTCTGTTAGGGTTAGAGCTAGGGTTAGGGTTTCTGTTAGGGTTAGAGCTAGGGTTAGGGTTTCTGTTAGGGTTAGAGCTAGGGTTAGGGTTTCTGTTAGGGTTAGAGCTAGGGTTAGGGTTTCTGTTAGGGTTAGAGCTAGGGTTAGGGTTTCTGTTAGGGTTAGAGCTAGGGTTAGGGTTTCTGTTAAGGTTAGAGCTAGGGTTAGGGTTTCTGTTAGGGTTAGAGCTAGGGTTAGGGTTTCTGTTAGGGTTAGAGCTAGGGTTAGGGTTTCTGTTAGGGTTAGAGCTAGGGTTAGGGTTTCTGTTAGGCTTAGAGCTAGGGTTAGGGTTTCTGTTAGAGTTAGAGCTAGGGTTAGGGTTTGTGTTAAGGTTAGAGCTAGGGTTAGGGTTTCTGTTAGAGTTAGAGCTAGGGTTAGGGTTTCTGTTAGGGTTAGAGCTAAGGTTAGGGTTTCTGTTAGGGTTAGAGCTAGGGTTAGGGTTTCTGTTAGAGTTAGAGCTAGGGTTAGGGTTTCTGTTAAGGTTAGAGCTAGGGTTAGGGTTTCTGTTAGAGTTAGAGCTAGGGTTAGGGTTTCTGTTAGGGTTAGAGCTAGGGTTAGGGTTTCTGTTAGGGTTAGAGCTAGGGTTAGGGTTTCTGTTAGGGTTAGAGCTAGGGTTAGGGTTTCTGTTCCGGTTAGAGCTAGGGTTAGGGTTTCTGTTAGGGTTAGAGCTAGGGTTAGGGTTTCTGTCGGGGTTAGAGCTAGGGTTAGGGTTTCTGTTAAGGTTAGAGCTAGGGTTAGGGTTTCTGTTAGGGTTAGAGCTAGGGTTAGGGTTTCTGTTAGGGTTAGAGCTAGGGTTAGGGTTTCTGTTAGGGTTAGAGCTAGGGTTAGGGTTTCTGTTAGGGTTAGAGCTAGGGTTAAGGTTTCTGTTAGGGTTAGAGCTAGGGTTAGGGTTTCTGTTAGGGTTAGGGTTTCTGTTAGGGTTAGAGCTAGGGTTAGGGTTTCTATTAGGGTTAGAGCTAGGGTTAGGGTTTCTGTTAGGGTTAGAGCTAGGGTTAGGGTTTCTGTTAGGGTTAGAGCTAGGGTTAGGGTTTCTGTTCCGGTTAGAGCTAGGGTTAGGGTTTCTGTTAGGGTTAGAGCTAGGGTTAGGGTTTCTGTCGGGGTTAGAGCTAGGGTTAGGGTTTCTGTTAAAGTTAGAGCTAGAGTTAGGGTTTCTGTTAGGGTTAGAGCTAGGGTTAGGGTTTCTGTTAAGGTTAGAGCTAGGGTTAGGGTTTCTGTTAGGGTTAGAGCTAGGGTTAGGGTTTCTGTTAGGGTTAGAGCTAGGGTTAGGTTTTCTGTTAGGGTTAGAGCTAGGGTTAGGGTTTCTGTTAGGGTTAGAGCTAGGGTTAGGGTTTCTGTTAGAGTTAGAGTTAGAGCTAGGGTTAGGGTTTCTGTTAAGGTTAGAGCTAGGGTTAGGGTTTCTGTTAGAGTTAGAGCTAGGGTTAGGGTTTCTGTTAGGGTTAGAGCTAAGGTTAGGGTTTCTGTTAGGGTTAGAGCTAGGGTTAGGGTTTCTATTAAGGTTAGAGCTAGGGTTAGGGTTTCTGTTAGGGTTAGAGCTAGGGTTAGGGTTTCTGTTAGGGTTAGAGCTAGGGTTAGGGTTTCTGTTAGGGTTAAAGCTAGGGTTAGGGTTTCTGTTAAGGTTAGAGCTAGGGTTAGGATTTCTGTCGGGGTTAGAGCTAGGGTTAGGGTTTCTGTTAGGGTTAGGGTTAGGGTTAGGGTTTCTGCTGGGTTAGAGCTAGGGTTAGGGTTTCTGTTAAGGTTAGAGCTAGGGTTAGGGTTTCTGTTAAGGTTAGAGCTAGGGTTAGGGTTTCTGTTAGGGTTAGGGTTTCTGTTAGGGTTAGAGCTAGGGTTAGGGTTTCTGTTAGAGTTAGAGCTAGGGTTAGGGTTTCTGTTAAGGTTAGAGCTAGGGTTAGGGTTTCTGTTAGGGTTAGAGCTAGGGTTAGGGTTTCTGTTAGGGTTAGAGCTAGGGTTAGGGTTTCTGTTAGGGTTAGAGCTAGGGTTAGGGTTTTATTAGGGTTAGAGCTAGGGTTAGGGTTTCTGTTAGGGTTAGAGCTAGGGTTGAGGTTTCTGTTAGGGTTAGAGCTAGGGTTAAGGTTTCTGTTAGGGTTAGAGCTAGGGTTAGGGTTTCTGTTAGGGTTAGAGCTAGGGTTAGGGTTTTATTAGGGTTAGAGCTAGGGTTAGGGTTTCTGTTAGGGTTAGAGCTAGGGTTAGGGTTTCTGTTAGGGTTAGAGCTAGGGTTAGGGTTTCTGTTGGGGTTAGAGCTAGGGTTAGGGTTTCTGTTAGGGTTAGAGCTAGGGTTAGGGTTTCTGTTAAGGTTAGAGCTAGGGTTAGGGTTTCTGTTAGGGTTAGAGCTAAGGTTAGGGTTTCTGTTAGGGTTAGGGTTTCTGTTAGGGTTAGAGCTAGGGTTAGGGTTTTATTAGGGTTAGAGCTAGGGTTAGGGTTTCTGTTAGGGTTAGAGCTAGGGTTAGGGTTTTATTAGGGTTAGAGCTAGGGTTAGGGTTTCTGTCGGGGTTAGAGCTAAGGTTAGGGTTTCTGTTAGGGTTAGAGCTAGGGTTAGGGTTTCTGTTGGGGTTAGAGCTAGGGTTAGGGTTTCTGTTAGGGTTAGAGCTAGGATTAGGGTTTCTGTTAAGGTTAGAGCTAAGGTTAGGGTTTCTGTTAGGGTTAGGGTTTCTGTTAGGGTTAGAGCTAGGGTTAGGGTTTTATTAGGGTTAGGGCTAGGGTTAGGGTTTCTGTTAGGGTTAGAGCTAGGGTTAGGGTTTCTGTTAGAGTTAGAGTTAGAGCTAGGGTTAGGGTTTCTGTTAAGGTTAGAGCTAGGGTTATGGTTTCTGTTAGAGTTAGAGCTAGGGTTAGGGTTTCTGTTAGGGTTAGAGCTAAGGTTAGGGTTTCTGTTAGGGTTAGAGCTAGGGTTAGGGTTTCTATTAAGGTTAGAGCTAGGGTTAGGGTTTCTGTTAGGGTTAGAGCTAGGGTTAGGGTTTCTGTTAGGGATAGAGCTAGGGTTAGGGTTTCTGTTAGGGTTAAAGCTAGGGTTAGGGTTTCTGTTAAGGTTAGAGCTAGGGTTAGGGTTTCTGTCGGGGTTAGAGCTAGGGTTAGGGTTTCTGTTAAGGTTAGAGCTAGGGTTAGGGTTTCTGTTAGGGTTAGAGCTAGGGTTAGGGTTTCTGTTAGGGTTAGAGCTAGGGTTAGGGTTTCTGTTAGGGTTAGAGCTAGGGTTAGGGTTTCTGTTAAGGTTAGAGCTAGGGTTAGGGTTTCTGTTAGGGTTAGAGCTAGGGTTAGGGTTTCTGTTAGGGTTAGAGCTAGGGTTAGGGTTTCTGTTAGGGTTAGAGCTAGGGTTAGGGTTTCTGTTAGGCTTAGAGCTAGGGTTAGGGTTTCTGTTAGAGTTAGAGCTAGGGTTAGGGTTTGTGTTAAGGTTAGAGCTAGGGTTAGGGTTTCTGTTAGAGTTAGAGCTAGGGTTAGGGTTTCTGTTAGGGTTAGAGCTAAGGTTAGGGTTTCTGTTAGGGTTAGAGCTAGGGTTAGGGTTTCTGTTAGAGTTAGAGCTAGGGTTAGGGTTTCTGTTAAGGTTAGAGCTAGGGTTAGGGTTTCTGTTAGAGTTAGAGCTAGGGTTAGGGTTTCTGTTAGGGTTAGAGCTAGGGTTAGGGTTTCTGTTAGGGTTAGAGCTAGGGTTAGGGTTTCTGTTAGGGTTAGAGCTAGGGTTAGGGTTTCTGTTCCGGTTAGAGCTAGGGTTAGGGTTTCTGTTAGGGTTAGAGCTAGGGTTAGGGTTTCTGTCGGGGTTAGAGCTAGGGTTAGGGTTTCTGTTAAGGTTAGAGCTAGGGTTAGGGTTTCTGTTAGGGTTAGAGCTAGGGTTAGGGTTTCTGTTAGGGTTAGAGCTAGGGTTAGGGTTTCTGTTAGGGTTAGAGCTAGGGTTAGGGTTTCTGTTAGGGTTAGAGCTAGGGTTAAGGTTTCTGTTAGGGTTAGAGCTAGGGTTAGGGTTTCTGTTAGGGTTAGGGTTTCTGTTAGGGTTAGAGCTAGGGTTAGGGTTTCTATTAGGGTTAGAGCTAGGGTTAGGGTTTCTGTTAGGGTTAGAGCTAGGGTTAGGGTTTCTGTTAGGGTTAGAGCTAGGGTTAGGGTTTCTGTTCCGGTTAGAGCTAGGGTTAGGGTTTCTGTTAGGGTTAGAGCTAGGGTTAGGGTTTCTGTCGGGGTTAGAGCTAGGGTTAGGGTTTCTGTTAAAGTTAGAGCTAGAGTTAGGGTTTCTGTTAGGGTTAGAGCTAGGGTTAGGGTTTCTGTTAAGGTTAGAGCTAGGGTTAGGGTTTCTGTTAGGGTTAGAGCTAGGGTTAGGGTTTCTGTTAGGGTTAGAGCTAGGGTTAGGTTTTCTGTTAGGGTTAGAGCTAGGGTTAGGGTTTCTGTTAGGGTTAGAGCTAGGGTTAGGGTTTCTGTTAGAGTTAGAGTTAGAGCTAGGGTTAGGGTTTCTGTTAAGGTTAGAGCTAGGGTTAGGGTTTCTGTTAGAGTTAGAGCTAGGGTTAGGGTTTCTGTTAGGGTTAGAGCTAAGGTTAGGGTTTCTGTTAGGGTTAGAGCTAGGGTTAGGGTTTCTATTAAGGTTAGAGCTAGGGTTAGGGTTTCTGTTAGGGTTAGAGCTAGGGTTAGGGTTTCTGTTAGGGTTAGAGCTAGGGTTAGGGTTTCTGTTAGGGTTAAAGCTAGGGTTAGGGTTTCTGTTAAGGTTAGAGCTAGGGTTAGGATTTCTGTCGGGGTTAGAGCTAGGGTTAGGGTTTCTGTTAGGGTTAGAGCTAGGGTTAGGGTTTCTGCTGGGTTAGAGCTAGGGTTAGGGTTTCTGTTAAGGTTAGAGCTAGGGTTAGGGTTTCTGTTAAGGTTAGAGCTAGGGTTAGGGTTTCTGTTAGGGTTAGGGTTTCTGTTAGGGTTAGAGCTAGGGTTAGGGTTTCTGTTAGAGTTAGAGCTAGGGTTAGGGTTTCTGTTAAGGTTAGAGCTAGGGTTAGGGTTTCTGTTAGAGTTAGAGCTAAGGTTAGGGTTTCTGTTAGGGTTAGAGCTAGGGTTAGGGTTTCTGTTAGGGTTAGAGCTAGGGTTAGGGTTTTATTAGGGTTAGAGCTAGGGTTAGGGTTTCTGTTAGGGTTAGAGCTAGGGTTGAGGTTTCTGTTAGGGTTAGAGCTAGGGTTAAGGTTTCTGTTAGGGTTAGAGCTAGGGTTAGGGTTTCTGTTAGGGTTAGAGCTAGGGTTAGGGTTTTATTAGGGTTAGAGCTAGGGTTAGGGTTTCTGTTAGGGTTAGAGCTAGGGTTAGGGTTTCTGTTAGGGTTAGAGCTAGGGTTAGGGTTTCTGTTGGGGTTAGAGCTAGGGTTAGGGTTTCTGTTAGGGTTAGAGCTAGGGTTAGGGTTTCTGTTAAGGTTAGAGCTAGGGTTAGGGTTTCTGTTAGGGTTAGAGCTAAGGTTAGGGTTTCTGTTAGGGTTAGGGTTTCTGTTAGGGTTAGAGCTAGGGTTAGGGTTTTATTAGGGTTAGAGCTAGGGTTAGGGTTTCTGTTAGGGTTAGAGCTAGGGTTAGGGTTTTATTAGGGTTAGAGCTAGGGTTAGGGTTTCTGTCGGGGTTAGAGCTAAGGTTAGGGTTTCTGTTAGGGTTAGAGCTAGGGTTAGGGTTTCTGTTGGGGTTAGAGCTAGGGTTAGGGTTTCTGTTAGGGTTAGAGCTAGGATTAGGGTTTCTGTTAAGGTTAGAGCTAAGGTTAGGGTTTCTGTTAGGGTTAGGGTTTCTGTTAGGGTTAGAGCTAGGGTTAGGGTTTTATTAGGGTTAGGGCTAGGGTTAGGGTTTCTGTTAGGGTTAGAGCTAGGGTTAGGGTTTCTGTTAGAGTTAGAGTTAGAGCTAGGGTTAGGGTTTCTGTTAAGGTTAGAGCTAGGGTTATGGTTTCTGTTAGAGTTAGAGCTAGGGTTAGGGTTTCTGTTAGGGTTAGAGCTAAGGTTAGGGTTTCTGTTAGGGTTAGAGCTAGGGTTAGGGTTTCTATTAAGGTTAGAGCTAGGGTTAGGGTTTCTGTTAGGGTTAGAGCTAGGGTTAGGGTTTCTGTTAGGGATAGAGCTAGGGTTAGGGTTTCTGTTAGGGTTAAAGCTAGGGTTAGGGTTTCTGTTAAGGTTAGAGCTAGGGTTAGGGTTTCTGTCGGGGTTAGAGCTAGGGTTAGGGTTTCTGTTAAGGTTAGAGCTAGGGTTAGGGTTTCTGTTAGGGTTAGAGCTAGGGTTAGGGTTTCTGTTAAGGTTAGAGCTAGGGTTAGGGTTTCTGTTAAGGTTAGAGCTAGGGTTAGGGTTTCTGTTAGGGTTAGGGTTTCTGTTAGGGTTAGAGCTAGGGTTAGGGTTTCTCTTAGAGTTAGAGCTAGGGTTAGGGTTTCTGTTAAGGTTAGAGCTAGGGTTAGGGTTTCTGTTAGAGTTAGAGCTAGGGTTAGGGTTTCTGTTAGGGTTAGGGTTTCTGTTAGGGTTAGAGCTAGGGTTAGGGTTTTATTAGGGTTAGAGCTAGGGTTAGGGTTTCTGTTAGGGTTAGAGCTAGGGTTAGGGTTTCTGTTAGGGTTAGAGCTAGGGTTAGGGTTTCTGTTGGGGTTAGAGCTAGGGTTAGGGTTTCTGTTAGGGTTAGAGCTAGGGTTAGGGTTTCTGTTAGGGTTAGAGCTAGGGTTAGGGTTTCTGTTAAGGTTAGAGCTAAGGTTAGGGTTTCTGTTAGGGTTAGGGTTTCTGTTAAGGTTAGAGCTAGGGTTAGGGTTTTATTAGGGTTAGAGCTAGGGTTAGGGTTTCTGTTAGGGTTAGAGCTAGGGTTAGGGTTTCTGTTAGAGTTAGAGTTAGAGCTAGGGTTAGGGTTTCTGTTAAGGTTAGAGCTAGGGTTAGGGTTTCTGTTAGAGTTAGAGCTAGGGTTAGGGTTTCTGTTAGGGTTAGAGCTAAGGTTAGGGTTTCTGTTAGGGTTAGAGCTAGGGTTAGGGTTTCTATTAAGGTTAGAGCTAGGGTTAGGGTTTCTGTTAGGGTTAGAGCTAGGGTTAGGGTTTCTGTTAGGGTTAGAGCTAGGGTTAGGGTTTCTGTTAGGGTTAAAGCTAGGGTTAGGGTTTCTGTTAAGGTTAGAGCTAGGGTTAGGGTTTCTATCGGGGTTAGAGCTAGGGTTAGGGTTTCTGTTAAGGTTAGAGCTAGGGTTAGGGTTTCTGTTAGGGTTAGAGCTAGGGTTAGAGTTTCTGTTAAGGTTAGAGCTAGGGTTAGGGTTTCTGTTAAGGTTAGAGCTAGGGTTAGGGTTTCTGTTAGGGTTAAGGTTTCTGTTAGGGTTAGAGCTAGGGTTAGGGTTTCTGTTAGAGTTAGAGCTAGGGTTAGGGTTTCTGTTAAGGTTAGAGCTAGGGTTAGGGTTTCTGTTAGAGTTAGAGCTAGGGTTAGGGTTTCTGTTAGGGTTAGGGTTTCTGTTAGGGTTAGAGCTAGGGTGAGGGTTTTTTTAGGGTTAGAGCTAGGGTTAGGGTTTCTGTTAGGGTTAGAGCTAGGGTTAGGGTTTCTGTTAGGGTTAGAGCTAGGGTTAGGGTTTCTGTTGGGGTTAGAGCTAGGGTTAGGGTTTCTGTTAGGGTTAGAGCTAGGGTTAGGGTTTCTGTTAAGGTTAGAGCTAGGGTTAGGGTTTCTGTTAGGGTTAGAGCTAAGGTTAGGGTTTCTGTTAGGGTTAGGGTTTCTGTTAGGGTTAGAGCTAGGGTTAGGGTTTTATTAGGGTTAGAGCTAGGGTTAGGGTTTCTGTTAGGGTTAGAGCTTGGGTTAGAATTTCTGTTAGGGCTAGAGCTAGGGTAAGGGTTTCTGTTAGGGTTAGAGCTAGGGTTAGGGTTTCTGTTAGGGTTAGAGCTAAGGTTAGGGTTTCTGTTAGGGTTAGAGCTAGGGTTAGGGTTTCTATTAAGGTTAGAGCTAGGGTTAGGGTTTCTGTTAGGGTTAGAGCTAGGGTTAGGGTTTCTGTTAGGGTTAGAGCTAGGGTTAGGGTTTCTGTTAGGGTTAAAGCTAGGGTTAGGGTTTCTGTTAGGGTTAGAGCTAGGGTTAGGGTTTCTGTTAAGGTTAGAGCTAGGGTTAGGGTTTCTGTTAGGGTTAGAGCTAAGGTTAGGGTTTCTGTTAGGGTTAAGGTTTCTGTTAGGGTTAGAGCTAGGGTTAGGGTTTTATTAGGGTTAGAGCTAGGGTTAGGGTTTCTGTTAGGGTTAGAGCTAGGGTTAGGGTTTCTGTTAGGGTTAGAGCTAGGGTTAGGGTTTCTGTTGGGGTTAGAGCTAGGGTTAGGGTTTCTGTTAGGGTTAGAGCTAGGGTTAGGGTTTCTGTTAAGGTTAGAGCTAGGGTTAGGGTTTCTGTTAGGGTTAGAGCTAAGGTTAGGGTTTCTATTAGGGTTAGGGTTTCTGTTAGGGTTAGAGCTAGGGTTAGGGTTTCTGTTGGGGTTAGAGCTAGGGTTAGGGTTTCTGTTAGGGTTAGAGCTAGGGTTAGGGTTTCTGTTAAGGTTAGAGCTAGGGTTAGGGTTTCTGTTAGGGTTAGAGCTAAGGTTAGGGTTTCTGTTAGGGTTAGGGTTTCTGTTAGGGTTAGAGCTAGGGTTAGGGTTTTATTAGGGTTAGAGCTAGGGTTAGGGTTTCTGTTAGGGTTAGAGCTTGGGTTAGAATTTCTGTTAGGGCTAGAGCTAGGGTAAAGGTTTCTGTTAGGGTTAGAGCTAGGGTTAGGGTTTCTGTTAGGGTTAGAGCTAGGGTTAGGGTTTCTGTTAGGGTTAGAGCTAGGGTTAGGGTTTCTGTTAGGGTTAGGGTTTCTGTTAGGGTTAGAGCTAGGGTTAGGGTTTCTGTTAGGGTTAGAGCTAGGGTTAGGGTTTCTGTTGGGGTTAGAGCTAGGGTTAGGGTTTCTGTTAGGGTTAGAGCTAGGGTTAGGGTTTCTGTTAAGGTTAGAGCTAGGGTTAGGGTTTCTGTTAGGGTTAGAGCTAAGGTTAGGGTTTCTGTTAGGGTTAGGGTTTCTGTTAGGGTTAGAGCTAGGGTTAGGGTTTCTGTTGGGGTTAGAGCTAGGGTTAGGGTTTCTGTTAGGGTTAGAGCTAGGGTTAGGGTTTCTGTTAAGGTTAGAGCTAGGGTTAGGGTTTCTGTTAGGGTTAGAGCTAAGGTTAGGGTTTCTGTTAGGGTTAGGGTTTCTGTTAGGGTTAGAGCTAGGGTTATGGTTTTATTAGGGTTAGAGCTAGGGTTAGGGTTTCTGTTAGGGTTAGAGCTTGGGTTAGAATTTCTGTTAGGGCTAGAGCTAGGGTAAGGGTTTCTGTTAGGGTTAGAGCTAGGGTTAGGGTTTCTGTTAGGGTTAGAGCTAGGGTTAGGGTTTCTGTTAGGGTTAGAGCTAGGGTTAGGGTTTCTGTTAGGGTTAGAGCTAGGGTTAGGGTTTCTGTTAGGGTTAGAGCTAGGGTTAGGGTTTCTGTTAGGGTTAGAGCTAGGGTAAGGTTTCTGTTGGGGTTAGAGCTAGGGTTAGGGTTTCTGTTAGGGTTAGAGCTAGGGTTAGGGTTTCTGTTAAGGTTAGAGCTAGGGTTAGGGTTTCTGTTAGGGTTAGAGCTAAGGTTAGGGTTTCTGTTAGGGTTAGGGTTTCTGTTAGGGTTAGAGCTAGGGTTAGGGTTTTATTAGGGTTAGAGCTAGGGTTAGGGTTTCTGTTAGGGTTAGAGCTAGGGTTAGGGTTTCTGTTAGGGTTAGAGCTAGGGTTAGGGTTTCTGTTGGGGTTAGAGCTAGGGTTAGGGTTTCTGTTAGGGTTAGAGCTAGGGTTAGGGTTTCTGTTAAGGTTAGAGCTAGGGTTAGGGTTTCTGTTAGGGTTACAGCTAAGGTTAGGGTTTCTGTTAGGGTTAGGGTTTCTGTTAGGGTTAGAGCTAGGGTTAGGGTTTTATTAGGGTTAGAGCTAGGGTTAGGGTTTCTGTTAGGGTTAGAGCTTGGGTTAGAATTTCTGTTAGGGCTAGAGCTAGGGTAAGGGTTTCTGTTAGGGTTAGAGCTAGGGTTAGGGTTTCTGTTAGGGTTAGAGCTAGGGTTAGGGTTTCTGTTAGGGTTAGAGCTAGGGTTAGGGTTTCTGTTAGGGTTAGAGCTAGGGTTAGGGTTTCTGTTAGGGTTAGAGCTAGGGTTAGGGTTTCTGTTAGGGTTAGAGCTAGGGTTAGAGTTTCTGTTAGGGTTAGAGCTAGGGTTAGGGTTTCTGCTAGGGTTAGAGCTAGGGTTAGGGTTTCTGTTCCGGTTAGAGCTAGGGTTAGGGTTTCTGTTAGGGTTAGAGCTAGGGTTAGGGTTTCTGTCGGGGTTAGAGCTAGGGTTAGGGTTTCTGTTAAGGTTAGAGCTAGAGTTAGGGTTTCTGTTAGGGTTAGAGCTAAGGTTAGGGTTTCTGTTAAGGTTAGAGCTAGGGTTAGGGTTTCTGTTAGGGTTAGAGCTATGGTTAGGGTTTCTGTTAGGGTTAGAGCTAGGGTTAGGGTTTCTGTTAAAGTTAGAGCTAGGGTTAGGGTTTCTGTTAGGGTTAGAGCTAGGGTTAGGGTTTCTGTTAGAGTTAGAGCTATGGTTAGGGTTTCTGTTAAGGTTAGAGCTAGGGTTAGGGTTTCTGTTAGAGTTAGAGCTAGGGTTAGGGTTTCTGTTAGGGTTAGAGCTAAGGTTAGGGTTTCTGTTAGGGTTAGAGCTAGGGTTAGGGTTTCTGTTAAGGTTAGAGCTAGGGTTAGGGTTTCTGTTAGGGTTAGAGCTAGGGTTAGGGTTTCTGTTAGGGTTAGAGCTAGGGTTAGGGTTTCTGTTAGGGTTAAAGCTAGGGTTAGGGTTTCTGTTAGGGTTAAAGCTAGGGTTAGGGTTTCTGTTAGGGTTAGAGCTAGGGTTAGGGTTTCTGTTAGGGTTAGAGCTAGGGTTAGGGTTTCTGTTAGGGTTAGAGCTAGGGTTAGGGTTTCTGTTAGGGTTAGAGCTAGGGTTAGGGTTTCTGTTCCGGTTAGAGCTAGGGTTAGGGTTTCTGTTAGGGTTAGAGCTAGGGTTAGGGTTTCTGTCGGGGTTAGAGCTAGGGTTAGGGTTTCTGTTAAGGTTAGAGCTAGGGTTAGGGTTTCTGTTAGGGTTAGAGCTAGGGTTAGGGTTTCTGTTAAGGTTAGAGCTAGGGTTAGGGTTTCTGTTAGGGTTAGAGCTAGGGTTAGGGTTTCTGTTAGGGTTAGGGTTTCTGTTAGGGTTAGAGCTAGGGTTAGGGTTTTATTAGGGTTAGAGCTAGGGTTAGGGTTTCTGTTAGGGTTAGAGCTAGGGTTAGGGTTTCTGTTAGGGTTAGAGCTAGGGTTAGGGTTTCTGTTGGGGTTAGAGCTAGGGTTAGGGTTTCTGTTAGGGTTAGAGCTAGGGTTAGGGTTTCTGTTAGGGTTAGAGTGAGCATGCATTGTTTATGAATTCTTTAGCTTTTCAGACGAACCCTGTGAAGCCCATGGCGTGATCGAACTTTGGAAGTTTTCCGTGTTCCTCTTTCAACCAGTCCTGGAATTTTTCCAGGCCGACGTTGGGGTCGAGAGCCATGCTGTGCTTGACCTGACGAACGTGCTTCTCTGACCATGGAGAGTCTGACCGACCCTGAAAACAAGACCAAAGATAAGGGGGTAATTTACGGTTTGCAATTTGGTATTCGGTCTGAAGCAGAGATCTGCATTCTCCATTCATCTGCCAATGACATCTGAAGCACTACAGACAGTGCTAAAAGTGTTAAAAAAGTGCCTGGACGCCCTTACCTTTCCTAAAGAAGTGCCTAGATGGCCCATACATTTTTAGGTGTGCTGGCCAAATAAGTGTCATGGCGGCATAGAGATTTGAAAATAAGTGCTAGGACGCCGTCCATGACCGTCCGGCCACGCTTTAAGCCTTGACTGCAGACGAATTGTTTGCCTATAGATGCCTCCAT
The DNA here is from genome assembly GCA_945859605.1 of Lumbricus rubellus. NCBI lineage: Eukaryota > Metazoa > Annelida > Clitellata > Crassiclitellata > Lumbricidae > Lumbricus > Lumbricus rubellus. Next base: position 17,004,567 of record OX243819.1, on the reverse strand, counting down.
GATTGTAGAGAGTATTATAAGAGTCGTATTTGCTGCATGGCACATGTACCGGGTGCAATGGATGAAATAAATAAAATTCACTTACCTACATAATATATGAAAACAAGTTAACCTAGATGAGGTAAGCCTATATGTTATCACTTTTTTGCAAAGACATCCATGCTGTCACAGCCTTACAGGAAAACCAGCAAAAGGATACATGCTACATAGACTCCATTGTCTACAGACAAAGTCGTCAACAAGTGTTGAACAGAGTAATACAATGCCAATTAATTACAGTTGAACCAGTAACGTAGACATACAGGGTGAGAATATCAAGAAGATTAAAAGCAGTATGCATCGCGCATATTATTATGTTGTGAACAGACATTAGATGGAAATTAGACATCACGTACAGCAGCATGCAATCGGGGAAACATTACAAAAGCAATAATGGTTGCTCGTTTCTAGCACGATTATTAATGTGCGGCGCCAACACATTGGTCATGGCAAATAATATTAATCTCACGAACTACGATGGATTCTATGGCTCCCATATATTGCATTGTTGACCAAAACCTTATTGGTAAAATGATTTTTAGCCGATATAATAAGTCAGGTTTTTCTAATAAAGTCAATCATATTGTAAGCGAAGGCTATAATATTATATTATAGTCTTTAAAACAACTCAGGATCTCAGTTAGAGAAGCCATTTTTCTAATGCAATGTAATCCAATCTCGTTTAGTCAACTCTCTAATCCACTTTAATCGTAAAACTTCTAAATGCAATAAAATATTGCATAATGCAATTAATACGCCCACTTATCTTGCGAGCACATCAAGTAAGCTTATATGAGACTTAACACATGTATATCTCGGATTAGTAGGCTACTGTCCCTAATAAGGGAACCTCAAATGGCACGTTGCTCATTCTAATCGATTAGCTATGGTAGAGCACCTCACATAGGTTAAAAAGGACGCATCACTTCCAGTGCGGGCACGAGTGCACTTATAACCTTCCAATGCCCCTCTGGCAATCTACCGGTCCACCACGCACATATTAACAGCCCATAAAACTGTGGACCCGGGTGCTGTAACACCCTGCAAAATTCCACCTTGAATTGGAACTGACCTTAGACCCCTACATTCTTTGGAAACCGAGGTGAATCGAGGTTACACAAGTGGCAACACAAAACCAGTAATTCTATCAGATTAATAGGCCTAACATCCGTTTGAAAATGATATAATGAAATTCGGCTATTAATTTTTGACAATACCTGAGCTATGACAATGCTAACTAGACGTATTCGGATGCTGAGCTCGTTGTCTTGGATCTGTGAATATCTTGAGTCGACCTGAATGTAAAAAAGTGGAAAAAATTATAATATCTATCGAAAATGAGGCAGGACTACGTTCTCACAGAATGGTCCTTGTTCACAAGTGATGGCTTTTTCATTCGTATAGGAACTTCACCAAATCCTTGTTTGCTAAAAGAGGTTCAGCATAATTATTCTCGAAGGTAAGCCTTCGTTCCAGAAGATTTAAATGAACAAATGTATTATTGAAGGCCTCTATAACTTAGGTGGATTAAACTCTGGCATCAACTAATAGCCTAAACCCGCTCATTATCTGATCAAGTTGCTGTTCAAAATACAGGGTGTTCAATAAGTTCGTGAACGATTTTGCTAGCTTGTTGCGAAAAATATACAAAACAAAAATCAATAATTATTGTACCATTTAATAGGCAAAAGTGTTGTCTTTGCTGGCTATAACAGCTTTCATTCGTCTGGGTAAAGATTCGATGAGGTTGTACAAAGTTTCAACCGATATCGAATTCCATGTTTTCGCAAACGACGTTTTAGCTGAGCAGGAGTATTTGGTTCAGGATCTTTGCAGACACTGCCTGAGAGTATATACTCCAGAGATTTTCAATCGATGAGAGATCAGCAGAGTTTGGAGACCAGTTTTCAATGTAGTTAGGAATATTTTCGTTCAGCCATGCTCGCGAAACAGCAGATGTGTGTGCTCGCGAATAACAACCGTTTTTTCCTCTGAGCGTCTGTTAGCAATGGCGCCTATCTGCGTTTCCAACTTCTCCACTTTAACTCCCCTTTCATGTAATTTCTGATTGTTTCTTTGTTGTCCTTAAGTCCACCTGTTTTGAGAGATTTTTCTATCTGTCTCAATCCAGGTTCTCGTCTGTATTTCGCCTTTTTGATTATTTTAATAGCAGCCTGTGTCAAAATCTTTGGTCGAACGCATCGCGCATGATCGCCTAACTCGCCTTGCTTGCTTACTTCAACCCATTTACTACCCAACCTTTCGATCATCCTAATTTATCGCCTATAACGGAATATGAATATCCTTTTTCATCAAGAATAGCAGCTTTCGAGCGTAGCTGAACGTCTGCTATTTTCTCCATTTTTCCCAAGTTTGTTTACGAAAAACGATCGCGAACTGCATAAAATTCGCTAAAAATAGCCCTTCCGCATAAATTGATGACGTCATTTCCTCGTTGCAAAAAACTAACACTTTTTACACTTTTTGGTTTCGGGACATAAAGCTCTTTCAAATGACATAAGCATTATTAATATTTGTTGCAAAAATTTTCTGCTATCTGCAAGCAAAATCGTTCACGAACTTATTGGACACCCTATATTATTAGCCTTTCGCTCTATGGGGCTCTACGATACGATTTGTTCTTTAATGCCTTTCAGGTCTCAAATCTCATCTGTTCAACTTGCACCGCACCCAACAAAAAACAGCCTGAGTTTTTGGCTTCTACGACCTTGAAGAATTCGATTATAGACTTATCCAACGGATCAGGATTTGCTAAACTCCGGTCTAACTTGGATTAAGCCCCGATTTATGCTTTGGTAAACTATAATGACGGTGCTTTATAAATCATTACATTCGGTCAGATCTAAACCATAGAAAGGATTGATACCCTACAACGAAGCGAGCTTAGAATTTATTAAATTGTTAATTGCCGTTGACGAGCAGACCAGGTGTTGGTAAGTAGGATGCAGTATCTGAGGTGGAAATGTATCTTAATGCGTGTATGGTGACATAACGAGCACTGACGTCATTCTATTGACTGACCAGGGTGATGACGTTGGCGTAGTACTTCTTGATGTCTTGCACTGCACCGTTGGCATTGTTCTTTCGACGTTGCAACGCTCTTCTGTACAGCTCGTTGTCAACGACGACCAACATGTCGACGACGACCCTCAGGGGACCAGTGGATGACGTCATCGGGCGACGTAAGCGACGCACGAAGGCATTCGTCGAGCGAGCTACGTGAACTGTTTGCGTGTGTGTGTTTGTGTGTGTGCGTTTGTATGTGTGTGTGTGTGTGTGTGTGTTTGTACGTGTGTGTTTTTATGTGTGCGTTTGTTTATGTGTGTACATGGGTGTTTTTATGTGTGCGGTTGTTTATGTGTGTTTGTACGTGTGTGTTTGTATGTGTGCGTTTGTTTGTGTTTGTATGTGTGTGTGTTTGTGTGTGTGTTTGTATGTGTGAGTGTTTGTATGTGCGTTGTGTGTCGAAGTAGGACAAAAGACAAACCAATCAGACAAGCAATTAGGTCGACAGAACAATTTAGAACAATGACGCTGCCCCAATTGTTTTTCCATCTGAAGCAACACAGGCCACCGTCATTTGTATCGTCGTTGCCGTCGTCATCACGGTCATTGTCTACGAGCATTATCGTCGCTGCTGTCATCATCGTCATTTGGTCATTCTATAGTCGTCATCATCATCGTCGTCATCATCATTGCCATCATCATCATCATCATCATAATCATCATCATCGTCATCATCATCATCATCATCATCATCATCATCATCGTCGTCGTCGTCGTCGAAAATTTTGACCCAACTAATGCTGGCGCTAGGACAAAACCCCTCTGGACAAAACCCCCCCGGACAAAACCCCCCCGGACAAAACCCCCCCGGACAAAACCCCCCGGACAGAAACCCCCCAGGGTAGGACATAACCCCCCCCTGGTAGAATATATTGCACATAAGTTGTCGTACTATAAAACGGTGTCCTAAGTACGCAAGTTGGATTGATGAAAAGAATTCTCGCTATATAAATAAAAGCCGGATTGATACAAATAAAGTTTACTTAAATAGAAGCTGGATTGATGAAAATGTTCTTGCTTAAATAGAAGCTGGATTGATGAAAATACTCTTTCTCAAATGGAAGCTGGATTGATGAAAATACTCTTTTTAAAATGGAAGCTAGATTGATGAAAATACTCCTTCTTAAATGGAAGCTGGATTGATGAAAATACTCTTTCTCAAATGGAAGCTGGATTGATGAAAATACTCTTTTTAAAATGGAAGCTGGATTGATGAAAATACTCCTTCTTAAATGGAAGCTGGATTGATGAAAATACTCCTTCTTAAATGGAAGCTGGATTGATGACAACGATTCATGCTGTCCTAGATTACACCAACAGGCACTAGCTTCATATCGGAGTGACTGAATGACACTAACAAGTTATAAGTTCACGCCTGAATGACAGCGACAGGTGTTTATCCGTACGACACTAATTAGTTGACACAGCACGGGAACTCGATAATTAGCCTAAGTTTAAACAAATTGTAGGCCTACCTGCACTTTGCCAGCAAAGGGGGAATTGTCCGGGGGGGTTAATGTCCTAGGCTAAATCAGGGGGGGAATTGTCCGGGGGGGTTTTTGTCCGGGGGGGTTTATGTCCGGGGGGTTTATTGTCCAGGGGGGTTTTGTCCGGTCACCCTGGTACCTAGCCCAACGTTTGTGGTCTCGCGTCTACTATTTATTTTATTTATTTATCTATTTATCTATTTTTCACATTTGCTATAGCGCCCATTCAAGCTCGCTACTCAGAGGAGCTCCCGGCTACAGCGCGTACACTGCATCGGAGTTTCACGCCGAAGATTACGAGCAATTATACGAGTGAAGGACTTACCCAATACACCATCGCGCCCCACTTAATTGCCAAGAATCAATGGGTGATGAGTGGATGAATTGTAGAATGTCCTTTCACTGTAATCGTCTAAGAAGGGATCGAACCCGAGCTCTCCGATTTGCAAGGCGCTCTCACAAAGCGGCTACCGTGAAGCAATTATTATTATGTTTTATCGTAGGCCTACACTCGTGTTACTACTTACTAGTTACTACCATCTCAACCAAAAATAATTTTACTCGTTGTCATGCACTAGCGGAACCCAAGTTCCTTTGGGTCGTAGTCCCATTGATCCCTTGTCGTTAGTCTGTTTTTACTTTTTTTTCGATGTCACCGCTGTTAAGTTGGTTCAATAAAATTTATGGTTTATGGGTACGATTACGGACGCATACCTTACGGTCCACGTGAGACATGGCACCTTTACTTTACATTACAGTAGGCCTACATCCCTTAGGCCCTTAGGGCCTTCCTTGTTGCCATCCGATTATGTGAAGCATCTTGTACTGTGACTATTGTTTATGGTTGATGGTTACAATAAAATGATGAATATTATTTTGGATTATAAGATCAACTATAAGTTTATACCATAATCTCTGTTGAGTTGTTCAGTTGATTGAGGATCTTCATCATCGTCTTCCTCTTCGTTGTCGTCGACTTCCTCGTCGTCGTCATCAACTTCCGGTCGTTGATCGTCATCATTCGGAATTTCGTTGATGAGAAGCTTTTGTCGAAGGACAGAGGACATCCGACGTTTATCAGCTCTCTGCAAAACGGAATCAGAAGTGTCTCTATAGTGTTAACTATTATTTAAACGTGACTTACCATGGCAGCGCGTATACGATAACAAAACATCACAAAGTGCTCAGGTGATTTTCCGCATAACATAATAATTATGCTATTGCAGTGTTGTCGACAGGGAATTCACCTTGTCACCTTGTGCTGTAAGTTTCTTGAACTCTAGCGATCGTCATGACCATCCGTCTCCATTTCGTTCTTTCTGATGTCGCTTCCCTTAGTTCTTCCAGATTCATTCCTGTTGTTTCTTGAACTTAGGGAATTAGCTAACCGTAATTGGATGACAGTTTTCAGGTTTCAATGCCTATGAGACGTTTCATCACGCGCAGAAGTCATATGGTTGAACGACCAGGAGGACGACGGTTGAATGTTGTGTCTTTGCACATACAAAAAGTAAAAGATGGTTTGCAAATCTGATTGCATGCAAGGCGAAGTACAAAACTTCACAAACAACTTGTCTAAAATCAATTTACGTGAATCCTCTCAGTAGAATCGAAACCGCAGGCGTTGCATTGAAGGTCCGGCGCTGCACTGCGAATGCACTAGCCTACAGTGCTGCATGTGCGAAAGACAAGTCCTGCGCAGTGTGTGCACTGAGAAGCCGTTTCTTGTATCCTGTAATTGCTGGGTGTTGGGGAGGATTACAACCGGTCGAAAGTTGCACTCGTGTATAAAGCTATGTCGAAAGCACTTGAGGGAAAGACCTCGGAGGAAGGTGCAAGAAATTGCAGATGAAAATTGACCCCAGTGACGGGAACTAAACTAATATAATCAGATGAGGAGTATGCTTCACTCTTTCCGAAATCGCTCGGTGGCATACCCTATAATTACGTCGCATTCAAACATGCGGAAACATCGGAAGGACTCAAAACGAAAAAAGCGCTGGTATTCTCAACGTAAGCTATAGATCTACAGATTAAATGCTAACAGTTCGAAGACATCTGAAACCCTCCAAAATTAAATTAATCAACGAATGAGTTTGAACGCTAACGTCATTGTGAAGATTTTTTAGAGTTTTATTCACAGAAGTGCCACAACCAAAAAATAGTGTTCCGCTTACGCAATCTGAGCGTTGTAGAAAAATAGCATGGGGTAGAATGTTGATTTTTGTGGACTTGGGGTGACATGTGCAATTAAAACTTTACTGCGTACGGAGTAATAAAGACAAGGGGTTGAACCCCACAGCCCCTCCCGCAAATCTCACCCTGCGCTTAACGTAGGCCATAGATTGAATATTCGTGACTTTAGGTTTTAATATTCGTAAATATTCGTGAGTATTAAGATTTTTTAATATTCGTAAATATTCGTAAATATTCGTTAACGAATTAAGGTGAACGATCGAAACCGCAATGTTACTCGGTATTAAGCAGTTTAAGCTTCTGTATGTCTCTATGACATTCACTCGCATCCAGGGCACGGTTGAATTAAAATATGCATTGCGCTTAATATGCTGAGATCAGGATACATTTTGCTTGTAATCTGGCACTATTATTTTCTGCGTTGGCATTTATATTTACTCATCCTGCTACACCGATATAAAACTACTTTATCAATATACAGTTACTATTAAGCTTATAGGCATAATAGGCAGTTAAAGTTTATTTATAATTTAGCCTACTATTGCTGCTACTAGTCTTTCCAGCTGCCATCGGTGAGGCAGTTCGGGGGGAAGAAGTCAGACAAAGTGACTTACATTAAGTATTGAATGTGATATGAATGCCGCATGGCCACATTGACCAGACTCAGCAGAGACCTTGAAGGTTTTTTACAATAAAATCTATTAAAGTTATTGTCACTTACTGGTATAGGTCTATGCGTAGACTAACTCAATTTTGTACAATTCAATAAGTAAAAGTTAAACATTTTCATAAATAACAAGATAAGAATTAAGAATTTCTTAAAAGAACAAGAATAAATAATTTTTTGAATATTATGAATATTAAGTTGGCAGTTTTAATATTCGTTAATATTCGTGAATATTTGAAAATCTTAATATTCATAATATTCGAATACTCAATCTATGACGTAGGCCCTACATCCTCGAGAAACTAACATCGTCCGTTATGAAAAAATGTTATTTATTACGACTTAGCTAAAAAAAAATCTCAGTGCATCAAGATGTAGGCCTACCACAAGTTTATCTTTCTTCCCTTTCCCGCTGGGTTCACAAAGCCTTCATTTGCTCCCATAGGCGTAGGGGACATTTCAGCGTTGGGGGGGCAAAAAAGAGCATTTTGCCCGAAAAAATTTTTTCGTCCGGTCGAAATCTTAAGAAAAATTTCCGTTACGTTTGCCCGAAAATTCTGACGACCTTTTTCTAGTCATCCAGCCGAAATCTTCGGAAATTTTCCGTTACTTTTTGCCCGAAAGGTTTTTTGTTCGGGCAAGTCTGATTTTTCGGGCAAGAAGACCTGGAAAAATTAAAAAAGTAAACATTTTTAAAAACTGTTTTTATTTTTCCGGGTCTGCTTGCCCGAAAAATCAGACTTGCCCGAAATTTGGGGGGGCATTTGCCCCCCCCTGGACCCCCGCCTCCTACGCCTATGTTTGCTCCCCACCCATCTGACAAAACATTCACTGACCTGCTTCAATCGTTTCCTCTAGCGTGTTCAACACTCCCACACTTTCCGGTGGACCGTGCACCCACCTCGATCAGCAATTGTCACATTCATATATATTATTTATATAATATATAATATATATACATAGGTAGGCTATTGCACAACTATGCGTCTATATAATAGGCTACCATGTACAAATGGCCAGACCACCTTTACAGGTACCAACGGCTAATTACAGCTAATTACCCTGTGCAAAAGGTCAAATCACCTATTCAGGTCCCAACAGCTAATTACAGCTGCTATTATTCGTCACAGTCATTTCTTGTGGCGACCTGGATGCATAATAAACGATTGCGATTTCGTGCGTGGAACTCTAATACTCTACTCGTTTATTGATCATTGGCTGCACGTTGATAATGCACATTAATTCTATAGCGTCTGAGTTTTAGATTTCCTGACCATTTGACCGAAACAAGTCCATTAAATGGAATAAATGGAATAAATGAATAGGCCTAGGTTTAGAGCACGCACCAATCTGTGAAGTTGTCCATAGATTCAAATTCATAACAATCCACAAATTCTTACCTATGAGCTGAAGTCAATGGCATAAGCTAAATATACATGCGCTTGTATAAATAAAAAGATTTCTGCTGGGTCCTGAATAGTCAGGGTGAGAATTGCCAGTTTTTCTTAGAGCCCATAGTAAAATCTATTTCTTTCACACCCCAGTTCCAATTGGATTAGGCCTGTAGTCCAACCCCTAGCCCAGGTATTTTTCCACAATTCTCACACTGTTCATAGTTAAATGGTTACCTTCGGGGAAGTCAAATAATCGCAAAAGCATAGGTCCACATTTTATGTCAAGACGTCTGCCTCGTCTGCGCACCATGCGAACTCAGCTACAACGAGTAGGCCTACACCGATCATATGAGAAGATGAGACGGTGAGGGAGAGGACTAGCCACCCGCCCTCCACATATACCGAAACTAAGGAAATGAAGTTATTGCTTCATACCCTTGACTGCTTCAGAGTCAACTTAAGCGACTAATGTCCTTCATCTTCCTGTGTACGGTCAGCTATAAGCTATAGAGGCCTACTTATTACTTAACTGCCGACTATGATCTGTACTGGAAAAGTGACAGTGCAACGTCTGATCTTGATTTAACTCGAATAGATCTGATCGGCTGTGAGCGTCCGTTCTAAGAATGATCCCGAAGTCAATGAACCGGATGAAGACGACTAACAGTTCCGGGAATCAACGTCGCTCGACCCACGCACGCACACACACACGGACAGTCGGACACACATGCACACGCAAACACACGCACACACATACACACGCAAACACACACCCAAACACACACACACCTACACACATGCACACACACCCAAACACACACCTACACACACACGCACACACACAAACACACACGCAAACACCACGCAAACACACACACACGCACGCACACGCACTCATATACACGCACTCACAGCACTCTCTCTCTCTCTCTCTCTCTC
>OX243819.1:16714758-16989758 GCA_945859605.1 Lumbricus rubellus | reverse complement strand
GATTACAGACCAAGCGCGTTATCGGGTAGACCAACACGTGACATTGCTTACTAACGTTGTTTATAGGCATCATGGAGCATCTATGTACTTTATATATATATATATAAGTAGAGTTAGGTCAAGTGCGATGACGTCCGAAATGGCCTGGGGCGCAACCAAGGATGCTCTGGGGGTGGTCTTGAGCACACAGCTTAAAAAGGTAACCCTCATTTATCAAATGAACTCGTATAGCACTAAAAGTAGGGCTACAGAACTCGCAAAGCTAGGCAGGAGCGAGACCTAGTAGTATTGCCAATACATTCTCTGAAAGTTTATAGAGATTCGTTTAGAATTGAAAAGTGTATCGCCAAACCGAAAATGGTATCAGTTCAATTGGGACACCGTGTACATTATTTTATAATGCAATATAGGCCTAGGCCAAAGTCATGTAATATCATTCCATGTTCTTTGTCTTGTATTGCAATGGAACTGACCAGAATGGAGCGCAGATCGCTCGTGGCATCTTCAGAGTCGTGAAGAGTGGAGTGTCGTCTACGAAAAAGCTGTTGTTGCCAGTTACTATCGGTTTGAAGATATTCCGCCTCAGGATGAAAATCCTCATTCGACAATTCATCATCTTCCGTTTCAGTCTTCAAAAAAAAATCCGTTATTTACCAGTCACGTTTATTTTTCATTTACGGTTTATACCATTAACCAACCAAGTTTCTTTTTGTATCAGTTCTGTAGGCCTACAGTTTGTAGCCTTTGTACAGTTAGTAGGCCTACAGCTTTCCATTACTTAAAGTTTCGCAAATATTCAGAGTTTTACAGAATTGTAGTTCTATGACAAAGTCCCACACGCAGATGCTTCTATTTAGCGATTTTGCCCAGCAAGACTTCACTTTACACCTAACTTGATCTTCAATTTCCTATAATTAATTAACCCTATTCCATGCCTTTCTTATTAAGACATTTTGTAATTAACCATATTCTACCTTTCTTATAAAAGTATTAAAATTTAACGAGAAAACCCTGAAATTAAAGGTGTCTATAACGATCTGCAATGTTGTCCAATTAGCACTCCAAATTTGGTTAATGAAATTAAAATGTATTTAATTCACGTATTGATATTTTTAAAATTCAAATTAAATACTATTGATGCATTTGTGACGCCGGACTTCGAAACCCGTCGTTTTTCGCTTATGCCTATAATGCCCAGAACAATTGCAGAATAATAACTTAGAGGATTCAGTAGACTTGGATGACACGAATATTCAGTAACTTTTTATTTGATTTTCTCACTATAAACTAATGAAAGAATCAAACGAGCACAACTTCAGTTAGAAAAAAAAGATATTTTCATTCTGTTAAAAGCATTTTAGAGCTTGTTCATTGTAGCATAATATGACTAAATCAAAAGGTCAAAGTTGAAATGTGACGGGTTTTGAGAACCTGTGTCACATTTAATTAGTGTGTTGATTACGTCAGTCGCAAATCCTATTATTGCTCTCGTTATGGTTCGTTATAGAATTTAAATTCTTCGCGAAAAGAGACAACCTTGACGAACGGTTCACTGTGCCGTTTGATCTTAGACCGACAGTCAGAAGACCTTGTCAAAAGACATTGCTTGTTCAGCTGATGTCCTTGCGTAGCTGTCAATGAAGTGACAGTCTTGACTTTGCGCAGAGCTTCATAATTATCCTCAAGTGTAGGCCTAGTATAATTATGCATATCAGCGTCAGCATAAGAACACGTTTTTGACGTTGAGTCCATTTATAGCCACGTTCAAAGGCGCTCCGCTATGCCACTGTCTATATTTGTGGGGGAAAACGATTTCCATACAATCAACAAGTGCATGCGACAAGCGACGCTGCTGTCCATTTCAATTATTCAGATAACGTTCCTATTGTCCGCTAAGAATAGACTGTGACCGACTATAATTATATAGATTTAGTGGGCTCTGAGAAAATCTCGAAGATTTACATTACATTATTTACATTAGCCTACATTCTTTGGATTTATTGAGAATATTGTTATCGATCGTCACATGGTCTCAACGGAGGAGAGGGAAGAATATAAATGTGCAGAGATAATAATGTGTCTATAATAGACTATATTGATTAACAAGTTATTAGACCACCAGCGAAGAAGGATATTATCTGGACAGAAGCAAATGTGCAATTAATATGTAGAGAATTAATTTTCGTGTAAGATCAATATTAATCGACTGTTTTGGAGTCTACATTTTTCGGACGACCTTTTTTAGTCATCGCCTAAGCCTACTTGTCTTATAGGCTACTTTTTGACCCGTTATACGTTCACAGTAGCCCGAAAGCCTACTCTCCACGATTTTCGACTATTTTCTGTTCGTAATTTCATTTCTCACACATTTTTTCCATTGAATTTTTTTGTGAGATGAGTAGGATACACGCTGTATACCCAGGTATACCCTCGTGCACAGCCCTGCTAATGATCTTTGTTATCACACAATGACGTTAAACTGCAACTAACAGCAGGCCTATACTACTATGAAGCACGATATAATAATTATTGTAACCAAGGCTTAAAGTGTGGCAGGACGGTCATGAACGGCGTCCTGGCACTTATTTTCAAATCTCTAAGCCGTCTTGCCACTTATTTGGCCAGCACACCTGAAAATGTAAGGGGCGTCCTGGCACTTCGTTTGGAAAGGTAGGCCTATAAGCAACGTCCAGGCACTTCTTTTTTCACACTTTTAGCACTGTGTATTTAATTGTGTAACCCATACAGCGTAGCCGATCGAAAACTCACCGGATATTCTTCGAAGCCGAGCGACGTTCTCTTGCCATCCTTGGCGAGAATAACAACAGGCGCCGTTGCATCCAATTCATATAAGACATCAATAGACGGGGGACTCAGCTGGTCTTCGCTGTCCCCATCGATAATCCCTCTCGCCCAACGCCATCTGCCGCTTGTTTTGGCCACCGAGAAAGCTGAAGAAACAGGAAGACGATCGACTTTGTTGTGAATGAAACTCCGGAACAGCTGCCGGAGCCATCGCGAATTCACGCGCTCTAAAAATATGCTTCTGGCAATTGTATGATGGGTAAGGTGAAGGTTGATGTTAAAGCAGAGCACCGTGGTAAAGAAAAACGTAGCCTAATGGTGAAAGAGGAGGCAATCAGGGCTTTGCGACGTGCAGTTCTACACAAAACGTACAATTCTAAATTAATTTGTGCCGTTTAAAAGCACTTCTGCAGTGTATTAAAAACGGTAAAAAATTGTCCTTGTCATCCTAATTTACCACAGAGAATAAAATGGAAAACAAGGGGTTGTGTAGTTCAAAAAATTTATTACAGTAGTCCTGTAGGCAATTACAGTGGGCCGCCGATCGCTAACTGCCTTCTGACGGTAACGGTAGGTGGTGTGGAGTCCCACGCACGTGCCTTGTCGTGACGGGAGTGGGAGGGCAACTCCGAACGGTGACTAAGCGTCCGGGGGCGACACTAAATTAAAGCTCAAGATGGTAAACAAATAATTACGCGAAGAGCGGCTGCCTCAGCAGTCCCTGCTTTGTTTGCTGAAGTGGAGGCGGGTACGGTGCATGGGCGGGTGATATGCCCGTAATGTCAAAAGGGTCCCTTTAGGGTGCAATGGAACTGTCTCTTCACCACCCTGAGTGAGTAGTATCAACTTAATTGCGCACGGTCCAAACGCCAACAAAAGGTCATCGACAGTTAAACATGTGCCAGTTGGTATCAAAAAGGCTGCAGCAATTAACGAATGGGAAATAGAGATTAGGGTACTTGTCGCGAGAGTCATTTGAGAATCAATATTGTATCTGGCAACAAAATATTCATAGAACGTGTGACTCAATATGATGACAGCGGCGAACTGTCTTTGATAGATTTTATCATCAGAAAAAGCAGAGTGGGCGATAGTGCACAGAACACTAGAACTTTTTCTGTGTAGGCTAAGCTTATACATCAGACATAGAAGAATAAATGTCAAAATACGTGAACCGAAACAAAACAATGTAGCAACATAAATATCAAGTTTTCATATAATTATTTTAACATCCTAGTAAAAAGCTTATATATTCTGTATATGCACCGTGTGGACTGTCCACCGTACCACGATTCAATACAAGACACAGCATGCTACATTGCAATATGCAGGCCAATCAAATATGCAATGCAGTATAAATGTAATTAAGTAAGCAGGAAGTAACTATAGCGTTGGCCTCCTAGCATTCGCAGTTCTCAGGGCTTAAGCCCAAAATGAAAAGTCCTGGTCACGCCACTGTATGCAAGCATGTACTTCATTCAACCTAATTTTGATTGCACTTCCGTGAACATAACAATTTTATGAAATAGTGACTTGAAAATTCGTATTACAATAGGCTATATAATATTCTGATTGTTAGGCCTGCAATAAAATGCAGAATAGGCCTACAATCCGATGTCCAATTAAATTTAATACAGAAAACTATAAAATATGCTACAATAGACCATACACAACAGGCTTACCGAAAAGAGCAAGATAGAGTTGATAGAAACCATAATACACACTATGCAGTATCATTTGTGGGCTCAGTGGTGAAGGGGTAGTTTCGGTGCCTTAGATCCCGAAGGATGCGGGTTCGAATCCACCCCAAGGCGTCGCGCATAGGTACCGTGATCAAGTTCTTCACTCGCAATTGCTCATGCATGGCCTTGGGCGTGAAACTCCGTTTCAGTATCCGCGTTGTAGTCGGGAACGCTTCTAGGTAGCAATTTTGATGGGGCGCTATAACAAGTGCTCATACGTGCATATAATTTACAGTACAATTATGCATAATATTGATGAGTTTTCTTACCAGTCGTGACCGAAATAACTGCAAGGAAGCCAACCAAGCATCCCGTCATCAAAACATCATGGCTTAGCGTTGACCGTCTATACAAGAGCATCGTTGCGACAAGAAATGCAGATTCCAACTTCAAATTCGTAGAAAGAACCTCAGAGATGAACACAAACGTTATAACCGAGTCTCTTTTATAAGCGGAAGTTGGACCGGCTGCAATGACTGTAACAGCTCTGGCCTGTTACAGTACCCGATAGTTGCTGGGCTCTCACTCGCTCGTTCCCCTACCAGGCCAGGGATCGATGCATCGAGGGAAGCAACGGATACGAGGCATTTATCGGTGCTGCACAAAACGCAGTTGATCTGAGTGCCAATTGAAAACATATTTGGCCGATATACATGTATTGCGTTTGCCTGTAAACACGTGCAATGGCCAGCCATGCAGGGACGCCCACTGCATGCGCTGCCGTCTTGATGAGTAAAGAATGAATCAGATGCACGCTGGGCTCTTATGTGGGGTCACGTCAATCGTCGGTAGCCTAAGGCTCACAGGTCCAGAAAAATCCGACTTAAACGCTACAAGTTCTCTTCCTATTTCATTTCTATTTACCGGTACAGGTTAATATCGCATAAATTTCGACGATTTCCTATGGCCGTCGTTCGCGCTAAGATGTCCCTGGACAAGAGCTTGGCAAATAAGCTTATATTATATGTTCTGATCGCCGATCTGAGTGCTCACATATCAGTGCATGTATTAACTTTCTCGATGCAAAGATCATCCGTATAATACACGTACTTTTAAGGGCGATGCAAAGACGGGTTTATAAGTGCACATCCCAACACAGCGTAATAATATACAATGTATGCATTGATTCTGAGAGCGAGAACTTATAAACCCTATACCTAATTGTTAGGACATAGACGACCTGGCTGCCGCAAGATGTCTCTATACAACGTAACCTATAGGCCTACTAAGAATTAAGCGAATACAAAAATAGAAACTGCAATCTGTCTGCGTTCTATCCAAACAGCCAATTACGGTGATCGCTGCATAAACAATGAACCGTATCACAATAGACGCTATAACAATAAACTCTACAACAATGAACCGTATAACAATAGATGCTCTAACAATAAACTCTATTACAATGAACCGTATAACAATAGATGTTCTAACAATAGACTCTACAACAATGAACCGTATAACAATAGACGCGTCGCTCTCTATTTTTACAGAGGCAAACACCGTCTGATACCCTCGATCCTCTTCACGTCTCTTGAATCTTGCATTGCGGACAGCTAGGATGCCATTTCCACTGCTCAGACGCAGATTATTTATCAACTACTTGACGTCAGACACGCGACAACAGTAAATATACACAGCCTACGTCATCATGACACGTGAGATGCGAGTGAAAAACGATTTACTGAAGTGTTCTGATCTGTCTGTTTGCGCAACTCGCACGACTCTTGAATGGCGCAGATTTTTATGATATCGTGTTCGAATAAATAAGCTTTCGAGCCCCTGAAAATCGTTCATCTATAATCTGTGCTGCATGCTGCTGCCGTCTCGGGACTCTTTAATCGTCCCAGGGTAATGGTCGCTGACTGCGCTGGCATTTAGGGTCGAGATCGTGGCTAATGCTTCTGTAATGAAATGTAATGTAATTGCTATAATTACACATGTAATGAAATGTAATGTAATTGCTATAATTGACCATATCTTCGTGTATTATCAATCGGGATGAGAAACCACGGTCAGTTACGATGCAGACAAACTAAAGTAAAAGCAGAGGATCAATGCGATGGTCTGAAGAAAGAGTAAAAAATATGCCTGCTAGCTGCTTATAGGAGCCTAAATGATATTATTCGCTAGTATAGAATTGCTTCTTATTAGGAACGTTTGAGACGCACTAATTAAATCGCCTATAGTGACTGCGCCCACTGGGTGAAATAATTAGGATATTATGTTCGCAAAATGGATCGGCACTTAGGCTATACATGCAAAAGAAGCGGATTTATTGTAAAGCACCAGATCGCCTGCCACTATGCAGGAAGCCCAAGAGTCGACCTTCAATGAGCTTCTGGGTCGTACCTGATCGGTGGACGGTCAACTGCGCATGCATCTCTTCGTATCTGATGCCTTTCTGCATGGAAGTATTGCGGTGGTCCTCTCATTCTGGGAAGCCTCAGCAATCTGCACTCCGCCGGGCTTTCCATCGGCTGGTTGTAAGCTGTCTGCCCTATAGATCCTGGTCCAAGTCAGAGTCTGCGACGTTGTATTTGCCTCAGTGCTTATTGCTTAATCTCGGCATCACCCAGAAATGACACCTCGAAAAATATCGCAAAAATGATAAGGGGTTTGAATTGCTCTTGACATTATTGCATCATGAACTGTTACAATATAACTCTATGAGCTAAACGTGGGTCCATGATTGTATTTATCAATTGTATGTCTGAGCACTTGTATAGCGCCTCTGTGCAAGATGCAATTTGCACTGTTATACATAATTTTCAATAAGTGGTCACCGTGGGGCGCGGTGGTGTAATGGTGCCTTGGAGCCGAAGCGTTCCAGGTTCGAATCTACCTCACGCCGCCGCGTAGGGACGCTAAGCAAGTTCTTCACAGTAATTGCTCGTGCTCTTTATCGTCAAACTCTGATGAAGTGTCCGCGCTGTAGTCGAGAGCGCTTCTGAGTAGCGAGCGCGAAGGAGCGCTATTATAGTAAATGCTAGAAAGAAAGAAAGAATAATAATTTCATTTGAAAACAACCATGGGCTTTTCTCATTGCTTTTAATATGCCTACTATATAATACAATTGATTGAGTTTGGTTTATATTATAGTTGCTCTAGTAGCCTATAATAGTTCTCGTTATCCGTGACATCCGTCGTGTTGTAATATTTCGGTTGTTTGTAATTAATCAGACGAAGTAGCGACTACATGTACGTTTGGTCTCACGTAGACGTTTACCAGACAGTAGATCGGGTATGTTGTGTCCTCCTGCATTTTGGTCAACCTAATTCAACAGAAACAACCAAAAGAATGAATTTCGACTGGACTTAACCAGTCGCTACTGTACATTTCACTCTGCATATGTCCACACATATATACATGTATATTTGTATATGCATGTATTTTACGCATTCATGTATGTATATATGTATGTATGTATGTATGTATGTATGTATGTACGTATGTACAATTGTACATACTATAATAGACTGATGTCGAACGCACAGTTTCAATTGTAATCATCTTCTATTGATTCATGTCAGAGAGAAAATGAAACGAACCTAAAGAATGTAGAAAGTAGCCTATAATAGTCAACATGCCAAACCCAATAATTGGGATCATCGCTTTCATCGCTTTTTTTACATGCCATCGACTTCAGTCTATTATAGTCACCGCCCTAATTAATCCCAATTAATCGTTTACTCGTCGAATACTCAGCCGACTAAACTTCTCGGCTCATGTATTGAGGATTTATGTAGCATACAGTTGCTGCTCTGCTGGCTAGAATGCGATAGAAGGCTAGATGGTTTGCTGGCTAGCGGATGGCTTATTAGTTATTACTGCTTATTAAGCTGGATGACTGTCTGAATATCTATTACATTTAAGCTTATTTACTAATTAACTGACTGAGGATTGACTGACTGACCGACCGACCGACCGACCGACCGACCGACCGACCGACCGACCGACCGACCGACTGACTGACTGACTGACCACGCAAGAGATTGACTTACGTGGTACCGAGTTATGTCTGACTGATTTCTCTATCTGAGATCGACGGCGTTTTTCACCTTTCACACCCGACTTTGTTTGCTCTGCATTGGCTTCCACTTCCTTCAACGACTCCAGGACCGTAATCTTATCCAGACAATGTCCGTTTTTACACACCTACATGTATGCAACCAATGCACTGTGATGTGCGTCAGTAATGCAGTATAGCCTAATGTAGTATATAATGCAAGGGAACCAACGGTAATATTATGGTCAATAATTAAGGTAATAAAATTTAAATAATCATAGAGACAGCACAGTAGGTTATGCACAAGTCGAGATAAGGTCATTTAGGCCCTTTTTAGGGTGAGTTGGAAGAGAGTGAGAGTAGGCTCAAAGGGTAAGTTGAGGGACGGTAGGTAAGGTAGGATAATACAGAGAAATGTATACACGGTGGTTCTAGCAGTATAGGCCTATTATGGTAGCGCAAAAATAAGTGAAATTATAAGGTAGGAGGAAGTAAAGTTATAGGTACCGTAGTGAATACTAGTTTTGGCAATGCATGGTAAAGTACATGTAGACTAAAGGAGAAGGATCAGAGAGGTTTAGGTTATTGAGTGGTAAAGTAGTTATTGGTTTCTTTTCCACTACAACGTACGTAAGATAACACTGACCTTACCATCAGCACACGGAGTTCCAAGGACAGGCGTCACAGAAGGGTTTATGATGCACTTGATCGTATTGTTTGGATTCATACAAAAGATTTGAGTGCAGATCACTTCAGGACGGTTCGTATTTTCCATAACCTGAACAAAGTTAAAGTTCGAAGAGATGATGCTTATCATCAGATAAGATCATGTAATGATGTAATAGATCGAGTTAAGGTAAGATAGCACTCCGACACTTGGGAATGCAAGCAGCAGAACCTGCGCCGGTCCTATGTCAGAATAAATGACGATGATGATGAGGAGGAGGAGGAGGATGACGACGACGATGATGATGAGGAGGAGGAGGAGGATGTCGACGACAATGATGATGATGAGGATAGGCTAAGGTAATTTGAGTGAATATGAGGTAAAGTAGGATAGGACGAGGAAAGGCAAGGTGAGGTGAGCGAGACAAATCAAGGGTGATTTGAAGGACGGTAGAGTAAGGCAATATTCTGTACAATAGGCATTTCAGAATGAGGTAGGTCTATAATTGAAGCGAGGCGACCGCCGATTAACACAGTGATTAATAATTACGCTGCCATGGAAGAAGTCGCATGTGATGGACGCATGGGTGGAGACCTAAGGGAGACAGAGGGGACGGTCCCTTGAATGTATGTGATGGGGACAGTCCATGCATTTGTCCCACCCCCACCCCAATCGTTAAGTAAGTGTTAGGACATGTACACTTCATGAACACACTGGGACGTTAAAATTTTGATGACATTTCCACTGGATGACTACAAAAAAGGTCATCTACTTTTGCGACATAGAAAATGGTTTGTATTCCTGGAAACTTCGGCGGAATGACTAAAGAGAAGGTCGTCAAAAAGTTTGGTCTGCAAAAAGATGAAAAAGTTACTTCGGAGACTGAACCATTCCTCCGACGATAGCTTTAGTGTAGACAATTTGAAATTTGGAATGTTGAAGAATATCGCATTATCATCCTTGATTTTTAGCATGCTCGGAAGCTGAAGGGGTTAATGGAAGATCCAATTTGAATAGGCTACTCCACAATCCAGATTGTGGTTGAATATACTGTAACGATCGTGGATCGTTGCAATATATATTTTACTCCTGCTTAATTTTGGTTCGCACTCGAAGTTCTATATTTAGCCTATTAGCGGTTACGTCATATCCATGTATAGATACTGCGCATTAAAAACTGCACTGCAGACGTGGCGTGAGGTGAGCTGTTGTGCTCTTGGCCAATCACGAGGCTTCCCGCTTGTCACGTGGGCCGGGTGGCGCCGGTGCATGGTCAGTTGAAGGAAAATCGTTGAGAGTGAAGGACGTGTAATTTTCTTAGTGAAAGATTAGCACTTTGTGTGCAAATAATTATTATATCTGTTCTTCCGCGATTAAGTTGGAAACGGATTTCATTTGTTTTGCTGTGTGTTACCTTCTGAGTTTCTTATATACATTGATCGATATTCTGAACTGTCGTGGGTTGAATTGAAACATCGCAAAATATCTGTCTACCGCAAGCTGGGCGTTTCGATACATAAATATTTCTGGATTGACAGGGAAGTGAAACTACATTATATTAATCTGGCTATCATAAAAATCGTTGAGATAATTTAGTAGAAATACTAGGCCTCTCTAAAATTATACCTCGTGCGAATAACCCATTCGGTAATTAATAAATAATAAACTGTTACTCAGAACTTTAAACGCAAAGTAGTCTGTACAAATATTAGGGCAATAAATACTGTAAAATGATCCCGAGGAGATCATTCCTTTGCTACAACAAATACTGTTAAAAGATCCCGAGGAGATCTTTTCGCTATTATAATAACAAACTAAATATCAGCTGTGCATCAGGCGTCTTTAGGCTGTATTTGTTGATGTACCTTAAAACATTCTGTCTTAAATGCTAATTATAAATAATAAATTAAGAAAATAACTGGAAGAAGTTATTGTATTGCTAGTTACCAAATACAATGTCAGAAAGTGGATTGTCAGAGACAGAGGAGGTTGAAGAGAAGGGAACAGGAGAAGGGGAACAAGAGGACTCCCACTCAACTCAGTCAGCAGAAATAAATGGGGACCTTTCGGATAGAATTAAGGAGCAAGAGGAGAAGATGGAGAAATGGTCTAGCTGCTTAACAGAAATTATGGAGCGCCAGAAATACTTCGAGGGTTTGGTCTCTACCTTAGTGAACAATCAGGAGGGAATAGGAGAATTAAAGAATGAGTTAAGTAGCCTAACGGAATTCCTTTCGAGGGGAGTTGGGTCCCAAAAACCTGTTGGGTGGGAACTAAACCCAGATGAGCCATTTCGAGGGGCTGTCGTCGTCGACCAAACGACCGTGGGACTATGTCCAGCCGCCACTCCTGCCGATCCTGGTACCGTGTTTGGTCTAAGGGCCCAATTCTCCCCGGAAGAAGGAACCAAGGCGAGGGGCCGGGCCCCTGAGGATCCATATCCATCTCGGGAACCTGAGGCAAGGTTTGCCCCGTCCGACAACTGGAAGAAGTACACTCCCGCCCAACAGTTAGCGCCCTCGCAGGTGGCCTTGTTCGAAATCCCTGAAAAGCAAGAACTAAGATCAAGAATAGGTGGCCACCTGGCGAGTAGACCCGTCGCTACAATACGTGTAACATATGTACCAGGACACTTTATATAGCGCCTTTTAAAATGGGCTTACACAACGTCTCGATTTCTGGCTGATGGAGTCTTTGCACTGGTCATCGGGTGAGACAAGCTGACCGGGAAGAACAGTTATCTTTTCAGCAACGCTATCGAACAGACACTCCCCGCGTTCAGAACTACAATACACCAACGCAGTGGTATGCTAAACTTTACCATGACCACACTAATAAGATGATGACTTGTGTTCCGCTATTATAGTGTTAAATGTTCTACAGTAGTGCGTAGTAATACTGTCGTTATATTTATGGTGAATGGAAAAGAGACTGAAAGGCATGCAAGGCAAGTAATTGCAAGGCATAGAAATGGTAGAGTGTGGGGAGGCTAATTTGCGTCGGTTCTGAGGCTCCGTCCCTGACCCCAAGACCCTGCTGACGACGTTCCCCATACCCTTTAGTCGTTGCTTCTTGCCTTCGGCAATCGCGGCTTCGCGCATTTCGCGCTCGCTATTATTACTCCTACTCACTAATTCTCAGAATTTCCATTTGGTACCCTATCTTTTTGGACGTGGTTGCGCCTATGTGGTAAGGCATAGAGTCATAATAAGAAAGCAAGCAAATGAGAGGGGCAGAAATGCAAGAAATCGGTAGGGCAGGATTTGGTAGAGAACTCATTGGACTACCAAGCTTTTTGTAACACGGACTACCAAGCGGGGGTGGTTACCACCCCATGGATTTTGGGTTGTAATGCACCGATGGATTCAGCATTCATTTCTGCGCAAAATGGTATATTTAGGTTTAAAACCTATGAATGCACCTCGATATAATGCAGTTTTTCTGTTGTTTTGAATATGATTTATATACACAACTAGCTGTACCCGGCCACGCGTTGCTGTGGTAGAAAATCCCCTCCCCTCCCCTTGCCCCTCCCCTTCTCCCTCCCCCTCCCCTCCCCCTCCCCTCCCCTCTCCTCCCCCTCCTCCTCCCCCTCCCCCTCGCCCTATCCCTCCCCTCCCTCACACCGTCCCTTCCTGCAAGCGGATAAAGCCCAAGAATGGTGATAGGCCGTTTTTGAATGAACGGAAATCATTATGTGACTCGCTTATGACGTCACGGTACGCGACCTCATTCATGTTTGGTCTGGTCACTGCACGTGTTTCGGGGCAAGGCGTTTCTGAAATCTGGCAACCGTGCGGTTTCATTGAATTTGCACATGGCGGTCGAGCGGAATGCAAACTTCACTTTTTGTGGAAAATAGTGCGTTTTTTCGGATAAAAAGCTAAATGGACACTCTTCTATTGGAATGGAAGGTTTTGTTAAATTTTCAAAACAATCTGTGCGTAACTTTTCGAGAACACTGGGAACAAACTATTGGAAAGTTTCATTTTTATTTATATAGATAATAGCTTACATATAATAAATTCCACTTTTCAACTATAAAAACTAGTAATAAGCCTGTTTTAGGTACACCCAAAACAAAACAAAAAACATGTAATATATCTGGTGAGAAATGTTTACGCAGATATCAGTTTGCGTTGTAATGATCATGGAAATGTAGCCATACATGCCCTTTATAGAATGGTATAATTTGGGCCTCTTAATTCTTATTAAATGGCGGAAAAGATTATAGTCGATGATCTAAGGGGTGGTATCTATGGGTGGAGTTTATCAGGGGCTAGGGGGCTAAGCCCCCCCCCCAAGATTCCACCGACTTGACTGTACATCAATAAGGACTCATGTGAATTTCTGGCCACAAGCCCCAGCCTCCTCTTTACATCAAGACTGTGAAAACGAAGTCTGGCAGTCTGTAGCGGTACCGTAGTATTATTCATTCAATGTGCAAAAAAAGTTTGGCAGATTGCAACCTGGGACATTGAGACAAACTAAAAGATAGAAGAAGTAATCAATCAGTTATTAGTATATCACATTACTACTGTAAGAGTATATTATTGTCGCCTTGAGGTGAAGTTCTAAGCATTTTTCATGGAGGTTTAAAGTTGTGCATTTGCTCCCTGATCATGAGAAATGGCCCGCGACTAATGATCTGTGAGGTATTATTAGCCATTTTCGGGTGTCTAAGGACATCATTTTGATTCCAGAACTGTCAACGATTTTCTGGTGTCTAAGGACATCATTTTAATTTTAGAATTATCACCAATTTTTGGGTGTATAAGGAAATCATTTTGATTCCAGTATTATTAACAATTTTCGGGTGTCTAAGGACATAATTTTGATTCTAGTATTATCTAAGATTTTCGGGTGTCTAAGGATATCATTTTGACTCCAGAATTATCAACGACTTTCGGTCTCTTTTTGATTCCAGAATTATCAACGATTTTCGGGTGTCTAAGGACATAATTTTGATTCTAGTATTATCTAAGATTTTCGAGTGTCTAAGGACATCATTTTGACTCCAGAATCATCAACGATTTTCGGTCTCTATTTGATTTCAGTATCATCAACGATTTTCAGGTGTCTAAGGACATCACTTTGATTCCAGCTAAATTATTGATTTTAGGCATGGTGAGAATTGCCGAGAGTTGGGGGGTTTCAGCCACCCCAGTCTTTCGTAGAGCCCCATGTTAAAGTCTGTTTTTCACACCTCAATTCCAAGTGGATAATGGTCCAACCCCCCAGTTAATTTTCCACAAATCTTACACCGATTTTCGGGTGTCTAAGACATCATGTTTTATTCCAGTACTAGCTGAACCCGGCCACGCGTTGCTGTGGCAGAAAAGACCGTCCTCTGCCTCCAATCCTCCCCCTCTATCTTCCCTCCCCCTCTCTCCCCCTCCCCCTCTTTCCTCCGCCCTCTCCCCGCCCCCTCCCCTTCCCTCCCCTCCCCCTCTTCCCCCTCCCCTCCCACTCTATTCCCCCGCCCCCTCTCCCCTCCCCTTCCCCCCTCCCACCCCTCCCCCTCCACTCCCCTTACATCCTCCATCTCTCCCCTCCCTCTTCGTCCCGCTCCTTCCCTTCCTTTCCTCCTTCGCACCGTCCCTTTCCGACACGGGGCGACAGCGACGCGGAACAGAGCGACGCGGAACATCAAAAAGGCCGGAATCGAATGTGTTGAAATGCGCTACATAAACGGAACACGCGCCCGAAGCAAAGCCTATCGGCGGGCGTAAAACGGTCGAATTTGCAGATCTTTTACAAAAGAAATAACTTTCACTTCGATTCGACCGATTGAGAGTTAAAATTCAAACCGTCCATAACAAAAAGAAATAACTTTCACTTCGATTCGACCGATTCTGAGTTCAAATTGAAACCGTCCAAATGCATTCGCCAAAAATAGTTCGCGTTTAAAAATGGCGGTTGCGCAAGGTTCATATAGCGCATATTCAACTCGGAATCGGTCGAATGGAAGTGAAAGTTGTTTTTTTGTTGTTGAAGATTTTGGAAAAAAGCATTATACAAACCTGCGCCTATATTAACGGAACGTTTTGCTGCAATTTTGAAAAGAATCGGTCCAGGACTTACCAAGATCCTTTATGAGGAAGATTCGTGCGAACGCCGTTACATTTTTATATATATAGATTATCAACGATTTTCGGGTGTATAAGACGTGTTTTTGATTACAGTATAATCAACGATTTTCGGGTGTGTAAGGACACCATTTTGATTCCAATATTCTCAACGATTTTCTGGCTGGATGGATCCGATTTGACCAGGGTCTATGACAACAGAGGCCGTTACCCTGGACAGAAATTTTCTCGGCATACATGTATTACAGCACGTATGAGCAAGGACTGCAAGGTACTGCGTGTAAGGACATCATTCTTATTCCAGTATCTTAAACGATTTTCGGGTGTCTAACGATATCATTTTGAATCCAGTATTATCAATGACCTGCTGTCTTGAAGTTGACTTGACTATTATAGAGATCCGCGGGACATTGGAATTCCAGCAGGTTAAAGACTCTTATGACATCATAGACAAAAATTGGTAGGCCTATAATTGTCGTCAGTGTTAATCTACTTAATTATTGTTTAGCGAAACTCTGCACATTCCCCTCAAGGCGCTTCGCGTTTTGCCCCCCCCCCCCCAGAGCTGAGAAAAAACTCTGCCTTTGAGTGTTATCAACGATTTTCGGGTGTCTAATGACATCTTTTGATTTCAGTGTTATTAATGATTTTCGGGTGTCTAAAGACATCATTTTGATTTTAGTGTTACCAACGATTTTCGGGTGTCTAATGACATTAATTTTATTCCAGTGTTATCAAAGATTTTCGGGTGTCTAAAGACATCATTTCGATTCCAGTGTTACCATCGATTTTCGGGTGTCTAAGGACATTATTTTCATTCCAGTGTTATCAAAGATTTTCGGTTGTCTAAGGACATCATTTTGATTTCAGTGTTATCAACGACCTGCTGTTTTGAAGTTGACTTGACTATTATAGAGATCCGCGGAGTTAGCCCCCCCCCCCAAGAGCTGAGACCAAACTCCGCCCCTGGTGGTATCCACCCTCTGGTACCTTGGGTGTATCGGGTATAACTTTTGAACGGTATGGGTATCATGCAAATTTTTAGCTTCAAATGTGTGCAATGAACCCTCTACAGTTACTCAACTAAAACGTCAAAATTTTATTCCAAACGAAAAACCTTTGATTTGAGAAAAACCTAGGGGGTGGATACCACTCCTTGGTAGCCCGAGGGTTAAATGCTTACCTGAGTACAGACTTGAATTGGCGAATGGAACATGGAGAGAATAGAAAGAAGTTCTTGAGAAGGTTTTCACTTTTCGGTATTATCGGCACCATGATGTACGCCTGCGTCTCGGGGCAAGCCTCATTCGGAGCCTCGCCGTCATGATCCGACCCAAGGCTACAATTGTTGAACCCCGTCAAATTAAGTCCGGTCAAAATATCCCCTGGTAAAAGTATCCCCGGTCAAAATAACTCCGTCAATTAAACAGCTACGTCAAAACCGCCAAAGATCCAAATAACCCCGTCAAAATCGGCAAACGATAACGAAGATGTTAACAAAGCCCCGTCAATTAAACGTGAAACGCGTCACCGAGATGAACACGGAACAGATAAAGCAAGACACTTGCTTAACCCGTTGGAGGTGAGGTGGGGTATGACACACCCCAGAGGTATTCTACTTTTTGTGGAAAACGTCAAACCAGCTTGGATTACTTTTTTCTGCCTTTGTGAATATGAAATAAGCCTACGGACACTTTACCACAATTTCAGGAATTTTGAACGAAAAGTGTTTTTTTTAATGTATATTTGAAGGAAATTGCGATTTTTTGCATACAAACCGTACTTACACGGGCAATTTACACAATGGATGTGTTCACCTTCTGGCCATCTAATAAGTATTGAAAACAGATATTTGTTCGTGATAATCGCCTGTTTAGTTGATAATTGATCACAGAAGAATAGTTTAATTCGAATTAATGTTTTCCGTTTGATATCGCGACTTGAAAATAAAAATATGTGTTGGGGGTATGTCAGACCCCACCTCACCTCTAACGTTACAATGCGTCACCTCACCTCCAAAGGGATAAGATAGGCCTATCGACACTAATTTTCATTTTCGATTTAACTGGTTGGAAATAAACACCATCACAACGCCCAATTCTGTAATCACTCCAATGGTTAAAATACCAGAGTTAATCAATTTCAAAGTCCTATCCCTAACCTACAGGCCTAGCTATAAACCCTTACAAAGTCAACATACAATGTCATGTATCTTCGTGAACTCTTCACCATTCAGCCAACCCGCTCTAGGCCTACTCTATCATCTAACAGTCTCACTCTATCTCGACCTCCCGTCACTACTCAGCTCAAGCCTTAAGCTGTCCAACCGAGCCATGTCAAACACTGCACCTCGTCTATGGAATGACCTGCATCCTGAATACGCTCTTTTCCGTTCTCCTTCATCCTTTACAGGTCACCTACCATCACCATGATGCACCAGGCTTCTCAATTCATCACTCCTCGGGCTTTCGATTCGAAGCTAAAGTCTAACCCCTTCAGGAACTCTTACCCCGACTCACCAATTCTCGACAGAAACTCTACCCCCCGTCAGGGCGAGAATTGCCCGGGGGGATTCTTTTTTAGACCTCCATAGTAAAGTTGTTTTCACACCCCAATTCCAAGTGGATCAACTCTAGTTATTTTCCACCATTCTCACGTAGGTCTACACTGTCCACCTTAACAGCTACGCCTACTCTGCCACCTCTGACCATTTGGTAACCGGACTACGACCTCCTTCGGACTACGTTTTTGGATAACCTCTCTGACTAGACACAGCAGTCGTAAATAAGCTGGATAAAAGGCGTCAATAAAGTCGTAGTCTAAATGGTGATGAATTGAGACTTGCTTGTGTCCTAGTTCATGGACGGCTATGTAGGCCGATGATAGTCCGCCATATTCGTGAATCAAGGAACTTGCTAATCCGTTATCGGTCTTGCAAATTGTTCCAACGAACGCTTTCCCTTTGGCAAGAAACAGAACAACACTCGACTCAATGCCGCCATAATTACAACCACAACGACGACAACAAGAACAACAATAATAATAGAGAAATAAATTAATTAATTAAATAATAATAAATAATAATAATATTTCCGGCCCACAGCAGGATGACCCGCTTGTCCCTCTGTTGTTTTGTCTCCCACTCCTCAAGTTAACTTCCCCTCTAGCCTTCGGGTATTTAGACGACATAATTATCCTTGGGTGGACCATTAACCACAGTGGAAGCTGACATAATTTCTCTGGATACGGAATGAACGGAGTTGGGTCTTGTATTCAACAGAGCAAAATGCGAAGTTACAGCCATTGATATGCAGCTAGTCACACTAGACCTGGGAGTGACTTTGGTCAGCTAATCTTACCCCACTAGACCCTAAAGTGACTTGAGGTCGACTTGAAGTCGACTTCTTGGAGTCAAAACGACTTAACCCGACTTAGCAGAAAAACAACCGACTTCCGACTTGAAGTCGACTTGACATGGTAATAGCCATTAGCCTTGGTCCAAGTACGGTTACTAATGCAAGAAGTCAAGCCAATTTTCCTGGCAAGCATTAATTTCATATAGGCCTACCAATGAGTAATGAGGCCTCAACACTTAATTGATGCATGAACTTGTTAAAGTTTTATTAAGCCCATTTCAGGCTGGTTGTGTTTCAGTTTGAATAGTTTTGTGATGCTGGTAGCTTGACAATGCGACTGTAAATTATTAGGCCTATGAATTTTAGCTTGCCCATTGTCTGTGATTATTTAGATTTCGCTCAAAATAATCAGTAGGCTAAGTCTCTGTTTAGCAAGGGCCTCTCTCGTTCTTGTAGGCCTAAACACACTACCGGTCTCACGATCATTGATTTGAAATGACAAATTTAACTATGTTTATGTCTCAGTCGGTTTAAGGCGACTTGTGGTAAAACAACTTCAAGTGACTTCTCTCTACAAAATTCGACTTGGGTTCAGTTGCGGTGAGCAGATACGACCCGACCCGACTTGGGATGACCAAGTCGACTGGGGTCGACTTATTTGGGTTGAATCCCAGGTCTAAGTAGGCCCGAACACGCATAACTTTTAGACAGTTCACGCGCGTCAACCGAGACTTCATTTGTCTTTTAGGTGCACCACTCTCCACCGGGTCGGCTCTTCAAATCGCACTCGGCGCCAGAGGAACTAACCAGAGCTATGATTAGACTAAGCATGATAGCCCGTCAAGACGCGCTGCTTATTCTCAAAAGTTCGCTGGGTTCCCCAAAGTTACTATACAATCTGCGTAGTGCGCCGTGTGTGGATCATCCTGCTTTGCTTGAGTACGACCAGTGTCTTCGAAAGGGCCTTGAAGACATTAACTTGTCAAATTCACAATGGCTTCAGTCCACACTCCCCATCAGCATGAGACGACTAGGAATGCGTAGGGTGTCGTCGCTGGCGCTTCCTGCCTTTTTGGCATCTGCCGCGGGCACCCTCATCCTCCAGTCTGACATCCTCGGAGAGCTCGATTATCAACCGGACCCGCAGGTGGAGAAGCTGATGGCGATGTGGCAGGAGGAACTAGGGATCAAAATCACATAGGACTTCCCAACTCACATTCAATCTCAATGGGACAAGCCGCTACTGCATAAAATATTCTCGGAGATATCCAACACACTCACAGACAAATACGACCAGGCCCGTTGGAAAGCAATCACGACTAAGCACGCCGGAGACTGGCTGCACGCCTTGCCGATCACGTCTTGCGGTTTGAGATTAAGTGACGAGGCTATGAGGGTTGCAGTTGGTTTGCGCTTGAGAGCTAGCATTTGCGAACCCCACACATGCACTTGTGGCTCACTTGTCACTGCAAGAGGCGAACGCGGTTTATCTTGCTCCCTGGGTTTTGGTCGTATGGCTTGTCACGATACACTGAACGACTTGATCTACCGTGCTCTTATCAAAGCTGGATACCTGGCGGCAAAGGAACCTCAGGGCCCGGTAAGATCGGACGGCAAGAGACCTGATGGAATGACCCTCATCCCATGGAGAACCGGCAGAGGTTTGGTGTGGGATGCTACAGTGGTGGACACGCTTGCACCGTCTTACCTTGCCGCTACAGCCACTCGAGCCGGAGCAGCGGCTAGCCTGGCGGAGGACAGAAAGAACCAGAAATACAGCGCCCTCCTTGATGCTCATGTTTTCATCCCGGTGGCTTTGGAAACCTTAGGCCCGATCAACTGCAAGGGCCTATAGACTTTATTTCAGATTTGGGTCGCCGTCTCACTCTTAAGCTACCGGAGAACCCCGAGAATCAAGCTTTTTATTCCGGTTCCATGACATTAGAACGGACGACAAAAGAACGTACGGCAAAAGAACGTACGACAGTAGAACGGCGACAGTATAACGGTGTATAGATGACCGCTAAGACTAGCTATTGAACGGCCAGACAGTTGAACGGGCGACAAATGACCGGCGGACAAAATGATCGGTAAGGTTTATAAAATTTAAAGGCAATCGAATATGTACAACTGTCATGGACAGTAACTGTCTTGGCCGACCAAGTTCAATGTCTCGTTGTGTGACTAACGGGCAACTGAACTTAAATACGTAAAAAATTTCTTGATGCTTGCAAGCATCAAGAAATCCATGGTTGAAGCTAAAATACATTAAAGTTTTTATGCTTGATTGAAGCATGCTGGTCGTTCCTTACGTACATACGCACATACTTGCATACATACATACATACATACGTACGTACGTACATACATACATACATACATACATACATACATACGTACGAACGTACATACATACATACATACATGCATAAACATACATACATGCATACATACAATACATACATGCATACATACAATACATACATAAATACATGTACATACATACATACATACATACGTACATACGTACGTACGTACGTACATACATGTACACTGTACAGTGCTTAAAATGTAGAAAAAGAAGTGCCTGGACGCAATAGTATACGCATCTTTCCTGCTGTGCGGGCCAACTAAGTGGCAGGACGGTGCTCAGATTCTAAAATAAGTGCCTGAACGCCGTCCATGAGCGTCCAAGCAAATCCATACATACATGTACACTTAAATGCATTTATGCATACGTACATACAGCGCTTAAATTGTAAAAAAGGAAGTGCCTGGACGCTCCTTAACTTTCCTGTATGTGCTGGCAAAATAAGTGGATGGACGGCATTGAGATTTGAAAAGAAGTGCATGGACGCCGTCCATGACCGTCCAGGCACATTTAAGCCCTGCGTACATACATGCACGCACATACTTGCGCCAGCCTGCTAACATACGTATATAGCCTACGTGACCTACATGTGCATACGCACGCACGCGTTCACAGTTAATCCTGACGCAAGTCGGTGACGGGAAAGGTAAGGAAGTCAGAGGAATCGAAGTAACTGACCTGCAATTCTGTCCAAACGATGCCTGTTCACGAAGTCGAACAACAACAAAAAGATCGGTTGTACTTGTTAGCAATTATAAATGTATACACACGAAGCTGAATTCATTTTTAAAAACTCTCCACATCGACATTCTGCGCAGCAATAGAGTGACTACAATAGCCTAATACATGTACCTACGTTTGACAGTTGGACTTTACCTAAAACTTACACTTTGAACATACACTTTACACATGACGGTGACATTGCATCACTGTCTGCGTTACCGGCGATCCATATACAGGGTTGGCAATAAAAGGACACCTCTGGGAGTTTTGCAAATGTTTTGGTCAAAAGTAAGAATTTTTAAATGATATTTTACAAGCGTAGGCCTAAATGAAATTCATATTTACGTCACACTGCCAAAAAAAGGTCGTAAGAATTTTCCGGCTGCAGCATTCACTCGCCTCAAAATTTACCAGTACCACCCTATACCAGTCCTACGCGTATCTGATGGTTCGAGAGATTTCTCAGCATCATCTTCATTGTGCGCATGTTTTCCAGATGGTGAGAGGACTAACTGTGAGTCATCGCCTTACAGAACTCTAAACTTACTGGAAATTATCAACTGTGAATTGAAGGGTTCTAAGACAATTACCCCGGGACAATTACCCCCCCCCCCCGAACAATCAGGGCTGTAGGCCTACTGGTAAATTTTGAGGTGAGTACACGCTGACCGGGAGAAAACTCGACTTTTTGGGCCGGAAAAACTGATGACCCTTGTTTAGTCAACAATTTCCTGTCCAAAAAACTGATGACTTTTTCTTCTTTTTTGGTCATTCGTGAAAACTACACCAAAATATTTTGCCTGGGGTGAGTATACGCTGTATAGTGTTTACCCGCCTGTACCCTGGTTTTCGGAGGTGAGTATACGATGCCGTTTTCCCCCGGAGATGCGTATACGTGGTATACCCGCGTATACGCTCGTGTACAGCCCTGCGGACAATTACCTCCGGACAATTGCCCCGGCAATTACCCCTAGGACAGTTACCTCCGGACAATAATAATTATTATCCTCCCCCCGGACAATACCCCATGCTGAAAGAATGACCAAACAACAACTAAGTGTTAGACATCAAAGACTTGCCACATATCAAAGGCTGATTGTTAAAACTAATTATTAGACGTAATCATAATGTTAATGTATACTCTGGTTCCGATTGCTTAACAATTCTTGTTAGGCCTAATTAAAGTCTTTGATGTGTGGCAAGTCATTCATGTCTAAAACTTAGTTGTTGGTCACCCATCAAAACCTCCAAGGAAAACGTATGCTGACACCAACGCAAGAAATTGCCAAGAATTGTTCACAACTACAATGAGCGCAGTGTTATATAATATATTTATATATATATATATATTCATTTAATTGAGAAAAACAATCTGACAATAACGCAGAAATGTTAACATGAGTGATAATGAATAATTAAAGTTCAGTTAGATAGTGTTAGAATATGCTAGTAAATATTTTTATATAATGATCGTGGAATAAATTGAGTCATCTTTTGGTGGGAGCATGGGCGGAAATCTAGGGGGACAGGGAGACGGTCCCCCCCAAAAGTGTTGGGGTACGGCCCATGCATTGGTCCCCCCTCAATCGTTGAGCTTCAAGACTAAAAAAGGCATACAAATTTTTTGGGGCGGTGAAAATAGAATTTTTTCTACACTTTTTGTTGAAAATACGTTTTTCTTGACTTTTTTGGGCGAGATGACTAAATAAAAAGTCCTCAGCTTTTATGGCGGCGAAAATAGAAAAATTTGACAAAATTCTTGAATGTTTGGCGGCGAAAATAGAATTTTCTTCTTTTCTTCTTGACTTTTTGGCCCGATGACTAAAAAAGATCATAAACTTTTGGGCGGCGAAAGCAGAAAATTTTTCCATGAAGGTCGTCAGAAATTTTCGTCCGTCAAAAAATCTCGCGTCTTTCCTTCACTCGTTCGTCCCCCCCCCTTCAAATCTTCGCCCAGGTTTCCGCCTATGGGTGGGAGAGTATGGTTGTGTGCTCTAGGCCTTAATTGGTGAAAGGAGGGGGTCGGAGTGGAGGTAGGAGTTGGTGAAGAACATGTTTGGGGTTGTTATTGAATATCTTCGAGGAGTAGCGCACAACCTTTCTTTTTAAGTTGAATTAACTCGTTAACACCAATTAATCAGCATTTTCATTAACGCTTTTCATTTCCACATTGAGATGTTTCATGGTTCTCTAATAATATCGCATGTCTAATGAATTAATATATAAACTGAATGTATATTATGCATTATTATCATAATTATGCAATTAATATATCGTACATAGGTTTCTATTCTATTTTTGGATTTATAAAGCGCCGCTCACAGTACAACCTAATCAGAGGCGCTCCCAGTGCGAATGACTACTGGAGAAAGAAAAGTCTTAAGACACCTAGCAGAAAAAGTATAGCCTCCACACAAAATCTGAGCACAAATAACAGCAGGAAGACCATTCCACAGCAAAGGGCAGACAGAGGCAAAGGCGCGGTGTTGAGCTGTGGCAGTTCAAGATCGTGGTGCAAGAAGACCAGGACGGTAATTGTTGTTGTTGCTTGGTTCTTTCAGCGTGGGGGTTATTGTCCGGGGTAATCGTCCAGAGGTAATTGTCTGGGGGTAATTGTCCGGGAGTAATTCAAGATGGAATCGGTTGGTATAGGACTGCTAGGCCCATCTGGGGCACGGCTTTGGGTCGTACCTCTGACGATTTGTCTATAGTTCTCTTAGTAAAATTCACGAACTGATAAATGGCTGGAAATTGCAGACTCGCATAACGAAACAGAACTCTACAGTGTTGTCTATTTTATTTATTTATTTCTCGCACTTGCTCTAGCGCTCCTTCCAGCTCTCGACTCAGAAGCGCTCCCGACTACAGCGCGGACACTGAATCGGAGTTTCGCGCCGATGCGCTTGGACATTGCGAGTGAAGGGTTTGCTCAAGGTCCATACGCGGCGGCTTGAGGTGGATTAGAACTTGGAAACCTTCGGCTCAAAGGCCCTCAAACTCACCACTACACACCACTGCACCACAATCAAGCAGCCAAACTTGATCCTGCCTCCAAAGAAACTACAAGCTTTTACGTCGATAGCGGAATGGGTATGGTGTTGTAGATGGCTCCCAGCGCAGAGCTAGGTTATATATATAGTCACCGCAACCTCGCGAAGTCACCGACCACAGCATTGCATTAGCCTACTTTACAAAAGAATATATAGATTAGTACTTGAGATAACCGATATGAGAATGTGGCGATGGATGCTACGGATCCCACTGAAAGAGAGGAAAGAAATGACTACATCAGAGCATATATCATAAGCTCGGCGTGTCATGCATGTATTTATAACTGACAAGGCACAAGAGATAGAACTGAGGTGGCATGGACATTTAAAAAGGATGACAGTTGTGTCAAAAGAATCACGCAAGCGGATGCATACGATCGACACAGCCGGGGACGACAGAGAAAAAGATGGGAGGATGCGATACAAAAAGACTTTAAACTTTCCAAACTAAAGAAGGAAGACGCTGGAGCAATACACAAGTGGGATATAGAAGCATAGGCGTATGGGAGATTTCAGCAGTGGGGGGGGTGCAAAGATTGAATTTCAGCCCGAAAAATACATCCGTGAAAAAGTTGACGACCTTTTTTGTCGTTCGGGTCTGTGTTTGCCCGAAAAACCTGACTTTCCCGAAAGTTGACGACCTTTTTTTTTAGTCGTTCGAGTCTGTGTTTGCCCGAAAAACCTGACTTGCCCAAAAAACCTGACTTGCCCGAAAGTTGAGGACCTTTTTTATTATTTTTATTTGTTTAGTCGTTCGGGTCTGTGTTTGCCCGAAAAAACCACCAAACTTGCCCGAATTTGGGGGCATTTGCCCCCCCTGCACCCCCGCCTCCTAGAAGGATCCGATTAGCTGACCCCTCACCAAAGAGGCATGGCTTTTTTAACGTGCAGTTGTACACAAAATGTGCAGTTCTAAATGGATTTGTGCAGCTGTGTAGAAGTCTTCTATACAGTTAAAACTGGCAAAAAGGTCATTGTCCTCCGATTGAAAGCAATAATTCACCACGGAGGATGGGGTAGAAAAGAATGGGGTTGTGCAGTTCTAAAAATTACTTTAAAACAGCCCTCCAAATTGGAGGGAGGATTCGAATCTATAAAGGAAGGAAGGCTTAACATTGGATCGAAACTCGAAAGTAGGCTTTCATCGTTGAGGTCTGGAATTTTTGCGTAGTCTATAAAATTATACGAACCCAGTGAAAGC
The DNA here is from genome assembly GCA_945859605.1 of Lumbricus rubellus. NCBI lineage: Eukaryota > Metazoa > Annelida > Clitellata > Crassiclitellata > Lumbricidae > Lumbricus > Lumbricus rubellus. Next base: position 16,963,747 of record OX243819.1, on the reverse strand, counting down.
CATAGCGTGGTCAAACTTCGGAAGGTTTCCGCGCTCCTTCACCAGCCACTTTCGGAAGTTTTCAAGAAAGGCAGTGTTATTGCGGTGGTACCACTCAGAATCAAACTGATTCTGCAAAATAGAAACAGTTGAATGTCCGAATTCAATAATTTGCGGCTTGCAATAGGCCTAATTATTGGATGATATCATCTGAAGCTTCTGAACCAGTGAGCTTTAACACAACCTCACATGACATCTCAAGCACTTCGTCGACGATTTGTTCGCGTATACCTGCAATGCGTGGTTTGTATTTGCGCCCATCAAGTGCAATACATAGAACAATGAATAAAATCGTGCCGTCGTTGTAGTTCAGAGGTGTAATTCGAGGCCAATACAAATTTGCAGTATTCTAGGTGTGGGTAAAGTAATGCGTAATATAGGTTAGTTAATATGCCATTGTTGTCAATTTGGGCCTATAAGCCCTATATATGAAATGCGAGATAAAATATCCATGTTTTAGCCATGCAGTTTAATAACAGATATGTCAGAAATAATAATATATATGCTCCTTTCAGGTCAGATTCTGATCGACAACCATACCTAGAGAGCTTACTTTAGCAATTTGGGGGAATGCATGGGTCCCCAATCAATTAGCAGTAGAGTGCCTGCGTAAGGGGGCTTTCCCGTGATAATTAAAAAGAGTAAAGGATGTCTAAGATCATGTCTTCGCTTAGGTTTAAAGAGAGTCTATAATAGTTGCTTTAAACCAATCGCCCCCAAGTGGCAACCCAAGATATTCTCAATGTGGCATAGGCCTGCTCCAACGTGGGATTTGTGCAAGTCATTTTATATAAAGTTATTTCTCCATGCAGTGGCGAAAAACATTGCAAAACAATAACGGTTTATGGTTCTCGATTTGGCTAAATCGTCTTTGGTGAAATGATATTTGGCAAATATTAGAAGAGAGGCTTTCTAAAAGAATGTTATGTGGAAATGAACCGAGGATATAATAATTACATACACAAGTTGCAACAGCAAAAGCGTGCAATTCTAATGGAATTGTAAATAACATATAGGCCTACCTGGCCTAGGTATCAAAATGAGTTAGTAAAATTTGATTTTCTGAAAATACCTGAGCTATAAAAATGTCAACCAAGCGTACTCGAATGCTGAACTCGTTGTCCTGAAGATTTGAAAATATCGAGTCTATCTGAAAGTCAGAAATGTACAATAGGGCGTAGTGACGAGAAAGAATCATGTTTGGCATATATTAATTTGTTGCTCCTATGCATAGGATAGTGTCTGGTATAGAAATTTTGTTTCTGACGTGCTGCTTTACTTTGCCGCCAAGGCCCTGAAGTTATTCATGTATTCCGTACTTTTTAGCATTGCATTAAAACTGCTGAAATTTGATTATTTTCTTAACTGAAGTAGTAATTAGGCTTGAAAGTAGGAATATTGTGAGCCAGATTTTATGGCACAGGGTAATAATATTTGTTTGGCCATTCCGACATAGTAAGGGGCCGTCCATAAATGACGTCACGCAATTTAACTTAGCTATTAACTGAAAAAACTTGTGGTCCTTAATTATTAACTTAGGGCTATCCCCTTCGACACCCACGTCACTCGTTAACACAAAAGTCAAAATTATGATATCTAGCAATGGACCGTCACAAATCTTTGCAGATGTGTGATCCTCTCCCCTCCAGTTAGGCTACTTGACGTCATTTATGGATGGTCCCCATTGCATTATTCTATCTTTGAAAAGGGAATAAATATTTAATGTTGAAAAAAACTTGTGGTCCTTAATTATTACGCTTTACAAGACTTTCACATGCTGACAATGCATTTCACTCATATGTTTCCACTCACTTTTTGTGGTATATTTGACCATGTTTTTGTTCGAATGTGGCCCTCTCTACTTTTTTGCCACAAACTGACCTTGCTGCGTCTGTAACAACTTTGAATGCATGCTTGTGGCGATGGCATTTTTGAGGATCTAACATACACCCAGTTTTAATGGATTCTTTAGGGTAATTTTTCTTAAACTTGCAAGTTATTGGAGGTTCAAGTCTGGAAAATCCAACCAATTAAATAGAACACAGTGGACGGTGGCTTCTAAATTCAGTTTTCGGATTATGAATGTTCTAATATCACCAGAACTGCTAGGGTGACAATGATCAGTTTTCTTTGCTATTTTAATTCTTAATTCTTCTGGCTGCCAGTTCGTGCATGTGCTTTTCACACTTTTCTCCTCATCCATCATATATCAGGTTACGAAATTTTCCCTCTCTGTCTCTTCCCACAATCGGCCAGTAGCTGAACTCTGGTCGTCATCATTCACAATTCCATAGTCCACAAGTAGACCTATTAAGCAGCACCAACCGCATTGGAGAAACTATGTCTGTCAAATTTCTGGACAAAGCAGAGAATGACAGTGTAGCGAGAGCATAATTATTTCTCTTTCAGATAGCATATAACTTAAACGTCCACATAATGATTCTGACGCTACATAATCGGAGTCAATTGTACCACAGCTAGAATCATTGTCTCGTGTATCATCTATACTTTATACAGTCTTTGAGATTTAGGCTTATAATACTTTGTATGTTCTCTTTCTTTTCTCTTTCTTTTCTGATCATTCCTCCGTGACCATAGGTCGCGTGTTTGCACAGTACATGTTTTTGCCATGGTTTGCAGCTGCGAAAGTACACGAAACTTCAAGTGCTCGGCGGCAAAGCTAGATGCAGTAATTTTGATGCAATTTTTATTTAGTTCTTTCATTTAGGATCTGGAGCAACCTTTTAAGTTATGCCAAAGTTCATTTTAAACCAAAACATATTTCTTGCTATACCCTAATGTACAATGCACATGTATCACGAAGTAGACCTAAATGAGAAAATCTGCCGAAAAGGTCTTTATTCATCGAATGGCCTTTGTGTTTTCAGCGCATCTAAGCTTATACCATTAGGTTCGCCAATCCTTAGACTATATAATTGGTCAAAAGAATTTCACGAGGTGTTAGAATGTTGGCCTAGCCTATGATTTTTTAAAGATAACATTTACTCTATAATATATTTAATTGCCAACACTTTTCTTGTGACTATTAGGCATAATAGCTTTTTATTACGACTTTCTTTCGTGGCCATTATCGGCTCTTTCTTGGTATATATATATATATATATAAAATATATATATACCGAAAAGGTATATATATATACCGAGAAAGAGCCGATACTAATATATATATACTCTATATATAAACTATTTACATATGGGCTATATTATTATCAATTGCCCGTCTGAATTGCCTTGATCGCGTCCTGCGCTCTGCAGCCCGCCTTATTGGTCGCATACCCAAATTCAGCCGCATCTCCAGCTATATGCGTGACGTCCTCCACTGGCTCCCACTCAAGCAGCGAATTGAGTATAGAATCTCTACTCTAGTCTGGCGCTGCATGCTAGTCCTTGCTCCTGTCTACCTTTGTTTTTTGACGATGTGTAAATATGAATAATCTGCCTTTAAGCTGTAAAATTCCATTTCGATATTCTTACTTCTGACCAAGACATTGACCAGAATAATTAAATCGTTTTTGCTACTTTTTGTTGCGTTGCGTTTTTGAATCGTCAAAAAACGGTGGGTGGCCTCACTAAAAATGATATAATTTTTGTTCTGTTTGAAATATTTGTATGAAATCTGGCCATCATTTGCAAATATGAATTGTCTTTAGGCCTGTAAAATTTCGTTTTAAAAGTCTTACTTCTGGCTAAGATACTGGCCAAAAAAGCTATAAAGTTTTTTTGCCACATCCTGTAGAACTACACAATTTTTCACTGCCTGTCTTTCAAGTTTTACAAAAACAAAGAAAAAGTCAGCAACAAAAATAAACATGAGCTTAGCACATAATAGAGAGACAGAGATCTACAGCGAGAGACAGAAAGACACAGAGAGAGAAACAGATAGACAGACAGACAGACAGACAGAGACAGACAAGACAGAGATAGAGACAGAGAAAGAGAGAGACAAAGACAGAGACGAACGAGTGATTCTACTGTATAGGCCCACCCAACGTTGACTGACCTGAGTAAAGACGTGTCTGTAGTACGTATTGATGGCCTGTATGGCGCCAGTGACATCGTTCTTCTGACGCTTCAAGAATCTTTTGTACAGCTCGTTGTCAACGACGACCAGCGTATCAACAACGGCCTTCAGGGGACCAGCGGATGCGTTCATGGGGCGACGTTGGCGACGTGCGAAGGCACTTGAAGATTCAGCAACGACAACTGTACGCATGTCATTGTGTTTGTATGTGTGCGTGTGTTTATATTTATAGCCTTATAGGACGGTACGTGTGTTGTGTGTTGGTTATCGGAGTTAGAAACCAGATAAGACAAGCGGAAAAACAATAAATTAGAACGACAGAACAGTTAATACAACGATGAATCATTGAAGATGTCCATTTGGCAGCTTAAGACAGCTCAAAAGACAGAATCACAGACCAACAGATTATGGAATATATGGTTTATGATATATAGGCCTAACCTAAAATGGATTATGGTATATCTCACTTACGATCTGAAAAATACAGACCATAAGTGGACATCTTCAATGACGAATCATTGAAGATGTCCATTTGGCAGCGTAAGACGGCTCAAAAAACCTACGAATTATGGAATATATATTTTGTTATATACACCGTGGGGCATAAAAAGAAGCCTCTGAAAAAATCGTTATTATTTTGTGGCCCCCTAACACCACATATCTGAATCTCATCGATTGTAAAATATGGGGATGCATGCAGGAAATGGTGTTCAAAACAAAGGTCCGTGACGTTGAAGATCTTCGTAAGCGAATCTTGCAAGCTTGGATCTTGACGAGCGAATTATTGACTCGGCGGTGCGTGAATGGCGCAAGCGACTTCGCGCATGCGTAGAAGCTAAAGGCGGAAAGTTTGAGTACAAACTGTAATTTGTTTTACATTGCCTGCTATTTAGCTATAACTTTCCTGAATTTCATTGACATTGTTTAAATATGTATAAAATTATAGCGATTTTTTCTGGGGCTTCTTTTTTATGCCTCACGGTGTATATGGTATATCTCACTTATGGTCTAAAAGATACCTCAGTTCAATCAATCCTGGTCTAAAAGATACCTCAATTCAATCAATCAGTCAGTCAATCAATCATTCAATCAAAATGGATTATTTTGCGACCAAATCAAGAAAATCAGGCTTAGGCTAGGCTACATATAGGCCCACCATTGCAACTCGGCTACAAAAGTGGAAGCTCTAAAGAAATAGAGAATCTATCTGCCTATTCACAACAAATAACCAATTAAATTAGTCCTATCAGGTATGTTCAACTATGTTGTGGCCTTAGCTAAAGTTCTTGATTGCAAAACTGCTAAAACATACCGTGATCAAAGGAAGATTGTTCGAGATTCCTACACAATAACCGTCCGGATGCTATATCGTGTCCCAGAATGTCACACAGGCCTAGCTAGCAGGCCCACCCTTCATTCCGTATGAGTAAAGGTAGCTATAATAGGCCTACTCATAGGCGTAGGAGACGGGGGTCCAGAGGGGGAACGCCCCCCAAATTTCGGGAAAGTCGGAATTTTCTAGCAAGCAGACCCGGAAAAATAAAAAAGTTTTTTTTAAATTTACTTTTTTTATTTTTCCGGGTCTTCTTGCCCGAAAAATCAGACTTGCCCGAACAAAAAGGGTGGTCAGACCTTTCGGGCAAAAAGTAACGGGAAATTTCAGAAGATTTCGGCCGGATTACTTAAAAAGTTTTCTTCAGAATTTTCGGGCAAACGTATTAGGAATTTTTCATAAGATTTCGGCCGGGTGACAAAAACATTTTCGGGCAAAAGTCTCATTTTTGCCCCCCCTCCCCCAACGCTGAAATGTCCCCTACGCCTATGGGCCTACTTGACTTTTGTCTGAATGTTTTGAATGACATATTTATATACCGTAATCCTTGATCCGCTCCTGTTTGTCATCGATCGACCTCCGCTGTCCATCGTGGGTGTCGAGTATATCAAGAGCAGCTCTATTCAGTCCGTTAACTCCTTTGACATCAACAGACGGATCCTGGGATTCGCTGTTCCAATCGCTGATCGTCTTTCGTATCCATCTATCACCCGTTTTGGCCGCTGATAGAGATGAAGAAACAGGGAGACGCCGTTATGATCAAAACTCCAAAACATTGGCACTGGATTATTCGCGAATTCGTGCGCTCCAAAAAATAACAATGCGCTCGGTAAGACTGTTAGGTCAGGATCGATATATACTCGCACTGCGACCCAGACAAAAGTCACAAAGATAGACCCTATAACTTGTAAAATTAATTCAGGGTAGGAAATGCAAATTTTGAAAATTAAATAGCCTAGGCTATCACTTAGTCCTACAATGTATAATAGGCTATAGGCTATAGGCCTACATGTGATTAAAGGAAGATTGTTTGAGATTCCGAGATTTGTGGGGCGCGGTGGTCTAGTGGTGGCGTCGTTGCCTTGGAGCCGGAAGGTCCGAGGTTCGAATCCACCTCCCCGCGTAAGGACCTTGGGCAAGTCCTTCACTTACAATTGCTCAGCGCTTCGGCGTGAAACTCCGATGCAGTGTCCGCTCTGCATCGGGAGCGCCTCTGAGTAGAGAGCTTGAAGGGGCGCTATAACAAGTGCACATGCATAGGCCTACATGTGGACAATCCATCAAATTATAGAAAGTTCGTGTAGGCCTAAGAGGAGCTGGTTAGAGTAGGCCTAATAAAGTTGCCTAAATGACAAGGCTAGTTAATTAAAAATGTTGTCTTCTTCTTTCCCTTCAGGCTGGAATTATTCCCTCAAAATTCAAAATATTGCAGTTAGCTTCAAATTACTTGATGAAAGTAGCTAGAACTATATTTCTTAAACTACGGTACTTCTTTAAAATTCATAATAAATCTAAAAAGTCGAGTAACTAGACAACTGTAGCCTGTGTATATATATATATATATACATACATATATATATATATACAGGGTGGGCCAAAAGTATTTATCCAACTTTGAAGGCCTATAACTTAGGCAGTTTAGCAAGTAAGTGTATGCTTAATGCATGAAATTAAAGGTCGTTATATCAGCTATAAGTCCGACAAATTTCATTACGGTAGCTTGCACTACGCGCCATATAATTATTTTGTACCGCACCTACCCTGTTTTCGGACGTAAACAATAATTTCATCATGGCGCCGCTATCAGAAGATGACAGGACTTTGATTCGAATTTTAAGAATTGAAAAACATTTGAATGCATATCAAATGATGAATGAATTTCCTGCTAGAAACTGGAGTAAAAACAATCTCAACCGATTAATTAGACAAATTGACGCGAGTGCAAGTTCTAAACGTAAACCTGTTACTGGCTGTCTTCGTTCGGCACGTAGGCCTACCGCTGACAACATCGCTTGTGTAGCTGAATTGGTCTGTAGCCAAGAGGATAATCCAGGCACAAGCAAAAGTCCTGACCTAATAGCCCTGACTTAAATCCCGTTGATTACTCAATCTGGGGTGCTTTGCAGCAACGGGTTTATCGTGAACGGATAGTAAACGTTGAGCATCTCACTCGTTGCTGGACTGAGATCAGCCAGGAACTCATCAATGGAGCCATAGATCAACGGGCACGTCGCATTCATGCAGTCATTCGAGCTCGTGGAAGACACATTGAATATTTATTTGATTAAATAATTCTTGGATTTCTTAATGGCTATCAATAATGCAAACTTGCAAAGACTAATTTTCCAAGTATTGTGTTTTGCAAGATAGACGAATTAAAATCATTGTAAAATCATTGTAAACTGATACATATTCAGTACAGTAGTTTTATGCAATTATTATTAAAGCTAAAATTTAATGTAAATTTTTGAGCAGTTGTAGCTGATACAACGACCTTTAATTTGATGCATTAAGCATACACTTACTTGTTAAACTGCCTAAGTTATAGGCCTTCAAAGTTGAACAAATACTTTTGGCTCACCCTGATGAAATTATTGTTTACGTCAGAAAACAAGGTAGGTGCGGTACACAATAATTATATGGCGCGTAGTGCAAGCTACCGTAATGAAATTTGTCGGACTTATAGCTGATATAACTACCTTTAATTTGATGCCTTAGGCATACACTTACTTGCTAAACTGCCTAAGTTATAGGTCTTCAAAGTTGGATAAATACTTTTGGCCCACCCTGTATATATATATGCTATAGTAGCTAAAATTACTCGTTAGTAATACAGTAGGTAAAAGTGCCCATCATTGTCCTTTTTCTACCTCTACCTTTATCTGCGCCAATGCCAGAAGCGACGGAGAGAATTGCAAGAAGACCGACCAAGCATCCCGTCACCAGCACACTCAGCCTTGACGGACCACCGTGCAGAAGCATATCGAGAAATGCGTGATCCAACTTCTTCAAGACCTTAGAAACTTCAGCAGAATACAGTGTCGTTACAGTCGATGTTCTATAAATAAGCGCTGGTTGAGTCAGATGCAATGACTACAGCTGCGGTCTACTGTAGGTCTCTCTAGTCGACGTGGCGCTCAATCGCTATAATGGTTCGCTCGGTTCTTTTTCTACTTCGTGCTTGATGCATTGAGATAATCAGCGGAAGCAAGACATTAATCGTTGCAGTTTAGGACAGGAGTGATGCCGTGGTGTTAGTCGGTTTTGGTGACAGCACGGGGAAGACATTCTACACCGCTTACAGGGTACGGTGGTGTAGGAGTATGTTTGGTGCCTTGGAGTCTGAAGGGTACGGGTTCGAATCCATCTCAAGCTTCGGCGAAAAGCCGATTCAGTGTCGCGCTGTAGTCGGGAGCGCCTCTTAGTAAATATCTTGAAGAAAGAAGAGGCGCTATAACTATAGTATAGGCCTACTCACGCAAACAAACATTCCGAACTTGGAAACGGTTTAGTAATGAAGGAAGAGAGCACTGATGTAGTTTAAATTAGTGTGAACTACCAGGTAGGCTCTATATAGACCTATAGGTGTAGCAAATGTAGATGCAATTTCTGCGAAAGTCGCTGATAGCTAGTCTATGTATGCAAGAAGCCAGGGCGGGAAAGATTTGTGATCGGAGAGGCTAAGATATTGGTAAAACATTCACACTTTTATAGCCCCGTCCCCCCCCCCCTATACCTTGGTTGTGGACAGGAGAATTCGCAATAGATTTGTGAATGGCTGAAGAACTGACGGGACCAGAGAAAGCGTGTCCTATCGTCGAACTACGTATGGTCAGTGTTCCATCTTAAAAACATGATGAAATAGATAGCTTAGGCTTAGAGGGAAGGACAAAATGCCCGGACAAGCACAGAAAGACTGACAAGCAGGCAGAAAGAGAGTGATCTCGAAAAGAGAAAACATGCACATACAGAGATCGAGAGACCGACTGTATATAGAGTGACTCTCTCTTCTCTTTTCCTCCCTCCCTTATTCCCCTCCCTACTTCTTTCCTTCTATCTTCCTCCATCCCTCTCAAACACCCACACCCACACACACACACACACACGCGCGCGCGCGCGCGCGCACACACACACACACACACACACACACAAATCAGACATAATATTATGCAAAGACAAAGTATAGGAGCACCGAGCTCTTAGTCTTTTCGATATATATTGTCGTTCGAATTTCCCATCAAGGAATAGCCTAACTGGTCACTGTAACGTTTCAAACTTCCCCTACTCAACACCTCCCATGGACCATGCAGTGCTATTATTAAGTATTATAGACCAAAGTATTATAATCATCAATTCGTTATCTTCACAAGAATCAGATATGGTTGTAGGCCTACTTGAAAAATTCAGAAGTATTTTTAAAAACAACGGAGACTAAAGAAATTTCTTTTGTATAGCCTATAAGTTACCTGCCGCGTGGCAAGCTAAACCTAATGACACTCTGATAGAATCTAGAAGTAGATAATCTACAACAAATCACCTAGCACTGTTACAAGAACTTTAAGATACATGATTGTTATTATGCAGATAAAGCACCTGGTTAAATTGTGGTCTAGATCGAGTTCGTTGGTGTACAGGGTGGGCCAGCCTAAATGCGCCGACTTTGAATGCATATACATGTAACTCAGGTAATTTTGCAATTTATTTACACTTAATGACTTTAATTAAAGCTACCAGGTAATTCACTCTATAGTATTAGCCTCAAGAAAGTCAAGCCGGTACTAGTTTAAATTTTGATACAATGCTTGGAATAGGCCTACCACCAATATTGTGTTCTTATTTGTGACGCAATATGCCATGGCGCTTTTTAGAGACGATGAACGAATTTTGATCAGAATTTTGATCAGAACTGATAAAGGTTTTAAAATGAGTAAAGACTTTCTTAACAGACGATGGAACAAAAATACCTTTAACCGTCAAATACGAAAAATTGATGAAACAGGAACTTCGAGTCGCAAACCGCGTGATTCGGTAGGCCTACGCGCGGCGCACGCCCGCTAACATTGCTGTTGTGTCCGAGTTAATTTGCAATCGAGACGATAACCTGGATAAAAGGAAATTCAGCGCGAAACAAGCATTATTTAGAAGCACCGTAAGTCGTATTGCAAAAGTCAAAGATGATCTGAAGTTGAAGATATTATTTTGGTTGACTTGAAGTCCAACAGCTCTCCGAAACTGACGCAAAAACACGGCTTGCAGCGTGAAAGCGTCTGAAGCAGCGCATAACAGTACTATTGATCAAATTGAAAGGACATGGTTTAACGATTGGAGTCTGTACCGTGAATATCCAGTCATGGTACAGACTACTACAAACACCCAAAGTGGTCGTTTTATGCTCGTGGTGGCAAAACACGATAGGCCTATGTGAATTTCCCGGAAAACAGTGCCATAATGTTGTCACTAAAAACAACAAAATATGGTAGCTACAGTTGTAGGGCTGCTCCAAGCATAGTATTAAATTTTAAACTATATAGTACTAGTTAGTCCTTTTCACGGTTGACATAACATAACATAACATTTTTTATTCGGCAACCAACACAATCTTTAAAGATACTGTAATTCTACATCATATATGTCTTATGTCGGATCGCACAGGAGACCCAAAAGGGGCCAAAGGTCCCGCTAGCCAGGGCCACCTGAGAGAATTGGTTTAGAAAAATTCAGCACGGCCGATTGGAAAAATAAAGCAGCTTTATGAACAAAATATCTTAACTAGCATACTAATACAAAACAAAAGGTGAGTTAGAAAAGACTAGTGGAATAAAGTCAGTGCAGTCATATACACGAAAAACAAGTGCACACTCCCGTATGAAGGTGAATTAACAGTATTTCCCCAGATTGGTAGAGGTCTACATTCCTTGTTGGATGAAGGTAGAAAGCTCCCGTTTAAAGAGACGAAGAGACGGCAGGGAGCGAATATCAAGAGGAATACTATTCCATGTTCTTGGTCCAATACATTTAATAGATGCAAGCCTTGTATTAGTGCGGGCAAAGGGAATATAGAAAGGGTTAGTATTTCTCAAGCCACGCTCTTGAATATCAATTCTGAATTTGAAGTAATCTTTATAGGTAGCTGGTAGTTGATTATGGATATATCGATACATAAATATTCCAATTTGTAATTGCCTTATTTGATCTGGTTGCAGTATTTTTAGACCTAAAAATTCTGCTTTCGTGTGGGCTCGATAAGGGATTTTTGCAACAAATCGTATTGCCCTTTTTTGGAGGACAAGAATTTTCGAGAGGTTTGACTTATATGCAGAAGCCCAAACAATGTTACAGTAAGATATGTATGGATGTATGAGTGTATAATAGAGTGAGGTTCTGGTCTGTGGTGGGAGAATTCTGGATATGCGTGATAAAATTCCTAGATTTTTTGCTATTTTTGTTGCGATATTCGACACGTGTTCGTTCCAGGACAGGTGTTGGTCTACGTAAACTCCTAAAAATTTCGATGATTGCACTAAAGTGATAGGTGTACCGAAAATACATAAATTAGGATAAGACGTTGGAAGTGCTTTTTTATGTGACCTAAAGATGATGTAATTAGTTTTATCGAGATTGAGAGTTAACTTATTAGAGCGAAACCATTCTGCTATATTTTCTAGGTCGGAGTTAGTATGATTAATTAATGCTTCAAGTGAGGAATGAGAGTTAAAAATATTAGTGTCGTCTGCAAACAATAGAAAAAATAGATCAGGAGCTACACTAGGCAGGTCGTTTATGTATAAGATAAACAGCAGTGGGCCAAGGATAGAGCCTTGTGGGACTCCGTAATTAATTTCTTTTAAAGGTGATTTACTACCATTGCAGCTAACTAGCTGCATTCTGTTTTCTAAATAACTTTCAAACCATTTTAGCTGGGTGTTTCGAATGCCATAGATGGACAGCTTTTTTAGCAGTATGCCATGGTTGATGGTATCAAAGGCTTTAGCCAAGTCTAGAAAAATTCCTATGGAGAATTGATTTTTATCCATAGCATCAGAAATTTTGTCTTGCATATTTATTAAGGGCATGAATGTTGAATGGCCAGCTTGAAAGCCATGTTGAGAGGAGAAGAGAATGTTGGTCTTTGAAATATACTTATTGAGGCGCTCATGCATGACCTTTTCAAAAAATTTTGAGAAAAATGGAAGAACAGATATAGGGCGATAATTGCAGGCTTCGTCTCTTGGCCCTTTTTTGAAAATTGGAACTACCTTAGCTAATTTCAGAGATTGTGGGTATATTCCAGTTTTAAAGGAACAGTTTATAATTTCTACTAGTGGATGAACGATATTGGGTAGGCTTGGCAGAGCTATAGCAGGATCTATGTCATCGACTCCTTTGGCATGAGATGGATGAATAGTATGGCTTAGTAGGATCAGCTCCTCCTTTGAGACTTCTGTGAGTCCAAAGGAGTCCATTTTTGAGGGAATCATATATTGCTCAAAAGTAGAGTTGGAATTTGGAATATTTTTAGCCAAGGAATGTGCAATGCCTGTAAAGTAATTATTGAGTTCCGTCGCAATTTTTATCGGAGTAGATGTAAAATTAATTCTTTGGGGGTGTTTTACATTGAAGAAACAATTAGCTAATAAATGAGTTTAAATGGTGCTAAAGGATTTTCTGGGATTTTTTCATTGAAGAAAAAAGCCAGTTAAAATAGGGTTTAAACCAGTTAAATTCTTAGTCTTTTTAATTTTCTGGGGGTCTTTTATTATTTCCTGAGGGGGGTGCTCGGTAGTACAGTGGTTAGCGCGCTGGACTGTCAACCAAGAGGTCGGGGGTTCAATTCCCCGCCGGGGCAGAAATTTGTAACGAGATTTCTGTTCCTCTAGCCGACTCAGCTATGATGAGTACACGGTCAGTGGATGATGAGACGGCGAGGGAGAGGACCGCCCGAGGTCTTGAAAATGAAGTCGCTAACACTTCATCCCCATTGGCGCATCATACTCAGCGTGCCCTGTTTACACATCCGCCTTAAGCCAACAGCTGCAGCAGCCTGAGAGCGTGAGACAAATCGATGGTGTGATTCATGACCATCTGGCTCAGTCACGACAGCGTTGACCTAGGCTACATACGTAGCCATTGTAAACGCGACTGTAAACAGGTACATTTGGAGCATTGCACGGTCTGTTATATTATATCTCATCTCTCATCATTTCAACTCTAATCATCACCCACCTCTAGCTCATTTTAGTTATTTAACGAGATAGATAGATAGAGAGATAGATAGAGAGATAGAGAGATAGATAGGTAGATAGATAGATAGATAGAGAGAGATAGATAGATAGATAGATAGATAGATAGATAGATAGATAGATAGAGAGATAGAGAGATAGATAGGTAGATAGATAGAGAGATAGAGAGATAGACAGATAGATAGATAGATAGATAGATAGATAGATAGATAGATAGATAGATAGATAGAGAGATAGATAGGTAGATAGATAGATAGATAGAGAGATAGACAGATAGACAGATAGATAGAGAGATAGACAGATAGATAGATAGATAGATAGATAGAGAGATAGATAGGTAGATAGATAGAAAGATAGAGAGACAGATAGATAGATAGATAGATAGATAGATAGATAGATAGATAGATAGATAGATAGATAGATAGATAGATAGATAGATAGATAGATAGATAGATAGATAGATAGAGAGATAGAGAGATAGAGAGATAGAGAGATAGAGAGATAGAGAGATAGAGAGATAGAGAGATAGAGAGATAGATAGGAAGATAGATAGATAGAGAGATAGGTAGATAGAGAGAGAGAGAGATAGATAGATAGATAGATAGATAGATAGATAGAGAGACAGATAGATAGATAGATAGATAGATAGATAGATAGATAGATAGATAGATAGATAGATAGATAGATAGATGATTGGATGGATGGATAGATAGATGGATGGATAGTTCAACAAAGGCCAGGACAAAGGTATTGATTTACACAACAATAACACCTGTAGCAAACCTAACAAGCCAAATGTAGGCGTATAGGCCTACCGTAAGGAAATCAATAATTATAAATCAATATTTTTTTTCAGCAGGTGTCTTTGTTCGCTCGCCGTACACGTCATGCAACAGCTGTTGTTCGCATCATGTAGCTGTCTGACTAACGTCGTCTAGATGTGGCGTGTTCGCTTCAGTCTATGTAACAATTAACCGCTACTACCAATTTTCAACACTTATCAAAAGCTATCCCGGGTTGATCTATTGTGGTCTATCCTTTTCACAACTCACAAAACACCACAGCAGAATCGAAAACCTTCTCAACATCGACGACGGTCTTAGGATGAAACTAAAATCTCAAGTCGAAATCTGTGCTCATAACAGTACATCTACCATCGATCCTGTAGAAACGCAAGTCGAAAACGAATTGAATCTGAACGTTGATCCTGGTTACATAGAACGTTTAAACAGTACTGCGAGTTCTCCAATGGAAGTCGAAGACGAAGATAGGCTGCTGCAGGATGATTCTTAACCTTACAGAGTCATAAAATGTTCTTATGTAGGAGTTTTTACTTCAGCGTGTTCATATGACCTACTTTTGGTACCAATATGAGACTTGCGATTGTGTAGGACTTGTAGCGCGTGACGCAGGTGATTATAATAATTTATTTTGTCGCGAAGGAGGCCTACGTCAGTAGAACTTGTTATTACTGCGTGCTTTGTGATCTGCGAATGTACAGTAGAACTTGTGATCTGCGAACGAATGTTATTACAGCGTGCTGCATGACCGACTTTTGGTATCGTCAGTGAGACCAAGCAGCAGTACATTAGAACTTGTTATTAAAGCGTGCTTCGTGATCTGCGAGCGAATATTATTACTGCGTGCTTCGTGATCTGCGAACGAATGTTATTACAGCGTGCTGCATGACCGACTTTTGGTATCGTCAGTGAGACCAAGCAGCAGTACATTAGAACTTGTTATTAAAGCGTGCTTCGTGATCTGCGAGCGAATATTATTACAGCGTGCTGCATGACCGACTTTTGGTATCGTCAGTGAGACCAAGCAGCAGTAGGGGAAGACGGGGTAATTTCGGCCATTTTTCTAATTTTTGTAATAAATTGCAAATGGTTGACTGCTAAAATTAAACAAAATTACAACTAAATAAAGTAAGATAGGGACAATATACTGCAAGGTTACTTTTTGGGATTGAGAAAAATATTTGCTGGGGAAAAAATTATTTTTAAAGTGAATTTTTGGCCGGATTTACCCCGGCCTTTGGGTAAATTCGGCCAGCACAGCTAAATTGATTTTCACAACCAACCAGACGAGATAATAATGCACAAATGTATTAGGCGATATCACTGAAGCGCTAATATGAAGTAACACAAAAGTTGTTAATATTATCTTTAAAATATTTTTTTATATAACGATTGGCCTTTCCTGGACTTCTTTCGTCCAGTTGCATGCTTGTCTTTCTTCTGGGAATTTCTTGGCATATTATTTAGAGCACCAAATGACGCAATATAATTATATTTTAATTTAAAACTGAGTATATTGGTGAAAAATAGAAAGTCACTATATTAACATTGGCACTATGTACCATTTCTAACATCTCGGGGTAAATCCGTCCACATGGCCGAATTTACCCCCGACCCATCCACCCTCCATAATAGCCGTAACGAGAAGGCCCGCTATTTTGGACAATCGATTTGGATAACCAAATTGACAAAAAATATGTGGTTTGCTGAATAAAAAGCAAATAACCGACATTTGGACGAGAATACCTTCATTTCTTAGCTGTTATTGGAGAAAACCTAGAAAACTCGATTTGGCTCGAACTCGTTTTTTTCGTTTTTAGCGAATTATACTCACATAAAAACAAAACTATCTCGATAAACATACGTAATATGATATTGTGAACAAGATGGTAGCATTGAAATCTTCCCTTGCCCTCTGGTTCTCTTGCAATCACCCTGGCCGAATTTACCCCGTGGCCGGTATTACCCCGTCTTCCCCTACATTAGAACTTGTTATTAAAGCGTGCTTCGTGATCTGCGAGCGAATATTATTACTGCGTGCTTCGTGATCTGCGAATGTACAGTAGAACTTGTGATCTGCGAACGAATGTTATTACAGCGTGCTACTTTCGGTATCATCATCAATGATACTAAGCTGCAGTAGGCTACAGTAGAACTTGTTATTAATTCGTGATCTGTGAATTTACAGTAGAACTTGTTTTTAAAGCATGCTAACTGATCTGCGAATCTTATTACAGCATAGGCGGAAACCTGGCTGAAAAGTTCGGGGGACGAAGGAGTGGTCGAAGGGAAGAAAAATTTTCACCGCCCAAAAAGCACCAGGGCTACCACTCTGAAAAATTTTAAAAAACCCAGGTTTTTCTAACTTTTTTCTAACTTTTTTTCTAAGTTTTTTTTCCTAGGTTTTTTTTTTCTAACTTTTTTTCTAGGTTTTATTTTCTAGGGTTTTTTTTTTTTTTTTAGTCATCCGTTCCAAAAAGTCAAGAATTTTGTTTTCTCGAATGTCTTTTTCTTCTTAGAACAGGCTGCGAATGTACAGTTTAACTTGTTAATAAAGCGTGTTCATAGAGAAGTAATGATTGCACAAGAGCTGCAGTAAAAACAATTTGCTAATAGTAGTAGTAAATTCACAATGACATCAAGTTTTTATTATCAATCCATGAATTGAATGAATCATCATAGCCTAACCATTTAACCAAAGACCGATTACCACTTTTCCTAATAATCTTCTCTATTTTAAATGTATCTTGCGTTGTCAGTTGTAACTCAGCTTCATAAAATGTCCCTTGTATTTGTTCTCCATGATAGTCAGATATTTTATAGGTTATAGGATCCGTGTATTGTATTTGTGTAATAGTAAAAACCTCTTGAGTCCAATTCTGCATGTAGCCTTTCTCGAATGTCTTTTTCTTCTTAGAAATCCTTACTCTATCTCCTACTGAAAATTTAGGTTTAACAGTTTCAGGTACAGCGTCGCCGTATAGATTTAACCAAACAGCTTTTTCGTTTGCTTTGATACTCGCTTTAACAGGAGTCATTTTAATGGAAGAATGTCTTGTGTTGTTGTATAAACTAACCATATTATCTAAAACATCGATATATCTCTGAGTTGAATTCGCTGTAAAATATTTGAACATTTTCTCTTTCACTGTTCTATTAAATCTTTCTACGATACAAGATTTCTCTTCATTCTCAGTTGAGTACAACTGCATACCTAATGATTTTACCTGTTTATTATAGAATTCTGTTCCCTTATCGACCCAAAGTTTTTCACCCCTTCTTTTGCTCGTATTAAATATTTTAACGAAAGCATCTGCCACAGATTCTCCGCGCTTATCTTTTAACGGCTGAATAAATGCATACTTGGAGAATATATCAATGACGCTTAACAAATATTTCACACCAGAATTAAATTTAGCATAAGCCTGCATGTCAATCAAGTCTGCCGCCCAAACTTTGTCCACTCCCTGCACATAAACAACTCGCTTCCTGAACTTCCTGACTATAGGTTTATGCAATTCGTCAGCAAGTTGGTCTGTCCATCTCAGAGCTTTTTTTTCAATCCCATTCCAAAATGGGTCTTCGTCGATAATATTGGTTTTACTATAGATCTTTCAATTCGTTCGCGGAAAGTAGGATTAGATATATTATTTAATTCATCTATCATAGCTCTGTCAGCGACGTTTCTCCCTGCTGTATCAGTATGTTTAGCATAAGCCATGTCATGGCGATAGGCTGCTGCATCAACTCTGTCTACTGGTTTACTCCAGTCTTTTGGCGTCCCGTCAGGGTTTAAACGCAAATCCAGTCGAGTTCCTGGACCCGTGAAAGAATGTCCTGGAAGATGCATTTCGCCCGGATATTTTGCCCATGGAAGTTTAATATTAGAAGTAGCAGAATTGAGAGCTGAGACCAAATCACCACCTGTAGCGGTGGACATTTTAGTAAACTGAGTTTTTCTAGCGCCACACTCAACACATACACATCTAAGCATAGGTCTGCCATTCTTACTGACAACTCGTTGAATATCTCTACACTCAGTTTGTCGCTTACATTTTACGCAATACGAGCTGTGCTCCATTTTAATATAATATAATTAAAATGGAAGTCCAAGACCTATCATGGAATGAAGATACATCTAAACGCTTTAACAGTCCTCTCCTACCAAGAAGCATCAGAGGTTTGATCGTCGGTAAGTCTCAATGCGGCAAAACAATATTACTACTTAATTTATTACTGAGACCTGGTTGGTTAGACTACGATAACCTGCAGATCTTTGGCAAAAGTTTATTTCAATCAGAATATAAGATACTTAAGAAAGCATTCGAAGAGAAATTACCAAAGGAAGCAATTATAAGACTTTTTGATAATCGCGATGAGATAATGAAATTAAATGTATCACCGACCGCCGTAGTCGAGGAGATGTCTAAAAACATGGCCAAAAAATCGGATATAGAATGCAAGTTCTTTGAAACCTCTGAAGATGTTCCAGATCCACGAGACTTAAGTCGAGATAAAAAGAATCTCATGATTTTTGATGATTTACAATTAGAGAGGCAAAATAAATGCGAATCCTATTATATAAGAGGTAGGCATAGTAATGTAGATTGCTTTTACCTAGCACAAAATTATTTCAAGCTGCCCAGACAAACTATCAGGGAGAATGCCAATTTTATATGTCTATTCCCTCAAGACCTCAAAAATATTAATCATATATACAGCGATCATATAGGTGTAGATGATATGACTATAGAAGAATTTCGAAAACTATGCAAAACTGCGTGGGATGAAACGCATGGTTTTGTGGTTATAGACCTTACTAGTAAAACAAATAAGGGCAGGTACAGATCTGGATTAGATACATTTTACATTAAATAAAAGCAATAATAAAATGATAACAAAATTTAAGATTTTATATTCTAGGTTTAAAAATAGCTATCTAAAATGGAAACCCTTCTTGACGAAATTTTATCTAATACTCAAACGATTGCACGCAACACAGAAGCTAAAGAATCCTTTTGCATTTTGTTGAGCGAAAGGAACACACGAATTCGAACGAAATTTAATCCACTAATCGAACTGGACAAAAGTAAAACGTATGAAATGGCTCTTGTCAATCTTGAAACTTACTACAGTTTTCCTAATATAGATGAAACAAATAATAAATTCGTATATTCGTCAGATAACGGTGTAACGTGGGAAGATTTAGACATTCCAACCGGTTGCTATGAAATCGATGACTTAAACGAATACATACAGAGAATTCTAAAAGAAGAAGGTCATGGACAATGTATAAAGTTGCAACCAAATAACAATACTTTGAAGGCTGTTTTGGAAATTGATGAGAACTATAAAGTTGATTTTACAGTAGAAAATTCAATTAGCACCGTTCTAGGATTTCAGCGTCGTGTATACTCCGAAGGATATAACGAATCCGAGCACATAGTCGATATAAACAGCGTGAATAGTTTACGTGTTACCAGTGATATAATAGGATCATCGTATGCCAACGGAACTACGGAGAACATAATTTATTCTTTCTTTCCATCGGTCGGGCCTGGTTATAAGATAATCGAATCTCCTCATAATCTGGTTTATCTTCCAATAACGCTATACTCTATTTCATCGATGGAAACAAAACTAATAGACCAAAATGGAAAACTAATTAATTTAAGAGGTGAGGAATTGTCGATACGATTTCACATAAGAGAGGTTTAATTTAAAGTTTATATTTAATATAAGATGAGCGCTTACGCTAAGGTCAAAGTTAATATTTCTGAAGGGCAAAAAGAGAAGATTAAGCGAGCTGTTCAAGTAGGAACTGGAGTGAGTATAAGACTTTCTCATGGAGACATAACTGGTGAGCATGTGTTAGCTCTAAACCAGAGGCAAATCAACAAGTTAACTAAAGCGTATCAGAATGGAACTGGAGTGACAATTAAAATGGGTAAAAAGCAATTAGAAGACAATGCGAGAGTCGAAGGTGGATTTATTGGCGCTATTCTACCGTTCTTAGCAACAGCCGGAAAGTTTCTACTGTCTAGTGTTCTTCCGAGTTTAGCCACAGGAGCCTTAACAGGATTGGGTTCTGCAGCTGGTTCCAAAATTGTCGATAAAATAAGTGGATCTTCGATCTCACATCCGATAAGTGGATCTTCGATAAGTGGATCTGGCGTGCTGTACGTTAAGAAAGGAGGAATATGCTGTAAGATAGTGCCTGCTGGGGAAGGTCTTTTTCTATCTCCGTGGAAAAAGGGTATTTCGATATCAGGTTCCGGTCTGTTTATGAAAAGAGGAACAGGATATGTCAGCGGTGAAGGTCTTATACTTGGTCCCAATTCACCATTTAAAAATATTCCTATTCTTGGAATGTTACTTTAAACAATCTCTTTTATAAATGTCTGGATACGGTCACCCAATACACAAATTTATCACCAAACGGAAGCCTCGTGTGAGTACAATAATTTGGTTGCCTAAAGTGGTCACTCACGCTCCTGCAAGACAACGAGCAGGCGATAGATATGAGATTTTTGCTCAGCAAGCGATAACGATTGAACCAAAGACAAATATTACAGTAGAAGTAGGCCTTGGAGTCCGAATGACCAGTGGAATGTGTCTAGTCTCTCTTAGACAGAAGTTGAAACAACTCAGACTGAGCCTTCAAGATGGTACAGTACTAGAGGACGCAGAGGATATAATAATTACAATACAAAACAACTCCGATTCACCAGTTACTATAAACGAAAAAGACTCCATATGTTATGTTAATTACTACGATGCATAAATTGTACGTTTTATGTTTACGTTTTATGTTTACGTTTTACGTTTACGTTTTACGTTTACGTTTTACGTTACGTTTTAAACATTATAATAAAAAATGTCACTACTGAAAATTAGCGATCCTGCAAAAAGAGATTTTATTATCGAAGAGTTTTTAAAAACGAAAAAAAATATTAAACAAAACTTTCTCTCAGAGAGAATAGATGATCTTGGACTTCAACGAGAATTAACGAAAATCTACAAACCAATAGTCGACTCTCAATCAGCAATTTCGAAAGAACAAAACGCTTTGCTGTCGACAATAAAGGATAATTCTGCAGCAACATCACTTGCTCTAAAATCACTTCCAGATTCGTTGAAAACTATTCAATTTCCCCAGTATCCGTCTATAGAGGCGTACGATGACGATGACCCAGTAGAAGACATTAGAAGGTTAGAATTAGGAAATATTGCAGTTGAATACCTTAAAAAATATGCTTCTGATAAAAGACTTGTGGATACAACATTCGGATTAAGATCAAGAGATGGAAAATTCTACATCGGTGACAGCGAAGCCTCAATCCAAGGAAATGATATTACAGTTGGAACCACAACTTATCAAGGAACTCCAGGATTATGGGAATTGTTAACGTTAGCTAGTCCAAACAGTTCAATTTATGATAATCGTGATCTCGAAGAATACGCCGAGATTCTAATTAAAACGAATGCCATGAGTCAGCCAAATAAACCAAACAAACCTAAATCGTCTAGAAGTGTAAAATATGCAAAGATAATAAAACCCATATGGGACGATTACATGAAGTTAAGAGGTAAAACAGGAAGCGGAATAATTACCATTCCTTCGGATCCAAATGAATTAGTAAAACAATTAGAGTTACGATTGTATAGCTACAAAGCGGGAAATACGGGTGTAAGGAATGAAATTGTAGGTATGACGGATGAGTTACTAAGACAAAGAGTGATAACCAAAGATGAATATAAAAAATTGATGATCTAATTTAAAAATTGATGATCTAATTAAAAATTGATGATATAGAAATGCTGGTCGTTGCGAGAAGAAGTTATAAAAAAGTACACGTTGTCGGTGGAGCAGGAATATTCGATTCCATTGCAGGATTTCTCAAGAGACTACTGACATCGAATGCAGCCAAACAAATTGCGAGCACAGCTGTCAAAGAGATTGGGAGTGTTGCTAAGGATAAGGCGATCGACGTTGGAAAACGATTACTCAATAAGATACTCCCTAAAGCTCCCGTTCAGCAGCCGATAACTCAGGAAACTAAAGTCATTCTAGCTAGATTACTAGGATCGAATCCAGAAATGACGGGAGGAGCTATTAGAATTCAAGATCTAGTAAAACGCTTAAACGGAGGTGGTTTGAAAATGGCTTAAACATATTTTCTTATTTAAAAATATATGTATAATAAAATGCAATCCGATATTCTAAGATTCACAGAGCAACCATTGATCGATGAAGGTATCGAGCGATACGAATGGCATGAGTACGAACCTGTAGCGAGAACTAACCTTAACAGTTCTGGTGAAATAAGAATAAATATTGAATTACAAGACTTATACAGTCACCCAGCAGAATCGTATCTGCAATTCGACGGAAGACTAATTAAAGCTGATGACACCGCATACGTTAATGCCGATGCAGTTGCTATTACGAATAATGGGCTTATGTATCTATTCAGTCAAATATCCTATCAGTTATCTAATCAAGAAATCGAAACGCTATTTCATCCGGGTCAAGCTACAACGATGCTCGGTTTACTTACGTATCCAAACGATTTTCAGTTGACTCAAGGCTTAAATCAGCTGTGGTATAAAGACACTGGGGCGACTGCTGTTATTGCGGACAACCCCGGCTTTGCCACTAGACAACGCTTTCTCATTCAGAAACCAAACACTAAAGGAATGTTCAGCTTTATTGTTCCGTTGAAGCATATTTTCGGGTTTTGCGATGATTACGACAAGATTATTTACGGCTTTAAACAGACGCTGACTTTAGTTCGTAAAGCCGACGATGATGCAATATTCCGAGATAACGCTGCAGCTGCTGGAAAAGTTGCGATAAACAAAATTTCATGGTTTATTCCACACGTTATTCCTTCCGATATGGAACGAATGCAGTTGTATAAGACGATTGAATCAAAATTAACGTTGCCAGTTGCGTATAGAGCTCGTCAATGCGACACAATAACGGTTCCTCAGTCGACAAGTTTCAGTTGGCGTCTTAGCGTAAAAACATCACCTGAGAAACCTAGATATATCATCGTAGGATTTCAGACGGACCGTAGCGGTAATCAGGAAAGTAATCCGTCGCTATTTAATCACTGCGATCTCAAGAACATATATGTGATGATGAATCAAGAAAGATATCCAGCTGTCGTTGTCTTGCAGGAGCGTGAGTGACCACTTTAGGCAACCAAATTATCGATCATAACCTGTCGTTTCCTAATCAACAATTCTCCAGAGCGTACAGAGACGCGTCCTCCTTTAGTCAAAAATTCTATGGTATGGATAAGTTGATTACCCAAAGCAATATAACACCTGTAGATTATAAAGAATTATACCCGTTGTTCGTGTTCGATGTAAGCAAACAATCCGAGCGTTTGAAATCGTCAGTCGTTGATATTCAGATTAAGGCTCTTTTCAATGCAGCAGTGCCAGCCGACACAGAAGCGTATGCTGTCGTAATTTCAGATAGGTTGCTGCAGTTCCAATCGGATGGGCAGAAAATGAGTGTTGTGTATGGAAAATTGATTTAAAGAATACTTATATATTATGAAGCTACCAGAGCTTAGAATGTTAGCCAAGCATCACGATGTTACAGGCACTTCGCATCTCAACAAACCTCAAATGATAGCTGTATTGATTGAAAAGAATATTCTTCCGACGGACTACAAGTCTGTGTCATATCGACATGACACGCTGGGTAGTATCAGGAAACAACCGAGAAGAGTAGATATTATAGATCGAGAGACTGGCGTTGTTACCTCGTATCCATCGATGTATAAAGCTGCTAAGGCCTATGGTCAGAGTGCTGGTATAATAGCTTATCATAACGGAAATGTCTGGAGAGATAGATACGAAATCAAAGTGTTTGAGAGATAGAATGATTTGCAATTAAAGTGTTCGATAAGTGGATCTTCGATCTCACAGATAAGTGGATCTTCGATCTCACATGTATTAATATTTTTGCGTGGTAAGATAAAATGGATTTAAAGAAAAGTAGTTTAAGAAACATGAACCATGTTGAACACTTGCTCGACTCGCCGGTTCCTGACATTAAGATTCCTACGCTTACACCCACACCTGGTAAGTACAAACCAGTAGCGCCTAAGAGAAAATACAAAAATAGGGTTAGAGCTAAATTAAATGATTTTGCGGATTGGTTACTTAGTTATGTACCTGAACGAGATAATAAAGCAGTTAATGAAAAACTGGAATCATTGAAGTTAACTGTTTCCAGGATATTTGATAAACATAAAATTCGAGAAACAGCGTCAGCTATTAAAGGATTCACCAAGCAATATAGAATAGATGGAATTAATGGAATGGATGCCTCGTCGTTTCTTGATTTCGTCAGACCGCAGGTAGTTAATCTGTTGTCGAGTAATCGCCAGACAAAGACTAATTTAGTTCTTACTTGTACTATGGAACGCGTAGATATGAAATCTGGAATAGTGACTTCTGAGGATATACCATTCGTTTCCAGGGCAGAAGTTATTTTAGAAGCTACCGACTTGAATGAAATATACAGCAGAAAGAAGGATAAAATCATGGAGTCTATTGCTAGTTTTCAGATGCAAGGAAGTAATTGGAGATTTAAAGCTGTTGTAAAATTAGATATAAATACGGTAAAATATACACCCTTGAGAGGTAGTTCTTACATTCCACTTCCCGACTTTTTAGCTAATAAAAAGGCTATTATAAATATGAAAAACGACGACGAAGAATGCTTCAAATGGTGTATCACTAGAGCTTTGAATCCGGTGGATGACCATCCGGAAAAAATAACGAAAGCTTTGAAAGAACAATCGAAAAAACTTAATTGGAGTGGTATTGAGTTTCCAGTTGCTGCTGATGCTAATGTGATAGGTAAATTTGAGAGAAATAATAATATTAGTGTTAATATATTTGGTTACGAAAAACATGTCTATCCGCTTTATCTGTCTAAGTGTGAAAGTAGTATTGATCTTTTGCTTATATCTGATGGAGAAAAAAAACATTATTGCTGGATCAAGAATTTTAACAGATTGATGAGATTTCGGACTAATTCGATGTATTATTGTAAAAGGTGTATGAATGGTTTCACAACGCCAGGAGCGCTTAACAACCATAATGAGTACTGCTCTCAACATAACGCACAAAAAATAGAAATGCCAGAACCAGGAACTATGTTAAGTTTTAAAAATTATAACAATTCTATGAGGGTTCCGTTTATAGTGTACGCAGATTTTGAGTCTTTTGTAAAACCGATCGATACATGCCAACCAAATCCAGAGTTGTCGTACACTAATAAATATCAAAAGCATACTCCTAGCTCCTTTTGTTACCACATAAAATGTTTCGACGATAGTGTATATTCTCAAGATCCTGTGACGTTTACGGCTGAAAGCGAAGATGATGATGTTGGTCAAATGTTTGTAGATAAACTAGAAGAGAATATAAAACAAATATATAATCAATTTAAATTCCCTAAGAAGATGATATTTACAGAAGAGGACAAGAAGTGTTTTGATGGAGCTACTATATGTCATATCTGTGAAAAAACGTTGGGCGAAGACCGAGTGAGAGATCACTGTCATCTTAGCGGTAAATTTAGAGGGGCTGCTCATAACATTTGTAATGTAAACTATAAAGTCCCCAAGTTTTTCCCTGTAGTGTTTCATAATCTTTCCGGGTACGATTGTCATCTGTTCATTAAGAAACTGAGAGGTAATAATGGAGAGAAAATTAATTGCATACCTAATAACGAGGAAAAGTATATATCTTTTAGCAGAGAGGTCGTTGTTGATAAGTTTGTAAATAAAGAGGGAAAAGAGATTACCGTCAAGCGCGAATTGCGCTTTATCGACAGTTTTAAATTTATGGCTTCTAGTCTTGATGCTTTATCGAGGAACCTAAGCAAAGACCAGTGTAAAAATATTAGGAAACGATATACTGGAAAGAAGCTCGATCTTTTGCTAAGAAAAGGCATATATCCTTATGACTACGTCGATTCATTTACTACCTTTAATGAAACCGAACTACCACCAAAATCCGCTTTCTATTCTAAGCTAAATGATTCGAATATTAGCGATGAAGACTACGAGCATGCAAAAACGGTATGGAAGGAATTTGGATGCAAAACATTCAGAGAATATCACGATTTATACAACGTTTCGGATGTTCTGTTGCTTGCCGATGTTTTCGAAAACTTTAGAGATGTGTGTATGAAGAACTATACGCTTGACCCTGCATGGTATTATACATCTCCTGGCTTAGCCTGGGATGCCGCTTTAAAATTGACAGGCGTGAAATTGGAGTTATTGAATGATTATGATATGATTCTGATGCTTAGGCAAGGGATGAGAGGAGGAGTGAGCACAATATCAAATCGTTACGGGAAAGCGAATAATAAATATATGAGCGATTTCAATAGTAACGAAAATTCTACATTTATTACTTACCTGGATGCGAATAATCTATATGGATGGGCTATGATCAAAAATTTACCTACTCACGGGTTCAAATGGATGAACGAAGATGAATTAAATAATTGGAGAAGTATTCCATGCATATTGGAAGTTGATTTGGAATATCCTAAAGAGTTACACGACCTGCATAACGATTTTCCGTTAGCCCCCGAAAGCATTGAGATTAACAAAGTCAAAAAGTTAATTCCAAACTTAAACCATAAAAAGAAGTATGTGCTGCATTACGATAATCTGAAGCTGTATGAGAGCTTGGGTTTGAAAATAACAAAAGTGCATAGAGGTGTACTATTCGAAGAAAGTGATTGGTTGAAAAAGTATATCGATTTAAATACAGCTCTTAGAACGAAAGCTACTAATGACTTTGAGAAAGACTTTTTCAAGTTAATGAATAACAGTGTCTTTGGAAAAACTTGTGAGAACATTGAAAATCGTGTTGATGTAGAGTTAGTGTGTCAAGAGGAGAGGGCTATTGAACTAGCCGCTAAACCTAATTATGAGAGATGTACTATTTTCGATGAAAATCTAATAGCCGTTCACATGAAAAAAACTAAATTGTACTATAATAAACCTATATATCTTGGTATGTGTATATTAGACTTGAGCAAAACGTTGATGTATGAATTTCATTACAATTACATCAAGGATAAATACGGAAATAGAGCTAAATTATTATTTACCGATACAGATTCTTTGACATACGAAATTAAAACTGAAGACTTTTACTCAGATATCGCAGAAGATATTAAAGCTCGATTCGACACGAGTGAATACCCGAGAGATCATCCATCTGGTATTGAGGTTGGAGTAAATAAAAAAGTTATTGGAATGTTCAAGGATGAAACTAGTGGGAAACAGATAAAAGAATTTATCGGGTTGCGAGCAAAGTTGTATTCTTATAAGATGGCTGCTGGAGATGAGCACAAGAAATGTAAAGGTATTAAGAAGAATGTTGTCCAGAAAACTATTACTCACGAAGATTATAAAGACTGTTTATTTACTAAAAAAGAACAACAACGAACGATGAATGTTATTAGATCTTATCATCACGATATTTATACAGAAGAAATTAATAAAGTTGCATTATCTGCAGATGACGACAAACGGGTAATAATGATAGATGGTATTCATACACTAGCATATGGTCACTACTCGTTGAAAATTTTTAATTAATGTTTATATTAAATAAATGAGCGTCAAACAAATCGATGTTTGTGGAGTAGTGCTACCGAATATTGCTTTATCGAATGTGGATCTAATCGAAGCGGCTAAGAAACTAAATATTCCGAATTTTAGAGGCGTTTTCGTGCGAGACGAGCTGCCGAATAAACCTGGACGGAATGAGTGTGGGATATTGAATCTAGATGGTTCTAATGGGGTGGGAAGTCACTGGGTCGCTTTCTTAAAGAGCGATAATGAGAAAATATATTTCGATAGTTACGGCCTTCCTCCCCCTCTGGAACTGATAAAGTATTTACGCCGTCCAGTGTTATATAACAGCGAGCGAATACAACCCGATAACGAAGTATTTTGTGGTCATTTGTGTTTGTATGTCTTAAAGAAGACGATGAACGATGGAATGAATTTCCAAGAAGTTATAAACGGCTTGCATTAAAAATTATTATATATAAATATATATATAAAATGCCTATCGATAAATTTGGTCACACCGCTGCTGGAGGAACATCACGAAGAGTAATCGCTGGAGGTGTTACTCTTAGCCAAGTAAATGCTAATTTTCTTCGATTGGATGGGACAAAT
This sequence comes from Lumbricus rubellus, assembly GCA_945859605.1. Lineage (NCBI taxonomy): Eukaryota > Metazoa > Annelida > Clitellata > Crassiclitellata > Lumbricidae > Lumbricus > Lumbricus rubellus. The sequence goes on along the minus strand of OX243819.1, from coordinate 16,935,047 downwards.
CTGCCGACTGGAAATTTAAAAATGAATGGACATGTGATAAAAGGTCTCCCAGTAACGAATACTTCGACAGCCGGAATGGATGAAGCTTTAAGTAGGGGACAAGCCATTGATTTGATAACGAATCACAACGATTCTCCGTCTAACGATAATCATTTGACGAATAAGAAATACGTTGATGAACAAGTTACAAAGTACGTCGATAAATCTCTGAAAAAGTGTCGTGCTGGGTATATTCCTCCCTTGGAAGCTGATGTAAGTGTAACAGGATTCGTTGCTAGCGCCAGTTCTTGTTTTGCCGGAAGCAAAGCCTACCATGCTTTCACTAATCTCACTGACGATGTTAACGCAGCTTGGGTTTCGGGTGAAGATGAAACTGTTTGGTTACAAATTAAATGTCCTGAGCCAGTTAAAATTTGGAGAATTGCGTTGAAAACCGTATCTGTATCTTATTGGAATTTATCCGCTAGCAATGATGGAGCAGTGTTTGCACACTTACATACATCTTCAACTCCTTCAGAGACTATTCCGACATTTTTTAATATTTCTACTACGGATGCGTATCAATATTACAGAGTTAGAGTACTGGCAAAGGATAACGATCTTCCACGAGGGATTCAGGTAATGCAATTATATGTATACGATGACTAATCTGCATTAAAAATTATTATTATATATAAAATGCCTGTCGATAAATTCGGTCACACCGATGTTGGTTCATCACAAAGAGTAATCGCTGGAGGTGTCACTCTTAGTCAAGTAAATGCTAGTTTTCTTCGATTGGATGGAGCAAACATCGCGACTGGAAATCTAAAAATGGGTGGTCACAAAATTAAAGGACTGCCCACAACGAAGCCTTTGACAGCAGGAATGGATGAGGCCTTAAGTTGGGGTCAAGCCATTGATTTGATAACGAATCACGACGATTCTCCGTCCAACGATAATCATTTGACGAATAAGAAATACGTTGATGAACAAGTTACATTGAAGGTGTCTAAAACTGGTGATACAATGACTGGTGATCTAATCTTAAACGTTGGCTCCGATCGTCTGCGTTCAATGGGTTGTAAGGACTTGAGAGGAGAAAATAAAGAATTCACTATTTTCTTAGGTAGTATACGAAATAAACTACAATGTTCGTTAAACAATCCTATTACATTACAATCGATGGATGGATTTCGTTTTAGAATAAACAATGAAATCATGTTAGAGATGGTTAAGTCACTCGATGGCACTCCTCCGTCTAAAATAAATGTGTATAAGTCCATCTTTATGCATGATGCTTACATTACAGGACTACACGAACCCAACAACGTCAGCGATGCAGCTACGAAGCAGTATGTAGATTCTATCTCAATCGGTCCCGCGCTTAGCATTCATTCTTTAACTTGGCAATTCTTAATCGCTAAAACTCACACAAGAGTTACTTTCGATAGTGTAAGATTCAAAACCGATGGTGTTATAAGTGCGGGAATGACCCGTTTCACTCCCGGTAAAGCCGGATACTATTTCGTTTCGACGTACATAGAATTTGGTAACAGTAGTACCGCTCCTGGTAACGTCTACCTGTATAGAAATGGGGCGAATTACATGCAAATTGCGGGCGGAGGGGGAACGGGAGCTGCGTTTAACAATTCAACCGGTAGTTGCATAATTTTCGTAACCAATACCGATTTTCTCGAGATATTCGCTTATTCGCACATCGCACTAAATATATTAGCTAGAGACTTTTCGGCAGTATTCTTACGACCTTAATTTCCTTGCTGATCGAAATAATAAAAGACTTCCAAAGGGCAGTGGCCAATCCTCTCCCTCATCATCCACTGACCGTGTACTCATCATAGCTGAGTCGGCTAGAGGAACAGAAATCTCGTTACAAATTTCTGCCCCGGCGGGGAATTGAACCCCTGACCTCTTGGTTGACAGTCCAGCGCGCTAACCACTGTACTACCGAGCACCCCCCTCAGGAAATAATAAAAGACCCCCAGAAAATTAAAAAGACTAAGAATTTAACTGGTTTAAACCCTATTTTAACTGGCTTTTTTCTTCAATGAAAAAATCCCAGAAAATCCTTTAGCACCATTTAAACTCATTTATTAGCTAATTGTTTCTTCAATGTAAAACACCCCCAAAGAATTAATTTTACATCTACTTATCGGGTCTGTAGTAGAGATGTTATTTACTTTTAGCGATAAAATATCTCTGTCTCCCCCATTTGTGGTCCCTATCAAATGTTTTAAGATTTTCCAGGTTTCTTTGAGGTTATTGCTATATCTACAAAATTCAGCTGCGTAAAAATTTGATTCAGCCTGTATACGGATTGATTTAAACTTGTTCCTATAGGATACAAATGCGTTTTTGTTTTGCGGGGTTGGGTTTTTGATAAATTTTCGATACAGTCTGGATTTCTTTTTACACGAGTTAAGTAGACCTTGTGACATCCATGGGTTTTTGGGAGAATTTCTTCTGGTAGTTTTACTTTGAGATATTGGAAATGCCTTGTCGTATTCCTGTTTAAACTCATTGAGGAAAGTATCATAAGCCTTATTCGTATCCAGATCCCGACAGGCAACTAAAACTGGCGACCAGTTGATTTTTGCTACTGAGTCCTGGAAAGCGGTTAAGGATTCCTGGGTAATCAACCTGTGGGTTCGAGTTTGGGGCTTGTTTGGGAGTTTTAGTTCATATTCGAACTGAGCCAAAATAGGAAGATGGTCGGATATGTCGCTAATTACAATTGAGCAACAAGATAATTTACGCCATGCATTGGTATAAATATTGTCAATTATAGTGGCGGAATGATCCGTAATTCTGGTTGGTTTGGTTATTATTGGGAGGAAATGGTGCGATAACATACAGTTATACAGGCCTTCAGTGGGTTTGTGGACATTGACTTTTAATAGGTCTGCATTGAAGTCTCCGACGATGAACAAATCCTTAGATTTTTTAGATATTTTACTTATGACAGGTTCTATCTCAGTGGTAAAGTCATCTAAGTTTTGATCAGGAGGTCTGTATATTGCGCCTATTATCGAGGATCCTCGGTTTAGTGGTAAACGGATAAATAATCCTTCAAACGAGCGGGAGGAAGAAGCTTCCCATATATCCGTAAGGACCTCAAAGGAAGCTTCCTGTTTTATTAAGAACCCCACACCGCCACCCCCCGTCTCATCGCCTCTAGATTTACCTATAAATCGATAGCCTGGGACATTAATTAGATCATCTTGGTTTTCTGTTAACCAGGTCTCCGTGAGAGCCAGCACGGTGACAGGTAAAAGTGACAACAGTCAACAGGTCTTTTATTTCATTTAGTTTGTTTAATATGCTACGGACATTCAAGTGCATTATAGAGAGGAGTGTAGTTGAGTGGGTATATTGTGTCGACAGGGTGTGTGGTATGGAATAGGTAGAGTTGTACGTTAGGTCATTGAAGAAGTTGCAGTCAGGGTCAATGTCTGGGCAATTCAGAAGAGATCGGCTATCAGCTTCGTCAGTTAAGAGTTCAAAGGTCTTATTAGGGTTCATAGAGGGAGCGGTAGCGTAGGTTATGGATTGATCAACCGTATCACTCGAGCAAGAAAAGAATTGGCTGTGGTCTAAAGTCGTCGTGAGGGGAGTGGGACTATCATCGTTATTCATGTATACTGGGAGTGTGCACAAAAAAAACTACAATCAAAACTAACAAAACCAAAAAAAATAAGCCTACCTTATCTAACCAGAGACAAGGTGGCCGATCAACGACCAAACGCGTAAAACAATATACAAAGCAGCGAATAGTCTATAGGCTACCAAATCAAGCATCAGTGATCATAGAGGTCGTCATCCTTAGGCCTATTGGGCCTACTCAAATAATGCACATGATGCATAATGATAGGCCTACTAGAGTGAAATGCCTTTAATTTGACACATTAAGTAAACATAAATTACAAATATTTGCTGAGTTAAAAGCTAAGTATTCAAATTCAGTGCATTTATGCTGGCCCATCCTGTATAGATTAAAAAATTATAGCGTAGGATTTCTTGCTCGTTGTAGCCTACCGAATCACGCGGTTTGATGATAGTGAAAATCGAGTTCGTTTGGTAAGTGCAGTGCAGATCACTTGTCATTTCTACTATTATTCACCGTGCTGATAATCTTTGAATTTATCCTCTACAGTACTGTTGCAATGGTTATCTTCTGTTATCTGAACATGCACCTTGGTTAGTTAGTTTTCAGTGAGAACACCAGGCCCGCATTAAGGTGGGTGCTAAGGGTGTTGCAGCACCCGCGGGCCCGCAGTTTTGAGGAGCCTGCACAGGGTCGTACTAAAAAAATATGCAGTATGAGAATTGTGGAAAAATAACTGGGGGGGTTGGCCTATGATAAACTTGAAATTGGGGTATGAAAAACATACTTTAACATGGGGCTCTAAAAAAGACTGGGGGGGGGTTGAACCCCCCCCAACCCCCCCGGCAATTCTCACCCTGAAAATATGAGGTTTGCATCTGTCCTGTTCGGTAAAACTGTGGATCCCATCCCATAGAATCACAGCAAAACAACACATGTAACGTGTATAGGCTTTGTGCAATGGACGTTTTATTGTGAAGAGATCTTTGTTCTAAAACCACTATTGTTGCGTCACTAATTTAACTGGACATGACGATGCTACATTGTTCTATGGACTTCGTATTGTGGCGTCTACAGTACTCCCTTTGTTGCGTCACTACATTCATTATGGATTATGGCTTTAATATCGGACAGTTGCTGCTGACAATTATAGCTCGGCAAACTATTATGACGGCATCTTCTTGGTCTACAACAATATTGTTACGTCGTTAGCTAGCCTATGTATAGTGTTACGTTGCTAGGATAATAGCTAATTCCGTATTATGACGACACAAACATGATTGTTACGTCGTTAGCTTTGCTCATAAACATATTGCTGACTTGCTATAAGGACTATAGTTTTGCTACATGGTCTTTTTGTTAACCGTTAGGATTACGTATTTCCTACAGATATAAAAGATAGAAAAAGGATAAAGACTCACAGGCCAGGTGTTCACCGGTGATCTGCTTTCCGACTGGCTGATCAAGTGCTGCCCTCTGTCGAATCATGATTTAATAATGTGCTCGTATTTTGTTATCTTAATTCTGCTCTATTTTAGTTTTACACTCTACTACAGTGGTTCCCAACCTTTTTAGACTGTGGGGCCACTTTTTCTAAGTTGGAGGTCACGAGGGCCACTTTTTCTTAGTTAAGGGACATCAGGGCATTTGGGGGGGGCCACAATGCTAAAATTTAATTAACTAAAAGCATATAATTTTTTTATATAGGCCTAATTGATTCAAAGTAGAATGCCTGATGTTTATAGACTTCAAAATAAAATAATTGGTAATAGAAAATAATTATATGTTTTATCCTGTCCACAATTTCCAATTTTTTATGTATTTTTGTTAATTCTTTGAGAGATAAGGGTCATTTCTTTCGGCCTGGCGGGCCATTTTGTAAGGCCTCGCGGGCCACTTTTGGCCCGCGGGCCACGGGTTGGGAACCGCTGCTCTACTATAACGGTATAACCGAGCTATGTCTCTAGAATTGATGAGCTTCATCCATTTTTGTGCAAAGTTCACATATTTTCCGTAACAGCATCAAATACTAACCGTCAAAAATAAGGGACAAACGCATTATAATCATCAATTAAGGGTCATAAACACAGAATAAACCAGAGTTCCATGCAAACGAACTTACGAAGCACAAGACTCAGGAGAAAAAGCAGAATACATTGCATACAAAATATAAAGTTACACAGAAATATATGCGCTGGGAAATACAAAACTCGAATTTCCAGACGCAAAAGAAAAGCCAAAATATAAGACACCTGAAGATAAGATACTGTAAAGAGTCTCTGCAAGCAAACCAAAAGCCATAGCAACAGTCTCCATAGCAACAGTCCATTATAATAATTCTCTAGAGGCTTCATAGCATAGCTGGGTAACAAACGAGTTCCCATAGCATCAATCCATTATAACATAGGACCAAATTGCACACAAACCAACATCAAGGTAACATTCTAGAGCAGTGTTGTTCAACCCTTTTGACAACGCAGAGCACCGAAGACTTTTTTCGGGAGGCCAAGAACCACACCGGTGAACTCAAAAGCATAATCTAATGTAAAATTGTTTAATTAATAAGCTGCGTCAAAATTTACCATGTAATAATCATAATGAATGCCAATGTCGTGGGAACTTGACTTGGTGTTGACATTGTCAAATAATAAGCCAAGCTATGAACTTATAGCTATGCAAGTTGGCCTGCAATTTATCCCCTTCATCTTCACAAATTTTTAAAAAAATTCACTAGCCTAGGCGGGCCACTGGAAATCAGCTCACACAGGCAATGGTTGAACAGCACTGAATTAGGAATGTCATAAAATTGTTAGCAGATGACACAAGAAGAAAAAAATCGCATCAAGCACGCAATATAAAGGTGTGAAATGCAAGCACCTTCAGTTTCTTAGCCTAGGGGCATGAGGGTAGACAGTCCTTTTACCTTGTCGTATGATCGCCATACAACAGAATGAACAGTATGCTCAAAATCAAAATTTGCTAGAGGCACACCTGGAAATCTTGGTAACATCTTTTTGCCTTTGCAGAGATTTACTCAAGCCATTAACCTCTATGGTCCAGTGCGCTACCACATGACCATCAAACACACACACACACACACACACACACTATTTAATATGTACAAAGTGTGTTTGATTCATTCATATTTCTGTCAATCAACGTCCAAGTCGTCGAATATCCTAACTTCTGACATGCCTCTATGGATAGCACACATACTAGTGAATCATCATCATCATTATTGTTATTATTATTATCATTAATTATTATAATTATTATTATCAACATTTTTATTATTATTATGCATTTACTAGGCGCAACTATCTAATGATCAAGCATCTCTTATGCACAGAGGAGTTCAGGGTAATGGTAACACTCTCGTACGAAAAGCATAAGATCAGCATGGAATTAATAAACGAAGATTATTATTATCATTCGATCGCATTGAGCAACTGTGAGTGAAGAACTTGTAAAAGGTCACTACAGTGACCATATAACGCAAATGCCAATTAACCCTTTAACGACCAGCTACATATGTATTCAATGCATTTTAGTACATGATGGTTGCTAAATGGTTAAAATAAACCTGTTGTGCAGTAGCTGTCTTTCAAAACAGAGAGTAGTCTAAACATATAAATAATAGCCATTTGATCTATCCATTTCGCTTCTATACTGATAAATCATATGTTTAACAATGCCAATGTTCATTAAAACAAAAATGCCGATAATGATTATGTGATTATAACGCTGCAGCTGATAATGCCTCGAACAAAATGACACACACACATTATGATTAGACGGATTAGATCTGCAAATAAATAAGTACTGGCGGCATCCGGTGATTATGCAACACAACTGATATGCATTAACGTTAAATGTCTAAATGGCTTCAGAAAATCTCACCACACGATAAACGGAACGGCAAAGCAATGGATTCTCAATAATATCCAACAGTTTCCAGGAAAATGCAACATACATACATACATGCATCAAACGATAAATAGATATACATAACGGCAAAATCCAGGGCCGGATCCAGGGGGGCAGCAATCCGGCCATGCCCCCCATTTAGAAATGCCCATGTATCGTGGCCCCGCCCATTTGGTTTCAAGAAGCTTATAATTTGGTGTATTTCCAAGGATCTGGAGGTAATGACTAAAAAAAGGCCATCAACTTTTTTGGAATTTTTGCCTCTCCCCCCGCCCCCCGTCCAAAGTATCTGTATCCGTCCTTGGCAAAATCAACCCTTCACACAATAAATTTCGTTCTTGTTCAAGATCCGGGGCAGATTCATATTCCCAAGGCAGCTACTCCTTACTTATATTCACATCTCAGAAACTTCAGTGATATCTCACAAGTATAATAATTTTCATATGTATATTTTTCATATGTATCAGGTAAATACAGTAATCCAATAGTTTATGTAGGGAAATTCAATCTTTCTAATGTAATTCAATCCCTTGAAGCAATACCATACAATGTGGTCGTAAATAGTTACCTGTACAATGTACATTCACAAAAGAGAAATAACTAAATACATCCAATCTGTCTAAATACAAGTATACACATTTGCACAATAATAAATAAATAATCGGATCATTAATATATCAATACTTAACCACAAGAGTATATATACTTGCAATACTTAACCACACGAATAACTATATTTTAATCGAAATAGGATAGCACAAATGACAAGCAGTAAACAAAATTATAAATTATTCAAAAAAAATCTCAAATTGAACTGCAATGCCCATAAGCATTTTCAGACATTCCACTACCAACCACAAGAACACAAACTCAAGATAATCTCTGGATGCATAGATCTTCCCTTGTAAGTATAAAACCATCTCCCTCCAGTTCTGACTAGATCCACATCTACCAGACTTTAGTCTATCATTAAACGCTGATAACTTGCTACTCTGATATGTATATTGCACTAATTTATGAACTTAAAGCACCTTATAACACCTTAACCCTTTCCTGCCGGACTGGGTCACCCGTGACCCGATTAACAGGATAGGTATCAAAACAATTCCGGCTGGGAAGGCTTAAAGCATGAAAATCACATCAAAGCGATGAATAAACCTGAAAAGTGAAATATTTAGATATTCCGCCGTAGCTTGAAAAGTTCCCAAACTCTATCCAAAGTCTGAAAGCAAGCTCAGACCCAAAACTCGAATTTCTTCTAAGGCCAGAATAAAACGCGAACCATAGCTTAGCTTAACAATAAACTCAGACTCTTTCCAAAGTCTGGAAGAGAAAAAAAACAAACTCAGACATCAATCCTCACAACAATAAAAACTTGGACTTCAGAACAAAAGTATCAGCTTAAAACGACTGAACAAAGAATAATTTCTTAACCAGCAACAGCGCAGGGTGATGTCAACAGAGGCAAGTGAAATGCCCCCAGTCAACTCAGAACTTTAGTCTTCAACAAAGTTGGCTCACTGATGCCATGAACACCTGAGTTGGTTTAGCCCTGAGCCTTACCCAAAACACAAACTAAGTTATAACAAAATACACTTAACTGCAAATCAGTGCAAACAGCAAAACATGTTTCTAGTAATATTTGCGTACAATGTAAACAGATTTCAACATAATGCCTCTAGATATGAAGGTAACTCCTCAGCAGTCTATCCTCCAACACAACCTCACCATTATACATTCTAACAAAAAAACCTGTTTCCCATTTTCAGACCGTGAAGGAATTAATGCATGCATGAGCGCTCCAATCAGAAAATTTTTAACAATAATAAATCATAACTGTAGTCATCATCATTCATCACACACACCAATCGTAACCTGTAATTCACCATGAATATACATTACTACCTTTCCACTTGCTGCTGTTCTTGATATACTTGTGTTTTGGTAGATATAGATAGCTCATTTTAAACATTAACAAGAGATTTCAGAGACCTTTAACATGGGAACAAAAACATGTTAGGAAACTTAATACTTACACTACAAATGCATAAAAATGAATGGGTTGCTTTGCACCTGACCATCTAATTCAGCTATTTAGATCTTGAAGGGGCGCTATATAAATTTGTGATTGATTGATTGATAAGTAACGGTTCAATCAACATGCACACAATACACAACAAAAACTGCAACCGTCAATTGCAGAAAATCTTAACCATAATTACCAAATAAATAAATAAACGTTTACAGAACACAACTCCAACTTGAGCACTGTGCTTAACCCTTTAATGCCGTAGGGTATAGGATTTCCCATACCATTTACTACCATCTCGGCATTAAAGGGTTAAAAAGAATTCGAAAAATGGCAAGAGCAGCGAATGGACGAGATGCAAAACTGGCCACTGCTGGACGACGATAACTTCTCCACCATTCATTCAATCCACACGACATCATCAGTTGTCATCACTCCAGTTGGTTACTTCCTCCTCATCATCGTCGTCATCTTCAGAATCGTTTTCTTCCAGAACCTTGCGTCTCATCTCGAACGCAGCTTCCATTATCGACTGGACGTCAAGGTGACCTTGAGACGAAGGCATCTTCTGCCGGTGTGCCGTCTTCAGCCTCCGCTCCTCCACCTTCCGCAGCTGGATACCTGGTTAAAACGAACAAAAAAAAAATCTACAATTGATTCTATGTCTACAACTGATTGCCTTGTGTATACTGTCAATCTTGCCAACAACTGATTGCTTTGTGTGTGTCAATCTCGCCAACAACTGATTGTCTTGTGTATACTGTCAATCTTGCCAACAACTGATTGCCTTGTGTATGTCAATCTTGCCAACAACTGATTGCCTTGTGCATATCAATCTTGCCATGAAACAAAACCAGGTTTTGTGTGTGTGTTGCACTGTGGTGTAGGTGTACACAATGAGTCCTTGATCAGATGGTATATAAACACCGAGATACATACATGCAAGAGCATAGACACACAAACTGTACATAAATATACAAACCTACATTCGCACTAACAAATACTAATTTTTAAATACATCAACTTTTCTTTTCTCAACCGGTGAAATTCGTGTCTGCAACTCAAAGCAATCATCACATTCTAGCAACGAGAACTAGACGACATGGTCCAAAAAATTTACACACAACCATTCTGGAATAACAAATCACCTGGAGTATGTAACCACTAGCAGTCAATTGATTTAAAAGTTTTAGGACTTAAACTAAAAGTTTCTTCAAGTGTTTTCAAGTGAGGGAGTGAACCTGTGATAGCACTCATGATTGCAAAACTAAAATCACTTATAGAATTTAAAATAAATAAATAATAATAATAATAATAATAACAATACTAAATAATAATAATAATAACACCAACAATGATAATAGTAATGATAATGATAGTAATAGCAATAACATGCTAGCTCTATATCTTCATATGGATATGCATGCACATTGCACCTACAGTGCAATAAAAAACCACACACACCATTGTTCCAAAACAACGCCTCTTGGTTCCGAACTAATTACCTTTCTTAATCGCAGCAAGCAAGTCCGATCGATGATCTCTGTCACCTTCCGTATCATTTCCATCGGCCGTCTGTCCAACATCCTCCTCCGCATTCTCACCAACCACACTTCCATCCCCACCTTGGAAGTACTTGTCAACAACACCACGACTGTTGAAACCGACCGACGCCTCGTCTCTGACCACAAAATCTGCATCGTAAAGCGGGGGAGGAGGAGGCAGAAGGGGTGAGCCAGGAATGGGGCAGCCGCTCGGAGGGTAGTCCAAGACCGGCGATGGAATCGGAGGTGGGCTTGGCATCGGTTCGTAGCTCTGAGGTAGTTCCGCTGGAGGCGTCAAAGGCGGCGGCGGGAGATCCATGCTGTCCCTCGCACGGCTTCTCGGACTGTCGTGCTCGTGAGGTCGCTGCTGTCGGATCCCAAAATTCTCGTGATCGACCGACCGATCCAGAGTCGCCGCCGACATCTGCTGACCAGCGATCGAATAGTTTCGATCGCCGTCGGACGAACGATCAAGCGGTAGCGTTGCGTTTGGCGGAAGCGGCGGTCCGTCCCAGTAAAGATTCCGATCAGGATTGTTCGTCCGGTTTGACTGCCGGACCCCAGACGATGGAGGATGCGGTGGCGATCCGGACGGTCGGTCACCAGATGGCAGCATCTGGCGGACGTGTCGACTCGGCGATGCGTGATCTTTGATCCGATCGTCCCTCATCTCAAACGACGTCGAGCCGTTGGGGTAGACGAACTGACGTGGGGAGGCAGGGCCCGGCGAGCTTTGGTGACTGCTAGTAATGGAAGCACGATCGTATCTGCCCTGCGATGATCCTCTCTGCACCTTTGGAAGACTACCGATCGTTTTCTTGCTGGGAGATGACACCTGCGGTGGCTTCCTCTGGTCTGCAGTGGACACTGTATGCGCTCGTTGTAGTAATCGGTCTGCTGATTCTGGTCTCTGGAGCGTGAGTTGGTCTTTGCTCGTGTCGTGCTGGAGTTTCGGCTGTCGCAATGTTGCAGCTTCTTTCGTTGGCCTCTAGCAAAAGATACGATATGCGATACGGATAAAAGAAACCAAGAAACAGACAATGACATCGTACAAAACTAACTAAACACTACACAGCATCAAGGTGCTCAAAAAGATGCTCTGTATGCATGTACAATTGTACATGGCATATGTAACTGGCAATTTATATAGACCCCCCCTCTTAGGAACCTCACAAAAGCAATATAAAACCAAATGCAGTAAGAATTCCAGCATTTGAAAGCCAAGGCAAAATAGAATTTTGAGCTGATTTCTGAAGAAAAGATGTTAAGAGTCTACTAAATAAATGCAAAAGTAGGTCTCCTTGAGTTCTTGGTTACACTACAGATGCAAATTCAGATACAAGGCAGTTGCAGAACTCGAACGAAAAATTCAATTCAGTCTTGGAACATGATGTAATCATAATTCAACCTCGTCATATTTTGTCATATCATCATCATCATCATCATCATCATCATCAAGAACCAAGGGACCAGTGCCCGTAGGGGCCCGCTGCCATCCTCGTTAACTGGCAATAGGCTTCAAGCGTGTTTTCTTTTTACTGTCAGCGTATCGCCACACATCTGACAAAACCTTTTTGCGGAATTGGTTTTTTCATATACAGCTCACAAAACATATTTACAAGAATTCTGTTCCTTCGGAATGAACAGGCACACAATCAGATGGAAAAACAAATGGAGAGATCCTTACCATGGTACGTCCCTTGCGATGCTTGTGCTTCTTGACCTGGTTTTCTGCATCTTTCGTAATCTCCAGACTCCACAGCTCAAAGAAATAACCAGGGTCCGTGTAGAACTTGAGGCTATCTTTGCCATCATCTCTGTTTAAAGTAAAGTAATATAATAGAATACAATGCAATATTATGCAATGCTATGCAATACAATGAAATGCAGTGAAGTAAAGTGTTGCTCTTAACAGACTACACTTACTTACTTACTTACTTACATAGCACACACTTTTCACAAAGAACAGCTGTCCTGGTGCATTACCTGCTCAAACCGGCCAAAGCCACCTTCTACCACCTGCACCCATAGCCATGCAAACCATCAGGCAGATGGCATGATAAGGAAAACTTTTCTCATTAGGATGATAGCACTTGATAGGCCCATACGATTTTTTTATTTAATATAACATACCCGTATATGTTGCTTAATATTCAAATGTCTTGATCAATTAAATGGATTGTGTACGTTTATTACCATGCACACCAAATTGCAGACAGCGATTAGTCAATTGAATAATATCATCTTATCTTGATCCTCTTGAATTTAAGTCTGGTTACGCTACAGAAAGAGTTGAGCATGGTGCAGATATGCACAAGGTGATGCTTGTGCAGCAGTGCATACAGACACAGTAAATTACACAGCTATTAACCATTCATCATAACACACACATGCGCATGCGCATGCGTAGGCACATGCACAGACACACATGGTGATTCTGTCAAATATCGCTTCAACACTTAAAATGGTGCACAGTAGGAAAACAAAAAACTCAGTAGGCAAAAAATTAAACTGTGTTGCCCATGAACCAAACAGAAAAAAATGTCTTTTATTTGACTTATACAGCAACCTCATTTCTAAGAAACTTTTAACAGTAGATCTCGAAGCTGAGACCGAACTGCAGACATGACAACAGTGTTGACGAACAACTGCATATTCTAGAGTGCAACTTACCGATATGCGTTAAGGATGCGAAGAGAAGGAGCTGGCTCAACCCAGCGGTAGACTTCAGCGATGGCATGAGGTCTTGTGTTAACGCCAATGATCTGGTTTTCCTTCATGACGGAACTCTTGAACGGTTTCCTCATGTTTATGTCGTGTAACGAAACTAAAATCCACATGATGACAGTCATTCAGTCATCATCATCATCTTTCAATTATCATCGTAACTGTCACTAGCATCACATAATATTATTGCGTTAGACTTCATGCTGTACTTTAATGTGTTGTAACTTTCGTCATTAACATTGTAAAATGTGTGCGTGCAACTGTGCATGCATGCGTGCAACTGTACATAGAAATTACACCAATGTTTGTGCATGTCTGAACGCATGTACATATGTATGTATGAAAGCATGTGTGCATTATGTATAAATCCATGCGTATAATTATGTGGATGTTGTGTATGCATGTATGTATCTGCTGAGCCTTGTGGCTAGACATTGGGCTTTACATACCCTTGCTGTGCTACTGGGAAAGTTAGGGGAACTAAACATTCTTACATTTTATTCTTTCTTACAGTCTCTGGCACTATTCAGCTGGTCCCATGGATCACAACTGTGAGAAATCACAATTCCAGAATTTGATTTTGTTTAAAAATCACCAGTGAATTTATGAATGCCTTGTGAACCACTGTGCGTTTGCTGGCACTCTAATGAAGTATATTTTTTCTTACTTCCTTATAATGTAAATGGCACAACAGAAGTTTCCAGCATGAATTTAACTGGTACATGCATGAAAACAAGAAAATTCCCAAGCAGTCAGAACCAGCTTGTGCATTCACACATCAGTTCGGTAGCCATGTTTTAGAACCCTCATGAGTTCCTATGACCAACAGCACAATCAAATGCAAATAAGCATACATAGTACATACAATGTCATACATATTATACATACCCTCCTCCACAGTTGGATTGAGCCTAACAATTTTCATCTTGAGATGCTCAATTCGCTCATTCAATTGACTCGTTCGGTACAGAATGCAGCATGTCTCTCGATGCAGCTCGCCAAACAGGTCTTCTGAATGCTTGCTCAACGAGCTCAGCTGGAAGATGACATGAGCAAGGGTGCTGTTCGAGATGAACTCCAACTCGTTTGAGGTGTTTGGCGGTACAATTCTTCGGCTCACATTTTTTGGCTCGATAGTACGCTTCAGGACCGGCATTCTGTGAATACTGAAAAGAATATTTATCATCAAAACTCAACAGCCGGATCATACGAGCCTGTGAAAATTTGAAAATGCAACCTCCAGCTGATAGACTATGCACATAGCACACTGAGAAGACACTTTCAAGTCAAAGATCACAATATTTCTTTTCAAGATTTCCGTCGTCTATCGACAATCACAATGATAACAAGCTATGCCAAAGATCTGAGCAGAAGTGATGCAACTAAAGCATTTTATGTAACTACATATAACAGTTAAAATACGTGGAAGGACGCTGTTGAGGTGACGATGAACAGAGGAGAATGGAGAAGCTACCTTGCCAAATATGCAGTCCTGCACGGGAAGGAAAAACTAAGGTAAGGCTAAGGTAAATAACATTTTATTTTTCACCTCTGCTATCTACGACACACATTTGAAATCAATTAAAAGCTTTACTCTTCTGCAAATAAGCAATGAAAGGTTATCAGACACGTCGTCGCTATAACCGTGCCTCCTCCACTTAGCTTCTTCTCTTTGTAGATTAGGTCTGTGTTCCGAATTCTCATCCAACGGAAGGTTCTCATCCTTGGTTGGTGCCTGTGAGCACACCCCCTCCTTTACATCGCAGACTCCCACCGCAGCGTTCTAATAATTTTCGTGCAACGCCGCATTAAAATTTATGGAAGAAAAATGCCCACCCTTGATGCTTACATTTATTTAACGTGTCGCTCTAAATATTTAATTGAAAACAGAAGAAAAACAAAATACGATACATGGCCATTAGCGCCACAGATCACATATTCACAAAGATTCCTTCTGTGATCAGCGTTGCCACTCTAAAAAATGGAAAAACCCAAGTTGGAGGGTCGAAAAAACCCAAGAAAACCCAAGTTGCCCAAATCTTTGAAAAATGTACATAATTTCCCGTGCGAAAAATTTTGACGACCTTTTTTAGTCATCCGGGACCAAAAAATCTTTCAATTTCTCGTCTCGTCCAAACATTCTGATGACCTTTTTTAGTCATTCCGCCAAAATTTCTCCAAAATATCCACAATTTCCCGATTTTCTTAGTCGAAAGAAAAAACCCAAGCAAAAAACCCAAGTTTTTTCCGAAAAAACCCCATTTTTCAAGTTCGGAGATAGAAAAAACCCAAGATTTTGTCCAGAAAAAAACCCAAGCAAAAAACCCAAGTTCTTCTCAAAAAAACCCCATTTCCCAAGTTCGGATCGAAAAACCCAAGATCTTGTGAAAAAACCCAAGGAGTGGCAACGCTGTCTGTGATGAAGTAATTTACATCAACGTTATATAGTAAGTAAGTAAGTAAAATATTAAGAATTTACTGTCAGTCAAAAAAACATCAGCACTCGCGTCCCCTAAGTGAACAAGCTGTCAATCGGCAGAATGAGCAGGTGTGAATAAACTGGATGAGTGCACATCGGTAATAGCGAAAGGATTTACAGTTATACGCTAAGGCTGAGAAAATGCAGTTGTTAACTGGTCTCATATTTTTTCTGCCCACGTCTGGTTCACCTGCTTTGATCTAACTTCCAGCAAGGATAAACTGGGAAATGGTTGCCTCATGCACGTGCTAGGAAGGTGTAAGTTAGTAACATCCAGCCGAAGTGATAATGGAGTACCACGGCGGCGACGATGACGACGACGACGACGATGATGACGATGACGACGACGAGGATGATGGGTTATTGACATTTTGGCGGATGCAGTACTAGAAGAGAACTCGCGTCGGGCTATTAAGGTCTTGTTTTTGACTTAAATGTTAACTTATGGATTTCCTAGGAAGTTTCCAATCTTGTAGTAAGAAACTGAACATTTAGGCGGCCCTAAATGTACATTAAATAGCCTGCATGAATCCTCTGTCAACATTCACGTATGGGCAATAGATGGGACCTTAGAATATTATCATGGGTCTGATTAAGGCCTAGGCATACTATAGGCTACTGGCAAGGTTATAAACTTATTATGCCAAACCTCATTTCACAGATTGTGGAACGTCTCGGTCGTGTTTACATAGGCCTAGCTTTAGACATGTTACTTCATCTACTAGCTTAATTTAGCCGTTACCGTGAAGGCTTCATGCTGTGGCTGGTATTCTGGCCTCTACCGATGCAATGCACACTGCACAGGTCTACCGTATATAAGTGGGTGCCCTGTTGTAGACATTATAATAGTTGCCAGAGGATCAGAAGGGGCGGTTGAGACTTTCCTCATTTTTAAACACTTGTCCGTGCATTCACAATCAACAAATCATTTAACTAATACCGACCATTCATTGCAATCCCCAGTATTTTCCAGCATTTTAGCATAAAATTTTTTTTCAAATATATGCTGTTCATCAGTCACCTTAAGATCCAATGGGCCCCGATCTAGCGCACTTGTTCCTTCGGGGTTGCCTACTTTTTCCAATTAATCTGTAATATTCTTTTGTCCAAATTTTTTCTATGAATAGCTGATTCTGTTGATTTATATTATTGTTTGACACTTTGTATTACCGGGATCAGTATATTAATTTGAAATTGATTTGATTAAGTATTGCTTTAGGAATGCCGAGATTACCGTTACTCCACTGAAAATTTATAGTTAATTTGTTCAAAACTCGGTGAAGCTATAATCACTCACCATCAGTCCATCACGCTCCTCCAGCCACCTTAGGCTTTTCATCTGACATTGAAGGACTTCACTTCTTCAAGAACTCGTACCCTGTCTCACCTTATCCTCCATCTTCCAATTCCCGACCCAGACAACACTCACCTTTGTTGGCTTGTTGCTGCTCCGCCCCCTCTGATCCTCTGGCAACCAGACTCGAACCTTCTTTGAATTACTCTTGTGTACAACCCTTTTGACTCAATGCAGCACTCATGAATGAGCTAGCTGGTGCCCCGCACTTGCTTTGAATGGTGCTGTAGCAGTCTGGAGATTATGTTTTGGTGGCTCTTATCATTATGTTTTGTGATAATGGCATTAAATCCGTTAATTTTATGCACTTTTGTTCATCTCTACAAGAAAAAACAATATTTAATAGTTATTATTGAGGCTGATGCTTGGTATGAATTTTCAGTCCAGTAATACAATATGGACATAAGCATTTCGTGCACTCTGAACAACCTTACATGGTCTCTTTACGTTTCTTTGGCATCCCGTATGGTCCAGTGAACACATTTCACAGTGACCTGAAAGAATTACATTTATCTGTGTTGTAGGGTTACATTACTCTGTGTCCCATTAATCAGTCTGGCAAAGTACAGGTGGAGGAGCGTGTACCTCTCATCAGTTAATGCTTTTGCTCTAATGGTCTCGCTTCAATGCTTTGGCCATTAAACCCAGATGAATTAATCATGTCTTGATCGTGTCACCACCTACATTATTGCTCTTTTCTTGTGCCAAAAATAAATCTTGCTGGCAATGCTGTTCTGCTATCAAAAGCTGTCAAAACACTTGGTTGACTCTGGACAGTATTCAAACTTAGACCCTACATTACACGCTGCTTCAAATATTGTTTCTATCATATCAGGGCAATACATCACATAATGTCTGCTGCTAGCAACGGCCATTGCCTGTTCTCGTGGCTGCTCTTGACTCGGTCGTACCAACTCAGGTTTAAGTGGAATCTCATACCTTGAACTTGACAACCTTCAACAGATACACATTTTCTGTATCACTCGATGCTGCATGCATCTCGTGTTGCAAACATCTTAATCCTACTCAGGCAGTTGCAGTGGCTATCTCTAGAATTCATAATAAGATTTAAACTGACAGTCAGCCTGCAAATTCGTTACAACAAGCATGCCTATCCAGGAGGGCTTAAAGTGTGGCAGGACGGTCATGGACGGCGTCCTGGCACTTATTTTCAAATCTCTATGCCGTCCTGCCACTTATTTGGCCAGCACACCTGAAAATGTAAGGGACGTCCTGGCACTTCTTTTGGAAAGGTAAGGGGCGTCCACTGCCGTCCAGGCACTTCTTTTTTTACATTTTTAGCATTGTGCCTACTGCCTATCTATCTTCACTTTCTTCAGTGCCTAGTATCTCATTGCTTCCTTGCCTTCAGTGTGAGATCTTTGAGTATGGGTGTTTTGGTTGAGCCATAACACAGAAATGTCATGGGTTTCATACCTGCCATGTTGCTGCCCTAAGGAGTGGAATTGACTGCTAATGTTCTCCATTGCTCAGACTATATTCATTCTTCTGCATAACGTCTCAAAACTCACTACTTTTTCACTGATGTTTAAACATCTGGATGTCTAACTGTTTTTCGTCAGGTGACTGACTTAACTTTACTCGGATTCACATTTTTGTGACTTTTGAGTGTGATAAAAATGTTCATTATAAAATTAAGACTATGTCCTGGTATTCTGCAAATTTCGACTTGGTTGCAAGCCCCTACCCGTGAATGGCATACCAAGAGGTGCCCCACTATTTAGGCCACCCACTCTGGCTCACCTACTCATTTAGACCCTCTACGGTAATAAAACTTGCTGTATGGCTGATCTATGCTTTCACGCTTGCAACATCTAAATAGCAGGCGGACTTAGTGGCCTAGATATTTCATTGGCATGTGTTGTCAGATCTTTTGTGCATTGATTTATACCTGGTAGGACGACAGTAGTCTCAACTTCTGGCTGCAAGGGGCAATCGCCACATTCATTGCATTGAATACGCATTCACGCTTGTCAAGGAATCAAAGGAGCAGACGATATTTATGAGTTAGTAGTATCTGGGACTCATTCTTCTTCACATGCAGACCTGGCTTGGCTTGAAGCTTGTCAAAATGAAGAGCTGCACTGTCGTCAACATTAAACTCACAGGCACAGCACAGGAACAGTTTACGAGTTAGGTTGAAACGGCACACAGAGTCGTCAGATTTTGTCGAAAGTGTTCTGGATTCACTTTTTTCGTGTGTTTTGTATTTTCTTCTTGATGGGTACGGAAGGAAATGTCGAAGAAAGAATGACAACGTCAGAGTATCTGGCTCAGCTGCTCAAAGACAAGAAACAACTCCAGTCATTTCCAAATGCCTTCGTCCATTTGGAGCGAATACTGGATGATGGTAAGTACTCTGTAGGCAAGTACATATTTTGCATACTGTGATTAAGCGCATGGGCGCCCGCACATAGAGGCAAGGGGGGCACTTGCCCCCCCCTGGAAAACTGAAAGTTAATTTTTTAATTACTACTTTTGGATTTCAAAAAAATTTCTTCCCATTGAAGCACCAATGATATGAACAATGCACACAGTGAAAGTCTGAAATCTATGTTTATAAATCTCTGTAGAACTTAACACGCTCTCAATTTTCTGCCTTGTATTATCAACATTCTTGTTAAAAGCTGGAAAATGACAATAATTGGCTGTTAACCCTCGGCAATTGTGAATAATCTGGAGCTGTGCGATCGGCTTTCGAGTGACGCTTTAGAAGTTTAGAAATTATTATTACAATATTATAGAAGTAGGCCTAGCTAGAAGAACACTTGCACCTTGAAAACTGACACCTATTGTTGTGTTCATTTATTCATTCATTTAATGGACTTATAATATTACAGTGCCGCTTCAGCCTTCAGGAATCCACTTTTAACATCTAGGTCTACTTTTGATCTCTAACAAATTTCTTCACATTATAGAAACCATATTAAAGCTGATACACAAAATGAAACTGAAACATTTGCATTAAGAAACCTCATTGAAAAATACTTGTGTTCTTAATTTCCAGCTTTGCATTTTTCAAGCTCTTGCTACTAAAACATTTACGGTAACTGTGATGATCGAAAAATTTTGCCCCCCCCTGCAAAAATTTCTGCGGGCGCCCATGATTAAGCGGTTAAGTTTGCATACGTACATTTACGTTTTTATGTACTGGTGTGGGGAATGTGGGCCCCATATGTATATTTTTATTATGATTTAAAATTGCATTTTTTCCAGACAAATTTATGTTGCCTGTGCTAATAAAGATCACATTTTCGACTTATGTTTCAATAATGATATTATTTATTGTAATTACACATTTTATTAAACGGTATCACTATCTAATGGCGTAGCAATTGACAGTTGTTGAGAAACTGTGAGTGAAAGACTTGCTTGAGGTCCTTGCACACTATCTATCTCAGATATAAATGCAATACCATACGATACAAGGCCCAACCAATCTTCCACCGTGTACTGCACTTACTGGCAATGCAGCAGAGACAAATTAAATTGGATTTTTTAAGTTGTAAACTTGTAAAGTTCACTCAGCTGGAACTTACCATGTCTTCCCAGGTTGTGCTGACTACTTTTATGAGCTCATTCAATGGTAGTTGACTCCATTCTTTTATTGGGTACATAAAACCAGGGCTTAAAGTGTGGCAGGACGGTCATGAACGGCATTCTTGCACTAATTTTAAAATCTGAATGCCGTTCTGCCACTTATTGGCCAGCACAGCCTGAAAAGGTATGGGCGTCCCTGCTCTTCTTTTGGAAAGGTAAGGAAGGTAAGGAGCGTCCAGGCACTTCTTTTCCCTCACTTTAGGCACTGCATAAAAACAATATGCACTTGTGTGGTACAATACATGCTATACTGCCAAGTCTTCCATTTTGCGAAGCTTGTTACTTGAATGTAATATGAATGTGTTGTAGAGATAAGAAGGGTGCGTGGAAACGTGTTCTGCATTTCGGGCTCTGAATCCCTGCATCTGCCTGAACCACTTGGTCCAGCTGTCACACTGTGCGAAAAAATTATCATTCCAACCAGGGAATTCCCAGAGGTAAGTGAGATGTTGGCTGCTGTTGAGACAGTTCAGCGTGTTAGCAGTTATTGATATATTGCTGAACTAGTTGGCTGTTAGTGTGACTTTCTGGGGTTTGTTGTTTGGGGGAATGTCCTGGCGGGGATAGTTGTTTGTGATATTCCTTGGAGTTAGTTCGTAATCGTAATCGTAAATTCCTGATTTCTAAAGTGCCTCTAGAAAGCCAAGCGCGGGGTATCGGCTTATTCACAAGCGCTGCGTTGAGTCAAAAGGGTTATCCATAAGAGTAGTCCATGGTGGTCCGGGTCGAGTTTAGTTGTTTTTGGGGTGCCTTGGGGTTAGTTGTTTGTGGGATGTCTTGGGGTTAGTTGTTTGTGGGATGCCTTGGGGTTAGTTGTTTGTGGGATGTCTTGGGGTTAGTTGTTTGTGGGATGCCTTGGGGTTAGTTGTTTGTGGGATGTCTTGGGGTTAGTTGTTTGTGGGATGTCTTGGGGTTAGTTGTTTGTGGGATGCCTTGGGGTTAGTTGTTTGTGGGATGCCTTGGGGTTAGTTGTTTGTGGGATGCCTTGGGGTTAGTTGTTTGTGGGATGTCTTGGGGTTAGTTGTTTGTGGGATGCCTTGGGGTTAGTTGTTTGTGGGATGTCTTGGGGTTAGTTGTTTGTGGGATGTCTTGGGGTTAGTTGTTTGTGGGATGCCTTGGGGTTAGTTGTTTGTGGGATGTATTTGGCTTAATTGTTAGTGGGATGTTCTGTGGTTAGTTTTTGTTTGGGGATGTCCCATGGTTAGCTGTTAGTGGTATATTTATAATTAGCTATTATTGGAATGTTGTGTTGTTGGCTGTTAGTTTGGTGTGAGCTGTTATATTTTTCTTCTTAGCTGTTAGTAGGAAATGCACTGTTAGATGCATTTTTACTCTGCATTATTTTAATAGTCTATATTCTATTCGCAAGATTCAATCTGTGGGGATTTTAGTACCGGTAATTACCATTAGGAAGAGCTTGTCCGTTTCAGAAATGCTGCCTTCTACCTACAAATCTGCGATTTCTTTGCTAACATTCTGTTGATTGTAGGTCAAAATCTGTACAATATTTTGAAACATCCGAAACCCTGAATATTTCAAAATTTATGTATCTATATTAGCAATTACTGGAAGTTATAATAATAAACCATGGTGGGTGAAACTGTCAGATACAGAACACTATGTAGAAACTTCATAAGGGCCTCATCGTCAGGAAACTGATGGAAGAGCAGAAAGAAGAAGAAGATAATCATAAAATTATAATAACAATAATGAGAATAAAAATACGAGATAATAAAAAATAATAAAAATTAAAAAATATTATTTTCTACTGTTGTCAGTTTAACTTCATCGGCCGATTGCTGGGTCCACGGGGAATGACCGCGAAGCAACTGGAGCTCGACACAGGATGTAAGATACTCGTTCGAGGTCAAGGGTCAATGCGTGATAAACAGAAGGTAGGAATTGTTCGACTGCTGGGAAAATTTTATAGTTATTTTAAACTTTGGTAAATTTCAAAGATGCTGGTGTATGTATTCAACAGATTTCGACATGATTATACTGTGTGACATTGGAAAATCATCAGTGTGCATTCAGCGTAGATTAATTGAGAGCAAAAAGTTGGGTGCAGAGAAGATATTTTGCCAAACTAGAATGCATATTTGTTTGTGCACTTGTTATAAAGCCCCTTCAAGATTACTACTCAGAAGCGCTCTTGACTAAAGCGCGGACACTGAATCGGAGTTTCATGCCGAAGCGCTGAGCAATTGCGAGTGAAGGACTTGCCCAAGATCCCGGCGGCTTGAGGTGGATTCGAACTTGCAACCCTCCTGCTGCAATCCAGCGAACATATCGGCTACACCACCATGCACGAAAATGCATTTGCTCTGCCACTGTTTGTTCTTAGTTACAATTATTGTCTACATTCCATTGTCTTTCAATTCGATTTAGAATTCTGTTAATTGTTACATGTGACCATTTAAATGCCTACACACAAAACGCATGTAAATATTATCACTGTTGTTACAAATTAGCAACTTCTATAGTGCCAATGTATAAAGCGCATGGCTGATGGTGCACAAAAGCCAAGCTGTTATCAGGCCAAAATTCTGTGAATCACTCTGCCAAGAGAAGAGAGAGAAACAGACAGAGACAGAAATGTTTCAAAGTAGATAACACAGGTGAACAAACAAAGAGGAACAAACAGGTGCATGAAGGAATATCAAAAGTTTAATATGATATAATGCCCTGATGTTCTTGGCAAACATTTTGTAAACGATGGCAGTTTGCTCCATCCACATAAGATACTGATCTGATCAAAGATTCACATTACCGGTATGTAACTTCATTGATCATTGTGGCTTTTTTGTTACAACTTTCATGTCATAGGTAGAAGAAAACTTTCCAGTATGACAACACAGCGTGGCATTATTTTTGTCTAATTTGAGTGGAGTTTATTATCTCTTGAACTACAAGGACACAGCTACTAATTCTTGATTCGCTATTACAAGTGGCGTATATACTGATTTAACGCCGTGGTGGGTCCAGATCTCTGGAATGCCCTCCCTGTGGAATGCCCTCCCTGTGGCTCTCCTTTCGCTTCCCTGTGACTCTGCTTGCTCTTTCTATCATCTTCTTAAGACTTTTCTTTTTGAGGAAGCCTGGGTTGGGAGAGCCTCTGAGTAGATATTTTGAAGTGGTGCTATATAAATTTACGTGATTGATTGATTGATTGGTATCGGCTGCAAACATCATGAATTTGAATTCAGTATAAGTTGCTGATTAACTACCCGAACATAAATCAAGTTTGAGATAGTTTGACACGTGCTGCAGTGTGGTTACAGATTTGCCCACTGCTGTTTTCTCGATTCGTAGGAGGAGCAGATGAAGGGCAAACCGAAATGGGAACATCTGAACGAGGAACTTCACGTTCTCATCACGGTTGAAGACTCAAGAAATCGGGCGACTGTGAAATTGCGCAGAGCTGTTGAAGAAGTCAGGAAGCTGCTAGTCCCTGTTGTAAGTCACAAACAAACAATAATCACGTTGATTGCTTTAACTCGCATTGGTTGACAGAGATATGCATGTATGTATGTGTGTATGTGTGTGTGTATGTATGTATGTATGTATGTATGTATGTATGTATGTATGTATGTATGTATGTATGTATGTATGTATGTATGCATGTATGTATGCATGCATTTATGTATGTATGTATGTATGTATGTATGTATGTATGTATGTATGTATGTATGTATGTATGTATGTATGTATGTATGTATTCATTCATTCATTCATTCATTCATTTCGTGAATTTATATAGCGCTTCTTCAAGAAACTACTCAGAGGCGCTCCCAGTCCAGCCACAGCTAAAATAATAGGTTTTGAGCGACTTATAAAAAGCAGGTGAATTTAGTCTAGGCATAAGTCGCAAGTTTAGTGGGAGGCCATTCCAGATAGCGGGACCCACAGAAGAAAAGGCTCGGCGCTGTCTTGTAGAAGTGCGAGCTCGAGGAGCCAAAAGCTCCCCCGTTGTCGTAGAGCGAAGAGCTCGACGGGCTGCAAGGTCAGAGACAGGTCGACAAAGAATAGACAGGTATGATGGAGCACAATCAGTAAGGCAACGCCAGACAAGTGCAGCAACTCGGTAAGAGATGCGCTGTGAAACAGGGAGCCAGTGAAGAACATCACGCATATAAGCAGAGACGGGGGCATATTTAGGAATGCGGCCAATGAGGCGAGCAGCCGAACGAAGAACTCGTTCAAGGCGCCCAATTAGTCCAAGTGGCAGACCCATGAGTACCGAACTGCAGTGATCAATTCTACTGGTGACAAAGGCATGGACAAGTGTCAGAGTAGCACTATGAGAGAGAGATCTTGAGACAACTCGGAGTTGCCGAAGCTGGTAGTAGCAACTGCGAGTGACCAAATTGATATGCTTAGAGAAATTGAGCTCTTGATCCAGAGTAATTCCAAGGTCGCGGACTGTGAGAGAGAAAGATATATCAGGGAAAGTTGCTGTTATTAAGTGCAGGTCAATGGATGCCAATTGCCTGCGAGTACCAAACCAGATAAACTGAGTTTTAGAGGGATTTAGTAACAAACGATTAGATGCCATCCATGATGTAAGAGCATCAATGGCATTGGACATTAACGATACAGTGGACACTGCATCAGTGGCAAGGCAGTGAGCATAGGCCTGAACGTCATCAGCATAGAGTTGGTGCAGAAGGCCACATGCAGACAACAAGGAACCAATACCAGCTGTGTAGAGAATGTACAGTAAAGGGCCCAACACAGAACCCTGTGGCACACCAAAAGGGGCTGGGACCCAAGATGACCTCGAGGCATGTATGTATGTATGTATGTATGTATGTATGTATGTATGTATGTATGTATGTATGTATGTATGTATGTATGTATGTATGTATGTATGTATGTATGTATGTATGTATGTATGTATGTATGTATGTATGCATGCATGCATGCATGTATGTATGTATGTATGTATTGTATGTGTGTATGTATGTGTGTGACATGTTTGTTTGTTTGTTTGTTTGTATGTGCACTTGTTATAGCGCCCCTTCAAGCTATGTGTGTATGTATGTGTGAGTGTGTAACTGTGTATGTATGTATGTATGTATGTATGTATGTACGTATGTATGTGTGTTAAAGTTTAAAAAAGTGAGTGTTGAGTGTTGTGTTATTATTTAACTTTTAATGAACTATATGGACATTTTCCGTATATGGTGCTTACAAAAACTCCACGAAGGCAATCTGGCACAATGATACAGAGGACTGTTGTTGCTGTATCACATCATTATTATTACGATGAGTTAATTGAGTTATATATTGCTGATATTGCCGATGCAAATGAACATTGTTGATAAGTGAGGAAGGTGGTTTGGTGTATTGCCTTCAACAATAATATTCAGATTATTCACAAAATAAACAGGGTCAGTGGCAAGAGAGGTGGCTTTACAAAGGCAACCATTTTGAAATTGTATAGATAGATAACTGTTGCAAATGGGTACCTGCTGTGTCTTTTTATGTAAATTGTTTATGGGGATATGAGAGCATTGGGTTGTTGAGAATTTATTATTGTAATAGCCTATAGGCAGACAAATAGCAGCAGGTAAGTAGAGAGACAGACGAGAAATCTGAGAATAAAACATGAAATATATAGAGGCATATTCAAACATAGTTACCTGCATGATATATGCAGGTGTTCTTCAGTATGTCTAGATTTCTCAAGGTTATATAAAGACATACAGACAGGTAGACATACAGTCAGACAGACAGATAAACTGACAGAGACATAGACAGAGAGAGAGAGTCATAACCTTGGTTTGGTTTACAATGCTGGTTCTGGTTGAAAGCACTGTTGATGACAGGCAGAGGAGGTGGAGGAGGAGTATTGGCAGCGAAAGGACCGTGTTGGAACATACTCTTAAGCTGAGAAATAATGCCATATCTCTCTTTTGTGTCTTGCACATTCTTCTGAAGACCCCCATACCCCCCCCCCCCCCACATCCTACAGACACAACATACCAATCCGTCGCATCTGTGTCACTGAACTATGTGTCAGGTACTGAATTCTGAAATTTAATGATCCCTTTTGACGTTTAAATGCTGCTTTATGATGCCCATGACGTTTAATGATGCCTTCTGTCAGAGACAAGCATAATATATGGCACATTTATATGTTCGCTGTATGATTGTAAGTCATAGTATGAATGGAAGATTAAAAGTTATTGCAGGAGCCAAAATTAACTTTATGGCAGCCATGCAAGGCGTCCATCATGACCTATTGCTCATTTTACCAACGCCACCTAGCGAAAGGCTGATTTGAATTTTGGAAGGGTAGTTAGAATCAATGGTACTATATCCATGCTGATCTTCTGCTGAAGGGGAGGGTTTTAGGTGAATGACACAACACATAACATGCACAACATATGTTCAGGCACAACATATATGTATGTTCATGCACGTGTTCAAGCACAACATATGTTCAAGCACAACATATGTTCAAGCACATATGCTGTGCATGAACATTGAACATATACATACCTTAACATAATTTATTTTGCACTAGCAGTGCTATATATAAAATTTATATCATGTTTATGTTATGTTGTGCGTGAACATTTACTTAACCTTCACATAAACTGCTGCTAAATTTTTTTTACATGAGGTATCTCAGATCCCTCGGCATTAAAAAAATTATCCGGAGACGTAAAAATTTATTTTGGGACGGCAGAATTATTATTAATATTATTATTATTATTTGCTAACTTCTATAGCACCAGTGTCTAATGCACAAAGTGACCACCTTGTCAAATAGCGTGCATGACATATAAGAACGACTAGTGTTAAACACTTTGGCTTTGGTAATATCTCATTAATTATAACATCCCAATTTGAATGAGTCTTTCTGAGTTTGAAACACGGTTGAGTGAATTTTCTTGTTTCAAACTATGACAGGAGATTCAGGGACTGAGTAACTTTGCATAAATGCCAACATGAAAATGGCTTTATATTTCAGGTGCATTGCAAGCTTCATAAAATGTCTATTCAAGTGTAAGTGGAGCGTAGCAAAGTTTTGTTGCTACGATATTGACAAGGAAGTCAACAGCGTTTATGTTAAGAACAGTACGGCACGACAGCTCATATTACCCTTTTTTCAAAGTTCATACACATGTCAGAACATCAATGTTGTTCATCAATTGTGTGAGAAGGTCCACTGTAATGTTTGTTCATCTCCCAATGGCTTCAACATTCGAAAGACGCTCTAAACTACCACTGTTCAGAACAAGAGAACCAGGAACTGATCTGACATCTTTTTCTTGACAAAATCTGATTTATCTTTTTCTTTAAAAAGATTGGCAATCTGAAAATGGACAATTGCCAAGAAAACTGAAGTTGCTATCAAAGACATCCCAGGGTTAGAGCTTAAAGGACTGCTGTTCTTCCAATCTTCCTCATGAGGGTTTTACGTAATGGTTGAGTGCAAGTGGAGCGTAGCAGAGTTTTGTTGCTGAGATATTGACAAGGAAGTCAATGGCAGTTATGTTAAGGACACAGTACAGTACAACATTTCATTTTACCCTTTTTCAAAGTTCAAAAGTTTATGCACACGACAGATCATCAATGGATGATGTTCAGAACAAGAGAACCAGGAACTGATGTGACATCTCATGAGGGTTTTACATAGCAGATGAACAACATGGCCGTTGATGCTGTATGTGTGCAATCGTTGGTTTCCCTAGACAGCGGGATTATTTTATCCCTTTAAGGCCTCCTTTTTGTGACCAATGTGCAAGATGTGTGAACCTTTCATGTATACTTTGGTTGCAAAATAAAAATATAAATTTGATTGATTGATTGAACATTTAATTGTCTGCTTTCAGCCTGAGTGTGACGATGAACTGAAGAAGCGCCAACTGATTGAACTTGCCATTCTTAATGGCACATACAGAGGACTGAATGGCATCAACGGCATCTTTGTCTCAGGTGCTAACGGAACAGCGCCCCGTAAGTTCCCTTTGTTGACTGAAATCATTCTCTTTTCCACTTAACTTCTGCGTCTTTACGCTCAACACTTTAATGACAGAAGGGATTAGTTTTCCATACACTTTAGTACATGCCTGTCATTGAAATGTCTAAGTATTTTATAAGTACCTAAGTTTGCCATTCAACTGTCAGCTTACATTTTTCATACCGGAAACGTGAAATGTTTATGCTTCTCTTGATGTGATCATTCTGATGTTTCTCTGTGTCTGTTGTCTGATCATTGGAAATGATCGGATTGTGAATCTATATTGGGAGTGCCTTGAGCAATTTTTAAATTGCATTATAAAAGTGCTATCTGCTCATCGACCTCTTCGTTCTCTGGACAAGTCTGACGTGTTTATTCCACTAGCTATGACCACTAAATTGCTCAAACTCGATCCTTTGCCATCATTGGGCCCTCCTTATGGAATTCCCTTCCCTTCCCTTCACTCTGCGTGGGACTCTCCTTTCTTGTTCACTATCTACATCTATCTCTCTTCTTAAGACTTTTTCTCTATTGCACTGGGAGCGCTACTGAATGGCCACAGCTGTGAACAGCGCTATAGAAATTACTAAAAAAATTCATAACATCGCAAGAATTTTTTAAATACCTGACAGGTCTTAAGACTTTATATATGTACTTTCGGAAAAATAATTATTGTTCTTCAAATTTTTCTTTTTCATTATTATTTTCTCTTCTTCTCTAATTGCTTATTTAACACATTGCCCACCCAGTACAAGTTATCTCATACCAAATCCAGTCATTTAACATGGCGTGTAGGCAGTCAACCTGTAAATGTTTTTGTTTGCTATTAGTAAAGTGATTGTGATTTTGTTTCTCTTTTAGCTCTCGGATCAAACTTTCTGGGGACCCACATGGCAATTGGTCCTCCATTTTGCTTCGGTCCCCACGAGCTCATCATGGGACAACATGTTGCAATGGGTCCAACGATGTTACCAGTACCACTCAAGTCATCACCTGAGCAGGCCGGTGCCCCAATCCTCCTTGCTTCTCCTCCTCCCCCTACTCCCCATCACAATCCTCACCACAATCCAATGGCTATGTACACAGGGGCATTGACTCCATTGCCCAGCCCCGGTCCGGTCACTCCCCTTCAGAGTCCGGGTGTGATGGGCCAACCACTCTTGCTCCCCTGCAGTGAAGGTGGACTCATCTATCACTTTAACCCATGCATGATCCCACCCCACCAAACGTCACCCGCTTATGAGTATCCTCTGTCGCCAGTCCACCCAACCTCATTCGGACTTTCTGTCGGACATTAGATCGCTTCTTCCAGAAGTTGATCTCATTCAAGGTGAACAGCTCTAGAATCAGTTCTAGAATCAGTTCTAGAATCAGTTCTAGAATCAGTTCTAGAATCTAGAACAAAAGCCACATCAATTATACTCATCTGCAGGATTCAAAGAATTTTCAATTCCGCAGAAACTATTAGAATCTCGCAATCAAGAGCAACGAGTAGAATCAGCAAATCAAGAATGTTCACTCAAAGGAAGCCATTGGAATCTCACAATCAAGAATAACCACTAGAATCACAGAATCAAGAATGCAATCAACGGAAGCCATTGGAATCTCACAATCAAGAATAACCATTAGAATCACAGAATCAAGAATGCAATCAACGGAAGCCATTGGAATCTCACAATCAAGAATAACCAATAGAATCACTGAATCAAGACCAGCCATTAGAATCCCAGAAAAAACTACTAGAATCAGCAAATCAAGAATGACCATTAGAATAACAGAATCAAGAATGCAATCAACCATTAGAACCCCAGAAAAAACTGCTAGAATCACCGAATGAAGAACAACGATTAGAATTGCAGAATCAAAGAATACTACTAGATTGTGAACTGCTATAGTTTTTAAGTATCAGGAAGGGCTAGAAAGCCTAGAATAATAGAATCAAAACCTATATTCACTGAATCAACCAGATTCAAAGAATTTTATTATCAGCCTTAATCACTGGATTCTTACAAATCAATGCAATAATGATGACATACATTGACTGAATCACCAGAGAACAACTGGTTAAGTGTAACTATCCATAATTTGAACATTACCATTTTGTGTTGCACTTTCTATTTTTGCCTTTCTGTCTCAGACAGCTATGCTCATTAGGTCCACTTATTGTTCCTGGATTGTGGACTGCAATCAGGCAGTGCCCCACCTTCTCCATGGTTAGCCCTGCGACCTGGAATGAGCCAGAGTTCGTCAAATGCCTCTTGGTTTCTCTGTCTCATTTCTCACTATTTCTATTTGACTGGGCTTGGACTGGGAGTGCTCCTGAATAGCCAACCTTGAAGGGTGCTATATCAAATTGCTGTAATAAATAAATAAACTGACAGCCAAATGTTTGCCAATAGTAGCATGAGCAAGGTCAACTTCAGGCACATTGTGGGCCTCATGAACACAGCTATCAGACAGGCAGTTTGTGTATGTTTAAGCTATATACATTGCTTAAGTGAATGCATACATTTTGTGTACGATCTTATTCCTGGGCAGAAAGAACACTTCTTCGTGAAAATTGCTTATTGAACGCATTCTCAATTGCTGCTTGAGTGATCATGTTTTTTACAATTTGTATTTTATTTGGTTTGAATGTAGTATGATTTTAGTTATCATTTGCATGCACAGCCTTTTAATTTTCAATCATTTACAGTAGCGTAGTGGTCCCACAAACTCTGCTTTGCTGTCATGGACTTCATTAGATTTGTTAGCACCTCTGGTTTTTTAGATTCCTTGTTTCTGATTAAGGAATTTCTCACAGGTGCTAAGCTTATACAATGTCTAGATAAACACTTGACTGTAAACTTTTTAGCCAGTGCATAGTAAAGTCCACAGCTGAATTTGTGGTTTGTTTAGTAATGCTTTTAAATGCACTTTGAAATGTCTGCATGCATTGTCCAATTTGTTTACTCATTTACTTTGATGACGTACTTGTGACTGGAAGATGTGACTGGGCAGCATTTAAAGCTGTGCAATCTTTTGACATTTATGTATTTAATTTTTCTTTTAGAAATCTGTAGTGTTTGCACAAATCGTATATGAGCATGTCCCATGAATTTATGTTTCCTCTTACAAAGCCCTTTATGCTCATTGTGTGCGTACTACTGTTACCCATAAACGAAGCACAGAAGAGACTCTCTGGTACAGAATGTGTTTTTGTGGAGAAGTGAGCTGGCTAGAACCACGCAATGACTGCTACATATTAATTCCAGTTGTTGGAATTTGCATCAAAACAACTGCATGTACTTACTCTAAATGTGGAAAACTTAAGAGTATGTAGTAATGCTTGTGAATGCTTGAAAGGCCTGAATATGTTAGTTTGATTTATTACTCAGTTAGAGGCTACTCATATGTTGTGTACGGTAAGCTGGGAGGAGATCACCGAATTTATGGATTATCCTATAGTCATCCGATGACATTTGACTACATTATAATAAAATTCTGTTCAGATCTAAACAGTAAACGATAAAAGTTATCAAATTGTAGATAGCAAATATGATGTTTACCAAAAATAAAGAGTATTCTACGGTTAAATAAATGCATAGTGGATGACTTTCGGTAATTAACTTTGTAAAGGGGGGTAGAAGTTTATTTCTACCTATGCATGAGTGGGTTCCTCAAAATGTACAAGTTCCAACAGGGAGTTGAAAGCACAATTGTTTGCGTACACAATATATGGATGGGCTCTTACTGTAATTACCTTACCGAGGTATTTGTGTAAATACGTATGGTTCTGTGGTGACTTGATTAGTTCACTTAACATAGCTCAGATTTGTTTAGTACTACCTATTGCTCACATTTTGTACGTGTCACATTAGCTTATGCTTTGTTGAGACAGAGCGCTAAGTATATAAAGACTGGGAAGTGCAATTACTGTACCTAACATTACCTAACTAGGTACCTAACCTAGGCATATATACCTATATATACCTCCTGTTGTACTTATACAAGTGTTTGCGTGTAAAATTTATTGTCTCAGGAATGTGTATTCTAGCATTCTCCTTCTACAAGAGATTCCTTAACTGCCTGATATTGACTAACCGTTGCACACAGGAGAAATAATTGTTTGCACCAAACATCAATTGATGCCTGGTGTTATAGTGGTGTTTTAGAAGTCTATAGATTAGCTTTGATTACGTTCCGCCTGGTGTTAACACAGTGGTGCTTTAAAAGTTCTCAGATTAGATTAACAAAGATTCTTCTGGAGCTTCCAATCTTGTCTGGAAACTTTTCTGGTGCCGTTATCTTATTGCACAAAATACTTCAACCGACTGTTGTGCCAAGCCACATTCATAAATTGCAATTTTTGGGATGGATAGAACCAGTCAAGAACTACGAGCAAACTGCATTCATCTTATGTTGCTGCAATTTTGGTGCTCTCAGTTTCAGTTCAAAACAGAGTGCAGTCACACTTTGTAAAGCATTCGTTATCTATTTGATATAAGAATGACAGGAATATTTTAACGTTTACAGTTTACCAATTAATTGTGTGCTCGACCCGTCATAGAAATTCAATTTCACAAGCTAAACGAATTGAATATACTGCGTAAAGTGTCTTATCAAGAGTTCTTGATGTGCTCATTTGCTATGATTATACCGCATTGACTTGAGATTTATGCAAAAACATTCGTTTTATATTTTCAAAGTGAGCAGTTTCTCACTATATTGTCTTCATCTTTCATGCATATCTTTTTTTATTATATACTCAAGACTTTCAGGAATCCGCTATTTTATATATTTTTGGTTTTTGTAATTGTCTTCTTGTGTTAGGATCTGATGCTCAAGATTGTATGAATAAATTTAAACAGCAACACATTTTGTCTGATTGTATATTATTATTTTGAAACTTTATGATGCTAAGTTAAACACAAATGTGAGTGTGAACTGAAGAAAACTGATCATGAAATAGTTACAGGCAATACTACCAACAGCACAAGTCTACGATTTGGCACGAAAAGGAAAATCAAATTGGTCCCGCTATTCAGAGACGTCCTTATTACACAATCACAATGATACTGTAAAGCAAACTGTGAGTAAAAAATTGAAACAGCCTGGGCTGCCTGGAATACCGAGCACCACAAAAATGAACAACTTTAAACGTTTGTAAATGTCGATATAATCTAAAAACTATGTTACATGGTATCTAGTCATCTATAAATATCCACAACAAGTCTGTACAAACTAAGCAAACAAAACAGGCAGACTAAAAGTTTTTTGACATATTGTCATCACCAAAACACGTGTCACGATTTTGAAATTGAAAAGTTCAATGTCATGAAAATGATCCTACCGTAGCTCGGATTGCTAAGTGGCATTTCAATTAGTGAATATAAAGCAAGCAAATCAAGCTTGTACAAGGATGTACATGTACGGTACTTACATAATGCTATTGCCTTCAAAAGTAAATAATATAATAATGATACAAGATCAACTTATCAAAAGCAAACATTCAAAGAGGATAAATACTTTGTAAGAATATTTGCAAAGCACATTGTAATAACTTCTCAAAGATACACAACCCTACTCAAGTCTGTCCATCACCTTCAGTGGCACTAAAACAAGAGACATAACTATATCTAATTTTTTTAGTTAGTCATCAATTAGTCAGTTATCAAAATACTATTCAAGCCACTTCAGCTGTTTTCAATAATTCTCAAAACAAAATACAGTTAGAAATAGATGCAACAACCATTACAGCATTCTTAAATAACAAGCGATACAAAAAACGGTCACAGTAAACATTAAAATAATGCAATCACACTGAAACTGCCCACATTCTGTAATAATGTAAACATAGCTAGAAACATCAAAGCTAATTACAAATGACAAGCAAACCTACACTGGCAAAACCTTTCAATCTAAATCATGGAAATTCGCAACATCACAATTTCCTCAACACGGGGCGCACATCAATCACAGATTCCACTGCTAAATTTCCTAAAGTAATGTCTGCTAAAGGCAGACACCGGCATTGCTAAAACGCTCAACATAACTGTCTGGTGTCAAAACACAATCTGTCGCCAGACCATTCTGTCTACATACTTAAAGTTCAAGTGGCTGGCTATAGACAACATTGGCTGCACTTTGTTTCTAGCCAACTTTTGTAACTTAACACATTGACCGCCTACTACGAGTTAACTCGTAGTACAGCCAGTCATTTAACATGGCGTGTAGGCGGTCAATGTGTTAAAGGCATTCTACTTGGAGTATTTACTTTGTGCAGAAGAAGTACGCACAGTTGTTGCATGGCTCATATTTGTCACACAGCATTCACTCGCAGCCGCAAACCTGCAAGCAATGGAATATAGACCCAGTGCACCACCACCAGACATCCATGACTCACAACAGACCATCATTAGTGTCTGCCATTTCCAAACATTACTTTTGAGAGGTTTAAGAACAGCAATCACAAACAGAAGATGCTAGACATAAAATTTCACCAAAAACAGATTCTGGACCCAACGCCATCGACGAAGAGAATGCTGAAAGTGAGGAATTGATTCAGCAATTCGTGGAATTTCAGTTAATTGGAACATCAGCTATGTCAAGAATGCTAATTGACGCTTTCTTATACATCCTAAGCAGCAATCACAAGATTCGTCATGCGTGAAAAAACAATAAATTTGGAAAGTTTATTTTCACCTTGTTTCCCAAAAACTACTAAAGAAGTCTTCAGGTCTGCTAAAATTGACCAATTTCACGTTCTGACTCTACCCTATGGTCGTATTGACTATGGCTTCAGTAATAAACGTCTGGCCAAAGTCAGCCAGCCATACGGACCAGTGCTCTGAATACTCTGGGTTTATTTAAAATTGATCGGCTTTATTACCACAAGACTCCAATTAAACGCAGAAATCACGAAATCACTCAATGGACAAATCGTACCTTAAATGTTTGGCAACAACATTACTTTCAACTAAATATAAATTAGACTCGAACTTGATGGAACAAGAAACGCTAGACATTTGAATTGATATCCTAGTCCACCTCCTTCACCAGATCATGGTCATCATGCAGAGCTCTTGGCTACATCTTGATGCCGCTGATAACGCTGTGAAGTGTCTTGGAGCTCAACTTCACTTTCGCCGCTTCCTCTTCGCTCAGCTTCTGGTTAAAGACGGCGATGATTCCGCTCTCACCAATCACGACAGGTAAGCTCAGGTAGACATCGTCCTCGATGCCTTGGTGACCCTAGAAAAATGTAAATGCCATGGATCATACACTGCAGCCACGGTATGCCAGCCACCATTGTAACAGAATTTTAATGTTGTAAACAGACATCATGGTAAACAGACACCATAGCAACCATATGCCATTGTGACCAATCACTATGGTAACCAGACACAGTGAACGGTGATCAATGCGTACAAGCGCACATATTCAGAGAAAGAGAGAAAGTAGTGCCTTTCTGCCTATCTGCTGAGTGCCTTTCGGCAGGTACCATTTAACTGAGGCAGAGTGGAATCAAGACTCAAAGACTTATTTATTCTGCTAGGCCTATCCTGCTGCCTACCCTCCCTCCTCAAAAGGTTACTCCTTACAATACTCCATAATCTAACCCTTCCAAGAGTTGATTCTTTAGCCAAAAGAAGTTTTATTATGCGAATGTTGTATAACCTCGCATAAATGTTTTCTATTATTATTTATTTCCTCTGTAAACTACTGTGCATGTGCTGGTGGTCAAAAAAAGAATATTCTTACTTACTTTACTTACTTGCTGTTAGTTGCTTGTGAGGCGCTCTTGTAACGGCATGGCTGTGTTTCGACACCATAGAAATTGTCATTATTATTATTAAGAGATAGCAATGGCAAGGACAAGGAGAGCCTTTAAAAGAAGGCATTCTACACAGATGTCAATATAAATCACTGACTAACCTTAGCGAGGGTTGACAGAGTGTAGACAAACTTCTGGTTCTTCAGAATGGCGTTGCAAAGAGACGACACCATGATGCCAATCGCCCAACTCGTGTAGCCCTTCAGTCGGATGATTTCGTACGCACTGCAGCAAGCAACAGAAACATCGTCGTCATCATCATCATCATCATCGTCGTCGTCATCATCATCATCATCATCATCATCATCATCATCAAAATAATTGTGCACTTCATTGTCGCTTTAGTCCGTTTTGTTGCACTTTATGTGCACTCAAAGTCGGCAAAACAGAACTTGAGGGACACGACAAATGCAGGCTAACAAGTCGTCTACAGGCATTACAATGCGATTGCTCAAACCTATAATCGTTAGTATTAGACCCAACATACTACCAAATAAAACACCGCACTGCATACTCATCTAGTGAATGCATTATGCAGTATTCTACACTAGAGATGCAGAGAACACTGCTGTATCTTGTAACTTAGAACGCTTAACAACTGATTAAGACATACACAGTTAAGTAAACACGTATATATAATTATGCATTCAAACATATTGTATTGTATCTAAGCATTTATACAGTGCCTCTAGTAGGGTGAACCATTCAGAAGCGGTCCCTGTGCGCAAGGCTACGCGAGAAGAAGCAGGTTTTAAGAAGAGAGAAGGAAGAAGAGAGACTACCGGACAGAATTGTTTAGCGAACAGAAGGAGTAAGTACATACGTTAATTCATGCATCATTGCATACACA
This sequence comes from Lumbricus rubellus, assembly GCA_945859605.1. NCBI lineage: Eukaryota > Metazoa > Annelida > Clitellata > Crassiclitellata > Lumbricidae > Lumbricus > Lumbricus rubellus. Next base: position 16,897,121 of record OX243819.1, on the reverse strand, counting down.
CATCCATACAAAACATACACACATACAAACATATGCACATAAACACATACAAACATACACACATACAAAACATAGACACATGCAAAACATACACACATACAAGCATACACACATACTAACATACACTAATGCAAACATACGCACATACCCACATACAAACATACACACATTCAAACATACGCACATCCATACAAAACATACACACGTACAAACATACAAACATACAAACATACACACATGTACACATACAAACATACACAAAAACAAGAACAATAATGTGCAGTGTTCATTGTGTTTGCTTCTGCGACTGTCCTAGTGTCTCCATTCTTCATTACCTGTTGATGACATCTTTGTGGATCTGTTCCCAGTTCTCTGGATCATTGGCTTCACCGACGTTAGGACAGATGTCCTTCAGTCGCGTTCCAGCAACATTCACAGCGCTCCAAACAGCAACTAAAACCAATCAACAAAACAACAGCTTAAAACACCCATCATGGTTTCTCACTCATGTTGGCACAGGCAGGTAGTGCACAAGCACTTACCCAGTTCTCTGGTTAACGCATGATGAGGAGGGAGTCTAAAATCGTTAAAAATTGTGCGATGCCATTTTTGGATGGCCCAATATAACTCATATAGCTTGGCTCTTGAGGATTTGATTTGTTGACAGTCAGGGCTTAAAGTGTGGCAGGACGATCATGAACAGCATCTTGGCACTTATTTTCAAATCTCTATGCCGTCCTGCCACTTATTTGGCAAGCACACCTGAAAATGTAAGGGGCGTCCTGGCACTTCTTTTGGAAAGGTAAGGGGCGTCCTGGCACTTTTTTAACACTGTCAACCGTACAAAAAAACTGATCTTCATACTGTAGCTGCTCTTTGGCATTGAGAAATTCCATTGCATTAGATCATAACTTAAAGAAATGAAAAAGTAGAAGATGCTAACCACTGCTGTCTCCGTGTTCTCCGATGATGTAACCGTGGCAACTCTGAGGCGCAATCTTAAGACGTTCACTGATGAGAAAGCGGAAACGAGAAGAATCAAGCATCGTTCCACTTCCGATGACGCGGTGCTGAGGAAGGCCACTCAGCTTCCATGCCACGTAAGTCAAAATGTCCACTGAAACACAAACACAGTGCATACTACAACTTTCAGCTTCCATGCCACGTAAGTCAAAATGTCCACTGAAACAAAAACACAGTGCATACTACAACTTTCATAGGACAACAAATGTACAGATTACCACGAACCCAACTTTCCATGGTGTGGTGCACCTGAAACTATCGGTGCTCACATTATCAAGTGTCTGTCAGATATTAACTATTAGTCTATTACTACTATTCAGGCAAAGTATGAACCATGGATGCAACTTGATGTTCTTCTCATTGGTGTACAGGACACAGAAGCTACAACAGTTAATAATTATAGTATCTGAGTTACCCACCTGGATTGGAGACAATCAGAAGAATACAGTCTGGACTGTGCTTCACCAGGTTTGGAATAACAACTGAAAAGATCACAAACAACACAAGAGATTATCACAACTGACAACACAGGAGATCTTCAATGTCAATTCTAAGAAGTTGAAATTTATCAAGTTCAGTGTTCAAGTGACTACCACAAATGGCACATGGTATTTTCACCATCCAGCAGCAATGCTGTACTGACAAAATTAGAGGTGAATACACACTTCAGTTGCCTGTCTGCAAGTCATTTTCCCCGTGCAGTACTACACACAAATATTTGTGAGGTGAAAACACGCTGTATACCCACGTATAGCCTACCCTCGTTTAAAGAAATGTCCAGCAGTCACTCAGATTATTCACCAGATCTTAGACTTTCCTGGTTCACATTGGCACCCACCAATACGCCGTGTGTCCTTATCCTGTGTGAAATTAAGTTTGCTGGGACAGGGAGGTGATAGGTACATGTAAATGGAAACACTCTTCCTTGAAGAACAGTCAGATCTTGAAAGATTTGGCTTGAAACCAGTAGCCACTCAGCCTTCCTTTCCTTAGGGAAGCTGTAAAACCAGCGGGTGCCTAATATGCTACCAAGACGTGTCTTCAATAGGATCATGAAATTTGTACCATCATGTCTTACATTTCAATGTTACTTACTGTGGTTTGTCAGCGAGTTTGTCAATAAACACGAACATCATAATTATTATAGTTATTATTTAAGTATAAATTGGTTGCCAAATGGCACCTTTGAAAACTGAGAACAAAGTCAGCTGAAACTGACAGAATGGTTGCTTACATTTGAATATTTCAACGTTCCTCTGAACAAGTTCAAGTCTTGACTCTCCTTCTTTCTGCCGAGCTCCAGCCGTCACAACGCAAATCTTAGATCCCTTTGAAACAGCATAATCTACAATCAACGAATCAATCACAACTCATTTAATTAAACAGCAGTGCTCACTACAAAAATCAAATTATACACACCAATGAGATCACCAAATAGCCTATCACTAGGTAAAATAGCTATGTCATCCCAATCAGAAAGTTGAGCTTAGGGTCACTACATGAAGTCCCAACTGATCACAATTCATAGATTTGCTAAAAACTCTAGCAGAAATGTTAGTGACTGTTTTAATGCCAATTTACTGTTAGTTCTTTTAGAGGTACCCAAGAGAAACAACACAAGTTATCAGAGTGTGGATATTGTAATTTTGGTGGCAAAGTGGAGCTTTTGCGGAGAATTGGATGCATATTTTGCGCAAGTGTAGAGGACAGAAAATGGTGGGTGTGAGAGTAGAAGAGAACCCGATTTACGACTGTTTAACAGCAATAAAGTTGTGAGGTTTAATATAGATGCACAGCACATTCAAGACAGCAGCAAGTGTATACTTTTATTGTTTTTACTCGTCACCTTGGATTATTTGCTACTTCGGAGACGAGAGTCAAACGACAGAATTGGGAACCATTTGAAAGAAAGGTTATCCTAACTGGTCGTCTGTCCTACATGTACCTGTGTAAGGAAATTATGGTTGCATGGTGGTTCAGAAAGGTCAGGTCATTAGCAAGGCCTTTATGTTCCCCAAGCAACAACAGGTCTGCCATCACATCAACCAGAGCCAGCTCATAATAAATTCCTTGCAACACAGACCAAATACCATAGCAACCAACACCAGCACACACTGGTATTCCTGCAGTACACTGGTGCTACACTGCTGGTGGTAGGCAGGCAGTGCAACGTCTGACGGTTGGTAGCTATTGGCTTTGCCTGTGTACTGCAAGAGACTAGTGCAGCAAGAGTATAAGCATAATGAAAGAACATTTGCAAGCATCCCATTGCACATTAATTATGCACCTCCATAAATGACCTTAAAGGACTTGTTAGGCAGGGAAGGAGTAAATGACCTTAAAGGACTTGTTAGGCACGGAAGGAGTTGTCGTACCGAGTGCAAATTAGACACCAACAATCTGCCATTGTTGTCATATGAATAGTATGAATTTAAAAAGCTCAAGCTAAGGCATAAATTAATTATCAATTGCACGCAACATGTAGAAGTCAGACTCCATGGCACTGTCAGATGCCAGTGTAAGCAAATCGTATGAGACAAAGAACACACTTACTGACTTGCTTACTTTAAATCACTCACAAAGGCTCATGCTATGCACCTCCAAACATCCAAAATTCTCACCTCAAGAAGCATATTATAATCTTGAAGGATTTAGAGTGCACACATCATAAAGGGTACAAGTACAAAGAGAGAGACAGACAGACAGACAGACAGACAGACAGAGACAGGGAGATTGCTAGTACATCAAAAATCAAACTGAATCCAGGGTGGAGCATGCTGCACCCTGCTTAGTGATTAATGAAGTGCATTATGCAAAGTGTTTAGAAGCAGTAGTGCACCATAAACAGCAGAGTACAGAAACGGCTCAGTGAGCAGCAGTGCTCAGGCAGTGTAGCCTTGCTATGTGGATCCGGTTAGTCAATAGAACAGGTGGTTACAGTGAACAGTCATTAGAAGGATGCACGCTGACTGAACTCAGGCCTGCATTGTCTAGAGAAAAATGCCTGTCATGTTACAGCCCAGAGAGAGAAGTATGACCTGCCCAATGTCACTTGGCATGGTTGGCTTAAAAATACATCTGATTCACTGTTTTAAATCTCCTGCTGGGTTTTAAATGCATCTTCAGTACGTTATCCTCAGCGCTGCAATTCGCACTGACGATGCATTTCATGTCTCTGCTTTGAGAAAGTCAAAACTGTTTTACGGATAGTGCAGTGGGGTGCCGGGGTTAGGAAGCATGATGGGTCTGTGATTCAACGATTGCTATTTCACGCAGACCTGCAACAGGGACTCTGCATAACTGTACCTCATCTAAGATGACGATTTCTGACTTTGTATGCATGCAAGTGTAAAAGACAGTAAATTAAAGGAATTGCATTTTTGACGGAGTTTCAGCCGAATGTAAATTATCATTCCACGATTGAAACAATCAAGCTGGTCAAAATCAACCAAAAAACTGCAACAACATCACTTGCTATGAAGCAAACAATCGTACAGATGGATCCAGTCAATAATTAATTACTCATGCATATAATCAGGACGAACAGGATAAAACAACCGACAGTTATACCATCCATTTAACCCTCTAATCATAATGGATTGTTCTGACAGAGATTGGCTCAAATGGTATGGTCCAACCACCCACAAAGACCCTTCCCCTCACCACCCCGAGAGCAAACAAGCAAAGCAGATGTTGCTGGAACAGTTCCGTTCAAATAACAAAATCCAATCAACATCTGAACGTCAAATTGATCAAACAATGCAGATGTAATGGTCAAACATTGGTGTGTCAACTAGAGCCAAATAAAACTATATAGGAATTTCATTGTACACATAATAATTATTATGGGCATTTTAATTTCACATTCCTCTTTTCATAATACAAACCCTTATCTGCTCCAGACTTGTTCGGTCATATGAATAAATTTTTCCTAAATTAATAGATTGGGAGCTGGTGACTATGGAACAAGACAGTACTAGGCTATTCCAGACTTTTGGAGGCCACCACCTATTTTGGAGCAAGCACCATTCAATAACGAGGGAAATATTATATCAAAGTTGCTTTGTAACACTGAATTAAATTTAAAGTTGGGAGTCAAAGTTCTGTGAAAATAAAAGATTCACCTCAGAATGAATCGCACTATGACACAACCTTTTAGCAACGTTATCCCTGGCAAGTACTATAGCAGTTACAGGCTCCTTAAGTTATCTCAACATTTTATAGAAAAGGTTATGCTATGGCAAGGCTCTCTTACAACATAGGCCTATAATTACTTGGGTATCACATTCTTTAGTAAAAATAAAAATGGGATCCATGCTTTTTCATATATTATAAGAGAATTTGGTTTCAATGATGCAAGTTTTAAGAAGGGTCCACTGTATATACAATACAATTTACAATTATACAATACAATTCACTTTATTGCAACCAGAAAACAAGAAAACAATAAAAGTACAAAACATGCATGCATTGGCTACAAAGGGGGGCCCAAAAGGGATGGACATCCCGCTGGGAAGGGTCACCCAAGTAAAAAAGTCCCAAGAAAAATTAATCAAGATAGCTTAAAAGAAAGAGACTAAAACAAATTAGGTGATGACAGATTGCAGAAAAGCTTATTTTGTCAAGAGCATATAGAGAAACAAACTTAACTAAGTACTTAACTAAAATCTTAACTACACATGGTCATGTGCACTTCAAGTAGCATTAGTGGAGGAGAGTAGAAGAACACGAAGTTTCTTTTTAAATACCTGCAGACTACTCGATTGACGAATGTCAATTGGTATTGTGTTCCATACTTTAGTGCCATAAGATTTAATAGTAAACCGCCTAGTATTAGATTGAGCTTTGACAGGGCGAAAAGCAGATGAATTCCTAGTGAAATGCGAATGGATGTCAGAGGCGTGAGGGAGGTAACCTTGGAATACCGAAGGAAGGAGACCGTGTTCGAGTCGAAAAAAGAACTCGCTAATTTGGAGATCCTTTATCTGGTCAATTTTCAGGAGATGAAGTTCATTAAAGGAAGGGCCAGTGTGTTCCCGTTTACGAATACCCGCAATTATACGAACAGCCCTCTTCTGTAAGATTACAAGTTTATGAAGCCTGGATTCGTATGTCGATGCCCAAACAAGGTTGCAATATGTGAGGTAGGGGTAGACAAGGGTATAATACAAATTCATTCTAATTGTCTTTGGCAAGATATAAGCAACGCGGGAAATAATACCAATATTTTTAGCAATTTTAGTTGCAATTTGATTAATATGAACTTTCCAGGTCAAATGTTGATCTATATGCACACCTAAGAATTTTGTAGATTCAACTTGATTGATGGAAATATCATCAATAAGCAAACAGAGATTGTCATTTGGCTTTATTTTCCGGTGGGATTTAAATAAAATAAAGTTGGTTTTATCTAAATTAAGGGTGAGTTTATTTGCATGGAACCAAACAGCTATGCTAGATAGTTCAACGTTCACAGTTTGAAACAACGTCTGCCATGAACCATTGGAGTAAAAAACGTTGGTGTCATCGGCAAATAGAATAAAAAACATTGTTGGAGAGACATTGGCCAAGTCATTAATATAAAGCAGGAAAAGGAGTGGTCCGAGGTTGGAGCCTTGAGGAACTCCATATTTGATCAACCCTAGCTCAAAAAGGACACCATTACAGAGAACTCTTTGTGTACGGCTCTCAAAATAGCTGGCAAACCATCTGAGCTGAGTCCCCCTAATTCCATAGTTGTCTAATTTTTTAAGCAAAATATTATGGTCTACCGTATCAAACGCTTTAGCTAGATCAAAGAAGATTCCCACTGAGTATTCATTATTTTCAATAGCCTTTGAAATCATGTCCTGCATATTTAATAAGGCCATATAGGGAGAATGACCAGGTTGAAATCCATGCTGAGATGGATAAATGATGTTAGAGTTTTTAACATAGCCATAGAGTCGATTATACATAAGTTTTTCATAGAACTTGGAGAAGTAAGGAAGAACGGAAATGGGTCTGTAATTGATTACATTGTCCTTATCGCCCTTTTTTAGTATTGGGACCACTTTAGCTATTTTATAAAAATAGGACAGACAAAAATAAACGTGCTGCAATGTCATAAAACCCAGTTTAGTCGGACAATGTCTCTGGAATGTCAGACAATAAACAAAATGGGTCACTACTAGAAAATACCAAATAATATAATGTGGACCAAGCACAGAACTGTTAACAAATCTTTTCACACACAAACACACACACACACACACACACTCTACAGCAAATACACGGTTCAGGAAATCACTCTAAAATAATTATAGGCAATTTAAAGTTATATAATTTTACTGTTTTGCATTTCCTGAAAGCTCAGCCTGCACATAAAATACGCTATTTTAAAAAAGGATATTTGTACAGTATTTATCAGGCTTGACTACGATTTAGCAAGCTAGAATATTCTTGGTTTAGTTCAAAAGCATGACTAGGAAACTAAGCGGTCTATCCACACAAATTTAATACAAGTTTTTGAATTTATTATTTAAAAATCGACATTTTAGTCAAGTACAATATATATAGCTAGCCATGAGTATCCTTCTTAGCTAACTGAACCGTACTCCAGGCTGACAAATAAATAATCGGATATCCTTATCCAAAAATAGCGTATTTAATCAACAGAATAAAACTGCAGGCTGCAGAGAAAGAGTGCAATTTTCTTCAGATTTATTGCATGAACCTTTCAGCTCATTTACATTACATTAAAATTGTACTACAACTACCACTGTCTATAAACAACGCATCAAATGACTGTAAGCAGTAACTACAGACAACGTGGTTAAAGCAAGTAGTTTTTATTTGATCTGTTAACGTGCACGAACATAAAGGATGTATGCACATTACAACGCTATCAGTAAGCCAGTCTCGGACTTTGTACTATTATCTCAGCCTTCATCATAAGCCCAATGAAGAAACTGTAACGCTATACAACATGCAGAAGGGAAATAAACCACCTAAATCTATTACTGCAGGCATTCTAATCCTACAAGCAAGCAAGTCAGTCAAATACATGCAACAAAAGAAACAAAAAATTGTAATTGTTATCAAACTTTAATTTTAAAAATGAGCTACACAACAATTCAGTGGCTACGTTGTTCATACCTGTGCTGGCCACGACTTTGACCGTGCGAAGAAATGCCTGGCCATGCTGGAGATCCATCATTTCACCGCGAAGTTTGTCCGCCACAACATCAACAAGCGCCAATTCGGAGATAACGCCCTAAAATCCAACGAAGAAAATTCTACTACTGGTTTGACGCAGCATGGGTCATGAAAGAAACAGTTAAGAAAAAGACATGACATTGTATACAAAGATGATAGATTGTACCAAGGAACAAACACATGAACACACAAAATCGGGTACATCGAAACAAAAGCTTACGGTGTAACAGAGTGCACTTATTGACCACAACACTTTCACTATATATAACGGTTAAGTTATTTTCTCAATTTATCATTTTGTATGGATTTATGAACCACTGATGCAGAAGAGAGGTCGTTTTTTGCAGATAGACTCCATTTTGTGTCTGGGTAATATTATATTTTTACACATTGTGTCATATAAGACATTTAACATTGGCAAGTTTTTTAATCTCTGTGGGTTGCCTTCAAAATCATTCAGCAAAATCTGCAGTCTGAAACTGGCAATACTGCTGTCAGATTTTTAACGTGATATATATAGCACAGCCGTTTTCTTTGCAAGCCAGTAAAAACTGGTTTAACAATAAGCTCATGGTATATTGATGTTCCAGGTTGTTCCTCTTCTTAATATAGCGATTTTTTTATATAGAGCTCTAAAGGATAACAATGCTGATTATAATATATAGTGATATAGTGATGCAGTAAAAATGTCTAATCTGAGGAGACAGCATTTAGAGAGTGAATTGGAATCTTGAGCAGACTTTATTCAAGGTACTGCAGATGGGCACTGGTCCCTTGGTTCTTGATGATGATGACTGCAGATGGTTGGTTGACATTGTCCAACCTTTACCCTTCTCTCTCCATCCTCACTTGCATCTCATTTCTCTCTGCATCCTCCTCTTGGGTAAATGAGTTCACGGAGTACCTCTGAGGAGTTACCATCAAAGAGGAGCTGCATATGTCTGCAACTATACTGACAACTATAATAAGCCCATGGTCACACAACTTCACCATTCTGGACAAGATATTAACTACATACTGTGTGTGCTTTTGCGAAAAACATCCATTAAAGTGATCTGTAAGACCGTAGTTTGGGTTGGTGTTAGCAAGCAGCATTCGGATTGAATAGACGAACACACAATACAAAACAATACAATACATTCCTTTACATACAGATGCCAATGGAGCTTACCTGAGTCATCAAGGCAAAGGCTGCAGCCATGCCAACTTGACCAACTCCAACAATGGTCACCTTAGCACTGGAATGGTGATGCTCTTCAGCCACTTTCACCAACAACTGATCAACAACCGAGACGGCCATGACTCTCACTCGTTTCAATCAAGAAATTCTGATCTGTTGAACACACACAACAATCTAAATGAACAAGATTGTATGGCAATGGTTTGTATGACATTTAGCATCAATTAATCTCGATGATGTTATGAATCAAACAATCGTTAACGGTAACTGAGATTAAATAAATATTAACTGCTATCGCACCAGAGTTTAGTGCAGCTGTAAGGAATCAAACAAGATGCAACATGACATTAAAACCACTAAAATGAGATGCAATGAAGTAGTCGGCCGCTTAAGCTGCAGGCACGATTGGTATTGGCTAAATTTGTTTTGAGATCGATATTTACATTTGATCCTGTATTTTTTTTGTCCAAACAATATTGGTAACCAAATGTTTGCCCCTCAATGTTGGTGCACAAGAAAATTGTCAAGCCAGGACCATACACCCCCTCATCCTCCAGTTCACACCCCCAAACCCTGTGCTGACATATTTGTTAAATTCAGGAACACATGTAACATGCACCAAAAGAATCATGTTCTGGCAACACTTTATAACAGAAATATGCAAGGTAACATTCACACAGCAAGAAGTCTACATCTACACAGAGAATGCCAACAGTCTCATGAATGTCATACATCGGTCATACATAGCAAATGCTTAACCAGATGCTTTAGCCATCTAAATCACCAGGCCCGGCCTTAGGGCAAGGCGAGCGAGGCAACCGCCTTGGGCCCCGCGCTTCCAGGGGCCCCGCGCAGCTGGCTATAACTTTTTCTTTGTCGATATTGACAATGGTTACGTCGATTAACAACTATTCTTGCAGTCAAGTTGCCACGCGAATGTGACATCATGACATGGTGATTTTGACAGAACGAAACTTCGCTAAACCTAAGGCGAGTCACAGCTAGCTTGCTTTTTTAGCGTTGGCCTGCATGTAAAATTCTCTCCAGAAAACACTAATTAGGGCGTAACTATCTTTTACATGTTGGAAACTTAAAAATTTTTCTTTGCCCGAATTTGAATGTGCATAACTTCGGACACTGTTCGTAGAATTGGATACAATTTTCCGGAAACATTGACAATTTATCCCTCTTATATTCTCTGAAATTTTTTGAGTTTCATTTAGAATTGATAAGTAGTCCTATATCGCCAAAACAAAAATGTATCAGATAAATTGGGACACCGTGAAGTTGCTTAAGATGGAATAATATATGTCCCATTGAAAAATTACTCATAGTTATTATTAGTAATTGTTATCGTATTCTTGGAAACTTGCTAATCTTTTACAATTTACATGCATGCCTCATTTGAAAGTCAAATATGCATCCTGTAGGCCTATATGCCACATCAATGTGGTTTGATTGCAAAAGTTCTCTTAGCCCTAAAGAAATTTGGGAAACAACGTTAATTGTCGCATATTAGGTGACTCTCCCCACCAGTGCCTTATTGACGGGAAATCAACTGCGTAAATTTATGCTTGAGAACCCGCTGCTGCCTTGGGCCCCGCAAGCCCTAGGGCCGGGCCTGTAAATCACCAACCGTTTTCACGTAGTCAAAAGCTGCATTATAAGCATGCTTCATAAATTAATGCTAAAGACATGCCAGAATAAGAAGCATGCTTGCTAGACTACGACTTGAAGCACACAGAAAACAGCAAATGTATTTAGTCAGCAGGGCTTAAAGTGTAACTGGATGTTCATGGATGGCATCCATGCACTTATCTTCATATCCGAATGCCATCCTGCCACATATTTCGCCAGAAGAGCCTGGAAAGGTTAAGGGACATATACAGACTCATGCTAAGATCGAGTTGGAAGCACTTTTCTGTTGTTATTCCCCTCACACTGCTAACTGAATTAATCTAAATTCTTAGGTGCTTGGTCACTGAAATCTACTGAATTTGGAGAACAAACGTCAGATTCTAAACCCAGACAGAATGACGACAACTGTGACAGACCTTAAAAGCACAAATTCAAAATAATACAGATGCAAAAATAATTAAGACCTTGTACTAAAATGTCATCAGCCACAGCTCAAATCACCAAGTACTAGCTGCACTCTGCCACCTCTATATCCCCTACTAGCTGTATGGTAGAGGTGGCAGGTTGGCCACTGGTCAGAGAGTTTCCTATGATTCGACCAATGACGTCTCGTGAGTACGAACGACTTATGTAATCAACATAAATTACTTCTAAACTAGGTCTATGCAAAGTCTCAAATCTCTCATGGTTTTTGATGCAGTACCGGCATAGCATCAAATAACAATAGCCTATTATTCAAAGCACCACTATGCCGCGGCAATTCGGAAGCACACACACCATGTAGGCGATTGTACTCTGTAATCCAAACTGTACAAAAACGGTCCGAAAATACATAAGTTTCGTCATTTTCGTTTTAGCACAGAAGGTCTAATTTTTTTTAACATGCCAGCAACTAAACACGTCCTACCTTTTCAATGGAATATCAAACAATAATAGGAAGCTATAGGTTACTCCGTTCCTTCAAGACAGCCTCTTCAAAAACCTAGAATTCTCACGTTGTTGCTGCTTATTTATAGCCTACGTTGACCGACGTTGCCCTCTAAAAACCCAGACAGAATGATGAAAAGTAACTGCGAGTCTGTGACAGACCTTATTGTAATAAAGCCATTGTACTCTCTCTCTCTCTCTCTCTCTCTCTCTCTCTCTCTCTCTCTCTCTCTCTCTCTCTCTCTCTCTCTCTCTCTCTCTCTCAGTTCCGGGGTGGCACCAGATAGGTTTCCTGTCAAAACCGGTTCCGACTCCACCCACATTTTGACTCGACAGGAATTTTGAAATGGCACGCGTAAGATTGAGATTTTAGGCCTATCTGAAATCGTAATCGTAGTGCTCAAACAAAGCTAATATTCAATAGACCACTAGGCGTATGGGAATTAACAGTTTCGTTACGTATGCCTACTATAAGAAAAAATAAGAAATACGAATGCAAAAACAAATGCAAAGCTGCCGAAGCAGGGATGTTTTAAAGGAATTTTTAGAACTAGAACTACACATGCAAGCAGCACAACCCCTTCTTTCCTTTCCCCATCCTCCATGGTAAATTACTTCCAATCGGAAGACAATGACATTTTGCCAATTTTAACTGTACACAAGTGCGCTTCTACAAATGCACAGGCCGGAACCAGCGGCGCCCCCACTGCCCCCAGCTAGGCGTACGCACTGACGCAAGTGCGTACAGCGCTGAAAGGCTACAACTACAAATTAAAGCAGCGGCGCCTCCAGGCGTGCGCAAGTGCGTAGGCCTACAGCGTTGAAAAGCTAAAAAATAAAAAATGCAAATTAAAGCGTAAACTACTATAGGCCTACATGCAAGGCTTGTAAGCTATAATATTATGCGTACAGGAAAAATTCTGGGGGTGCCGATGTCCGGAACATAGGCCTAACATTGAATTAATAAATCACAATGTTTAGGGAACCGATTTTACCAGGTTCTTCTTTAACTATACGCCGCTAGCGCTTATCTGGACCTACTTGCATGTTGCAACTGCGTCCTGCTTCCGCCTACGATTTGAGATCCGCCTTGATGCATTGGATGACGACAGATACGTGACACGAAATTCCTCTAATAAGTTATAAGTATAGCCTATATACTGACCACTCGTGTCACGTGTCACGTTGGCTGCGCTCGGCCCCTATGCGTCAATTAGGCTATGGCCTATATATTGGCTTCTCTGAGCTCTTCTAACAGCGGGATGGGCCGACGATTGGTGTAGCCTACTCGCAATAACAATATTGCTTAGGGTCAAGACGCCCCAATGGGTTGGCAGCTGACATGTGGCGAGGTAATTTAGTAGGCCGTGGCGAGACACGCGCACGCTAATATAAATTTATGGCATTTGTTATGTTCAGAAGAACTCCGCCGCTGGTTGAACTCTGCCAGTGCCAGTCCCAAGCCTGGGTAAAGGAGGAGGGCGACACTAATCATCTCTGTTATGGCAGTGTCGTTATAAACATGTAGGCTAACAAGTAACTATGTCCGGAAGACTGGTAGGCCTACATGTATACCCTAGAACCCTTGACACCTCAGGCACAGCCGCACTCTGAATGAAGGAACGCGGGATAGCCTAAAAGAACGAATGACAAAATAAACGCAAGGAATAAGCTCAAGAGTAAGAGTTATACCCTCTTGTGCATGTGGGCCGTGTAACTTGAGTCAGAGGTCCGGACGGGTGACGAAATATTTACCCGAAGCCAGAAACTTCACTTGAGCTTTGGCAACACAGTGTTCAAGAAAAACCCCTCAGCCCCAAAATAGACCCATAGGCCTATGCTATCACTATGAGGTTTGGTACGTAGGTCGGTCGGTCGAACTATCGAAATCTACCGCCTGCAAGAGTGGCATCCAGGTCTATATAGGCCTAGGCCTACTATCTGAAACAAGAGATTCGCGTGCACTCAAAAATTATAGTCTTATAAAAGAAATTGCATCATATAGGCAGGGTGAGAATTGCCGGCGTTGGGGGTTTCAGCCCCCCCCCCAGTAGGCCTATTTCTTAGAGCCCCACAGTAAAGTCACATCCCAATTCCCCTTTATTTTAATATTTTTCCATAATTCTCACAAAGCGTATGGGATGATTATGTCAGTAACCTAGGCCTACGTACAGATTAACTAGAGCCCAAGGCCGTAGCCAGGATTTTATTTGGGGGGTGGTGGGGCTTTTCCGACTTTTTAGGGGGAAAAAATTTCGTCGACCTTTTTTCTAGTCATCGAAATTTCTCACGTTTTTTTTCTTAGTCATCGTCTGCTTTTCTTACCTTTTCTTACCTTTCTTGGCTCGTAGGCTATAGGCCCTACGTTCACGGTAGTGTTAAAAACACTATTTCCCGCAATTTTCGACTATTTTATGCTCGAAGTTACATTACACACTGTAGTTCTTACATCATGTGCAAGCAAATGCCTTACTTCATTTTTACATTGTTTCATTTCGAGGGGTGTTCAATTTTCAAACACCCAAAACACGGTCCCCCCCCTAGCTACGCCCTTGCTAGAACCTGCTTACAATAGGCCTATATATAGGCGGCTAGGCCTACTTCCGATTCTTGTTATTCGCTTCAATGATAAGATTCTATATACAATTTATATAGCCTACCCAATAGGGAGCGCTCACGAGTAGGCCTATAGTAGCTTAACCCGAAGGAGACGGAAGGAGCACGTGCTATTATAGGCTACGTAAAAATTAATCTCCGTAGGCTATTAAGATCAATCCACACACTTTATTACTGTGAATGAATAATGAATAGGTTTCTTTTAGCTCGAATCCTACACCAAGTGTTAAAGCACACTTGTAGGCCTATGATCCTATCCTTGGAGGCTTGGAGCGAAATGTAGGTCAATGACCTATACAGCCACGTTATGTCAAGTTCCTGTCGTATGCGGCATAGGCTATTATGGACCCACTTATAAGAGTTCCGTCTATATCACTTTAAAGCCTGTAGGTCTACGGCGTTCTACGCCAAGGTACAGGCCCACACAGACCTCGTGCAGACCTTGCATAGGCCTAGATGATGGACCAGTTACCAATAAGACTGTGATATAGTATCATATAGCTGCTGAAATTGTCTATACTTAGTCTAGTCTGAGAGCCAAGTGCCAACATGAAAAATCGTATAGGCTCATACAATAATTATTATTGTTGGCAATATGAAGCTAAAGTCCAAATATTGCAAGCACGCCTAGGCTACTTCGAGAAATGCAAAAGCCTACAACGCAAAAGCATGTAGAACCATTCAGGAACGGATCCGGAATTTAATTCGCTACCAAATGAATAGGCCTATAGACTATACAGGCCGATCGAGGCTATAGCCTACCGTAGTCTGGGCCTAAGCCGGTCTGTAAAGTTAGAAGCGACGCAGGCCTATAGGTCTATAGCGATCGAATAATACTATTATTTGATATAATTATATACAATTATCTAAGCCTGATGGCGATGAGTAGCCTATCACTGGCTTTTACGCCCCTGGGATGAGATGAGTGAGTACTGTGAGTTGTTTTCCCGTTGCCTTCCTCACAGACAATTATTATTGTGGGTGAGCACAGTCAGGGGCGGATCCAGGGGGGGCCAATCCGGCCATGGCCCCCCATTCCAAATCTCCATGGGACGTGGCCCCCCCATTCATGGTCACCCAAAAGATTTTTTGCAGGGGATCAGTCCTGGCCAGGAGAATTAATATATAAATGTATTTAAAATCTAAGCCTCTCAGACAATTGCATTGTCTTAATATAAAGCAACGAAAAGAAATAATCTTTCAACAGTATCCGACTATAATTTATGGCATACAATGTATGTTATTCGTGTATATATTCATAGTAAAATGTAAAAATATTAACACCAATAAACACAATTAAAACCAATAGCAACTAACTATTAATTACAAAGCAAGTGAATTAACACTAACAATAGTATTAGGAATTAATTTAGTTTTTTCCAAATGCAACTTGTTAAGTTTTGAATTTAGTCTATATGTGCAAGAAACGGCGGTGAATGATCACACATGTTTACTTCTTGTTCTTATTTATTTCTTACTATGTTTCATTCAGTGGTGGGACGTATTTTATTTACTGTAGTCTTAAAAATAATATAATACAGTGAGGTCTAGTCATACTTTAACTTGGAAATGTTTTGAGCATTCTGTGCTTCATATTATAAATACATAAATACTTTTAAAAATACTTTTGTTTGCCATTAATAACAGCTAATAGGAGCAATGTTGTATGCTGTATGCAGTAGACCTACAATAGCTATTATTCACTATTATTATTTATCGGGAAAGTCTCTGTTTATGGCCCTAAGCCAGATATAACATACATCCATGATCCATAACATAGCCATAATGTCATGGATAATATATATATATATATATATATATAAAATATATAATATTATATATGCAGTCTACCAGGCGACATTTGCAATGCAACTTGTCAACCAACTGTCCACTGCCAGTGTGTGCCTTCACTTCAATCTGAGACTCAAATGTAAGCCTCTCGCACAATTGCATTGTGAAATAAAAACTTTGGAAACCACTTTCACGAACAAGAGTTTGATCTATGCTTCTAAAAAACCTTAATTTACCTATTTGCTCAAGAAAGGAGCACTCCTGGCCCCTTTTTCTACAAATTTTCTTGTGTCCGTTTCAAAATCGATTGTTCTAGCAATATTATACTAAAAGGCTTCAAAGGTCAACCTGGCCAAATCCACAAGATGTTAATTAGATATTGTAGATCTTCAAACATTTAAATCTATCATTTTGTGTTTGATAAATGATCTCTTTGCAGAAGCTACCGCTGATGGAATTGTCAACAGTAAGCCCATGCGTTACCTGACACACATTTGGAAATAACTTTGAAGGATTTTTTAAATATTATGTTAAAAGTTCAACAGGTTCAATGGGCACATCAAAAAGTTGCCTGTTATAGGCCTACCGATGGTAGGCTAAATGTTCAATTTATTTTCCAAATCCTGACCATTATGGAATGCAGGATAAAGCTAGAGCTTTTCCTGCTAAATTACATGTAGGCCTAGGCTTATACATGATTATTTAACTCTGGGTAAAGGGTTTAATTCTTGTGCAAATATCTAAATAAAATATGCAAAAAAATAGAAAAAATTTGATTGCAAGCTCCTCCTAGCCCCTGAAAATGTACGGCCAATTTTTAAATCTGTGGGTTCTTGGGGGGCCTTAGCCCATAGCCCTGATAAACTCCGTGCATGCCTATAAGAGTGCATTCCTTGTATTATAGGCTACATGTATACTGCATATACTGAATTGTTTTTAGCAATCTGATACAATCCTTTGTTAAAATGAGTGTTACTTACTCTTAATATTTGCACAAATACTATTTTTGTTCAACCGAATAGCTTCTCTCCAGCGCTATCTTTCAAATTTTAAACTCAAATTTCAAAATGTTTTGGTTCTGTTATTTGAACACCTGGTAAAACAACATCGTTACTACATGACTTTCAGATTTTGACCCCCCCCCCCAAATTTATTAGTTATTGGCTGGTTTGTGTACCATTTGTTATTATTTAACTGCAAAGGGTGTTCTGGTAATTCAGGACCATCTTAGAAAACAGGGATAAGCTGATACTTGTGCTGAAAAGTCAGCTTATGTAATATAATTATACTCATGTCTGACGTTATTCACTATAATAACCCAGCAACAGCAAAACTGAGCCGCTGAACTCGATACATAATATAGATATTATTAATATTGTAATTATATATTTTTTTTATTAGTACTGAACAAATTGAGTAATTCTGTTCAAATGACATCTCACAAGAGCACTGTTGCAGTGTGGAAATTTTAAAAAAACTATTTTTAAAGTATAGTCTATATTTATTGAGATTTTGTGGCACTCTTATAAGCACTGAAAATACAGCTATTTTGCTAAGAAAACAGCTTAAAATGCTACAATTGCATGTGAAAATTCAAAAAGTTTCTGGTGGGGAGGGGATATCCCCCTCCCCATACCCCTCCCTCACCACTCTCACCCCCAGAGGGGGGACTAAATTAAACTCTGGTTTCGGCCAAACGACAAAAAAATTCCGACCCAGGCCCAAAATTTTTTGGCCCCCCCTTCAAAAATTCCTGTATCCGCCCCTGAGCACAGTGTAAGAATTGTGGAAAAATAACTGGGGGTTGGACCATTAGGCCTATCCACTTGAAATCGGGGTGTGAAAAAAAGACTTAAACATGGGGCTCTAAGAAAGACTGGGGGGTTGAAACCCCCCACCCCCGGCAATTCTCACCCTGGGTGAGCAATTAACTTGTCCAAGGTCGATCGCTACGCAGTGGCTTGATGTAGATTCGAACCTGCGACCCTTCGGTCACAAGGCGACTAACTAAAAAGCCTTGGTTACTAGTCGACTTCCGGTACCATAATATTGTATCTGGAAATAGGCCTATCGTTTTCGTCGTCTTTGCCAAAGCCGCCACTCGAGTTGCCGCCGTTGTCATCAACATTGTCATTAGGCTAACATTATTAATTTTTATTATCGTTATGTCATGTCATGTCAGTCACCGACGTCGCTGCGCGACGGTTGGTCACATGCATGGACTAAAGCTCTCCACTGCCTCCTATCGCGTGCAGCGGCGAGAAGATTGGATCCGGAAAGACGGGACCAAGCAAGAATGTTGTCAATCCAGCAAATACGCGGTCTACCCTTGCGTCGATAACCTTCCACGTGACCCAGCATAATGGCTTTTTCCACGCAATCCTGGGGAATCCTGATGATATGACCAAATTAGGAGAGTTTGCGAGCCTTGATGGAACCCAAGAGCTCTGGTGAAGTTCCGGCAAGCCGATAAACCTGCTCTGTGGTAAGCTTGAGCGTCCAAGAAATTATATCGTTATATCATTCATTATATTGAGTTTGTCTGTCTACTTATCTGTCTGCGTGCCTGTACGTTGCATTTGCGCGGTTGCTTTTTGTATTTGCCATGTCCAGAGACCAGAATAATTAGCAAATGACCTCTGAAATTGGTGAAAAACTATGAACTATATAAGCCTATGCCCTATTGACTCTGTAGGCTACATGTAGACAATTGCAGCTTTTAAAAAGTACGGTAGGCCTAAAGCCTAAAGGCTACTAAATACAAAACCTATGGTGCCTTTGCCGCCATCTAGCGAATGCGTGCCATGTTTTGTGGTAAAGAAAGCCTACTGATAGGGTTATAGTGCACTGCAATTTATTGCATGTGGAGAAAGATTGTCAATTCCTCGTTTCTAAGGAATGGTGATTGGGGGGGGAGGGGTGTTGCTCCGTGCCCGCAGCTGATATATCAATATAATCAACCCCGTTTGCGAGTTTTGGAAACTCGCACCCCGCGAGTGCGCTTCGATTACATAACATAACATAACATAAGTTTTGAGTGGTTCAGAAGACCAGGGCCTGTGTTAGAACCACTTCCTTTGCTGACCAGGAACGTCTAGTATCCCAATTTTCCAAGTTTCCTTTTAAAAGCTGCAACTGTGTCCGCCGACACAGTGCTGTCGTCCAAGCCGTTCCAAATGTCAATAACTCTTGCACTGAAGAATTTCTGCCCCAATGTTCCCGTCGGCTTCTTAAACAATTTGTACCTATGACCCCGAGTTGCTTTGTTTGGTGCTAATTCAAAGAACTTCTCCCAACATAGTGCTTCCTTTCCAGTAATGATCTTGTATGCTTCAATTAGGTCTCCTCTGCTCCTCCGTCTCTCCAGTGTTGTTAGCCCACACCTTTCCAATCTCTCCTCATAGCTCAAATCTTTGTAACCCCAAATCATCTTCGTAGCTCTTCTCTGTACTTTCTCCAGTTTCTCAATGTCTTGCTTCAGGTATGGATTCCATGCTTGAATGCAGTATTCCAGTTGTGGCCTAACCATTGATTTATAAAGCCTCAGTATTGTACAGGGGTGTAACGAGGTTTAGAAAAGTGGGGGGCCTAAATAGGACGTAGTGGATTTCGAAGCGCCAAAAATTTTTTTAAAGGGCCCCCCAGTTTTTCACAAGGCCCCCCCCCCCAAGTGGGGGGGCCCTGGGGAGCCTTAGTAACAAATGGGGCAGCTTCAAAAGTCCCAAATTAATCCTCTAATTAGAGTATAAATGGGTGAAATTGGGTGAAAATAGAGTGGAGACGTGTCAGACGGGATATGAAAATACAACAGAGAAAAAAGACGGAAATATCGTAGAGTTATAGGATTATCGTAGGATCATTGAGTCTATTAGAGTTTAAGTACTATTATACTAATGCAGCCGACTTCTGTACGGCAAGTCTTGACTCTTAAAATTTGATGTGAAATTGTGAATTATTTGATGTACACATTTGAAACAAAAAATGGGAATATCTCAATTTGGACATATCCCTAGATTAGTGGAATGGCAAGCGACCGTAGCGACGATATAGGCATCTAAACATTCTGAAGACTTGTAGTCTACAATGTCCATTTGTAGTCTAGCTTTGGACCTTTGTTTACATGTTATTGCAATTTTGCAAACGTTGCACGTCGATGTTCGTTTCGCATAATAAATTCGTTCATGACTTTGTTGATGTCGATGTTTTCAAGTTTGTCACAGTGAACAGCTGCAATCATTGTATGATTGAGTCTTTCCTGAGTCACTGTGGACCGCATGTAGTTCTTGATTCGACGCAACTGGCTAAACGATCGTTCAGGTGTTGCAGTCGAACAATTAAAAGGCTGTAATGAAATAATGGAAGTAAACTATATTCGACCTCAACAGCTATTTCCAACTGTCGCTTTGCTCTTTACTGTGGCTTAGCTCTTTTTTGGAAAGATTTTAAGGACCACTTTTCCTCTCTTTTCTCAAAAAAGTGGGAGGGCCCTCTCATAAAAAAGTGGGGGGTCCGTTCTCATATTAGGCCCCCCCTGATAAAAAAGTGGGAGGGCCAGGCCCCCCCAGGCCCCCCCACTCGTTACACCCCTGGTATTGTATCCTTATCTCTTGTAACTATTGTCCTTTTTATCATGCCTAATGTTGAATTTGCCTTTTTAGCTGCTTCAGTGCATTGCCTTGAAGGCTTTGCACTCTTGTGCATGATCACTCCTAAGTCCCTTTCTTCATCACTAACCCTCAGTGCCTTACCCCCCATTTCATATGCAAACTCCTGGTTTCTCCTTCCCATATGCATCACTGAGCACTTTTCCAAATTAAAGAGCATTTGCCAGTCTTGTGAGTTGTGACCATCTAAACATTTTTCCTAGATCTTCCTGTAGTATCTCTGCTTCTTCTTCTTGGAGTAGCGACTCCACGCACAACTTAGTAACAGCAACTCGATAGCCTACAGGGTGGTCCAAAATAAACTGCACAGTGACAGTTTTCTTGATATAAGTATAACAATTCAATGTTTAATGCCATTTTCCTTACTTATATATATATTTTCTCTGACGTCATCATTGACTTCATCATTGTTTATCATAGTTTATGGTAAAGAAGTTGTTGTTTATAAGAGATTGTGATCATGGGACGCTTAACTGAGAAAGACCGATGTCTAATTTGGAATGTACGAACTCAGAAACATTGGGGGTCGTGTGGCCCCCAAACAGCCCGGACTTGAATCCAGTCAACTACGCTGTTTGGGGCGCCCTTCAACAGATGGTATACCGTCGTAGAAGTTTCCCCACAGTGGATCAGTTGAAAGAAACAATCGTCACAGAGTGGACCAAGCTGTCACAGCGTTTCATTGACCGCGCAATTGATCAATGGCGTCGTCGGCTTCAATGCGTGGTCGAGCAGCAAGGATGACACATTGAACATTTTATGTAACAAAATCCATCCATGCATGTAATGTTACAGTAAAAATAATAAATATTGCTGTGTTTTTGTGAATTTTCACGGTTATATTTGAATTGGTCTGAATAAAGTACTATCAATTTATCATTGTGCCATTTATTTTGGACCACCCTGTATATAGGCCTATAGATCTGGCATTTTCTAAGTTTACTTTATCAGTCGTTTGCATGAGCTTATGTAGAAGTGTCCCCTCCAGAATTAAGTAAACTTTGAATTTTAAAAATTAATTAGGCCTATAGGCCTATATGTAGCGTAATTTTCATTCATATCCATTTGAATTTTGAACCCAAAATGAAATGCTTGATTTCGCTAATTGGCACGTATCGTAATACGTAGACCTGTTTATGGGCTACTAGTTTTAATTAGCTTTAACCAGATCTCAATTTATTTGGCTTATTAAGTTTCCAAAGTAGGCCTAATTTTTTTACCTTGTACAAAATGCTAACAATAATCATGACATCATAAAAGTCTTAAAAGATGCTGGTTTTTCTTTAAACTCTTACAGAATTTCAGACAGACCAAAATTAGGCAGGTGACCCAGGTCAAGTGTTATAAAATCAGCAAATAAATAAATAAATTGGAATAAACTACATTGAATAAACTATTGGTTCTTAGCAAATTCGGCCGTAAAAAATGACCTACTGCGACAACAATCATGATGACCGCGACCCATTTTTGGTGCCACCGCAGATGAGTGATGCGTGGTTGCTACCTGACGCCGTCCTTTGGGCTATTTATCGCAGAAACGAAGACCAGGGATGCCGCTTATAGCTTTTTTCCATCTAGATCTAGGGGTTTTGGTCTTATCTAGGTTTCTAGATTTTTTCGTCATGGCGCTTTTTTCGACTTTTAAAAAGTAAGTAATTAAGTATGTGCTTTATTGAACCGCCTGCAAACGCACTGAAATAGACGTTTTTATATAGGAGAAACTGCACAAAGACGTGAAAAAGTCGAAAATTTTGGGAATACGGACCCACAAAATTGTAAATTTTGGAGCGATAGATTATAAAAAGAGTCATCAGAAACTTTTTAGAGAAAAGGAGCAAATTTTGGTCATAATTATGACCAAAAAACATGTATTTTCTCAGAATTCTCAATATAGCCTTTTCTAGCCTTTTCTGCTAGATTTGACATTTTCACAGTGGCATCCCTGACAAAGACTACGACAAGGAGGGGAGAGGAGGAGGAGGAGGAGGAAACATGGAGGACGGCGAAAACAAATTTTAATAAAGATTATGTTGATTACAATCTATATCATAATAAAATTCAGGAGCGTTTGAAATCGGCAGTTTAGCAGAATACGGAGGGCATTACCATTGAAAGTTGTTATTCTGGTTACGAGAGTTCGGATATCATGACAGAACAACGTTAAATCGCGGATTCATCTTCGTTGTCACAGAGCTTCGCGAACAAAAATGTCATTAACTCACCAGAAACTTGTCGACTATTTTGTCATCAGCGGCTTAAATATCTCGTCTGGTCTGGAGCCAGATCAGTTGTCTGGTACTGTATCGTTTGAGTCATGATCTTCTTCAGTACTAGGTCATTTATGACCCATCTGCATAAAACAGTCTTATGTCGAATTTTTTCGTTTTAAGTACGATATTCCATGTTGAGGTGAAGCTCATCCTCTTTACAGTGACACCAAAATTATCAATTCGTCTCGGTCCTGACCGAATTTATGGCTAAAAGGGCTATCATCGTTAAAAAATACGGTGGACAAAGGCTGGCAATGTGGCCTAATTTCGGTGCTTTTGCGTGAAATTTAAAATCACAACTTGTACATAATCACCAAAATAATTGGCTGGCTTAACTATAATATCGGGGACCGCTAGTTTCGTATGATATCATGGTATCATTTGGTGGCTGTCATAGGCTGGAGTGTAAGACTTCCAAGGTGCTGTAATTCCATTTATAAGGAAAAGACACTTAGATTATGGTTTCGAGCAAAGCCGACCATTTATTTGCAGTTGGAACTGTCAACATAAAGTTTTTCAAACTTGTTTTTGTACTGAACTGGAATTTCGTGTTATCTTTTTGAAGGTGACAACCTGCATTGCTCGCCGTTGGAACGGTCGTTCAAGTCGCACATTTTAGCGCATTATCCTGAAAATGTTTTGGGGAATCCTTTCGATGCTGAAGCTGTCTGCATGGTAAGACCTTTTGTGTGGTTTAGTTTTTTTTATGTGGATGGATGTTCCTGCCTATGACCTTGCAGTTTATGTTAAAGTTTCCAGGAGTACAGTAAACTACGTACAGCGTAAACTTGTTTAATTTCTATTAGAAGTTAACCCAAATGGGTGAAGATTTTGTATGTCCTAGATTTTAGTGCAGTTGAACAAAATTAATATCCTCACTTTGCATGAGTATTTTGAGCTTGACATTTTTAGAGATGAGCTAATGAGAGGCCTATGCAGACTTTGGTTTAATCCTTTAGCAGCTCAAGCATGTACTAGGAGTGACTGGTATACCAATGCAGTTCATTGTTAAAGGATTAAAGATGTTTGTATTAGATGCATACTTGCATACACTTGTGCAGAGTTCTAGTTCATTTTACGACATCTGTTTTAATGCAGGATGTTGTGGAATTTGATTCAGTAAATTGTCTTAGTCTAAGGTCAGCTGAGACAGCGGAGATGCATTAATGTTACTAAACCAGGATGTTGGACAACCACTTGCTGTTCTTTGCAATCCTGGGTCAGATCCAACAGGCTTTAATGCTTATTAATTCTATGACTTGCTTGAGTAAGTATAACCAATGATGACTGGCATGGCAGTCACTAATGTGTTAAGTTAAGAAATGTGTAGGTTGTTCTAACACGTAATGCCCATCACTGCCTCTCGGGGTTGGCTTTGGGACTGCTCTTTCGTCTTCAATTGTGCAGGTCACTGAGTTTCAAGGTCTTGTGTTTATCAGTTATAGAGATCGCACAGTACTTTGTCTAATGGTTAGCAAGCTGAGCTGTCCTCCAGAGTTTTGAAATAGGTTCAAATTCTGGTTAGGCTGGACAGAATGTTTACATCTAAAGGGTCCTCTTTCTACTGTCCCTGTGCCTCTAGGGGGCGATACAGACTTTACAAAATGAGTCCATGACCAGCATCTATGGTTAATGGGAAAATCAGTCGGCAAGGTATAAAATCAGCAGCCCACGCTCGTGTGCCAAGTGTAAGAAAGATTACGCTGACGACACCACTTATACTCGCTGGGCTAGCTTAAGGGACTGCTCCTATACTTATCATTAAATATTCTATTATATTGTGTCAAGAATCACTTTGAATAGCAAGACATAATGGACCTCTGGACCTGCTTGAAATTTGACCTTGAGAAGATGCATAGAGAGCAGCATTATTACAAGAATGTGCCTCAGTGCAGTCATGTTTGATGTATTTAGTACGCGGCTGGTCTTCAATGAGTCATGCCCTGATTTTCGGCCTGCAGATCAGTTTTGATTGTTTGTAGTTGTCAACTGATGCATTTTACATTTAGTACAGCACTGGCAAAATTGGATAAAATTATTAGTTTGGAGATTGGATATCACTTATTAACCATACATTCTAAGGCGTACCTCTGACTGATTGCGTTTGTGTTTGTAGAGGTGCCCTTGTAACGGTATGTGCTGTGTTATGGGGCCATAGAAATCGTCGTCATTATTATATTATTATTATTACAAGGTGTTGC
This sequence comes from Lumbricus rubellus, assembly GCA_945859605.1. Taxonomy (NCBI): domain Eukaryota; kingdom Metazoa; phylum Annelida; class Clitellata; order Crassiclitellata; family Lumbricidae; genus Lumbricus; species Lumbricus rubellus. The sequence goes on along the minus strand of OX243819.1, from coordinate 16,871,614 downwards.
CTTTAGTCTTGCTTTCTTTGTGGTATGCATGCAACTTCATTTAAACTGCTTCTTTTTGTTCTGAATGAGGCTCCATCTGTGCTTGAAAGCAGACTTTCTGGATTTGCGTGACATCCCATGCTGTAAATTGTGTGATTGTGTTTACTTGGCTTGTATTCAAGACCTGTATTGCAGGCTGTCTGTTCTGTTAGTAGTTAAGTTTGATGTTAATTTAGATTACTGCATAACTTGTACATGTGCAGCACAATGTGTTTGCAGTCGTTTCATTAAAGAAAAAATATTATTGTTATTACATGTTCCAACACATTTTTGATAAACCCCTTCTCTTGAAAGTAGATCTTTCGCAAACTGGATCTTTTCAAATGCATCTCTTGCAAATGGGTATGGATGGATTCAATTTGACCAGGGTCTGTGACAACAGAGGCCGTTACCCTGGACAGAAATTTGCTCGGCATATTACAGCACTGATAAGCAAATGGGTATTTTGCAAATGGGTATTTTGCTGGCGGCTATTTTATAATGGATCTCCTGCACAGGGATCTTTTTAACGTGGATCTTTTGCAAAATGGATCTTGTGGAATTGGATCTTTTACAGGAATGGAATGGATTGGAAATGAATCTGATGGAAGTGCAATTGTTGGAAGGATTCTTTTGAAATCTTTTTGGAAAGAGAGTTTTTTATTTGATCTTTATAACCAGTATAGAATTGCTCCCTCTCATATGTAAGAGTGAAGGCATATAACAGCAAATGAGTGGTTGGTTACGTTGCTTTGCCATGCCTTACTTTTAATACTTTATATAAGCTTGTGAACATTATATTACCTTGTTGCATGCAATCTGTCTATCTTCTGCAGTTAGGTTAAAAATCAGATTTTTTAGGGAGGGGCAGTAGCATTATTTTTCAGTAGCAGTGGACAAGGGTGTCAAAGGTGTCTGAGCAAATTGGGGTGGGGTTTTGAGTTATCTGTCTCCACTCCCCATAAATGTTTAGCAAAAAATGGAATCTTAAATGGTGAAGTTTTAGCATACAAATTGTGTAACTTTTAGGCAAGTTGTTTCGAGCCAGAAAATCATTGTCGGCAAGCCATAAATGACCTGTGGACTGGACTCTTGACAGCTTTGATCTGCTGTGCTAAATTGTGTGATCTTGTTTACTTGGCTTGTGCTTAGTACTTAATTAATAAGTTATACTTTCAACCCAGATGCTGTTGTTAAGATACAGGTCTGCATTAAAGTTTGTCATGGCTTTTTGTTTTACTAGTGCCATGTAGGGTCACGGCTCTCAAATTAGTGTTCCAGCCTTGCACTTTCTGTGGTAGAAGGAAATTGGTCACATGCCCTCTTATAATTAATTCTAATTGTTTAGGTAGTGTTGTGTTTCCTGTAAGTTGCTGTGCAAGCAGTTTGCAGTTGCTGCTATGAGAAACTTCAAATGAAACTATTAGGCTGGATTTTTAGTAGCTACTCCAAGTCAAACCTTATTTAACACATGCATACAGGATATAATTAAACTTTTAAGGCATGCTAAAAATTTAATTGTTTCCTTTTTGCTAATTGACTTAAATGTATTCAGTTTGAACTTATTTTGGCAAGATCTAGGTCCCGGTATAGATTACCAGATTCTGCTCTTTGTCCTGCCACAAAAATCAGCTAAGCCATCACTTACTTACCTGTTGTGCTGGTTTCAGTTATACCCTCCCATGACAGTTCATTGCTTATCAAATAACTTAATACAGTGCCTTTATAGCTGCTCGGAACTTTAGGCAATGCTAACATGCTAATTTACTATGTCTTACCTTTCTTGACCCATTTCACATGTTCTTTTATCTCAGCTATGTCATCCACGTGGTTTGAACTTCCGGACGCAGAGGGACAATCGGGAGCCGGCGTTTCACTCGTTTCTGATCACAAGAGAGGACGGAACTCGTGCCTATGGAGCCGCGCTGACGATATACGAAGAGATCGAGAACAAGGAGATCTGTCTGGCGATGCAGACGCTACAGGCGATGCACATGGCCGAACTAAGCAATACGCAGTCGCGGACTCTCTATCCCCACCTAAGCCCCGCACACACGACCCACAGCTTGCCGTCGGGCAAGAAGCTCGGACAAATGGCCGCTGGCAAGATCTACGATCAGAAGAAGGACCTCTTGTTCGGAACGAAGTGTATCTCGATTGTTTCACGCTTGCCGCTAGTCTATACGTTCAGCGAATTCCTGCAGTCGCTGTACGATGTGGTGCTGGACAGGGAGCCACCCGAGTTGCCTCTGAGTAGTTACGTTTACAACGTTATACACGAAGTTCCGCTGCTGCCTCCCGGACGAAGCATGCGCATCGCAATACCGAAGCAATTGATTGTTTGCCAGAGACCAGGTTAGCGGTCGGTTTTGAATGGGGATGGGAAGAAATTTAAGTGTTAATGGTTTCTTTTAAAATATGAATTTATGGATCCTGTCCAGTTTGAACATTTTTCATTTAGGGTCACTGTAATGTCCTTCTGTCTTTAGTAAAAATTACATGTATACCATGCTTTTAGAAACCCTAAAATTTAGTTTTGGATATGCCTTTATGTCATTTGGTAATAAAATTATGCCAAAAGTTTGTTTTTAATGCTGTTTGAATGAGCCATATCAAGAACAGGTGTTTAATCAATGAGATTATGTAATATGGTGAATTTAGTTTCCATATGTCAATTAGTTTTTTGGATATTTAATTTGTATCCAGGCTGTCTAATGTTAGAATTTATGTTAGTATGAAGCATACCATATGTTATGATTCTAAGATGTGTATGTTGCCAATTAATTTTTTTGGGCCTGATTGTTTCTCATGCTAATTAATCAGTTGTCTGTGATTTGTTTGTCTAGGAGGGATGGAACTACCGCTTCTTGATTTCTCTCTAAGAGAACTCTTTCTCTTGATGAGCATCGATAATGTTTTGGCAATCTTTCGAAGTCTTCTTCTCGAACATCAGATCTTACTCTTCTCGAAAGGTATGATCTGCAATACCCAGTGGGAAATGCTTTTAAACCACCTCATGAAATTGGATGAGCCTGAAACTGGGACTTCTATTGGTTTCTATTAACGTAGGTTTTCTTTAGACATCAACATTAGACTGAGAATGTGTAGTAGCGTGTGTAATATTTAGTTATTTTGGTGTTGAATAGAAGTGTGATGGAATGACTGACTGACCGACCAAACAACTGGTCAACTAACTGGTTAAAACAGGGGTGTCAAACCTTTTTTAGTGGCGGGCCAGTTTGAACATCTTCTAACAAGTGGCGGGCCAGTACGAACATTTTCTAGTAAGTGGAGGGCCAGGGTGTCGAAGCTCCTGAGCGAAATTGGGTTGCTATCTGAGAGAGACCTCCGGGCTTGGTCAGCCAATTCCCAGAAAAGTTCAAATATTGCGAAAAGATCTTGATTCAATGTCCACTTTTCGCTTTTTATTAAATTTTGACAAAATTAAAATCATTTTTTAATCTTTAGGGAAGGCTTCGCGGGCCAGAAAAAAATTGTCGGCGGGCCAGAAATGGCCCGCGGGCCGGCTCTTTGACACCCCTGGGTTAAAAGATTGGCGTTGATTGGAAAGGTTCCTTTCAAATGTAGTCATACTGTAGCGTTGGATGCAAACAGACAGACGCTGAAAAGGCAAGGTTTTCTAACGTCTGTCACTATCAATGAATGTCATATGACGTCTCATTTCTCTTATAATTATATTTATTATTATTATTATTATTATTATTATTATTGCAGTGGTGTTGTTCAAGTTGTTAGATTCAATATGTTTTTTTTTATTACAGAATTTCAAAAGTTGATGTTAGTCTCGGAGGGAATTTCCGCGTTGAGCTTTCCGTTCCAGTGGCAGCACGTCTATGTTCCAATCCTTCCGGCGTCGCTTCTGCATTTTCTGGACGCTCCTGTGCCATTCATTATGGGTCTACAGGGAACAAACAGCAAGTCACTGTTTGAAGCCTGCTCTAAAGTAAGAAAATTGAAATTACTCTGTACACTGGAACCGTTCTTAAAGTGTGCTGAATCATAATAGGTACTGTGATGGGTACATGTTGAACTCATATTTAAGTAGTTATGTGTTGAGTTGGAAGTCTCCAACATTTCATGTACATGGCTGCATCTTGGAGTTAGCTTAAAGATAGGGTTGTTCATGTATCAGTTTTCAGGCATGCCAATTATCAGCTGTAGAAATCCGAATTTGAACTGAGTATGATTTCCTTTCTGTATTTACTGTTTAGCGTACCTACTGAACGACTGTGTTTTGCTTATTTGTGCAAATCAATGTAATCATTTTGCCACCTAAGCTGCTTGGACATAAGTGGCTCGTACGATCATTTTACGTCGACTACTCTTTCTCAGTATGTACCTAGTGTAGTAGCATTTGCTTTTTCGTTTAGGCCAACATGTGTCTGGTTGACATGTTGTATCATTTGCTTTTTCGTTTAGGCCAACATGTGTCTGGTTGACATGTTGTATCATTTGCTTTTTCGTTTAGGCCAACATGTGTCTGGTTGACATGTAGCGTTTGCTTTTTCGTTTAGGTCAACATGTGTCTGGTTGACATGTTGTAGCATTTGCTTTTTTGTTTAGGCCAACATGTGTCTGACCAGTTGACATGTTGTAGCATTTGCTTTTTCGTTTAGGCCAACATGTGTCTGACCAGTTTACATGTTGTAGCATTTGCTTTTTCGTTTAGGCCAACATGTGTCTGGTTGACATGTTGTATCATTTGCTTTTTCGTTTAGGCCAACATGTGTCTGGTTGACATGTAGCGTTTGCTTTTTCGTTTAGGTCAACATGTGTCTGGTTGACATGTTGTAGCATTTGCTTTTTTGTTTAGGCCAACATGTGTCTGACCAGTTGACATGTTGTAGCATTTGCTTTTTCGTTTAGGCCAACATGTGTCTGGTTGACATGTTGTAGCATTTGCTTTTTCGTTTAGGCCAACATGTGTCTGACCAGTTGACATGTTGTAGCATTTGCTTTTTCGTTTAGGCCAACATGTGTCTGACCAGTTGACATGTTGTAGCATTTGCTTTTTCGTTTAGGCCAACATGTGTCTGGTTGACATCGACTCAGGTACCGTCGAAAGTCCCGAAGATTTGCCCGCGTTTCCCTACATGGCCGAGCTCAAGCAGGACCTCCTGCAGGAACTGCGCCGACAGAGCGCGGCCGACGACCGAAACAATCACCAGAGGGACAGCGGCTTCGTTCGAGACAGTTACTTCGGCCCCGACTCTACGACGACGTTAGGCAGCGCCGAGAGCTCAACGGCGAACCTCCGCTGGAGCATCTCCGACAAGCTGGAGATGCTGCAGCAGAACGAAGCGCTCGCGAGGGTTATGGCGCTGTCAAAAAAATCCGGGGTCATTTCGTCGCTCGACGATATCCGCGACAGTCTGTCGGACGCTGCGATTCTCGCGCACAGGTCCGGCTTCTCACCATCGCGGGCGTCGCTTAACGACCACGTCAAGGATTTGATGTTCAACAGTGCGATCCGTGAGATTTTCCTGCACTATTTCCTGCACATCTTCGGTTCGTACGAGGAGTTTATCATCGCGACTGCGCAGGACATGGAGTCGTGGATCAATAATCGGGAGACGATGCAGAACTTCGACAAGACGGCGTTCCTCAGCGATCACGCCGAGGAGCACCTCCACTTCCTGTCGCCTTTCACGGAGACGCAGATGTTCGCCAGCTTCATCGACAGCAAGATCATGTCGCAGTGGGAAGATCCGGACGCGAGTCTTGTTGTCTTCGAGGCGAGGCTGAAGGCTTTCCGAGAGGATCAGACCGATCAGAGGCTGAGGAAGTTCTTCAGGACTGCGGCCGCCAAAGAGGCTGGTTCGTTATTCTCTCTTTTGTTCTTCGGTGCTTTGGCGTGAAATTCCGATTCGGTGTCCGCGCTGTAGTCGGGAGCACTTCTGTGTAGTAATCTTGAAGGGGCGATATAACAAGTTCACATACAAAGATACATTCTCAGATGATTGGTTTTGTTTATTGTGTTTGTTTTCTCGTCCAGCTATCTTTTTACTCAGCTCCCAATACACAGATTCACTCAGCTCTCTTATGTATGTCACATTTTCAATACACTACTCATAGAATAATTACTAATTTGTGGTCAGGTCCATCCGCTTTCGATATCAGCCTCACTTACTTGCTCAAGCCATTTGACTCAACAGATCACTCGCTTCTCTTATCACTTACGGGCTTGCTCACTTATTCATTCACTCAGAACAAGCCTAATCACTATAATGATTACTTGCTGTATGGATTGCTGATTATTTAATTATTTGAAATGCAGAGAGCATGATCGAAAAGCGAGCGATGATGATTGATATAATCGCTGTGGCACCGAAGATGCTCGAAGATGTCGGCAACTATCATCATAAGCCGGGATTCTTTCCTATTCTCTCTTCAGCTGCCTTAAACAAAGAACCGACCAGCAACAGGTACGTGCGTTTGTAATTCACAGAGCATCAGTTGATGATAGCTTCAAGTGAAGCGACAGTAAAATATCATGGCCTGTTAAAGACTGGAGTCATGATCTGTTGAGTAAGAGAAACGAAACATCAGGCTTTGGTGTTTAAAAGAAATGGGGGCTTAATGCGGACTTTAGACTTAAGTGCTCATTCCACATCCAGGACCTTGGGATTTAGTCTTTGTTAACTCCAGAAATGGGGGCTTAAGTGTAACCTGAAGGACATCAAAGAACGTTACATAAAAGCACAGTCTCTTTCAAGAGTTAACTCCAAGAAGCATCTATGTGTCCTGGTATACTGTATTCATTAATGACTTCGTTTTGCTTAGCCTCGATGTGCAAAGGTGAGAGTTCAGTCCTTTCTATCATCATCTTATCTGCCAGCCAAAGCGTGCAGTAATATGATTGCTAAGTTCACGGGGGGGGGGGGGGGGGGGAGAACTTGCAAGAGGAAGTTTGCCTGAAAGGAGAAGAGCACTTCCAGTCCTTCGTTTATATCCAATTTGATGGCCAGTCCTCTCCCTTGTTGTCTGATCTTCCCATCAACACTGTGCTATGTTTATTGCTGAATCATCTGCAGGTGTTAGTGAAGCATAAATCTTGAAGTAATTAATCTGTGCGGGTTGTTCTATATTATGTTATGTTATGTAGGACCCACTACCTGGAATGGCCCTCCCCTTGATGCTCCACTCCTTTCTAACAGTCCTTCTCACGTATTCTTCTCTCGTCTTAAGACAGTTTTAGATGGCCGTGCGGAGGTTGGGAGTGCCTCTGAGTAGTCCCCATGTAGAGGCGCTATATAAATACACCTAATGAGTTAATTGATCTGTGTGTCGATTGACTGTTTGGTAGGTCACGTTCGATGCAGTGGCGAATGAAGTACGGTCTGATGGCCAAAGGACCAGAAAGCATTAGCAAGCATCCTACGTTTGAACAGCGAGAGGTAAGAGCAACGCAGTATGTACATATGTATTTAATTGAATATTCGTGAAATATCTTTTGAGAATCTGACAGAGGAGTGATGCAAAGATGGGGTTTTAGGCTGCTGAAATTACAACTCGTCGTTAGTTTGGGCTGTCTGCACATTCCAGTTCAGGAATGGTGAGATCAATTTAAAAAATTAGATGATTGGGTATCGGAGCGCCTCTGAGTAGGTTTCTTGAAGAGGCGCTATATAAGTTCTCGAAATGAATGAATGAATGTTTGAAATAGATGATAAAATCGATTGAGCAACAGGGTGATCATTCTCATCTCTGCAAAGAATTTTAAACGTTCCCACCCACATTAAACGCTGAGCTTAGATGAAAGTTATGAGTTTTTGTTTTTAATTGCAGAAGTACATCCAGGAGGTTCGGTCGAAGGGAGCGCATCAACCGAACCTGTCGGACATGAATCTCAAAGCGATGGTCAACACGAACCTTAAGTTCATGGAGACGCTGCTGAAAGAATGCAAAGCCAAGGTGTGCACTATTTTGTGCACTAACTTCTGTCGCATATGGGCGAGAAGCAATGGACTGTTGGTGTTGCTGTAGATTTGCAGAAGCTTGTCTTGTTTGTATCAATTTGTTGTTTCCTTGTGTTAGCTGATTGGCTGCATGGTGGAGCATCTATCCTCTGCATCCTCTGTCTCTTAGGTTACAGTTGCACACAACATGTCTGAGCACATATTTAGCACTTTCAGATGGCAAAGTTGTTTGTAGTTTAGTCCTTTGGGTATGTGTGTTTGAAGGCTGCAGTTTCTTGCTTAGTGCTGTGCAGACTGTTTGTAGACATTGTCTAAGTCGTTTTCTCCATGTGTCTCGGAACTCTCTTTTCCTCTCTCTCTCTCTTAGTTCTTTCCGGAACATTGGTTGACAAGATTCCTCCATTTTTGCTTTTCCAAGCAGTGTAATTTAACGTCTGCACAAGCTGGGCATGAAACCACAAGTCACGTGCTGAACCCACATGTGTCCAGGACCTTCGTTACCTCGTTCAAACCGGGTTGACTCCAGAGTTAAAGAGTGGGTAGTGAGTGACTCCTCTATGTTGTGCTAGGGACATGAGAGTTTCACTTGACTTTAGTTGCATTTATGTCTTAAGCATATGTTTACAAACTGCTCTTAACCCTTTCCTGCTAGACCGGGTAACAGGATAGGTATCAAAACAATTCCAGCTGGAAAGGGTTAAGCACCTTGTCAAAGACCTTTGACATTTGTTTTGTAGACGAAGCGGATGTTGGTGCAGAAGATGGGTCAGGAGGCTGTGGATCTCGGTCACGGTGAGGTGACGGTTGTTGGGGTCGAAGAGAACACCCTCATCGCGAGTCTCTGCGATCTGCTTGAGCGCATCTGGAGCCATGGCTTACAGCAGAAACAGGTAGGACAAAGTTCTGGCAACCGCAGCAGAATCAATATCAGCTGTGTGTTTTATTGTATTGTATTGCATTGTATTGTATTGTATTGTATTGTATATTCGTTTATTGATAGGTGCTAGCTGTCATAAATTAACTAGTTACAAATTCTGCTAAGAGAGTCTGTTTCAATTGAAACCAGAAGATACTTGCGATTAAAAGTATTTTTATAGTTAACTAGTTTTAACTATTAATTGATATCTTTGACTAAATGTATTCTCCAATATAATAATGACAGATATAAAATTTGCATTTCTCATCAATGGGTAATCTGTTGTTTTAGCATTCCAACTTATTCCCCATTGCGTGGGTTGTTGGATAGACAAAAAGAATTCTTGCTAAAATAGAAGTGGGACGGATGATAATGATTTTTACTTAAATAACACTGGGGTCGATGAAAACATTCTTGCTTAAATTGGAGCTGCATTGATGAAGAGCAATCGCTATTTAAATAGAAGTTGTATTGGTAAAAAAATAGTTGTTGCTTAGATAGAATCTGGATTGATGAAATGAATTCTTTCCTAAATGGAAGAATTCATTGATGAAAAAGATTCATTGTAAAATAGAAGTCAGAATGATGAAAAATAATCATGCTGCACTGGGGAATAATTTAGAATGCTAGGGCTATATAACCATTCGTTGTTTATCTTTTGGATGATTTTAATATTTAGTACTGGTTTATGTTTCTGTGATCATCAGGGCAAGTCTGCTTTATGGTCGCACTTAGTCAATTTCAATAACGACTACACTCTAAAAAATCAAGAAAATCAACCGGTTGATTCTAGCCAAATTTCTTCAGGTAAGCACACCTTCATAATTAATTAATCTCCTTGCGTCCTTCTGTTCTGCTTTGTGTCCATATAATTTCAAACTCAATTTCGGTCTGTTCACTTTCAGCTGGTTTATCCTGCTGGTCGTCTGTCTAGTTATTAATTTTGAATTTGTAATTCCTGTGGCACTGATGTCAAGTGCATAAGTGATGAGCCAATGATGCCATGAAGCACGGCCTTAATGTGATCAATATCCAGAGAGAGAAATATGATGGATAAGCAATACGAATCTGATATGTTTTAGCTGAGAGAACACTAAATAGCACAGGCAACTAAGCAGATCAAACACATACAGAGACAGAATTCCAAAGTTTAGTGGAATGGCTTTCTAGAATTGATTTGAGTGAATGCAGAGCTCTCAGTTTTCTGTGCCATTGTTTGATGGCTGGTGTGTTAGACACCAATGCTGTTAAAAATGCTGATTACATTAAATGCAAATCTCAGCCATCTTGGGTTTGCTTTCATTTAGTCAGTGTATATTGTTCATGAATATTGTTCATGTATATTGTCCGTGTATATTGTTAGTTCATTGTGCTGGATTGTTCAGTTACAGTTACGAAATGTGTAATTTTTCTGTGTGTACCGATTGAGCAGATCTCTCAGTGAGCGTCGCGCTCGAAGGCGGTGGCACATGTCCAAGCGGAACGCAGACGTGGCCAATTCGAAGGCAGCATAGACGAAAGCCAAGCCGTGGTCCAGAACTGCCGGCCTTGGATGCTCTACCAATTTCTGTCCTCTTTGATATGAGGTAGGATGAAGATTGAAGAAGGTCTTTGATAATGAGGTTTACACCTGTGACTGGTAACTAGACAACCATTAACCAATTTTTTATGAGGTAGCTAGAGTAAATGCCGGTGATAGTAACTCCTGTGGCACCATTGTCTAACGCAGACAATGATGCAATAAACAATAGAGCTGTAATCAATATTGTCCATTTTTATATGAGGTGGCCACTGGCTAGAGTGAATGGCAGTGATAGTGCTCAGTAACAGTATAATCCCCATTATGTAAGTGGTTACTAATTACTAGAGAAGTCTGTTTTGAGGTGTTTTTACAACCAGGCGAGTTACCTAAGTGACCACTCTACTCATTTAAATGTTGAGCCTTTACCTACCGAGGGTATAGGATTCCAGTAAAATTTGCTACACTATTCATTTAAAAGATTTATATAGTTGCCCCTTCTGGACCATCTATGGCACACCGAAGTGGTCGGTAAAGGGTTAAGGAATGACTCTTAGTATAATTTATTTATCAGGAAAATATTTGAAAGAACATTGTGAAAGGTTAGCTGGTAAAGGATTGCTTTTGGTATGGCTTATTTATCAGTACAATAGATTAAAATAACTTTTCAATTCCTTTTGTTTGTGGTTATGAAGGAATGTACAGCAGATGACCGAAATCAAAACGGACGTTGGGTACGCGAGGGCTTTTGTACGATTGTCTCTAGAAAAGAAGCTACTGTCAAAACACCTCAAGGAACTACTCTCGAACCAAGAACTCCTACGGTATGCATGGAGTTTATATCTATTGTATTGTATTGTATTGTATTCAAATCTTTTGTCCTTGTTCTTCACCATATGACTTGGGCTCATAGATACTTCAGATCATTGAATGGTTTAGGACAGCGGTTCTCAACCTGTGGGTCGCGACCCCTACGGCGGTCGCCTGCTGATTTGCCAGGGGTCGCCTGGACCCTTCAGAAATTTGCAAAAGATGTACACATGTAATAGGAATTTCACCGCTATTTGCTACTTTACGGCAACTTAAAATGGACTCAATTTTTACTTATACTTGTTGCCATGATTCATTCATTAAATTGTGGCAGCTAGTTTGAATTTTGCCACTTTAGTTTTTAATATACCGGGTAATATAAAATCCAATTTTGTCATTCCTCTAAAAATAAAACAATATCCGGTTTACTCAACGAATCTATGCTGTCAGCTTGTGATACCTATTTCTGGACGGAGACCTTGGGAAAAGGGGTACTTCACTCCAAATTCATGGTGGGGTACTGAGTTGCTTATAACCCTAATACTTCAGAAATTTTTAATAAATATCATCATAAATGTTTAATAACAGTGTCGTCCGCTGTTTATCCATAATGAGCAATTTTTTTAAAGATCCCACTCAACAATGCTATTATTAGAGTAGGCTATATAGGCTAAATTACAAAATTTTAACTATAGAGAGGAAATATTTAATGAAGTCTTGAACCATGTCTCTGAGCACTGATATCATGAAAAAATTTCAGATGACAGCTTAAAGTGCTGCCGTTAGTGTTCAAATTAAAAGCAATAAACAATGGGAAGGGGGCATTTATTGAAGTCCTAAGGCTAGGCCAACTATAACATCCCAACTCTGCAGGAAAGCATGAACTGTATTTTTAGAATTCCAACAGCAAGCTCTTGAAGTTTCACAAGCCGAATAGATTTATAAAACTCCAACTTCCAACTGCCAAATAGGCGTAGCTTGCAGAATCGCAAGAGCCAGAAAATCTCACACAATTGCTAAAAAGCAGTTTCCGAAAATCGAAGTGAAAATGCATTGCATAACAGTGGATACTGGTTTTAAAAAAAGCAAAAGGCAATGACCGGGGGGTAACTCGATTAATTTTGGGGGGTCGCTACAACTTTTGAAATGTTGAAAAGGGGTCGCCGCACTAAAAAGGTTGAGAACCGCTGGTTTAGGAGAAGAGAGCTGATTTTCATAAATAAAACTTTGAACTTTTGATGTTATTTTTTACTCTGAGATATCATTCTTACCTCAGGTAAAGGACAGCTATAATAAAACAGCAGAATAAGCGAGTTTGAATTTGAAATTTATGCCCGATTCGAGAGACCTCTTTTTATCTAATGTTTTTACAGAATGTCTGAGAGGTTTATAGGAGTTGCTAAGTAGGTACTTGAGTTGATTTTATGTTCATATTATCTGTAATAAATTTGCATTTATGAAGTTCTTAACATGTTCACCGCCTACACGCCATGTTAAATGACTGGATTCAGTACGAGTTAACTCGTACTGGGCGGTGAACGTGTTATGCAAATGTCCAGCAATATGTTTATGCTCTATAACTGGCTTGTCATTACAAAATGGTTTTCAGACATGATATTTTATGCATGATTCATATTTGACAATATGAAAGCAAGCCAGAACTGGTGCTTAGTAAAAAAATACTTCTATCTGTAAACAATCATATAATGTCAGATGAGCTTCATATAAGATTAAAAAAACGATACATGGCAAGTTGAATTCTGGAGAGCAATATAAACAGAGACATAAAATATTTGAACTAAACATGAGAAAATGCTTGATTTCTCAAACGATCTAACGAATTGAAGATCGTTTATATGCATCCTTTACTACCTAATCTGATGATGATGTTGATTTAAAGTTGGTGTTATTAATGGTGGGCATTTTGATGTGTTAAATTGTAGGAGTTTGTACAAGAGGTACGCGTTTTTGCGATGCGAAGACGAGAGAGAGCAGTTCCTCTACCACCTTCTGTCGCTGAACGCAGTCGATTACTACTGTTTCACCAATACATTTACGACTACTGGTCAGCGATACAATTCGGCTGCTTATTGAAATATGCTTTTTGGCTCTTTAAGGAACTAGGCCAGTGGTTCCCAACCCGTGGCCCGTGGGCCAAAAGTGGCCTGCCAGACCCTAAAAAAGTGGCCCTCGCCCCTCAAAGTATCAACAAAACTATATGAAAAAATTGACAATTTGGACAGGATATAGATCTAACACATAATTATTTTCTATTACAAATTATTTTATTCTGACTTCTATTAAAAAAAACCTAAAACATTCTAGTTTGATGCATTTATAAGAATTTTATATGCTTTTAGTTAATTAAATTTTAGTCTTGTGGTTCCCCCTTAATGTCCTTCAACTAAGAAAAAATGGCCTTAAAGTCAAAAAAGGTTGGGAACCACTGAAATAGGCGTAACCGTGTCTTCTCAGTCATTGACTTCTCAGTCTGGAATGGCTTTGACAGTTATTTTTTCCTACCAGGGTTCATTCTAATATATTCCATTATTATCTCTAACCTGTCTTTTTAGCTGTACATTACTGGAGTCGGGAGCACTTCTAAATAGTAGGTGCCATATAAACCTCTGTCATGTATGATTGGTTGCTAAGTAGAAAGTTGTTGTTATTTACTTTATGTACAGTTCTCTGAGACAATCGCTTTGTGGTAGCTTTTAACAATTATAATTCAGACTTTTTTATACATGATGCTAGATTAGCTGTGCTTAGGATTTGCACGCTATCAATACAATGCACTATCTATGGGAGATGTTCTATAACTACCTTGCTGTACTTCTCATATTCCTCCCTCCCTGTACTCTCCCTCATTCTATATCTCTTTTATTAGTTTTTCAATAGTTTGAAACTGTTGTTTGTTTTTTGTTTATCCAGTGATTGTTTATCGTATTCTCGTCTTTCCTCGACTGAAACTGAGTGGAGGAGCAACAACAGCCAACTGCTGGCTGAGCCTTGCCGGTCAGCTCAGAGAAACCGACAAACTGCCGTTGCCTAAACACACGCTCGATATATCCATCCAGGTATCAGCTTTCCTTTGTTTTCTTCAAATTACCGATTTTAGTTTTCCTCACTGCATTAAGAGGCGGACTCAGGTGATTGTAGTCATTATCAAGGGAGTATAGTCATTATTTTTGGGTGAGTATAGTCATTATTAGGGGAGTCTAGTAATTATTAGGGGTGTGTAGCCATTATAATATCAGAGGAGTGTATTTATTGTTAAAGGTGTGTAGCCATTATCAGAGAAGTGTATTTATTATTAAAGGTGTGTAGCCATTATCAGAGGAGTATGCACCAAAACACACCTTCATTATGTCCATCCGAATATCTACTTTCCTTCTGTAGTTAAATCTCTTCTTATATTTTATAGACCTGTGCCAAAATTCAGGTGTGTTTGTCCTCAGTAACTAGGGATCTGGTTCTTTCTCCATATGCCGTAGTTCCACGTTCTACACACTCATCAACGTTATTCGTTGCTTCACGTCTCATTTCCGAAATCCTGTTGGATCATATCTACCTCGGATAATATGATGGTAACTGCCCAAAATGTCATCTTTAAAATCTGGAGGGTTTAAAATCTTGATTGTTTATTTTTGGCCTTAGGCAGAATCAATGACAATGCATATGCTATATTGGAGCTTGTCATACAGGGACTGTAGTATATTTCGTAGCACAAGAATCTTGGGATTCTGACGACTATGAGAATAGGCCATGACAACGGAGGAATATCGCCGAAATGGATGGTCGAACATGTTCTAGTCAGAAACGAAGTCACTGGTCAGACGTACAGGTACTTATTTTTATTTATTTATATTAATTTAAAGTTATTATTATTGTGTGATTGTGCGGATTGTGTGAACAGTCATCTTTTAGATGGATAGGGGATTTTTCTGTCCACCTTAGTCCTTTACTCATGCTTTCATTCGTTCACTTGTCCTGAAGAAACCTTTTCACAGCCTGTGTGACCTGTCTTCTGGCCCATCTCTACTGTGAATTTTTCATAAAAAATTATTAAGCAGATACTTCTGATTCATGTGTGATCTACATGTAACTAAGTTCCAGCTTTTTGCCTTTCCTCCTGAATATTGTAAGTTTCACTGAACAGTATCTGCACTTCTTGAGCTGTTCCAAGGACATCCTTAGCTCTATGGATAAGAGTGGCATAGTAACACTTGCTATTCTTTATGTGCCTGCAGCGCTTAAGCTGCCTGATTGCTCAGAAGCTCATTGGGCACTTTACATAACACAATAACTACTGATGGACGCATGTTGTAAATTAAATTTATTTTACATGACCTTACCATTTACGTTTAGGTTTCCGTGCGGTCGATGGCTTGGCAAAGGCGCTGACGATGGAGCTCTGGAACGTCTGTTAGTCGCAGAGTCTGTGCCTCCCTCTGTAGACGCCAACGGTATTTCGTTTAATTCTATTCTATTTGTTAGTCAAAGTGTTGGTGTCCACAAGACAAACCTACAATTATTTCAGCATTATCTTGGGCAGGACGTCAGTAAGTTCATGACAGGCCATATGTACATGATATTTTTGAATCATCTGGTGAATTGTGAGTCATCTAAACTAAGTTTTGCGTTGGCACTGATTATTTTTGCTGTTACTGATTACAGAATCATGTTTATTTACTCTCGTGGTAAGGAATGTTTGTTCAATGTATTTGTGACAATGTAGGCAATGTTTGCATTGTTGCAGAACTCATGGAGAAATGTCGAACTCCGCCTCGCTGCAGGTCACCAAGCATGCCTCGAAAGTCCAACGAACCACGTCAGTCTTAACTTCCCTTTGTTGACATTGTCTTAATATATGCTGATTGATTACTTTACCGTCTGAAGAAGGTAATCAATTAATTATTACCCACTACTAACAACAGTGTAACTGTATGGTGTATCAACAGTGCACTGGGTCTGTGATCTAAAGGAATGGATGCCATAGAACAACTCTGGACAACCTGTTTGTGCACACCTGCCTGTACAGTAATGAAGCAGTAGAATTTAGTATTGATTCAAGCTGGGAGGTAACAGCATGTCTTGCAATGCTGTGACTTTTTTCCATGCTGATTCAAGAGCAGTAGAGCATGCTATGATCTCCCCTTTAATTCCATCTGGCTTATGGAATCTCTACTATCGTAATTAATATAAAATGATGAATCTCAGCCAAGAAAAGGGACTACTTGTCTCTAACTGGATTAGCTAGACAATGGATTTTTCATATATCATTATTGATTTTTGCATTTGCATTAATGTATCAAAAAGAGACAACTTGAACTTTTATGTGCGATTCTTTGCCGAGTGACTTTTTATATTTTATTTTAAAAGGCATTAGCTTTGGACCAAACAAGCATCGTGAAATTCTGAGTGATGAAAAAGTTTGGTTCTTCTGTCGTTGTAGGTTTGCAGATATCAGAGATTCAAGAGAAATTAAGTGATGTCGTCAACAACCTCGTGAAACATTTCTGCAAACCTGAAAAAGAAGTATGATATATATCACCTGGTCACCTGGTGCCGTCAGCTACTGGAGCTCTGGCGAAGCCCTGGTGCATCTTCTCCAGTTGATCCTCTCCCTAGTCGCCTCTCTTAGTTCCTCCAGTCTCATGCCAGACTTTTATGATATATATATATATATATATATGCTATTTTAGACTTTTGATTGCGTTCATCTTATGTTTAAGTGCCAGAACTCTGTTAAATGTTGTTTGTTGTGTGAGATATTTTTATTAATAATCTTCCATTTAACTGTAATTCATAATAACAGTTTGAAAGCACTGATGTAATGTTATTTTGTTATATGATTATCATGCTGAGAACTGCGCTGATAGCAAATTTAGGGTTACGCTAAGTTAATGATCGTGATAAAGAAGGTTAAAAAATCAGTGGCAGCGTTGCCATTGGTCACGGCAGGTCAACAATGACCTATTTAACTCTTGACATACCTTACGACCTGCCTAAATTCTTGGAACTTTTTATATCTTTTTAACTTTTTAACTTCTTTGACCTGCTGAATTTCTCCCATGACCCTGATGCAACCTGCTGAAATTGTTTGGCTGGCAAAAAATACTGTCTGTACTTTAACTCATATAATGTTCATTATAAATGTTCCTGTAAATGCAGTCCGTGATTTGTTTTTTTTTAAACGTGTCTTTGTGTCCAGAGAGGAAGTGCAACTGGGCTGCTGTGCGGTGAATATGGTCTCGTCTACTGCATGGAACACGTGTTCCAATATGGCTTCAAGTCGTCGCGTCTCTTTCGAAATCGAGTCTTTATCTGGGATTTCTTAGGTATGTCCTCACAGCACTGGTCGAATCTTTCAGTTAAAACCCTGGCAGTTATTTTAGCAGCTTATGATGTTGCTCCATTTCAGATCTGTTCAAGAGCCATTCTCAGCCACATATTTGCACTTCTTAGTAGATAGCTATAGTCTTGAAGGGGTGCTATATAAAATTACCGTAATAATAATAATAATCTAATAAGAACATTTGTAAAATGCTTCTCATAGCAGATCTATACAGAAGGACTCTCAGAGTAACGGGCCCATGAAAAGAGAAAAGTCTTTAAGCAGCAAAGAGATGCAGGTGAATTATCCACCAGAATTTTGTTACGATTAGCAGGGGCAAGGTCATTGCACATTGAGGGACCCACAATAACAAAAACCCGATGCTGGATTAACGAGGTTCGTGACTGAGGTGCAAATAGATCAGGGCGGTCAGCAGAACAAAGAGGTAATATCATTAATAAGAAATATTCCTAATTGTGTCATCATAGCTGATGCAGAAGAAATGGGAGTGGTACATGACTTGTAGATTAAATCTCTATCAAATTAAATCTAAATGACATGCTTTAAGAAGAACCTTCCAATAGTGTCATGTGTGTTTGTGAGCAGAGAAAGTGTTATCGTACCTGGAGACGTTACTGAGCGACACCGAACACTACCAGATCGCTACTGAGATCAGTACGACGATGCAGTCGTTCTGCTACGTTGTCTCCTGCATCAATCAAGCGTCAGAGTCGATCGGAAAAGATGGACGATTCCAGATCTTCATCTGCATCGGCGTCAGGTAAACACAATCATCATCATTGTCATCGTCGTCATCATCATCATCATCATATCTGTTGTTCTTTTTCTTGTTGTCTGCCTGCTCACTATCTCTCTTTTTTGTCTGAATACAATAGATGCATGTTGTTTACATGTATTTATGTAGGTAAATACAGTTTGGTTATCAATGTCTGGTTATTTTGATGGAAAAATCCAACTGGTGCTTTTTTTACTCCAATAGAGATCGCCTGATCCAGCGCTGGATAAAGTTGATCAGCAAAACACCGATAACGGCGAGCATGTACGAGGAGCATTCATTTCTACGTGATCCGTCGCTCGTTCAGTTCCTCATTCAGATCCTCGATTCTCTCAAGGAATTCCAGATATCCCTTGAAGCGTCTCTCATCAAAGGCGTTAACCTCTGAATCCGCCGAGCGGCGTAACCATACGACGCGTAGTTTCTGTGACAGTCACATGGCGGCCATGCCATGCCGATTGATAGTGGGTAGTTTCTATGGCGACGGAACAGGTGGTTTCTGTGTTGATGCGATGCTACCGAATTTTTCTTTCGGGAGTATTTTTCTAAGCATGCTTTCTTCTTAACCCTGTTTTTTCTCTGTTTGGGGTCTGCACCAGCGAGTAGTTTGATGATAGGGCTGCCAACCGTCCCGGATTCGCCGGGACAGTCCCGGAATCGGCCTGTGCGTCCCGTGTCCCTAATTGATCTGAAATTGTCCCGGAATTTGTGGTTGAGATGCAATTGACAAAATGTTGTTATTTTGCATAAGCCTACTAAACTCGGCAAGTGATGTGATGATTTTGCGTTCTGTTAACGTTGTTGGCTGAACATCGAATGTTGGACATCGCTGGGTTCAAGTCTTAAAAACTTTACAAACCACTGACGCTCAGTAGCATCTTGTGCCCTATGTAGGCCTACTGTTAGTTAGTTCTAATGCTGTTTGAGAGACGACTTTCTGATTTCTACGACTTTGTGCCTATGCAATAGGGCCTATATGTGGACAGTAAATTTTTATAGACCTAAATGGCATGTCTAGTGACTAGGCTACGGCGTCCCGGAATGGAAAAATCAAAAGTTGGCAGCCCTATTTGATGACGGGATGAAGATGCATTTACTATAGTTACAGCTGTGATGATGATGATCATGATGCTTGTGAAGATAAACATGATTATTGTTGCATCATCACCATAATCATTGTTATGGATGATGATGATGAAGATAAGAATGAAATGATGATGGTTATGATGAACTGATGCTGATAAAACAGTGATGACGTTTGATGATGATGATGACAGCGATAGGCACTAGGAAAGCATTTGTTAATAAGTCATTGAATTTTTTTGTGTTCTGTCATTTCCTTTGTGCTAGTTTTTCATATGAAGGCACCGCTGCTCTTTTGACTGTGCTTGTGTGTCTGTACAGTACTGACCTCTGTAGCGTCAAATGAAATTGTGTCACATTGTAGATTACATTGCATATACAACTAGCTTTGAACCGTTGAAGAACTATGAAGTGTAACTACTATGTAGAAACGTGTAGTAGTAGTTTTGGTATGTAGTGTCTGACCGGCCGGCTACTATGAAACAGACTGTAAATGTTATTGCCTTTACTACCATGTTAGGCATGGTTTTCCTGTAAATTATTAGCTATAGCTGATAAATGTTAGATAACGAGCGCTAACTATGATGACGAAGCCTTTGCTAGAAAATCACTTACCTGCATTTATGTTACAGTTGTACTGTTATATGGTGAAATGTATGTAGGACTTGCTTGTTTGCTGTGGATGAAATTTTGGGGGAAATTCTTTAGGATGCTGGCATTCATGTTATGTTATTATTTTTTCAATTAAAAATGTATAAATATTCATTATTATTGCTATTTTCATTATTTATTACCACCAGTATTTGCTTTATTCAAATGAAACTATGTGAGATAAATTTTTTAAATTCTTCTGAATTAAAATTTTCATGTTCGCAGGCATTTTTGTGGCACTTGTTTAGAATTAAATAATATTGATTAATTACTAATATTAGTTTTAATGTTAGCAGTTTTTTTATTACTTGTTGAGGTTTTGATAATGACATTCAATCTGTATTTAATTAAATGATAGTGATGGTAATAATGACGACGGCAGCATAGTGACAGTTATAGGTTAAAAAAAAGGCTGCATAGCAAGTTTTCAAAACGTTTGATATTGGTACGGATGTTGGACGACGTTGAAGCTCTTGTTACATGCTTGTATAATCAAAAGACAAATAAATGTTTGTCTTTTTCATTACTGGAATGTCTTAGATGGGTTTGCTAATCTTTGTGGTCGCATCACTCTAATTCTATTCTATTCTATTTTTTTTTTATAAAGCGCCTCTCACAGTACAACCTAATCAGAGGCGCTCAATGGTAATGGTGTAATATAATGGTGTCTGCACACATGAGACTAGTTAGTTTTTATCTGCACATGTGGGTTATGCCCTTGAAGGACTTCCGCAGAGGGATGGGAGGTACACGCGGGTAAAGTGGGTGGCTATGGCCAATGGGACATCCACATTAGTTTACTATATGCAGCCTTTTCTGTATATAGCCTTTTCCATAATCAGTTGGATAGCAGATAGTCTTACTTGCTAGACATAATTGAGTCTCTTTGCTGAAAGAACCACCTTAGAGTCCCCACGGACCCCACCCTATAACAGCTGTGCATGAACAACAGGAATGGGGGGCAGCAAATTTCAAACTGTCAAATTTTTTAATATTTTGTTCAACATCATTGCTACATGGCTTCCCAATTTTGGTAGTTTATTTAATGAACTCCCAATTTTGGTAGTTTATTTAATAAACTACCAAAATGCCACTCTGTTTATACACGCAGGAATTGTGTTAAATGATCCAGCTTATCATATCCATAACAGATAATTGTAATTACATAGCAAGAATTACATGTAGCATATGTCTAATTCAAGTTACAAAATGATAACTTGAATTAGACATATATGCACGCTTAAATATGACTTCTGGCCAGTGTTGGTTGAAAGCCCACTCACCACGACAAGGTCCTGACCAACGAGTGAGGGGTTAGTGGGTTAGTAACAACAATAATATTATTATGCAATGAATGTTGTTAGTTGTGCAAGATCCACAGGGTGGTCTTGATAACAGTTAGAAATAATAATTTCATTGAATTTTCCAGCAAATGGACACTTTTCCTTATGTTATCAGCATAACTGCAGATGGTGAAAACGACAATTTAAACAGTATTCTGAATTTCTTTGAACATGCTCTGAAGAAAATAGAATTTTATTGTTTTCGAGCATATTTTCATCTGTTATCTGAAATTTGTGAATATCTTGGTCAAGTTTTCTTTCTGTAATTTATTAGGCAACAAAATAACTTGTACACATTTTGCTTGAAGAGCTGGAAATGTCGTAAAACTGAGGAAATTGCAATGCTTAAATTTTTTATAAAGCTTGTAAGCAAATCTACAGTTTCTTATATTTCCATGAAGCTAAAAGGTATTCCAGTTTCGTAAATTTTTACACCTGCAGCTGGATTTAACAACTATTTGAGCATGATAATCAGATATATTAGTGTGCTCGTATGCCTACAAAGGAGTACTTAAATTCTGTAAACCAAAGGCTGTATATTTTTAAGGAGTTTCGGGCAAGTAAGTATGTATTACTTTATTGAACAGCCTGCAAACACACTGTGGCAGCATGACATTTATATTAGATACTTTACAATATTGTGGATCCGACACAGGGTGTTAGTAAATTTACAAATAAAGTTCGGTTCGTTTTAGAAGTCCTACAGAATTTAGTAAACAGTTCATTTTGTGAGGCTGACAGTTAAATGTCATCATTTTGCACCAGACTTTGAGAAGATAATGTTCCAAATTTCCAATAATTATTGTCTTTTGCAGAATATCATTTCTCTTGAAGCATGGATGTTAAATATTCCAAAAACTTCCAAGTTCTGTCTTTCGCAACGCATCATTTCTCTTGCAGAATGGCAGTTGAACGTTCCAAACTTCCAATTGTCTCAGATTGTAGTATTCGTTTCGATTGAGGCGTAGATGTCGAATTCTTCTCCTGGTTGTGTCGCTGCTTTCAAGTTGATCTCGACTTGTTTCTTGTTGTGAGGATGGAAGCAACATTCGCAGAAGATGGACGGACATAAATGAGATCATGCTAGCCTAAGCTGCCATGCTATGTACTAATGTTCTGTATTTCTTACGTACTATCAAAATGTTCAACCCCTATAACTGTCTCAAAGAAACATAACTGAATAATCTGATTTTCAAATACCTGGTGTCTTCTGCCCAGTTGGATTTGTCTTTGCTTTAATGTTGACCCTGATGAAGTTGACTTTCTGGATATTTTTGCTGAAAACAGCCACTTCAACTCTCAATTACTTTACAACTGCCAGTAAGTATTCTGGCTTAAAGACAGAACGAGATGAAAAAGAGATAAAAATCTAAGTGTAAAAGACAAACTGGTCTTCAGCTCAATTCTTTACAGATTCTTTTTAGAGAAACGACACAGAAGAATATGAATTTGAAAATACCTGGTGTCTTATTTTCTGACCTTTGCGTGGTTGGATTTGGCCTTGCTTTAATGTTTTCCATAGTGAAGACTTTGACTTTCGGATTTTTATTTGCTGAAAACATCCCTGTTCAACCTTTAGTTACTTTAAGATAGAACAATATGAAGAAAAGCAACTCTAAATACTTAAGCAAAGAAAATAAAATAATCTGAATTTCAAATGCCTGGTGTCTTCTTTTCTGAGCTTTGCTTCGTTGGCTTTGCTTTAGTGTTTTCCATAGTGAAGTTGACTTTCGGATTTTTATTTGCTGAAAACATCCCAATTCAACTGTCAGTTACTTTATGGATAGAACAATATAACAAAAAACAAATTTAAATAAGCAAAGAAAAGAAAATAATCTGAATTTCAAATGCCTTGTGTCTTCTTTTCTGAGCTTTGCTTCGTTGGCTTTGCTTTAGTGTTGTCCGTAGTAAAGTTGACTTTAGGATTTTTCTTTGCTGAAAACGTCCCAATTCAACCTTCAGTTACTTTATGAATAGAGCAATATAAAAAAACTAATTTAAATGAGCAAAGAAAATAAAATAATCTGAATTTCAAATGCCTTGTGTCTTCTTTTCTGAGCTTTGCTTCGTTGGCTTTGCTTTAGTGAACTGTCCCTTAGTGAAGTTCACTTTCGGATTTTTATTTGCTGAAAACATCCCAATTCAACCTTCAGTTACTTTATGTATAGAACAAAATAAAAAACAAAATAAATTTAAATAAGCACAGAAAATAAAGTAATCTGAATTTCAAATGCCTGGTGTCTTCTTTTTCTGATCTTTGCTTTGTTGGCTTTGCTTTAATGTTTTCCGTAGTGAAGTTGACTTTTGGATTTTTTGTTTGCTGAAAACATCCAAATTCAACCTTCAGTTACTTTAAGGATAGAACAATATGAAGAAAAACAACTTTAAATGAGCAAAGAAAATAAAATAATCTGAATTTCAAATGCCTGGTGTCTTCTTTTCTGAGCTCTGCTTCGTTGTCTTTGCTTTAGTGTTGTCCATAGTGAAGTTGACTTTCGGATTTTTATTTGCTGAAAACATCCCAATTCAACCTTCAGTTACTTTAAGGATAGAACAATATAAAGAAAACAAATTTAAATAAGCAAAGAAAACAAAATAAATCTGAATTTCAAATGCCTGGTGTCTTCTTTTCTGAACTGCCTTCCTTGGACGCTTTGCTTTAGTGTTGTCCATAGTGAAGTTGACTTTCGGATTTTTATTTGCTGAAAACATCCCAATTCAACCTTAAATTACTTTATGGATAGAATAATATGAGAAAAAAAACAATTTAAATAAAATAAGCAAAGAAAATAAAATAATCTGAATTTCAAATGCCTGATGTCTTCTTTTCTGAGCTCTGCTTCGTTGGCTTTGCTTTAGTGTTGTCCATAGTGAAGTTGACTTTCGGATTTTTATTTGCTGAAAACATCCCAATTCAACCTTAAATTACTTTATGGATAGAATAATATGAAAAAAACCAATTTAAATAAAATAAGCAAAGAAAATAAAATAATCTGAACTTCAAATGCCTGATCATGATGTCTTCTTTTCTGAGCTCTGCTTCGTTGGCTTTGCTTTAGTGTTGTCCGTAGTGAAGTAGACTTTTGGATTTTTATTTGCTGCATCTCAGTCAATTGGAGTGAGTTTCCGCTACCCTAGATGACCTCTGTGTAGTTGAAATCTAAAACAATTCGACTTTGTTTTGATTGAGCAGCTGTGAATAACTTGATTCTCGCGACATAGTTTTTGTGGCACTGTAGAAATATCTTATAATTATACGATTACAATTAGGCTACGTACGTCTGGGGCTGAAAGGAAGCATTATTATTAAACTCAAAACTGCGCTTTTTGCCGTGCTAAAGCCGGGAGTGCTTCTGGAGAGTAGCCCTTTAAAGAAGCGCTCTGTAAATATTCTGGAATGAATAAATTACAATCATTTTTCCTCACGCATCCTGCTACCTTAATTGTTCCTTCGAATATTCGATTTAAAAAAATATTTGCATAGGCCTACATTGTAACACCAATCACCTGACGATCTTCGTATTTCTGACCATCGGGCGCATAATTTCTGTCGAAAATACCCATAAAAGAAATCTGAATTTGACTTCTTAAATTCTTAAAATGAACATTTAAAATTTTTAAATGAACGCGTTCACTCTCCACAGAAGACTTTTAAAGTTGCCATGGCAAAGGTTATTACGTCATACCCACTCTGCGTCATACCGGTCATCCTGTTTGTTTAACAATTGACGTCAACATACTGTATATCTGTCCAATCACGGAACCGTCGTGTTCCCTGTGCCAAATCATTCCATTGTATTGAATTTTGTTAGGGTTAATCATCGATGTCACCCGGCCCCTATTAAAAAGTAGATGAGTTGGAGGACAAAAAACCAAGCTTTATAAGTTTTTCGTAGGCCTATCACAGAATTAATCCGCTCATGCTCGCTCAATTTGTTAAATAAAAAGTATAATGGTGAGCGGTTGATGATAGGCATAATTATGATAATTATTATCTACTCACCGGTAGGCCTACTTCATTACATACGCATCTGTTAGTTGCGCATATTGAATCGCTTACTAATCATCTCCACTCATGGATGTCTTCTAATCGCCTTTCGCTTAATACTTCAAAGACTCAATTCATCTGGCTAGGTACTCCCCAGCAGCTCCAGAAGCTTGATTTCATTCTGCTCTCTGAAAAATTCCCGCTGTTTTCCTTCTCTTCAAGTGTGCGGGATCTGGGTGTTGTACTTGATAGCTCACTTACCTTTACTGAGCATATTTCAAATGTGACACGCTCGTCATATTTTCATTTAAGACGTCTCAGAGTCATTCGTCGCTCTGTCTCCTCCTCCATCTTCACTACCTTAATTCATGCTTTTATATGCTCACGAATTGACTATTGCAATGCTCTCCTCATTGGTCTTCCTAAAGTTCGTCTTTCACCTATTCAGTCTGTTCTCAACTCAGCTGCTAGATTGATTGCCCGCCTTCCCAAGTACTCTCACATCTCTACCTAAATTTATGTTTCATGAACTTCACTGGCTTCCTCTCCGTGCTCGCACACAATTCAAGATCCTCACTCTGATCTTAAAGGCTCAACGGGGTCTTGCCCCAAAATATCTGACTAATGTTTTACTTCGTCCTCACTCGGCTTCCTCCCATCGTCCACTTCGTTCATCCAACAGATTTGACCTCTTGGTTCCTCGGTCTAGAACTACTATGGCTCAGTCTCGATCATTTGTCTCAATTGGTCCTTCTCTTTGGAATGCTCTTTCTCCTTCTGTTCGCTCTACACTTCTTTCTGGTAGTCTCTCTTCTGCTTTGTCTCTTCTCAAAACCTGTTTCTTCTCGCGGGGCCTTGCGCACTGGGAGCGCCTCTGAACGGTTCACCCTACTAGAGGCGCTTTATAAATGTTTAAATACAATACAATACAATACAATACAATACAATACAATCTAGGGCATTGGCCTACTTAATCTTTAATTGGTTATTGTTTGCCTACCGAATGATAGGCCTATACGTGCCTACGAAAAACAGCTTGGAAAGACTGAGTCACTGACATAGAAATATCACCAATAGTTAAACGCAATTTCAATCAAATGCTAAATCGCCACATAGTGTAGAAGCTGCAACGTTATCGATCGAATGCAAATTTTTGCAAGCAGCAGATTAATTTTTTTTACTATGGTACAAAATAATTGCGCTAAATATTTTTATATGGTGCTTAAGCGCGAACTCGACGACATCCGGTCGCTCCGGCGAATTCTGGAGGACTATTCGGTTTTAAGCGACGATAGTTTGTGCGTTGTAAACTTTATACAGAAATTACGAGTTTGCGTTTTTATCTGATAAAGGTTTTGCGTTTTTACGCGGTGGCACAACGCGAGGACATATTTAGCGATTTCGAGCAGTATTCTAAGGTAAGTGGACAATTGTCTTTCGGTATAGTTGGTTTATTTAGGGGATTTTAGATATGTGATCGTTTGGGTAATTGGTTTTTTATACACGGACTTTGTTTTGTTTTGTGACGGTGTTGTCCGCTCACCACCACGTTTTAGTTTAGGCTGTGACTAGCGGACCGCCAGGCGGCCCTCGAATTTCAAATACTAGCGGACCGCCAGTGGTGGCCGTCCAATACGGAATACTAGCGGACCGCCAGACGATATGGTTGCCAATGAATGCAATAAAATTAGAGCGCGACATATCGACGATTGTTCATCAGTTCAGCTTCAATTTCAGCAGAATGACTGCACTAACCCTAAAACTAAACCTAACCGACCCTCACGACGCCTAACCTGAGTGGGCTGAGCCCTAACCGACCCTCACGCTTTGCATGTTGGGATGAGTGCATTGAGTGGTAGGCCTATATGCTATAATTTGGGACCGCTGTTGACAGGATTATCAAATTCTATTTACACCAAAATTTATCTTCGTTAATCAAACTTCTATTTATACTATATATCATCTAAATGGTTTCTCGTTTCCCTTCTTCTTGTTTATAGAATTTTTGTCCGACATAAAACAAACTATCGGTAACTGCCGCCATTGTAACAATATTCAAGAATCAAGACTCGTTAGGCTAGTCATGTGACAGGTTACACGTGACTGGCGGTCCGCTAGTAATTGAAATTGGACGGCCGCCTTCGTTTAGTTTAAATGTCGATAACAGGTGACCACCTTCATTTTGCGGTACATTATGAGACTCGATGGCTTTTTCTGTTTGGCTATCGTGCCTTTTTGTTTATAATAATTATAAGCAAGACAGATTGAGTAAAAGATTGTGAGTTCTAGTAATGTGTAATACTAACACATGTACTTACTACTTCTGCCTGAAAACGCAGAGTGTTTATTAGCTCGATTTTCCATAAACATAGAAAGCGGCCGAACTGCGGAAAACTATTAATTCAGAGTTTAATCAAATTCATGACATGACGATCTTGTTAGTAACTGCTGCATTTTCTTTGGTTGTAGGTAAGAAATACGAGCAGACAGGAAATACAGCATGCACCGGGGTGCAGGAAAAGGAATTCTTTGAATTAATTCTATCAATGAGACAATGAGTGATGCGTGCCAAATGAATTCAGGTGCGGATGTTAGTCGACTGCTATCGGAGGAGCAGATAATAATTGATACTGTGTTCCAGACATGTGATGTGAATTGTACAGGCTGGGTGCAAGTATCGCTGTTGGTTGACTGTGTCAAAGGGGCTGCTGGAAGTCAACACAATGTAAGTAATATTTGAAGTTTTTCAGCAATGTTTTGAGAAATTGTGGATGTGGGGTATGTATTATAATGAAATTATGTGATGTAGAACTATATGATGCACTTTAAAGATGCTAAATTAACTTCATACATGTGTACAATATACATACATTAATGCATAATTTTTAGTAAACACTAAACAGTCTTGCTTGTACTTAGAGGAAGTCCCAACCTTAGTATGACTAAACAGGTGAGTCATAGACAGGACTCCAGATCTTAATTTATGCATGGTACATAATGTTGTGTGATATTTTATCGGTTGCTTCTTGGATAATTTTGATTTTAAGCTCTAGCATTTTCTTAATGGATTACTTTTGATGTAGGCTACTTCTTTATCTGTGCTTAGCAGTTTAGGGAATGTAAATCCAAGACATGAACATTTCTGTTATGATTTCATTTTGTCTACGTTTGACATGGGTTGACACTGCAGTCAGTGACTCTGGAAACAAAGGTGTGCAATGTTGTTAGACATGGTGGTGATGCATTGGGTGGTGCTGGGTGCTCATTCTTGACAATTCAGGATTTTTCTGACACTGCATCATCTCTCTGGAACATAATGTGCAGTCTTTACTTTGATGAATTTTGATCTAGATATTCCACTTAATGCTGATCACGTAGCATTTGCTTGAACATTACTGATGCCTACTCCATCTGTTCTGTCACTGATAATGACAGAGAGAGACAGACATACAGATGGACAAAGAGACGTGCTTCTTGAGAGGCTGCTTGCTGCAAATGTTGTGACTTGTATGACACTGCTGTTTCTTGTAACCAGATGTTGTCAAAAGTCTTGGGGTGTTTGTAACTGCAATTCTGTTACGTAGAGTTTTGTTTTATTTGTGTTCATGATTTCATTGTTGTCTTTTTTTAGACCACCCAGGTTGATGATGATAAACTAAAGCTTCTGGTTGACTTGCTTGACCCCACCGCTACAAATCCAAAGATTAGCATGATTACTTACCGATCAGGCATCAGCCGCTGGATTAAGATGCTAAGGCTTAACGAATATCTGTAAGTATCGTGAAGAGTACTTTTAAAATTCTTAATCATCTTAAGGCTGGCCTTGTCGATCGCTAGAGTTCAACGAACTGACAGCACAAGGTGTAATCATCTTACCTGCTTCATATGTGTCCATCCATATTTATCCGCTATTTGACATATACTGTACCAGGTATATAGTAATGCAGCTAAATATCTGACTTTCCTAAAATGTTTTGCTAATGCCAGGTCTTTGGGCACCCACTGAAAATGAGCTCTGGCACCAGGCCATTTTTTTTCTCAAATTTTGTCAGCCTGACGTTATCACCAGTTTTGTGTTTGATATTTATATAGGGATGAAGAAAATGAATTAACAGATGCTGTAGGAAACCTTGATGGTGTTTCACCCGAATCAGTTGATCATTCTGCAGGTAAGACTGTGGCGGAAATGCCACAAGACGAATTTTCGAATATGAAACATAAGCTGGTAACTGACAATACATGGGCGGCCAAGTAGGGTCGCGGGATTCCTTATAGCGCCGGAGCTATGGCCGATAGAAATGCGCGGTATATGCGGATCGACTAGTAAATCGTTTCGCTACAACTTTGCCATGGGGCGTTAAGCGGTCAAAATTCACGTTGAAAAGTTTCACCTATGGAAGACCGATTCGTGTTTTATAGCCAAAGTATAGTGTGCAAGCAGCTACTTTTGACTTTGGGCGCATATAAAATTTGCGCGGATAATGGTATCGAATTTCTGAATACACCATTCGAAAGATAAATTATCTGGCTGCCGAATTGCCGTTGAGAGCTAAGCGATACCTGTATCCGATCGAAAGATATGAATTTTATTCGAATTACGGTCGAATTTACGTGCATTGGCAAATGACTGGATATAGAGAGCTACATCTATAAAAATCGTTAAAACATCCGTGGAATAGAGCCTGCCACACGCTGCTCTGCTTAAGTGTCGGATACGTGTAGCAAGACAACACTCTGTGTATGATTCTGCATTTATCACGATATATACGGCGCGCTGACGACCACTCAATACCTTGTGTATTCGACGTCGTTTACCGGCCAAACGTATCCGGTGGCGTATCGATAGCTGCTAACCCGGCTAATCTGCGTCATAGCTGTTTCGGTTAAGAGTTCGAGGGCAAATTGATACCGGTTCGATTATCTACGGCCTCCGGCCGTAGAAAGACCCGTGTTCCGTGGTGCATGCTAAAATATCGGTAGGGCAAGGGTTTGGGCTCCCTCCCTGCTCGAGTAGCTGCCGTGAGTGTGTGAAGGCGACCCCGCGGCGCCTGGTGTCCGCGGACGTTACCAATAAAACGTTCTGTGACTTACGAATATCTTTTCTTGCACCTATTGGTCTGTTGTTCGGCCGAGTAGCAGGGCCGCGTCGAGTGATCGCTAGCCATACCGGCGTGTTCGAGAGTTAAGGGTTGAGTCCACTCCGGCGCACGACGCGCGTGGTGAGTTTTCTGCACGGTGTTGAGAGTTCGTTCAGTGTCAGCTAGAGTCAGTGTTTCATCGGTGGCCCGTGGGCGATTCACTTCGCGCGGCCGAACCGCCGACACCGGTATTCAGTGCATCTTGAGGCGCTCGTCCTTCCGAACGGGCGCCGCGCATCGTAAAACAAGGGATAGGCGCGCGTTGGCCTAGTCCGTTACATTCATTTGGTTCCCCTCGCAGGTCACTCAGATAATTCTGCCTTCCTGCTCGCGGCGAGAGGTCGGTGCAGTGACCGTTGAATTTGTCAGTGTTGGTTCGATAAAAGTTGCCTCAACTTTGATTGACGATATCTCGGTCGGTTTTCGTCCGATCACCGAGCGGCTAGTGTCAAACTACGCAGCGAGGACCGCTGCTTGATCCAGCTCACGGCACCGGTGAGTGCCCGTAGAACGGTTTTCGAGATATTTACGTTAGAAGGGAGGCCACCCGGTCTTTCCCCGTGGTTACGCGCCGCAGCGGGAATCTGATCGATCGCCGCGCCCGGTTTGTCGCCGGCGGCTTGGTTGTTGTAAATCTTGTCCGAGTGTTCGACGGGCGTGTTCTGCCCAGGAAATCCATCGTGAATACGACTTGTCAGTAGGTGCGCCGCTGTAGGCCTGGCCTGATCGGTATCGACCCGGGAAGAGTGCCCCGAGGTTACGCGCCGTGGGTCTTAATTTACCGATAACTTTTAAACGGAGTGTCATATCAACAAGCGGATTTCACTCCCGTGTTACCTGTTCCGTGCCGCATCTCTCCTCCCCTTAACGAGCAGGGAGAGAGAGAGGGAAATATTGTCACAGGCCCTGTAAGGTTCGTTGCCGGTGCGCCTCGGTACAAGGCCGGCAACGAACGTATCGGTCGCAGCCAACCGATCCGTCGGGGTAGTTAATGGTTCATCGTCATCGTCATCTAATGTCAGTTACCAGCCTCTAATTTGATACCCTAGGTCCTAGGCGTTAGCTTTAATTGCATTGCTAGCTCCCAGGCCTTTTAAGCGCGCCAGTTTTTAATTAATGCTGGTCGACGCGCGGTAAACAAGAGTCAGAGTGGTTTCAGGGCAAAGTTCGAAGTCGGCGCGAAGCCGCATACGGTCAACGCCTCCGGGCGAGTACGGTCAGTGAACGCAGGGAGAACCGCCTCGGTCTCCCCGGTGAATTTGAAGGCCCCTCTCGGCGGCGACAGTTCGACCGCGTGAAGCGGGTTGGTTACGGGCGTGAAGAAAGGAGTTGAAGGAGGGAATTTCTGGACACCCTCGGAGCCGGCGCGAGGCCGCACTCAGTGCAGTTGCCTACGGGCGAAAGAGACGGGGAACGCAAGGAGAGCGAGCGGTCCGTCTTTTCTTTGAAGACCGACTCGGCGTCTCAGTTACCTCAGTGAAACAAATTGACGGCGGTCGTCCGGATCTCCGGCCGCCGATCGATCGACACAGCTGCCTGGTCGCACTGGGCGTTGTAAAATTGATCCTGGTACCAGCTGGTTAGGTTGCCGTTTGCGAATCGACGCAGCGACCTAGTATATTGTCCGTGTTTTCCATTCCCTGGTTTCGAAGTTGATAATGTCGTTTTGGCGCGGCTTGGGGCTCGGACCCCTCGAATGGCCGTGGTTTCGGGCGTTTTGGCCTGCGGAGAAAAGACAATCTTCAGTGATGCCCGTCGGTGGCACCAGTACACGAGCTGTGGCGTGTAATATGATAAGACGGAGGTCTGGACGGTCGGGCAAGCGAACGAAGAAGCCCGTGGCCGTGAAGGGGAGCTCCAAGCGAGGGTCGTCTGCCCGGAGAGGAGCGAACCCTGATTTGAGCACAGGCGGCCATCCTGGCGCTCAGGTTGCTACCCACCCGGTGGCCGCGGACGGGGCAGAGTCGGACTCCAACGCCTCCGAGCTCTATACCCTCTCACGAGCGACCGTTTCAGAGCCGTCTTGGCCGGATAGTGAAGGGAGCGACGGCGCCTTGGCGGCCCGTTACACTGATAGTAGACACCGGCGAGAGAGCGACTCGGGCGGCTCCG
Organism: Lumbricus rubellus; assembly: GCA_945859605.1. NCBI lineage: Eukaryota > Metazoa > Annelida > Clitellata > Crassiclitellata > Lumbricidae > Lumbricus > Lumbricus rubellus. Next base: position 16,838,963 of record OX243819.1, on the reverse strand, counting down.
ATCAATTTGAAGCAAGGGAGTTGCACCCGAGTCGAGAGGCCCAGCTCGCGACCCCTCGTGCGTCGGTCGATGCGGCGGCGGCGAGGGGGCTTGTGCCGCTTGTGACGAGACGGGTAGGTCCGCCACAAGACCATTCAACTTGCAGTGTGTGTGTGAGTATGTGTGTGTCCAAGGTGCATTTGGTTCCTTTTAGTAACCCTCTAACAACCGCTGTATACAATGTACGACTTTTTAACTGATTTAAACGAATATAAAATGTAAACAGATAATGAATCCGTATGAATAAACATTGAATATTCAGCGGAATAGTGTTCCAGAACGAAAAGACACTGCTTGAATGCATAGCACACTGTGGACGTAATTTTGACACGTTTTGTTCGGGTTTGAAAGCATGTTTTAAGTGTAAGTTGTCTTATTCAACCATGATCTCCTTCCTTGTCTGTTCGCGGTTGTTTTTCTGATCTGAGCTTCTTCATGTTTGGCAAATCATTCTGAATTAGGCGTTTGAATTGTGTTTGGTTTGTTCTAGGTGTGTTTAATTAGTTAATGACCAGCTGCATTGGTTTTCCAATCACTCTTGAATGCTCATCTGTAATGGGTTAACCATGACAGAATATAACTAGTTATACTGTCTACTGTGAGTTAAGTGTAATTTTATAGAGGGTTCTGTTGTCTCTTTCAGGTCTCTTTCCAGTGAGTTCTTCAAGCTGTGAGTTGTCTAGCACCAATGATGAATAGTAAGATCTGATTTCACTTCTTGCACTTATGTTTTCTTTGGAAGGAACAAACAGCACTTGACATTGACCCTTTACTTTTTAGTTATCAGTTTTACAGTTAATCTCTACTGGTTAGAATGACGAAATATGATTAATATTTAATAAGCGAGCCTTGTTCATGTCACCATCTCCCCTGCTTTGGGAAATGTAGATGTGCATCTTTTATACACGATGCCAGCCACAATTTGCTTATTAAATGTTTTTCTTTGTGTACTAAAACAAAGTTAGTACTGAATTCTGATTTTATGCTTTAATGGTTTTCTTGTGAATTTTATATTTTTCAGCGACACCATTGAACTAAGAAATCGTCTGGAGTATGCCGAGCAGCAGAATCGACGACTTGGAGAGGAGCTCTCCGATCTGAGGGAGCAGCTGAATGTGGCAGATGACACGGTTGCTCAGCTGAAGCAGGAGAATGGTCAACTGAAACACACACTTAAAAGGTACTTCATTTAATTCTTTTACTTTTGCTTTGCTACGATTTCAGTGCATGAATGCTTGAGATTCACAGTGCTTTATGGTTTACCCTTATTAGTTGCTGAAGTTTGTCTTTGTGTGTGTTTGAAGCACTTATCATTATGTATGCAGTCAGTGAGTCTAAATTGGAGTCAGGAATGGATGTTGTTGGACCAAGTCCAGAGCTATGTTAAACTGTTCGGTCCTGAAATCTTGGTAATGATAATTATTAAGTAGGTAAGTAAGACTATTTTTAGGCTATCAGCTAACACACAGTAATTTACAGAAGAAATACATAAAGAAAACATTTATGCAAAGTCACTCGGCGTTCTCAAAATAAAACTTCTTTTGGCAAAGGAATCGACTCTAGGAAGGGTTTGATCATGTGGCCTGGCCAAGTACTGTGTATCGGGAGAAAGGACATCGTGAAGGATGTGGCAAGGGTTTAAGAGGAAATGTCGGAATTCTTGTGATGTTTTCTTCACTCGAAGATTTGTTAAAATAAAATTCTGAGGGTGATAATAATGATAATAATTACAACAATTTATATAGTGCCGTAACACCGCAAGAAAATTTCTGAACACTTGCGCGTTGATGAGTGCTTGTTAATGAGGTCATTGATCGGTTTGGAATAATATAGACCTATGGAATCACTAATCATTTGAGGTCTAATCTGTGATTATTTATAGAAGTATGTTTAATCATTTTTGGCAAGATTATTCTAGTGTCTAAAGTACCATAGTTAATGACTATTACTGAAATCCTATTTATTTGTGTAGACATTGTTGTTAGCAGTCAGATTAAAAATGCAGTCACAGGATATAGTCTCTGTTGTGGTATTTCTCGTTTAGTAACCAGGTGACGATCGAACGCTTTTCCGCAATCAGGAGAGAGAACGAAGAATTAAAGCTATCGCTTGATGGATGCACAGAAGAGAAGAAACAACTTCATGCAAAACTGATGAAGCTGGAACAGACCAACAAGAATCTGTCTGAAAACGTTGGCAATCTCCAGGGGCAGGTGACGGTTGTTACTGGTTTACAGGCACAGTATAAATAAAATGCGTCGACTTGCACTGCATGCTGACTAGTTTTCCGGGTCACGTGATTGACAACTCCATTTTGAAATTTGGCCTTTGACGGAGGCTGATCTGTGATTGGTCGGTCTTTGAAGTAACTTACGAGTGGTCATTATGAGCAATCGAATAGTTATTATTTTTTTACACTTGTCATAGGCCCATAGTGGCACATACATATCTGAGGAGCATGACCTGATGGATCGAGCACTTGTTGAATTATAGACCATAACCTCTTTTAAGCACATCAGATGCATATTCTGTAGGTTGAAGGATCGTTTAGCAGAAAATTCAAATAACAGGATATCTTTGGTTCATTCATTCATTCAGAGCATTTATATAGGGCCCCTTCAAGAAACTACTCCGAGGCGCTCAAACAGCATTAGCATTAGCCAAGTGGTTGAGCACTTTCTGTGCAATGTGATGTCTGCATAATTTGATCTATCACAGAACAGTTAATAGATTAAACTTTTAATTGTTAATGTTACAGTTGTCTTCTGCGCGTTTGGAGATTGAGAGCGCCGAAGAGGAGACTCTTAATCTTCACCAGCAGCTCAACGATAAAACGGTCAGTACAACATGCAAAGAAAAATAATCTGTATGTCAACGATCCATAAATATGTAGTTCGGTTCATGAATCCCCTTTCATTTTTTTTAATAACTTGTGGCATTGGATGAAGTTTCTAGGCTTTAGTGTTTTTTTCGTATCCAGATGAATGAGTGGAATAAAAATGTGGCCTGAAAGATTTTTGAGTTTTTTTCTTCCATTTTTTAGGTCTGCTCGTAGAACCTCAATAACTTACCGTCTCTAGCAGTAAATTGTCTCTAAAGTCATTCAACTGTTCGATGCATTCTTTGTTGTCTGTTACTTTGTTCCAAGACACAATTGCTGGAGGTAAACATATGCACCATACTCTTTTCCTAACTGTTCCACCCAGCCATGTAAAGATTGGCATCAAAGAGCTCTTTCTTTGCAATCTCTGCAACCTTTGTTTTAATTTCATTGTAGTTGAAGTTACTGTCTTTGGAGAAAACAATGGAAGCTTATCAGTTGCAGTTGTCCAATGTAAGTCCATAATTATTGCTTTTCATTTATATGCATGGGGGAATTTAGCTGTAATTGGCTAAATATTTTTTTATGTTTTACTAGTGTACTGTTGTGCTGTACTCTTTGCCGCTTATGGGTGCAAACAAATGTTTTCCAGGTAGTTTTTCTCTGTTAAATATATGTTTCAATTGCTAATTTAGTGTTTGTATGTATTTTTACATCTTTGATATCGTTTCTGTGTGTATAAGTAAGTATATTATATATTAAAGATGCAATGGCAGTTCTTTGTGCTTCTCGTTATTATATTTTAGTTTCTTATTTATGTTTAATATCATATGCCTTGTCTAAATTGCAAAAATATTTTGTTTTCAGAAGAACTGCACAATTGAAGAAGTGGAGAAACGAGTCAGTGCGTTGGCAGACGTCAACAAGGTTTATTATTGTTGATATCTGTTATTATTTTACAGTCCATGTTCTATAAATTCAAAGCATATTTGCTACATCACGTTAGATGCAGTTTTCTATCTTTTGTTTTGTGCTTTTAATTGGTTGGTCTGCATTCAGAGTAACCTGATCATATCATATCGCTCATTGGTGCATCTTATATTTAATATACCTTCATGTTCTTTGGTTTTCATTAAAATTTGAATTTATGTAAGACTGCATTAGTGCGAACTACTGTGCTGTAAATGAACCTCGAATATTTATTGCTTTGTTTAGTCTTAGAATTGTCTTTCAATTTGCTTAAAGATGGATAGAGATGAGTAAAATGGCCAAACTAGCGGTGTGAACTTTGTTAATCTTTGTCAACACTTGAATGATGAGAGAGTACACAAGCGACTAAAAACCAAATCAGCTCATCATTTAATAAGGTATTAATAATCTTTTTCTGATTTTGTTTGTTTGTTTTTGTCTAGAATCTGTTGAAGCACAGTTCTGAGATTGAAGCACAACTGGCAGAAAAGAAGAAACTTCTACAGTGAGTAACTGCAAGCATGCCTCCACGATATACAGACAAAGTTAGGGCTGTCTACCTTTAATCTAAACTGGGCTAAATGCCCTAGATGTTGTTGTAGTTAGTTCAGTACCTGTAAGCAGTCTGCTTAGTCATGTGCCTGTATGAGGCCAGGTTATGTATCTTCCACTTTATAAATTATATTGATTGGTCTGTAAGGTAGGTATGTTCCTGTTGAGGGATTCACTTTGATTAATTTCTGCCATGTATCTTGCATTTTGACATGTGTGTCTTTTATATTTTAGCACGCAGACTGTTGAGCTCACTAAGAGGCAGTTATGTGACTGCTTTGATGAGGAAATTGAGGATGACATTGAGCTGATGCCTTTTGCTCCAAGGCACATTCTGCCGACACCCAGACAGAGTACACCGCAGCTGAGAAATGTTGTTTCTCTTCATAAAGAACTCACATCAAAGATCGTAAGTAGAACATGCAATTCTTGTTTCTTGTAATATTGTCATTTGACCATCTGATCACTCTGGTATAGTAGAAATTTTACATCCAACTGACGTTTGTTATAAGATGCTATGTTGTAACGTGGTTCCCAAAATATAATTCTGCTGTAGGAAAGTATATCATGGCACATTAGCACAGCCTCACTGCACAACGATTCGTTAACCCGATGCAATGCTGCAACTATTGTAATGCTGATTAATTTGTGTACAAGACAGATTTGCATCTAGAAGTTTCCCAACTGTTTGAAACCTTTGCTTTCTATTGAATTTTTTAAGCGTTAGCTGAAATGTATTGTTCACCTGTGAAGACATGTCTTTGAGGACTTGTGCTGATGGTTTACATAGTTGAGGCCAAAGAGCAGAGTTTCTGTGCACCTTGATGTAGATGGTTTGATACAACAGTCAAAGGGATACGTTAGATGGAACCAGGGCTGAAAGCGAGCCGGGTTGGTCCGGGTCTGTGACCCTGCATCAGTTTTCGAGACCTGCTGTTGCCGGGTCTCAGCAGGGTCGTAAAAAGACCCGCAGGCGTTAAAACTAGGTAAAAAATGGTATGATTGTACATAATTTTGGCAAACGACTAAAAAAACGTCGTCAGAAAAATTTACGGGTCAAAGGCGTGCTCGTCCGCCAAAGTCAGACCCGGCAACTTTCCAAACCACTTTCAGCCCTGGATGGAACTGATTTGAAGGTGTTATGTGACGGTCACAAGCTAAAAGTGAATTTAGAGCCATTTGGTAAAATTATCAATTTAGCGAACTGTTCCTCTAGCATTTTCATCTGATGAATTGTGGATTTTATGTTCTTTATGATCTTGCATTATCAGGTGAAGGAGCCTGTCTTTCCATCCCCACTTTGCGACAAGGAACTAGAGAGTCTTTTCAATCGTTCTGGTGAAAGCCTTTCAATCATCACGAAGGATGCCAACAACAGCGGCATCGATAAATATTACGACGACATTGATGTGAATGCGAACCTTTCACCTGTCAATGCAACTCCAACATCAACAGCTTCTAAACGCTACAGGAAAGTCAGCAATAATGTTAGTGTTGTCTATTCTAGTCTTTGAATCCTGTAATTTATCTGCAATCATTGGTGGATAATTCTCTGGACACTTGTTTGTTTATCAATGCTTGTTAATGTAGTCATTGATGGGTTTTTTTAATGTTTATATTGCTTTTATACAAATTCCCTCCCAAATATAAATTTCAGAAAAAATTTAAGACTGACCTCATACCCTGTAACCAGAATTTGAAACACCCAAATTGTATTCTGATGACACTCCTGGCAGTTGTCAATATTGTGAATGCTTATTTGTATTCTTGGTTTATTTTTAAATGAATAAAAGGGTGCTGTTGTTAAATGTAAATGTAAAATGTGCATGCATATGTGACGAATATATGTGAGTTTTTACTACTCTGATATATTAATTTTTTAGCAGTGTCATTCAAACTTGTTTGAAGCAATTTATAAAAAATAGTAGTAATATGTCTAGTATGATTTTAAGAATACTTCTCAGTGGAATAACTGAAGCTGTTGTATTATCTTCTTGTGATATTGGTTCTTGTCCAGGATCGTCTGAAGGATTCTCTGACGAGAGAAGTGGAAGGTATCACAGAGATGGCCATTTCCCGCAATACGCAGCGGTACAAGCATACGTTGGCTGCTTTTGTTGATCGGATGACTGCGTGCACAGATGCAAGAATTGCCGCAGAACAAAGGTTTGCAGTGGTTTGGTCTTGCTGGAATTTAACTCAAGGAAAAGGGAAAGTCATGTGTTTTGGGCAATAAATCAAATTATTTGTTCTCCAATTAGATCTATGGGACTGTTGTTCTAATCCATCCTACAGTTAACTGCCAATCTTGCCTAGAATTTCTATGGGAGCAGACGATAATACCTAATCTAGTCTATTACAAAACATTGATTTTGCATGTACAATTTTTCGTTAACCTTGGTATAAAACCTTTTAAAATTTGATACAGATTGAACAAATAGGAATACTGCTCTTTTCTTTGAATTTAATATGACAAATTCAGTGACCCACTATCAAATCTGCTGAATTAATTATCATTATCAAAGATATTGAATTGCAATACTTCTATGCGTTGATATATTATAAAATATCTTCAGAATTCACTATCTGTGTAAATATTTGAATTGTGATTGTGCCGGTTCTTGTGATTGCTCTACTAACTTGCTGCCAGCTTCTGTTGAATCATAGATGAAGTCAGATTGGTTTGCAGTTTATTTCCAGCTTCAAAAATATTCATGGAAAGTTATATCTGGTGCTTTCGCTAATTTGTTGATTTAAATGATTTTAATATATCAATTTTTTTTCCTTTTAGTTTGTAATGACGACAATGAATTAACTTTTTTCATTTTCAGGAATGTTGCGCTGTCATCAACACTTCGTCAGATGCATGGTCAGTCATTTCTGAAATATCTATATTCTTTATTTATGTTATATGTGCAATTTTGTTTGCCTTATTAAGTCAGATTATCTGTTTTGGGTCTGTTCTGTGCAACCATACTTCTCTGCAACTTGCTGGTTACGTATTTGAGAATTGTGCCTAAAGTCTGTGTATTTATTTACTTATTCTAAAAGTCTATTAAATGATGATGTTACTATTTGCCCATGTTCAGCATTCCATACATTTTCATTGAAAAATATGCTGGAAATAAGGAACGGCATGTGAAAAGGCATCTGCTTGTGAAATTTATTACTGATTTTTGCAAGTTTCGTAAATGCTAAATTTAATTTTGTTGTAGAACGCATGGAAGAGGAGGGTATTCTACATCATCTTGCTTTGCAAGAACTGGAGAATCAACTGAAAAGTGCAGCTGAAGATTTTGAGTCTCGCCTGAAGCAGAAGAACTTCACGATTCTCTTGGAGAAGCAGAGGAACGAAGATCTAGAGCTCAGGGTTTGTCGTCATTCTTTAATGCAAAATTTTCTTAATGTTTTGACAACCTGTTGGAATTATTCTGACATTTTATGATGTAAAAGTAGTTTGATCTGCATCTGTTTTTAATTAAATGAAACAAAATCTAATTTTAATAGTTAAGTTGTTTGAGAATTCCAGAGAAATATAATTAGTTATGTTTGAACAAATTATCATCGATCGGGCTCTGCTTGCCTGCGGGATATTGCCAGCCGCCCATCATGCTGGCATCATTTGGACTTGTGCAGGCAGAGGTTGATCCAGTATACAGACATTAGAGGTGGGGGGAATAATCGTACAACGTACATGGCGCATAAATTGGATCACTTGTTAAGCAGACGAATGCAGGAATAACCTATGATCTAACTAAATTCATATGTCCGTCTGTCTCTAACACCTCTTCGTGTTAAGCGGAACAGTGAGTTATCTGGGAGCATGTTAACAAAGTCCTCAAGGAAAGTCCACAATGTATGATTGTGCAAGGTATTTAAAAGGTACTTGGCAAAATTCTCGATGCACATACACGAGTAGCAGTAGTTGAAGGACATTAGGGAGCCACAAGGCTAACATTTAATTAACTAAAAGCATATAAATTTATAATCCACTTTAGAGATTGACAAATAATTATGTTTTGCAGGGTGTAGAAAAGAGATTGACAAACATGTTTTGCAAATGTGTAGTTTCAGGTTTGTGTTTATTTTTAAGGCATCTTTTGGTTGTGGCTTGCTTATTCGCTTGCTTTATGGTTTATTGTGATATCAGAGAGTCAATGGTTATGAATGAAGTGCAGTAATTAGTCGTTGATTGATTGATTGATTGATTGTGTGATAAATGTCGATGAATTATCTTATTTTAGATTATGTCCTTGGAAAAGCATCAGTTGAACAAGAATAAGGCGAATGTTGAAGGAGAAAATCGAGATCGGTGGGTATACAGAAAGAAACAGACACTGCCTTTCATTTCGTCAGACATCTTTGCTGCTTGCCCTTAGATGAATGATCTGCAATGCATGAAATGTTTTACAGGGCTTGTTTTAAGGAATTTTTACAACTGCACAAAGTGCACAGTGTTTCTTCCTTTCCGATCCTTCTAGATAATTTACTCCAATTCGGATGACAATGACTTTTTCACTAATTTGAACTGCACTGAAGTGCTTGTACAACTGCACACATCCATTTTGAATTGCACTGTTGTGTAGAATTGCACGCTGAATGAAGCCCTGATGTGTAACCATAATTTGCTGCATACTTGTAGTTTCATAAAATCCCTTCGTTGAATTATTCATACCTGGACTGTGGATTTTAATGTCTTTTAATTAATAGTGTGATGAATAAACTGTTAGTTTTAAGCGAAAAGTTTGCTGTTGTTCACTGTCATATATTGACCACTATCGAGTCAGATAGATTAGTCTGGTTAGACTAGACATCAATCCTGATAGTCATCGTTTGATGCAGTGTACATTTATTGGTCATTTGCTGTTGCCACCGCATGTTACCCATCATCTAAGTCTGGACTTGATTCCAGACCTTGTGCAGTTTGAATTCAACTACCTTTGACTAGTGGGTTATTCCCGCTTTCACTGCTTGCGGTTCTTGCATGGCCTTGTTTGTTGTTGCAATGGTTGAAGTCATCTTGCTTTTTATATCACCTCCAGTGCTGGAATAAACATTGTGCATATATTATAGTATGCTGATGATATGTCCAGGAAAATGCTTGATGTCCCCCTTCGAATAGGCTTTCGCAGATGTTGCTCACACAACTTCCTGATAACAGCCATATGCTATGTTACCTGCCTCTATATGAATAAGACAGGCACCCATAAACCAGCTCCATCTAGTTGTTTCGCATGTGTTTGGGTAATATGGATATTTGTCTTCCGTTCATTGTAGTCTGGATAGTTTTCCAATTTTGTTTCTAGCCTGGTTTTATGTGCGTCCTCGTCCATTTTCATGACCTCCAGCATTTAAGCGAGAAAAGCATTAGGCCCGATTAAAGGTGGATGCTAAGGGTGATGCATCACCCTCCAGTTTTGAGGGACACGCAGTTATAAATGTGTGCATGGTGGGCTGTCAGAGAGGAGTCATTAGATAATCAGAGCACCCTGACCTGCATTAATAGCCTTAATGCGGCCCTGACGGCCATAGTCTAGAGCAGTAGTTCCCACCTTTTTTTTAACTTTTGGGCCTCTTTCTCTAAGTTGGAGGACACAAAGGCCATTTTTCCTTAGTTGAAGGACATTAGGGGGCCACAAGGCTAACATTTAATTAACTAAAAGCATATAAATTTATAATCCACTTTAGAGATTGACAAATAATTATGTTTTGCAGGATGTAGAAAAGAGATTGACAAACATGTTTTGCAAAGGTGTAGTTTCAGGTTTGTGTTTAGTTTTAAGGCATCTTTTGGCTGTGGCTTGCTTATTCGCTTGCTTTTATGGTTTATTGTGATATCAGAGAGTCAATGGTTAGAGATGACGAGCAGATGGCACCCATGAGTCATCATCCTAACAATGGTTTCAGATTTAGACAAATGCCTGGCAACAAAGCCGTCGAAAGACATGTCTCCAGTCGACTGCGAGACAATGTAAGTTGCAGTTAATCTGATTGTGAGTTTGGGTTTTGCTTAAGTATGTATTACGTATGGACACACGTACATCAACACATCTTCAGGTACCTCATTTCTAAGGACTCCTTAAAACTGATCTAAGGGGCCATCCATACATAAGTATATGCAAAAAAATTGTATTTTGACCTCCTGACACTCCCCTTGTATGCACCCGTACATTTTGTTGAACCCTATGTATGGGTTGCAAAAGTCTAGTTTTTCAAAATTCAAATGTAGAATTTGAAAGCTTTCCCAGCGTTTTAGTCATTTAAACAAAGCACAATCCATGTATTTGTTTTAAGATTCACGGTTCGACCCTCAACATGTTTTTACTTAAGTTTGTTTTATTTTTTTTAGGTTGTCAGCACTTGTAGAAAAATATGTTCAGCGTTAGCTCGGCGAAAGGACAGTAATAGCTCTAACTAGCTTTTTTGCTTTCTGAATTAAGGATTTGTTGACTAAAACCCTTTACCAACCAATGTGTAGTATATGGTATACCCTCATTCGGTAAAGGTTAAATCTTTTGGAGGTTAAAATTTCTGGTACAGGTTGTTTCACATTCATATAGCACTGATTGAGTCCAAAATTCACCGCAAAACTTGATATGAACTTTAAGCAACTTGTCTTTTCAATATTTTCTGAGCTTTGAGTGTGCATTCAAGAAAAGGGTATTTGCTTGCAATTTAAGCTTGAATATATATCTAGCAAAAGCAACTGCAATACAAAAACTTCTGTTTAAAATGTATGTGTGTTATTTTGAAGTGTCTACTGTGCATGAATGTGCTTAAATGTGGCATGTTGGTAGATATGTGTTATTCTCAATTATATTAAAGAAATTTGTCATTTCAAATTCTTGTTCTTTTACTGTTTAATGTCATCATCGACTTGCTCCTCTGTAGAGCACTGCAGCTTCCATAACTCAACCAGCCATCCTCATTTTGTGTATCCTGAAATACAGCAGGTGGAGACTGCCTTCATCATCCAAATCCTCATGTGCCTGCGTAGTCTGATTGGCATCTTCCAGTTCATTTGCACATATCATGTGCACTAATTATAAGCTGGTCTCCCTGACGTGACTTTTGTGGGCACTGAGAAATTCTCAAAGATTTACCTTTACACTCATTTAATCTTTTGTAGTCGAAATCTATGTGCAGAATTTTTTTTACATTGAGTCCATTGGTACACTTGATGCACTCTCAAAAGGATTATGTGATATCTGGATGTCTGCATGCATATGTTTGTGGCTATGGTTGATGGACATCCTTTCAAACAAATGCATTTTATGCCTAACAAACTGATGCCCGTTTGTGATAGTCTTTGTTCTTATTCAAGCTGCATGAAACATTTTGTGTTACTTTAAAGCATGCTTTTGCAAAATCTGTGAGAAAGCGTTCAGAATTGCTAAATAAGCACTATAGGAATTTCTGCGTGCATGTATGTCAATTGTCAAATGCCATGCTTTATCTTAAAATTTGGAAATTAAACTCTGCTTCTGTGATTTAAGTTATTTGACTGAGAAAAATCATCTGTTAACTGCACAGCAATAATGGATTTTACCTGCCTTTCTTCATTTTTAGTTGCATAAAAAATCAATAGAACATGAATTCTAATATTTGTGAGAATTTATGTGTATTGGTATATGTGTACTATGTGTATGTCTTGTCCTTCTGACATTTGCAATTAAATAAAGAAAAAAGCATTTAAACATTAAATGCTGTTGTGGGAATAATGATTAATGATTAATGAGCAATTGATGTTATGTAATGTTAGTTTTAAATGGTGTGATCTTTGCATGTGGCAATCACAATCCTTTTTTGCTGGTTATTTGACTTGACAGTTCTCTTTTTCTTGTGATTCACTTGGTGTATCATATCCTAGGTTAGGCTGAAAATGTTAGGGTTGGTGAAAGGTTATCTATCTTGTGATATGCTGTTTTGTTATTGCATGTGCAAAACTTTTTATTGGCATTGTCAGAGGTTAGATGTGTGGTGGAGTTTACTGCTGGATGCAGTTTGAGACTTGAAAACTGACCATGGATTTCAATTGATGTACAATTCATTTGATATGGATCAAATAAATGAATTTGCTGATGTGGCCTTCACAACCATGTGTGGAACTCATTTTAATATAAGTATTCAGTGTTTAAGACATTCTGTGATTACCAACCGTATGTCACCCAGCATCTTGCTGTCAGAGTGAGTTATTTCGCATGTATGATAAGGATGTCATATTCAGTTTTGCATATGCCATTTAAGCACGGTTTCTTTTTAAATTTGTAAATTTTATGCAATACAGTAATAGTGTATGTAGTTTGACTAAAGATTGTTCAACTTCTCATTTCAGGCAGAGAAATCTGAAGCCACTATGAAGCTGTTGGTAGCGTTGTTCAGAGAATATCAAAGGTGTAAACACAGGTCATCAATGGGACAAAATCAATTGGTCAAGTCAATTGATGATGACGATGATGAGGAGGAGGAAGATGAAAAGGAAGATGTGCAAGAGCAAGGACATTCTCAAACAACTAAAGTTGGCGGGTAAGAAATTTCGTCCAAAGCTATCTGATGTAGTAGTGTAATATAATACAAAGGACTATTGAATTCACTGCCACCAGCTCTGCAGACTTTAGCTTTTCAACATCTTGCAGCCAGATCAACTATCATATTTTTAGCGATGTTTTGAAGATGTTACGCAGCAGTGTCGTGCAGTTTGTGGAAACACTTGTATGCTAGGTTTAGCGCCTATGCTCTTGCAGACACGTTGGCATATCCGCTACTTGTAATGGTGATTTTCTAGTGTCTGGAAAATGACGTTGATTTTCTCTGCTTTTCCAGATTCAGTTCATTCTTGCAGCAGTTTGAGCACCACTTTGTACACCCCGTCCGAAGCAGCGCGGAAAATTTTATGCAATTTCTTCATCAGAGGAGCACTAGCATACCGTTTCAACGCAGGCTGTGGCCTTTTCGTATGACTGTATTAATGAATTTCCCAGCTGCTGCATCTTCACAGCGGCCCACCAACGATTTCGATGATGGGACTGGAGTGTAGTGAACTGTCGAACAATTTTACATCAGATAAATTGTGATGTTTTGACTTCTTCAACTTGCTGCAGGCCTTTTTTAATCAAAACATTTTTGGATGTACTCGCAAGCATGTCAGTGGTGAAGTTGGAGTGATTGGCATATTCTGACGAGCTTGTTTGCGTTAAGAAACTAATCATGATGGCTTATTATTTGTCTAATCTGTCGTCTTCCTTTGGCTTTTGATATTTTGTGACCAATCAGGGACATCGCTAGTCGTACTTCTTTACACTGCTTGGTCAGTTGTTGAATTCAGAATATGATTTAAACTGGCCTATAGTCTGAAATTAAACTGCCTCACAACTTGGACTCTAACCTACCTTCAATGTGTAGTTCCTCTGTACATTCCACTGCCAATATTGATGTCATTAATCCAACAAGAAATTTGGTATTCATTAGTCTGTATTTAGTGGCATGATTTGACTGTCACGATATCCGTGCCTTGTTTCTCATGCTTCAAACTGTTGCTGGGCCAGTACCTTAACAATCTTTAGAGCGTTCTCCACATCACAGATATTTGTGGGACACTAAGAAATTTAGGCTGCTTCAATGATTTCTGATGCTTGAGAAGTTTCTTCTGAAACTGTATGGATAACTAATGGATTGTTTATTATAATAGTTTTGTAATAAGGCCACGTTGTGGCATTTGACCCATACAACTACATTTATTAGGCCCACCACTTGGCCCGTATAGCTACATTTATTAGGCCCACCTGACTACATTTATTAGGCCCACAGTGGGCTGCTGGTGGCCAGCTATAGGCCCAACAGAAGAGGCTGTTAGAAAAAGTCTGTTATACTCACTGTAATAATTAATTTTCAAAGTGTGGTTGCATTATCTTAGGAACCAACAAAGTGATTCAGATGGTTGCCACACGACAACAGTTGACTTCCCGATTGCCACATGTTGTCGCTCTGTTATATCAGCGGTGATATTCTTCGCCATCATCCTGTTCTATGGCCTTTCCCTTGTAAAAGATCATCTTGTATGTGGTAGAACTCTTTGGTCAGCCTTTGAAGAGATCTTTCGACCGCATATATCCCTACGTCACACCGCAGAACCACCAGTCTAAAGATTCCTTTGTGGTATTTTGTCATTGTTTGACTGTTCAAAGTGAAGTGTTGGCTTTGTATAGCCATGTTAGCTTGTTGTTATCTATTTGTCATTTGATTTTTCCACCTGCTGGCCTGCGTTGATATTCATTTGGCGTGATCTTGTGATGTGTGGTGGATGAAAGTTTTAATACATCGTTTTATGATAATAATATATCAGGGCTAGAACTGCTTTGGATGTTCCGATGAAGGTTGACAGGTTTGACTGATGAAATACTTTCAGGTTTGTTTTAGTTTAAGAATGAGAATCTCACTTTTTGATTCTGTTTCCATTTGTAACAGGATTCGTGGAAAGTGTTTAGTTTCCTGTTACCATGCAATTTTCAGAGCTGTTCGAACTTTTGAAATGGATATAATGCAATGGAAATATTCTATAATGCTTATTATGAATTTTCTACACACGGTTGCGATATTAGTTGTTAAAGGTGCTGATTTGTTCTCCAGCTTTAATATGTCTCAAATTTGACTTTTCTGGGTAATCTACTTTTAAATATTAAAATATAGTTGTTGTCCTCTAGCTAATAACATAATGAGCCGAGTACTAGTACACTTACAGATACATGTATAAGATTTGAAATGTTTTGAACCTGCTCTAAGCATTCCAAAGTTGTAGGGATATGTTCCAATGATTCCATTTTACGAATGCTGGTTAGTGTAAACTTCATTTCCTTGTGTACTAAACTGAGTTTGATGGTTTCTATGAACTTATTTTGTGTTAGATGGACTGAGGCTAATGTAAACTTGGCATCGGACTTGTCGAAGGCCTGTGTAATTGGCATTTGCCTGTGCACACTTCTGGCCATGATTCATAGACTAAAAAATTTGTCTCACTGATACCTCATTACAATCATTGACACTGTCTGCATTTGACAGCAGTAGCTTTCATGCACGTTGTGCCTTACATTTATTGCAATTTCTGAAATTGACACATATGATCTATAAGAAGTTTCTATATTAATTGGTGCATGACTTTCTTGGGACTTGCATAATATATTGACGGATCCTTATTCAAAAGGGATTAAACTATGAGTTATATGTCATTGAAAAGATATGTTCTGTGTTTATTGTGCTGCTTTCTTTTGAATTGTGAATGATGCTTTAAGTTGTATTAGTGTAATGGAAGTATTTTGTTATATATCATTCAATAACTAAGTGGTACATGTTAGGATACAAATGTCTGCAGAATGTTTAACTTTACTGTGATTTGCAAACCTAAAAATTCTTGAATTGTGACAGATGCTTTAAGTTGTGTTATTGTAATGGAAGTACAGTATTTCATTTTATATCATTCAATTGGTACATGTTGGATACAAATGTTTGCAGATGGTTTAACTTGAGTACTCGACCGTGATGTGAAAACCTAAAAATTTCGGACTGTGTTGCGACAGTTATTGAAAGGCGATGGATTTGATGTGTTCTTTATTTTAAACTAAACTTCTAGTCTTTTTTGTTTAATGCATTTTTGGGAGAGAATAAAAAGAAACGCTGAGTATTACTTCTTAACCCTTTACCCGTTCATTTTTAAATTTTAAGCCCGTTTTCAGCGGATATTCTCGGGGCAAATGGGTAAAATATTAAAAACCATCTTACCTTCAGTTGCATCTTGTTTTTATTCAGCCTACAACAGGTGTTATCTTGTTTTCTATTTTGCTTTGTCGTTATATTTATTAATTTAATATTATTTCCCGGTTGCGCTTGTATGATGACATGGGCGGTAAAAACTTATGGATGTGCAGCACAAGTCCAGTGCTTCTAAAGAAGGAATGCTCCAGAAAACATTCCGACACTTTTTCAGCTATTAAAAAATAAATTAGTTAATCTAACTTTTATTAAAAATTATTTTGTTGAGAGCACTTTAATTCGATTCCAGTGCTTATTGATATATTGCCTGGCATAGCAATAGAACACAGTGATTGGCTTACCAGCCCAACTTTGGATCAAAGAATGATTTCTATAAAAAAAGTTCTGGCCATCTATTCAAAATAAAAAAACATGGATGTTTTCCCTGCGCAAAAATATGGAAATGAAGATAATATACCTGAATGGGCAAACAATGTAATTGCTTGCTATGTTACTACTCGAGAAAAACAGATGAGGTCTTTATGAAAAATTTATCACAAAGAAAGCACATGAAACTGCGTAAGTTACTAGTACTAGATTGAGAACGTGTTTAAAAATGTTATCTTGCCAAAAAATCTTCAGTGCTAATATATTTTATGCAGCATATAGAGTGGCAAAAGAAAAATCAATTATTTCTAATATTAATATATTAAGGTATTCAATTTTCCAGTTTCTATGCATTTCAAATGAAATGCTGCGGTTTAACCATTATTGTTAGCACTGGCCATTTAATATGCTATCAATATAATACACATTATGTATGTTTGTTTTTACACTTTTATTTGCTTATATGAATAATAGGTATTGAGTTTTTTTTATAAGCTGTCGCATTATTTTGTCAACGGTTGTATTTTCTCTTGGATAAAGAATAATATTAATTTTGGGTGTTGGTACATTGTGATAATGAGTTTTAAATAAACCTCTTCTTCTATTTACGCCTGTAAGGGACTTGACTTTAAACATGTTGACTTTAACTCTGGTATTATTAGAACTGTCCTCTGTGCATACACAACACATTACATCAATGGATCTGTTTTCTGTTTACGTTGTACGGCGTACATTTGCCAACCGCAATCAAATGCTGTTTTATTTAAAGAAGTTAAATGGCTAAATGTTCACTAGCCTTGATTGATATGAGATATGAGAAGTGCAGTATTATTAATGTGGATTGCGCGTACTTGCGTGGTGTATGAGTTCAACTTTTGGAGATGTTTGGGATTAAAGACATTATTGAGATGGTTAACTTTTGTTTCAGTTTCATCCAATAGGAGAAAGCTGTTTAACTGTAAATGACTTTGCGGATATGCTAGCTATTGGTCGAAATTTCGTGAAAAGCATACCATCTTGTCCGCCAAAAAAGTTGATGACCTTTTTTTAGTCATCCAGTCGAAATGTCCTCACTATACATTTTTTGAAATCTTGTTGAAACCAAATGGGGGGCACGATACATGGGCAGTTCTAAATGGGGGGGGGACATGGCCGGATTGGCCCCCTGGATCCGCCCTTGATATTAGATACATATAATTATATACATATATATATATATATACATCATGCATGCGTGCATAGGCCTACATAATTATATAAACACACAGAATCATAAACACGGACATAACATGCACTAGGCCTATGCTGGCGGAAATAACTGTAGGCCTAGGCTATAATAGGCTACAGTTAGAAATAAACGAAGTTCATAGATCTAAAGTCGATCGGTCCTTTTCGCGTTTCGTTATTCTATATCGGCCTCGAGTAGGCCTAGGCCTGTAGATATCGACAGCCGCCAGACCTGCTCCGGTCTAAATTTAATTGTTTTAATGTTAATTGTTAATAATAATATTAGCCCATTGTTGGCGACTGTGTGGCCATCATAATCAGACACCAATCAGCTGGTCGTTAATTAATATTAGACAATTATTATTATGATGTGTTCGAATGTGACGGTTCGTTATGTGCTGTTGCTGTCCGTCTATGTGACTTACGTCGTCGTTGGAGCGATGCTCTTCTCTCTGATCGAAAGACCAAAAGAAGAGGAATTGAAAACGGATCTCAACATCGCTATTGATAAGTTCCTCATCGAACACCGTCAATGCGTAACGGGTGAGATTAAAGCAAATAGTGTGTGTGTGTGTGTGTGTGTGCATGTGTGTGTGTGTGCATGGGTGTGTGCGCATGTGTGTGTGTATATATATATGTGTGTGTGCGCGCGTGTGTGCATGTATATATATAACCTATAATTATGTGTGGGTGCGTGTGTGTGGGTGCGTGTGTGTGGGGGCATGTGTATGTGCGTGTGTGTATGTATGTGTACACTGTGTACCAGCTAATAAAAGTCATTTCATCGTTTAACATCATCATTTAAGAGATAGTCTACGTGTAGTAGGTTCCTAATCAAGATTTTCATGGTTAAAATGCGGTTTTAGATGTAGCAAAGTCAAATTATTGTCCGTTTCCGTTTTTTATCGGTTTTTTGTAGTTTTTTTTTAATTGGAAAAAACGTCGGTTTTTTACCGTTTTTTATTTCGTTTTCATCGTTTTTTTTACATCTATGCTGTGTAGTGTATACGTATAGGCCTACGCCTACATCTTCGTACATAACCATGCTCTATTGCTTCTGCCATGGTTGCGCGTAATGACGTGTGAAAGGTGGTTTTCGTTTGACTTCCAGTTTGAATATTGCAGATAACGTAGGCCTAGCCTACTGTGGTTGAATAACTTGAATTGATTCATTATCGATCATAGTCTATCCCTCACAATCGATTCGTTTCTATTTAGAGAAAATGCTGCAGCTCATGTGCAATTGTGCATATTATAATTATTATGATTGGACTCGATCATTACATTATGGCTCATGGCTCTACACGCAGAGCGTATACGAGAATATGGGTCCTATATTGCATCGATGTGGGCAATCAGGCCATAGCATCCTGCAGGGCATAGGCCTACTGGCAGAAATGCAATATCCATGCACGTTGATCTCTGTGATCAGTAGCATCAAATTAATGCTTAATTGGGGCTATGTGAACAAATATACATATGTAGCTTGACCAGTAATCTACACAAGCAATCAAGTCACACGTACGTACAGTCACAGTGTCACACAATCACCTTGTGCTGCAACTGCAAGTTCCTTGAACTCTAGCGATCGTCATGACCATCCGTCTCCATTTCTTTCTTTATGATGTCGCTTCCCTTAGTTCTTCTTCAGTCACACAGACGACTTCCAAATTATCGCATAGACCTATAGGACTATCATTACACAACGCAAAGTCGCAAACACGGTGTATAATTAATTATTATAGGCTAACCGTAGGCCTACCTAATGGAAGGGAAAGACTAGGACAGTTTTGTAGAGACATGCGTAGCCTACATTAATTGTGTATGGTAAGTGGTAACAGACTAGCAGCTAGATGACTAGGTCTTTATAAATGTTTATGATGAGGAGGAAATTAGGCCACCTCAAGTCCGGTTACCACTTTGCAGCCTAATCGTTTGGGTGACCCGTTAAGGCTGCTGAAAAATCACAGGCTAAATGGAAAAAACAGTTGGGCTTCCCCGTCTGTATCCGTTATAAACCGTGACATAAGCTACATGACTTTTGTATAGGCCTACTGTAGATATGATTATGCGTGTGCGCCATTATTAGGCTATGCATACATTGCCATGATTATAGCCTATATACTATACATAGCACCATGGAAACAAATAGATACATGCAGATTACAGGTTTAATTGTATGCATGTTTGGATGTATGTATAATTGTATATAGGCCTATGTTATATATACATAATTATTATATACAGATGAAAACTAGCGAATGAATCAACGCACGAATGAATGATTAAATGAGCAAACGAATGAATGCATAAATGAACGGACGAACGATTGAATGAATGAATTTATGGATGATCGATTGAATAAATCAGTGATGTCAAAGAGCTGGCCCGCGGGCCATTTCTGGCCCGCCGACGATTTTTTTCTGGCCCGCGGAGCCTTTCCTAAAGATTACAAAATTTGAGGATAAAAGTTCAAATTTTGATATTTTACAGTCAGCGCCAAATACATAGAAGTTTTTTCTTAATGACGTCACTTTTGGTCAGACGCACACTCGCACAGCTCTTTGTAGACTGTGTGTAGGGCCTATCTGTCATAATCTGTGGTTTCCGGTTGGTTGACAAAATTATGAAAGTTACGAAACACTTATAATATTTAAAATGTTGTCAAAATTTAATAAGAAACGAAAGTGGACATTAAATCAAGACCTTTTCGCGATATTTGGATAGATATGCAGGCCTAGGCCTATTTCTTTGGTGAATACAACAGTTATCCAGTAGGCCTATGTTTAATTTGTGAGGAAAACGATAGCGTTGTGAAGGGATAGGCCTACAAGACTTAAACTTAAGGTGATAATTTTTTTTATTGCAAGCTTACTGGTAGACTGTGAGCCATTTATTTTATGACAATAACTTGATTTAATTACCTTAGGCTTAGACCAAAAGCTTTACGAGTTCTATGTCATGTCCACGACTGATAATGAAAATCAAAATTAAGATTTTATAATCCTCCCTATTTGGCTGTTTTGTATGCTAAAAATTGCACCATTTGAGATTTACTTATACAAAAATCTTATGGGAATTGGCTGACCAAGCCTGGAGCTCCCTCTCAAATCACTATACCCAATTTTTCTCACGAGTTTTGACACCCTGGCCCGCCACTTGTTGGAAGATGTTCATTCTGGCCCGCCACTCAAAAAGGTTTGACACCCCTGGAATAAATGAATGAATGAATGAATGAATGAACGAACGAACTAATGAATGAATGAACGATTGAATGAATGAATGAATGACCGAATGAATGAACAAATGAATGAATGAACGAATGAATGAACGAATGAATCAATGAACGAATGAGCGAACGAACGAACTCATGGATGAATTAACAATTGCAGGCGTAGGCTACAGGCCTAAGCCAGAAGCATCTTTTTGGCTAGCCTAGAAGCACCTTTTGATAAACATTTTGGTCGCTCAATTGGTCTCTATTCGTTCTCTGACACAATAATTACATGTATTGTCATCACTGTTCACAGACAATGAGTTGTCTCTCCTCTTGAAACTCGTCATCGACATCGAAAACCGAGGAGTTTCAGCGACAAAAAGAAATCTTTCCATGACAACCAACTGGAACTTCGGCCAATCCATCTTCTTCGCCGCATCAGTCATCACAACCATTGGTCGGTTCATATAATATATATATATATATATATATATATAATTTAGTACCAAAAATTACCATGTTATTATATACATTGGAAGCTCTCTGCATTATGGCGAACACAGCTGTAGCATACGATGGAAGAGTGTAGTGTGCATGTTGCCTCAAGAAACCTTAGCCCTGTAGAGGAGAGTTGCCTAGAATTGACCAGTGCCTTAATTGGACCACAACAGGTTTACACAAATGCCCATTTTACTTCGTTTTCAACTGTTGCAGGCTATTCTTGCGCAGTTGAATATTGATCGTACCGGTGCAGTCAGTTTTACGGAATACTAAATAGCCTATATATATTGCATTAGGCCTACCGTAAAAGCTATTTCTTGTAGTTATGATCTAATTTTAGTCGTACTGTAGCCTATAAGTGATATTTTGCTAAAACTGACTCCTATTGAACTATCACAGAGTAAGTAGTACATAGTCTGTGTTTCCTTAAATGGACCACATTAAGTCTCCTTAATTGGACCGATGATTTGGAGTAGTCCATTTAAGGACACTGGAACTTGCAATGTTATATTGTGATTATTTAAATAATCATAGTCATACCAAAAGTTTGTTGAGTGTTGACAAGTGTTCCTTTGTGCGAAATGTGGGCAATAATATTCTTGTAAGTATTAGCCTATATAGGTGTTAGGCTTACATGTAAGTGTTAGACTAAAATAAAATTGACCGAGTATTAAACAGAAAGGCTCCCCAGGCATGCATTTAGGCTCCCATGTAGTAATTGGCTAGTCAATTATTATATATTATCTTACAATAATTTTTATCGAGGCCTATGCCTAGTCTATATATTTACAATATGATTCTGAGAGATATTATGCTAGTCATAATTAGGCCTATAATTATGATGTTCATTTTGGCCGCTCCTATAGACACATGAGTGACATGACAAATTCTAATTGCATGGTTTAGACGATAAGTGCTCTAAAACGTTTCCCATGTTTTGGCCGGAATAATCGCGTAGAAAACGTCGGTACACGGATGTTCCATTCGGGTTCAGTTAATGGCACCATGCGGTCTATTCACCGAAATAGGTTGCCTTCACTGGACCTGTTACAGCTTCCGTATTGTTTAGTTATTTCTCATAAATTCACGAATACTGTAGACCTATGCCCTTTGCTTATTAACAACATACTGCAGCCAAGCATAATTTTATGACAAACTTTTTTAGAAATTAGGTGACATTCACGTGGTATATTTAAGTTTACCTTAGGTGGTCCATTCATTGCTACTCTCCCCTACAGTATACGTGTAGGTTTACGCCCCCCCCCCTCCCAAAAAAACCTTGTCTACGCCACTGCATGGGCCTATTCTCCATGTTTAATGCAACAAAAACAACTACACTTCCGGTAGACGTGACCTGTGCAGTGTGCAGGTCAAAGCTAGGTTATTGAGACGTCAAACCCGCTATTAATAGCTATAGGTCTACTGTTAATAATTATATACAGGTTATGGTAATGTGACCCCGTTGTCGGAGGGAGGAAAGCTGTTCTGCATCGGTTACGCCCTCATCGGCGTCATCCTGACGGCCATTGTCTTTGATGCCACCGTCCTGCGACTGCTGAGACCGACCGCGAAGCTTCTCAACCTCATCAGCCGCATCTTCCTACGCTGTCTGCGATGCCAAAGGACCCCGTCCTCTGGCACTGATCCTCCTCATCCTCACCCATCTCCATCTCTCTTCCGCATCTCACTGCTCCGACTGACCATTCTCTTCCTGCTGCTCTTCTTCGTCCTCCTCGTCATCCCGTCGGCCATCTTGGAGGCCCTGGAGAAGAGCTGGACTTTCTTCGACGCCTTCTACTACTGCTTCATCTCCCTCTCTACCATCGGACTCGGAGACTACGTTCCAGCCGACGACCTTCAAGTCATCAGCCAACAAACCATCTATAAGATCTGCGTCACAGGTAAAGGCTGCATGAATTGGTGGATGAATGAATGGGTGGATGGATGGGTGGGTGGGTGGATGGGTGGGTGGATGGGTGGGTGGATGGATGGATGGGTGGGTGGATGGATGGATGGGTGGATGGGTGGGTGGATGGATGGGTGGGTGGATGGAGGTTGGGTGAGATAGAGTAGGTGGATGGAGCAAGCGAGATGGATCTCGAGCAAGATGAGCAATTAAGACTATGTAGGCCTAGGGGTTTATGCAGCTTGTCCCTCGATTTCCTATTATATATATATATATATATATTATATAGTCTAATTATGATAATATTAACGAATTAGTCGGCGTATCTTAGTCTAAGCCGAAAGATATTCTACTTATCCTCAATCATTTTCTCCTCCATCTCATAATTTTTCTTTTAGCCTACTCCTATTTCTCAGCTTCTTCTTCTTCTTCTTCCTTTTCTCCTGTTGTCACTTTCCTTTTAGTATTTTTTTTCACCATCGGTGAATAATACTTCTATTTGTTTATTTATTTTTGGCTCCCGAGGTAAACATGAACTCGGGAACTTCAACATCAAATATAAAAGCAGATTTATCATTTATATAGCCACTCTAATTATACCGTCACCCATCACGTTCATCACCGCCAGCATTGTCAACATCACCACAACCACCTATTGCCTATTTCTGTTTGTAGTGTACTTGTACGTGGGTCTCATTCTCATTCTTCTTGCTGTGGCGACCGTGTACCAAGTTCCCGAGTTGAACTTCTACAAATACTTCAGTACGGACACATATTTGATGGCGAAAGAAGAGGTGGAAGAGGAAGAGGGTAGAGAAGACGAGGAGGTGGAGGGAGAACACCAGCACCTGCAACCTTTGGCCGCAGCGACAGCTCGAAGATACTATTCAACCGCGCATACATGTAGATAGACGATATAGATGATGATCAGACATGAAGTCACATGCTCCTTAAATTGTATAGGCCTAATCATTCCAATCATAAATATGGGCTGCATAAACCTACAGCAGGGAAATCCTCATGGCGTTGATTGGCTTAATTTCCCCATTTTGTAGTGTTCTAAATCTACATAGTCCAAATTCGCAATATAGCCTAATTATTGTGCATTTTCCGCATCGTATTGATGTCCCCTTCCGGTGCAAAAACGGATCGACACTACCCATCTTCTATTGCCACAAAGAATGTACATTTGGTCCTCAAGATCATATACCCCTATGCCGAGTCTATCATACTGGCCATGCATAAACTCACTTAGCATTGCAATATTTGCAAGATCCTTAAATAACCAAACCATTGTAAATTTTACAGAACTTCATAAAAACACAACGAGTTTCGGAGTATAGGCTACATGAGATCGAGACGTTTATTACAAACATTAGCAAACAATTATAATATACGATCGATAATTATAAAGTGATAAAACAAGAAATTTGACGAATGTTCCGTTATCACAGACAACGAAATAGGCCTACATCACGAGAAACTATAGGCCTAATAGCAACTTATAATATAAGAGTTCAAAAATATAGCTTGTAGGCTATCCTATCAATTTGTTATAAAAATTATTGTACAGGAAAAGCAGAATCGAGTATTAAAAACAAGTCATAAAAGATGGACAACAGTTTCGAGAATGTGAAGACTAATTAAAGTCATTAGGCCTATAATGGCCACTATAGCGATTCACTACTCAAACACAACAATGTAACAGCGCAACTGATAGCCTAAACATGTCACTCTATAATTTATGTTTGCATAACATGTAGTTATGTTGGCTCCCTTCTCCGCATCGGATTGCTTACAGGATCAATGCGTTGCTTGGGCGGTGCATTGAGAGACTGGCTCCAACCGCATCTTCAAGAACTCTCTTGTTCCACTTTGGATGTTCAGCGTCGATCCACCATTCGATCGGCGAAACAAGCTGAGATCCTGATTCCCCGCTCGCTGATTAGGCTACTATCCGACAGCGTCGTTCATTTTATGTTGCTGGTTATACAACCTGGAATGGCATCCCTGTTACACTATTCTCAGTGTCCAAGAGTCACCCCACTCCGTTCCTTAAAAACCTCGAAACTGTTTTATTTAGCCGTGGTTGGGTCGGGAGTGCTTCCGAGTAGCCTACCTTGAAGAGGCACTGTATAAACTTTCCCAAATAAATAAATAAATGTAAAACCAGGTAATGAAATATTTATTTCCAAATGAAGTAAACAGTTTAAAGACTTTTCAGTGCAGCATATTTAAATCCGGTGAAGCATATGAACCAAGTTATTTGAATAAGAAAGTTGCTAAATTAAGACTAAGCTATTACATCAGTAGGTCTAATCGAAATTATTGCATTATGCATAGGCTACAGAAGTCTTTTCAGCCAATTCCTTGATATAAAAGTGTTTACTAAAGAAAAACTTACTTTCACCAGAATACGAAACCATAGCCTGTTAGGCCTATACAAGACTAGTTGTAATCACTATTTCAACCCAGTTTCTTTTATGCAGCCTTTGTGAAAGAAATAATAAACGCAAGTTAAAACAATTATTGTCCGTCTGTTCGGGTGATTTAGCCTAAGCTTACTCCGCAGTGAAACGAAACACAGTGACGACTCGATTTGCCGCCACTGCGACGACTTCATTCCTTTCTCTGTGGAAATGGATTTTCCAACAGCAGTTTACTCTGCCATCCAGAACGTGCGTGCCGGATGGCCTGTACTCTTGTAGCAAGTTGAAATGTTTATCTATGAGCTCCGCCCTGTCGATGCGCTCTGCAATCACAATACGTCCCTCCAAGTCTGCAGGACAGATAGCATCGCAGCCAAAAAGGGATGATTTATATTGGCGAAGAATTGCACCCGACTTACTGAACTCTATCAGTTTCGTTTTCATTGTGTAGTCACGAGACACCGCGATGAAGTTTCCATCTGACGTTGGTATTATCTTATAGAAAAACTCGTAAACGTCAGAAGAGAGCCACGTTTCGTATAGTAAACTTCCGTTTGGTGCATAGACACTAATAACGGCTCGTTGTTCACCTTTCTTCTGCAAAGACATGAATAGGTTGCCATTGGTAGCGTGCACGGATAACATGTCACTTTGTCTCTTCGTTTTCGCTATAACTGTTGACATGGTGAAGTGATGGACTCCAGTCTTCGTAACACCTAGAACTGACGAATGATGTATGTCTTTCGTTACTATGTATAGACTTTTTGATACGCTACAAGCTGTCATAGCTATCGGCAGTGTCCCTTGATTTATAGGGATGACATCTCTCAACTCTGCCATGTTGTTGCGGTGGTACGCGTACAGAACGTGGTTGTCAACGTGAGGTAGAGGCTTACAAAGCACAAACAAATTGTTATCCAGCGTTGCAAGATCAACATAATCCATCGCCAACGGAGACTGGTGCAAGATTTCCAGGTGAAATCTCTCCATACCTAAAAAATTCAATACACAAATTGCACACAATGAATGCATTCATGGGTTAAACATCTCTCAAATAGCGAACCAGAATTTTTTATCGTAACATGCACGCACGCAGCTATAATAAAATGAAGCAGAATAATTATTATCGATGAATGTATGTATTTACGAGCGCTTGTTATAACGTTCCTGTGAGAACTTACTCAGAAGCGCTCCCGATTATAGCGTGGACACTCATCGGAGTTTCACGCCGAAGCGCGCTAGCAATAATTCCTAGTGAAGGATTTGCTCAGGTTCCTTATGCGGCGACTTGAAGTGTGTTCGAACCCGCAAGCTTCCCACTTCCGGCTTCAAAGCAACGAACATTCTATCATACACTACCGCGCCCCACAATATTTGGTATTATAAAAAATGTCTTGAGGCTGACGTATAAGATATGCCAATAGTTTAACCCTCGGGCTGCCGAGGGGTGGTATCCCAAACTTGCTCCGTATAATAAAATGTTGACATCTTACATGTATACGTAGCTGTAGAAGGTTCATTTACACACATTTTAAGGTAAACAGTTATGCTCGATATACCGAGGGTCCGAGGTATATAGGCCCTATACGTATAACCTTTTGCATTATATTATATTGTATAAAATATAATATAATGCAAAAGGTTAAAGGCCCAGAGAAACTAAGCTTCACAACTAGGCCTAGTTTGCTTCTAAGACAAATCTATAGGCTAGCCTTATTAATGATCATTTTCTTAAGCATACCCTTATATATATATATATATAATATATATGCTTGCAATCAATATACGATGATGATGATGTTGATGTTGATGATGATGATGATGATGATGATGATGATGATGATGATGATGATGATGATGATGATGATGGTGATGGTGATGATGATGATGATGGTGATGATGATGGTGGTGGTGGTGGTGGTGGTGGTGATTAGCGAAGTCAGCTATACAGAGAGATCAGTCAAAAGTATACAGTCCAAGTAGGATATCAGGTAGCTGGGCATGCATGCCCTGGCAACACGCCTTAAATGCATTCATTCCTTCCTTCATTTCTTCCAAGCATTTGTCCAGCAACTATTCAATAAACCTACTCGAACTAACCCCAACAACTGCCATACAAATTAGATTTGATCAAAGATCTGTAGGCCTAGGCCTACACATTATTGGCATTTCTAAAAATCTTCAGGCTAAATTCAACATGCACCCTCGGTGATCGTAATTCCAAGTTAAGGAAATCGCTTTTAGTATGAGCATGGAATAGAAAGACACTTTGTTTGTTTCAAGAATTATAATAATTATATATAGACAGTATACCGATGAATTCTCTTTGCAGTTCCATCCTAAAGAAGGGTGTCGTAAGGATGCTGTTCCATTGCAAACAGACTGTTCTTAGTCTCGTTATAATGGGTTCGGCATTTGCTTGCCAGACATTCCTTGCCCTGCTCGCACCTATTGATTCCGTGGCAACGGTTTTAACGAGGACTGTAAACATCAGCTCCATCGGAAGATCTTGCAGCTATATACATAAGTAAAATGGAAGACGTATCACATCCGTTTATATACTTAATTAGCATATCATCACAGTACAAAGAAAGAAGGATGAAGATAAAGAAGAGGAGGTGAAAGAGGAAGGAGCAGCAGTAGTATAAGAAGAACAAAAAGTAGAACAAGCACAAGAACAATAGAGGAGGAGGAGGAGGAGTAGGAAGAGGAGGAGAAAGAAGAAGAAGAAGATCAAAAAGAAGAAGAAGATTAAGAAGAAGAAGAAGAAGAAGAAGACGAAGAAGAAGAAGAAGAAGAAAAAGAAGAAGAAGAAGAAGAAGAAGAAGAAGAAGAAGAAGAAAAAGAAGAAGAAGAAGAAAAAGAAGAAGAAGAAGAAGTAAAAGAAGCAAAGAAAGGTAGAGCAGAAATCTTGTGACAAAATTTTGGTCCGGTGGCGATTTGAACATCTCCGTCCTGTCGGTTGATAATATAGTAAAAAAACCTTTTGAGACGATCCCGTATAACCCACTAATCAAATGAAGACATTTTTAGATATCAACTTACGTTAACACGCTATAGACACACGTTAAACATGACGCAGTATTACCGTTATTCCTACTTAAACGCCATACATGTAGACCTATGCTTGACAAAATGGCGCAGGCAGCGGCAGGCTAAGCAGCGCAACCACACTTTGCCAGAGGAGATAAGTAGCTAAGACCGCTTCTATTTTTGCTCATTTTTGTCTAGTTTTGGCAGTATAAAGGCACTCTCTCTATATATAGCGACCATTTGTTACTGCATGGTCATGACGAATAATTTCTATTGCATGCTATTGACCAATTTTTTAACCAGATTCCTTTGGTATTGTATTGCATATAGTATACCAACGGAGCTACACATATATCGATGGTTGGCCCTAATTAAGCGAGGCAATTGCCCCTTTTGGGTCTTCCCCTTCCATTGTTGATGCATATAAATATGTTGTGTTAATGTGTTTATAGTACATTGTAAACAATGAACATGTTGTTTAATTAAGTTGCATTGTGTTCAGCTTGTATATATGCTTCATGGGAATAAAATGTTTTTGTCATTGTCATTGTCATTTAATATAATAATATTCTCTTTATTGAAACAATCTCGGTTGACAGACCGCAACCGGTTACAGTGTACAATTATGCAGTTTAAACAATTCACAAGAACGGATATCACAGAATACACAAATCTTAACTATACGAACTGGACAGACAACCTGCAATAATCGGCGCTAAAATAGCAGCCTACAAAGCAAATCCGCCCAACGGGGGCTCAAACTCACTGCCTCCCGCACTCTTGGCCAGCGTGTTAGCCATTACTCTACTCTGTCATGAGGCTGTAAACCGTGATCGTAGAGTCACATCACTATATAGGAGCAATCGCTTAAACCACGCTATCACAAAAACTCCTGTGTAGGCCTAGAGCCCTAGAGTGTGCAGCAGTAGGCCTATGCGGCTTTATCTGGGTAAGTGACATATATTGTAATTAAATTATTGTATTTGTATAGAAACTGCTTACTTTAAATGCTGGTAATAAACCAGTTCACTAGAGAAAATGATTAAAAAATTGTCAGTATAGAAACCAAACCATTCAAATTAGATACTTGCATTTTAATTGAATGTAGGCCTACATGTATCTTACCGTTGTGTCATTGTCCGTTGCAGGGTTTGCACGCTTCATCGACATGGCGTAGGCTAAGACTTGATCCAAATGCTGAACAAATCGAACGGGAATAAATCCAACGATCGCACAAGTAGCCGACTAATACAAAAGTCTTTTAGCCTAAACAGGCTAATGCATCATTTAAAAAATTCTATTAAGCAAATCCGGCAGGAATTTTCCTATGTAAACTTATTATTTAATGTAGAAAAGCCTACACCTAAAGTAGGCCTAAAAATAGCCCGAACTTTCAGACGAGAAGTGACGTCGTCTTTAGGCCTAAACCATTTATGGCGTCACGCATATTATTATTATTATTATTGAGTTATATTATATAGCGCGTTTCAAGATAAGCTACTCAGAAGCGCTCCTAAACCAAACACGTTCAGATAAAGTAGTTTTTAATGACAGCAATCACTATAAAGTAGATTATTGTATCGCAATAAATGGAAACTCTACTCTCTAGCCTAGGCTATTTGTTGTCTCAAACTATTCTCATGGACTCACAGTCTCACACACTACATTGGGATCACTTTAGAAAGTGTTAGCCTACATTATACGAAACGACACGGCATCGCTCAGCGGACACTGACAAAAAGTCGCTAAGCACTAAAAAGGCCTACTGCAACATTATATCCACGACTGCCTTTTAACCTACTACACTTCAAAAGCAGAACTCAGCAACTATATAGCCTACATGCGTAGGCCTATAGCCTAAGGATTTTTTCATCAATCTAGCTTTCATGTAAGCAAGAACATTTTCATCAATCCAGCTTTCATTTAAGCAAGAATATTTTCATCAATTCAGCTTCCATTTGATCCAACTTTCATTTAAGTAAAAATTGTTTTGTATCAATTCGAATTCTTTTAGTGAGATTTCTTTTCATCAATCTAACTAGGACCGCCGTTCGGAAGAATAGCACTTACAGCGCTTGCTGCATTGGACAAGATTCATGGGCGCCGCACATAGGGGCAAAGGGGGGGCACTTGCCCCCTGGAAAAGTGGCACCTATTTTTCTAACTACTATTTGGGGACTTTTAACAAATTTCTTCGCATTAAAGCACTAAAGATGCGAATGAAAACACAGTGAAAGTCAGAAATTTACGTTTACAAATTTCTATAGAAAAAAATACATTATACTGCCCTTCATGAACCTACTTTTAACATCTACTTTTGGATTTTGAACAAATTTTTCGCACTCAGGAAATTATTCATATTAAAATAATACACAAAATGAAACCGAAAAATGTGCATTAAGAAACCTCTTTGAAAAAATGCCCGTTTTCTTAATTTCCAGCGCTGTATTTTTTTCTTTTGGCGCTGAAAAATTTAACCGTGACCATCGTAAAATGTTTTGCCCCCTCCTGCAAACATTTCTGCGGGCGCCCATGACAAGATTTGGAAAAGCAGAGAAATAACACGCCTGGAGACCTGCGTGTTCAGTAGGCCATTGCAAAAATGTATGGGAGAAAAATATTTTTAAAAATTGCACGGTGCCCCCCTCCTATGTTGTTTCTAATGACAAAATATGAGTGCATACCAAATTTTAGGTCATTTCGGGGTGTTTTGACCCCCGCCCACCACGATCAACTGATTTAGTTGATAAATCATTGTTTTCCTACACTATAATCATGATGAAAATGTTTGCAATAGGCTATAAAGACAGTTTATTATACAGAGAAGACAAATTACATATAATTATAGTAGTTTGGTAATAGTGTACACTTTTTATGTCATATCACTTTACTGGATTAAAGGTTTTATGGAAGAGAAGGTTAATTTCTTTAATGTCTCTGTTTGAAAGTTGGGAATTTCGTTGCGTTGATAATCGACCATTTTCAATAAAACTGTTTTTGTGTTTCATCATTGGTAACACTAGTTGAGAAGTCTTGGATTAGTTTCATAGCCCATTCCGACAGATCTTTCACCACTTTGACATGCCGCACACAGGGGGTGGATACAGAAATTTTTGAGGGGGCCAACATTTTTGACCTTAGGTCTGAAAAAGTTTCGTTGATCTTTTACGTCTTTCGGTCGACTTTCGCCTTTGTTCGCTCCATTGATCAAAAACTTCTTGACGCCTGATGGGGGGGCACGTCCTATGGACATTTCTGAATTCTGATGGGGGCATGGCCGGATTGGCCCTGGATCCGCCCCTGGCTGCACATATGTCTCAGTTTCTTGGTAATTGGATCATTATGCCATTCACTAACAGATTTTCCTAACCAGTCGGCGCCAATTCCCATGCTGTGAAGCAAGAACCAGGATTTAGGCCCAATAAGGGATGATAGCTTTTTTAATTGTGACTCAGCAGAGGAAAAGTTGGATGGCCCCTTTCAAACTCTCTTGGTCTAGGTACTCTAGGAATTCGGAGCAATGTTCGAGCAATCTGCTGTCATTCTGAATAGGAAAGTCTGTTTCAAAGTAGAGAGAACACATCACATTCTTCTGTTAATAGGTATCAGAAGTGCTTTTCCATGGCTTTTATGTCTGCATTTGCAACTTGTGGATCATGCTTGCAGTAGCCTACTTGTTCAAGTCATGCCATAGCTTGAGATCATTATACGCTGCATTGGACCCAATGGATGAAGAGAGGCAGTTTCCAACGTACATTAGGCACTTTTCTATCATATTTTCTAAGTAGGCCTACCGGGCTGTTTGGTGTGGATGAAATTGGAGGAACTACTTCCTGAGGTGGTACTTTTTCCATATTTTCACTCCTTGCTGCCATGGTTAGTTGATTACAACCTAATAGAGGTAATGCAAAAAGTTTACAATTTGCTACCATGTTGTCAATGTCCGTTTTGAACATAAGACTACTGTTGAGGTGGGCGGGGGTCAAAACATGGGCTACAGACCTGAAAATTTGCAGGAAAATATGTTTCAGTAATAGAATCAATATGGCAGGGGGGCACAAGTAACATTCGAAAAAAATTTATTTTGCAATGGCCTAGTGTTCAGCGAAGAATTATACGCATGTGAAACATGGGTAATAAACAAGGAAATTGAAAGACGAATACTGACTTTTGAAAGAATATGTTATCGGAAAATATTAAGAGTCGGTCGGTTGGAGAAAAGAAGATGACGAATGAGCAACTATAACCTACAATCGAATTGGTCTTAGTGACACTGTGCTGCAAAAAGTAATCTGCAGGGAATTAGGCCTAAAACTGTTTGGACATAAAAAATTATATGCAGAACGGATGACTCCAGGAAACTCAAGACGTTGGTGTTTGCCTGTCTGGTATTATGGAGCGCTTCTGAGGGGTCTTGGAGGGCTTCTGAGGAGTTTTCTTGAAGTGGTGATATATAAATGTTTGATTACAATTACAATTGTGGAAGGGACGATGACAGATCACTGCAGCAATTGAGCCCCATAGCAAGAGAAAGAGACAAATGGAAGGAGATGATATGAGCATCAAGCACCTATATGGGCGATGAACCCTCGTGCATGGGTAATGATGATGATGATGATGATGACGACGACGATGATGATGACGATGATGATGACGACGACGATGACGACGACGATGATGACGATGATGATGACGACGACGACGACAACAACAACGACGACGACGACGAAGACGACACACGACGGCGATGACGACGACGGTGTGGTTGACCGTGGGACTTGTAGCAGGCCTCTTGACGAGGATCTTAGTCTATTGTCTGCGACTCGAATGCAGAAATCAGCGATGCAATCCGGCATGAGTTTATGCAATGCTTTGTGTATCATTATGCACAGCTTGTAGGTAATTTACTGGGAAACTCGCAGCCGGTGCAGGTTGTCATGCAAGAGCTCAGTTACATGACCTGCTGGTATGCGACCATATAATTATAATACGTGTAGCGGAGATGAGCACCGACTGGATCCGCTTCAGCTGACAGGCCGGAAGACCCGCCAGTACCCTGGAGACAATGAAGCTGTTGACTAAGATGACGGCGGTTGAGGTTGGGACGAATCTGCGGATGGTTTTGATTCGTCGCAGTTGGTAGAAACAACCTCGAACAAGTTGACTCACATGGGCCGTCATCGTCATAATTATCTCTCTATCTCTCTTAGTTCCTTTGGTTCTTTTCAGAACATTGGTCGACAAGAATTTGCCATCCGTTGCGGTTGTCTGCAGTCTCCTCAGTATATGTTCATCCATTTTCCTCCTTCTCCTCCTCTCCACGGTAATCTCCAGGTCTTCCGATCCCGCCCTTCCAAGCACCTCTTCATTGCTGATGTGGTCCCTCCAGGATATTCCCAGAACTGTTCGAAGGCATCTTCTATGAAAGACACTCAGCCTCTGTGAAATCTTCTTGGTGCACTTCCATGTTTCACATGCGTATAATGCTATGGAAGTATATAGGCGCAACTTGGTGTTTCCGCCGTTCGTTTTTGACTTCCATACGGGGTTCATTTTTGGGGAAATCGATGCGGCCCTTCCAATTCTTGTTCTTGTTTCCATCTCTATGTCTCCATCACTGGGCAAGTAGCTTCACAGGTATTGAAATTTGTCCACATATTCTACGGGGCACTGGTTTACTATGACCGGTGGGAACTCATTCTTTCCAATTACCATTGCCTTTGTTTTCTCTGTACTGTATCGTCATATACAGCTGTAATATTGAACAAGGTTGCGAATGGTGTCAGCTGGGTTGACTTCTGAATCACCGATGTTGCAAGTACTGCCATCAAGTATAGATGGCGGCATCTGAGGGTGGTGCACCATAAGACTTCCGACTTGGAGGGATTGAGCTTTAGACGGTTGGATGTCATCCACTCTGAAATTTGTTCAATATACATTGATCCTATGGTGTTAGACTTGTGGATTTGTTGCGTCGTTTCTGTTGCAAGCATTGATCCTATAGCCAATATTAATCTCCTTCAAATGGTTTAAATATCTTATATGATTGCACAGGCTTCCTTATCAATCGTTGCTCTGGGTAGTCCTATCTGTCTATTGTTTCCGACTAAGCTTGATAAATGAAACGGGACGTTCTATCCCTTCATTGTCTACCTGTGATAAAGCAACTCCTACAGCAAACCACTGTTATCACA
Source organism: Lumbricus rubellus (assembly GCA_945859605.1). NCBI lineage: Eukaryota > Metazoa > Annelida > Clitellata > Crassiclitellata > Lumbricidae > Lumbricus > Lumbricus rubellus. The sequence continues at coordinate 16,803,946 of OX243819.1, read as the reverse complement.
GTACACATTAGATGGTTTACCATTCTCAAACATACAGTTTATCATAGTGGTTGCCATGGTTAACAGATGCAAAATTCAGCACTGTCAGCAGGTGAGTCAGTCTTCAATAAAAGCTTATCTTGCTTGCTTTCTGCTAAGCGGGCGCAAAGCTACGCGCGAAGCTCATGAGAAACGACGCTGTGCTCGTCAAGTGCATCTCCAAATGAGAAACGGTCCTGACAAAAAAAACAACCAAGCTCACTGCGTCTGTACACGCAGGTCCTTAACGACTGCATCGTATTTTTGTGTCAGCACCCACACACTCTGTTTCGCGTATCGGTCATAAAATGTGAGTTCAGAGAGCGTGTCCTTCTTTTTCGTTACGGCTATAGTAAGGCTATACTAGTGGCAAGATCGTCGACGACGTACAACGTCGGCGAGTCCGCAGATAGCTTAAAAATACGTAGCCATTTTCGTGTAGCCGCTCACCCGCTGCAAGGTGATACCCTCTGATCAGTGTTTAATCTAGTCCCCGTCCGCTGGGGGAGGAATTCAGATTTCTGGGGGGGGAGAATATCGAGCGTCCGAAAGACGCTCGTGAGGCGCGTAGCGCCAAGACCCATAGGGGGAGGGGTATGGGGAGGGGGCTGTGCCCCCTCCCCATCAGAAATTTTTAAAATTTCCACATTGCAACGGTAGCATTTTAAGGTACCATCTTAACAAAATACCTGTACTTTTTCAGAGCCTCATCAGAAATTTTTAAATTTCCACATTGCAATGGTAGCATTTTAAGGTACCATCTTAACAAAATACCTGTACTTTTTCAGAGCCTCATCAGAAACTTTTTGAATTTCCACATTGAAATGGCAGCATTTTAAGCTACCATCTTAACAAAATACCTGTACTTTTTCAGAGCCTCATCAGAAACTTTTTGAATTTCCACATTGAAATGGCAGCATTTTAAGCTACCATCTTAACAAAATAGGCCTACCTGTACTTTTTCAGAGCCTCATCAGAAACTTTTTGAATTTCCACATTGAAATGGCAGCATTTTAAGCTACCATCTTAACAAAATACCTGTACTTTTTCAGAGCCTTATCAGAAACTTTTTGAATTTTCACATTGCAATGGCAACATTTTAATGTGTCATCTTAACAAAATGCCTGTACTTTTCAGTGCTTACAAGAGTGGACTTCAATAGATATAAGCAACACTTAACAAATATTTGGGGGGTTATTTACACACTGTAATGGTACTCTTTTAAGGTGCCATTTTAGCAAAATAACTCCATTAGACTATTCAGTACGGATAAAAAAGTGTTTTAGGATTCAATATATATATATATATTTAATTATATATGTATATGTATATATATATGATTATAATTACAATAAAAATATCTTTATGTATCGAGTTCAGCAGCTCAATTCTCCTGTTGCTGAGTTATTCTAATGAATAAATGCAGACATGAATATAACAGTAGCCTATATAAGCTGTCTTTTCAGCACTATATCAGTTTAACCCTGTTTCCCAAGATGGTACTGAATTGCTGACCAGGACATACTTTTTGAAATCATATTTAATGGTACACAAACCAACCAAGAACTAATAAACTACCGGTACCAAATTCAGGAAACCATGTGTAGTAATGATGTTGTTTTTAGGTTGTACTATATATATGTGTTCAAATAATAGGACCAAACATTTTGAAATTTTACAGTTTAAAATTTGAAGGATACCACTGGTGAGAAGCCATTCAGTTGTATAAAAGTAGTATTTGTACAAATATTAGCAGTAAGTTATTCTCATTTTAGCAGGATTGTGTCATATATTATAAAAGTAAATAATAACATTATAATCATGCATTAACCATATAATAATTAATAGTAGGCTATTACAATAATATAACAGTTCACGTAATACAATGATGTAAACAGCAACTAAAACTATTATCATTTTGTCAAATTTGTCTGGAGGGAATGTCATATCTGTTTTTAGTTTTGCAAAAATAGTGTTTATACAAATATAAAAACTAAGTTATACTCATTGCAACATGATAGTATCCTATATAATAATAGTAAATAATGTCATTATAATCATATAATAGTAAATAACATCACGGTATATTATAACACTTCATGTAAAACAATGATGAAAGTAGTAACAAAAAACCAATATCATTTTGTCAAATTTTTCTGGGGGGGAATGTCAATCCTGGGGGGGAACTTCCCCCCCAGAGACGTCTAGATTAAACACTGCCCTCTGATGCATTCTCTATTCGTCTCCGCGAGCCGTGGACTGAATGGTCGTCACTATAGTAGGCCTACGGAAGTTCAACCAAAATCCGTAGCGGTTCTGAAAGAAGGTGGTCTGTTCTATTGACGTCAGTTCGGCGTCTTTGAGGTATTCACGCGCAAAGCCCTTGAAGATCTCGTCCCACTGTTGGTACGTGATCAATCCTTGGGCGAACAACTGGTTGGGTATGCCCATTGCCCGCCGCCGTCACTGAACCTTGTTAATTTGCGGGCTGTAGAAACTCTCACTGTAACGCCCGAAGGCTGTACTACAACGGGTCCAAGATTGTTGATGATAGTAGGCTACTGTTGGTGTCTGGGATGCGCGTGCCGTTGGTCGGCGTAAATGTGTACACGCAACTCGCGCACTTAGCCTACTTGTACAATCACATCGCTATCAGCTGGACCTGGCGACAATCGCGGCGATATGGGAGTTTGAGGCATGTAGATGGCAAGGTGCCGGCGCGAACAGCAGTGACTCAACGCCGGGCATCTTCATCAAACCGTAATGTCTGCGTCGTCCACCTCGACCAGATCAACACGACTGGTAGTAGCGAGCTTGAAGGGTCGCTATGATCTAAGATCAATGTGGTTACAGACATAGGCGCAACCACGTCCTAAAAGTTGGGGGGGACCGGGACCGATGAAAATATAGGAGTAATAATAGCAAGCGCGAAACGCGTGGAGCCGCGATTGCCGAAGGCAAGAAGCCCTAACGACTAGGGGGTATGTGGAACGTCGTAAGCTCCCCCATCGGGGTCTGGGGCGGAGCCCCAGCAACTGACGCAATTTTGAGCATTTGATGCCAAATCGAGTGCATTTTGGGTTCTAGTTTATCTGAAATTTTGCAACAATGATATCGAAATAGAAGTACCTAAACCACCTCAATCTGTGAAAGTCTAAATCTAAATCAGTCTATCAATCTCTTAATGAGCCATCAAAATTGACATTAATTTTGACATTGCTTTGCAAAAAAAATTCACAGCTTTTGTGGATGCAAAGCTTACCCTAAATGGACAGAAGTCATGCAACAAATACTCAAATATTTTAACAGAGAGTCTAAAGACTATAAGATCTTTGATTTTAATGTACACATAAATTAAGACACAATGAAACTAAAGAATGAGAATCATGAGTGTTCATTTCCATCTAACCGGAAAAAGGGACAGACATGGGCGCCCGCAGAAATTTTTGCAGGAGGGGGCAAACAAATTTTGATGGTCACAGTTAACTTTCTTAGTAGCAAGAGCTTGAAAAATCGAAAGCTGGAAATTAAGAATACGGGTATTTTCAAAGAGGTTTCTTATGCAAATTTCTCATTTTTATTTTGCGCATTATTTTTAATGTAAATATAATCTCCTTAGTGTGAATAGGCTAAATTTGTTAAGAAGAAAAATGATGCTTAGAAGTAGGTTCCTTTAAAACCCAAAAGTAATAGTTAGAAAAATAGATGTCAATTTTCCAGGGGGGGCAAGTGCCCCCTTTTGCCCCTATGTGCGGGCGCCCATGGGGACAGAAGTCCCGCTTATTTTTAGAGAAACCGACTATAAATGGTAAAATGGTAATTTTTTATTGTCTTACCACAAAATTAATATCCATAGGCCTAATATTCATTTATTCAATTGCACAATGCCAATATAAATCAGCACAGAGTGGAACTAAATATTTAGAAACATTATTATGTGTCCATTTCTATCTCCTGACTGTATGAATCATAAGCGAATGCTTGGTGTTGACTTGGAATGGGGTGAATGAGATTAGCGGAAGGACGATCGGCGAAGTGCGAAGCGCCGAGCAGGAAACTTTTTGAATTTCCACACTGCAATGGTAGCATTTTAAGCTGTCATTTTACGAAATTGCTCATCATTTCAGTGCTGACTTCAGTGGTTGAAGACTTAACAAGCATCTCCTCAAATTGTCATTTTTACAAATTTCCATGATGTAAAATTTGGTGACCTTTCTAAGCTGTCATCTGAAATTTTTTCTCATAATTTCCCCCACATTGTTTAAATATTTTCAGATTTCTTAAGTCATCATCTCAAACTAATTTCTCATAATTTATTTAAAAAATTGCATGATTTAAGACTTCAATAAATGTCTCCTCCCTTTGTTTAATTGTTTAATTTTTATACTGCTATGGTAGCATTTAAAGCTGCCATCTTAACTAAATTGATCATTACGTAGAAACAATGGATAACACTGCAGAAGGTTACGATGATATTTATTAAATATTTCTGAAATTTTGGAGATGGATTTAAGCACCTCCTTTCCCCCGTCAGAAACGTTGGAGAGCAAGACCGCAGCAAGGATTTGATTTCGGGGGTTTCTTCGGCGGAGAATTTCTGACGACTTTATTTCTAAAAACACCATTTAGTCGTCAAAATGTCTGAAGACACCTTTGTTTAGTCGTCAAAATTTCTGAAGACACTTTATTTTAGTCGTTAACTTTTCTGAAGACACCTTTTTTAGGTGTAAAACATTCTAAAGACACCTTTTTTAGTTGTCAAAATTTCTAAAGACACTTATTTTAGTTGTTAAAATTTCTAAAGACATCTTCTTTTTAGTTGTCAAAATTTCTGAAGACATCTTTTTCAGGTGTCAAAATTTTTGAAGACACCGTTTTAGGTGTAAAATATTCTGAAGACACCTTTTTTTAGTTGTCAAAATTTCTGAAGACATCTTTTTTTAGGTGTAAAACATTCTGAAGACATAGTTTTTAGTTGTCAAAATTTCTGAAGACACCTTTTTTAGTCGTCAAAATTTCTGAAGACACCTTTTTTAATCGTCAAAATTTCAGAAGACCATCGCAAACTGTTTTCTTAGTATTTTTCGCTTAATTTCATGGGTTTTTTTTCATTATGTGCTAGTGAATAATATTCTATTAATTTTTACATTTTCCATTTCGGATGGTGTTTTCATGGTTTATTTTGTGGTTTTTACATCATGTGCTAGTAAATGCATTATATTATTTTTTACATTTTCCATTTGGGGGGGGGTGTTCAGACACCCAAAACACCCCCCTAAGGGCCCTAACTACGGCCTTGTTGGAGGGGACCGTCCCCGATGTTCCTCTGTGTCTACGCCCACGGTGTAGACATACAGTACATTACCACAGAAACAGAACTGTAAGAATAAAATGAGTAATTGAGAAACCTAACTAAATTAATTCTATGTGCACATAATAATTGGACTGCAAAAGACCTGGTATTTTGCATTTGAAAAGACAAAAAAATTCAAACCAGATTCGAAAAAGGCCTTATAAAAGAAAGTCAAGACTGAAGAGTCACTTAATATAACCAAATTCAGTATCCGTGATTCACACTTAGCAACACACTCATGTGCAATCTGTGGGACGCCAACACTGTCGGGGTAATCCAGATAAAAACGTTCTTGACTCAGCCTTAATGCTGAGAAACTATGTTTTTAATATGCCAATCTGTATTCAAACGGCTATTAGCAGCAGTCAGTGGCAAAAAGTTGGAAGGGACCTCCCAAGCCTCGTCGAAAGTTGGGGGGGACCATCCCATTGATGGTCCCAAACCTCTCAAAAGTTGGGAGGGACGCGTCCCGTGGGTCCCATAGGGTGGTTGCGCCTATGGTTACAGACCATAATCCTTTAATTTACTTGACTAAATCAATGTCGAAGTCTGCTAAGTTAGTCAGATGGTAATTATCATTACAAAATTTTGACATTCTGTTGAACTACAAGAAAGAGAAACTGAATGCAGTAGAATAGTAGATGATAGTTTATCTATTCTAGCTCATAGGCCTAGTGTAATATATTTTTATGATGCTATAGATTAAGTAAGGTGCGGTACTTCCGCTACGTTCGAAAGAGAATTAGCAGTGCGTTTTGGCGTTCAATTGTAGACCTACAGAAAATGTGCAGTTCTAAATGGATTGCACTTGTGTACAGTTAAAACTAGCAAAAAAACTCATTGTCCTCCGGTTGGAAGTAATTTACCATGGACGATGGGAAAGGAAAGGAGTTGTGCAGTTCTGAAAATTTCTTTAAAGCATTCTTGATAATTAGCTCTCTTTAAAACAAGTGGAAAAGGTAATGTAAGCTAAAGTTTTTGTTGCATTTGTATAATGCTTCGTGATTGTGCGATGATAATCGTCGCAGACATTTGTATACTAAGCGTAGGCCTACCTGTAGAATTTAGGCGGGAAAGTTGCTGATGCGCGACCGTGCGCCTGAAAACGAGACAGAGACAGAGACAGAGACAGAGACAGAGACAGAGACAGAGACAGACAGAGACAGAGACAGAGACAGAGACAGAGACAGAGACAGAGACAGAGACAGAGACAGAGACAGAGACAGAGACAGAGACAGAGACAGAGACAGATTGAAGCCTTGATAGACCAGGCTTGGAATCTGAAAATTACCCTGTTAGAAGCAAATCATGTAACAATTTGCTAACTGGGGTTTCTAGACTAATTCGACCCCCCTGAAAACGAAAATCGCTGTTAGCAAGCTGGATTTTTAGCGGTTCCATGGGAAAACAAGAAGGCGGACAAAATGGCTGCAAATTGCTTAAAATAAATAAAACTAACGTATTTTATGTGATAGGAACACGGTTTTAGATTCTAAATTAAGACTATAGGGTCCAAGGAATACAATAAAATCAAAGACAAATGTAGCACTGCAAGAAAATCAAAATGGCGGACAAAATGGCGGCCAGAATCTTAAATGTCTATAAATGAAGTTATGTATGCAATATAGAAACATGATTTCAGAGTCTAAATCAACATTCTCGAGGTCAAGGAATGCGATGGAACCATGGTCAGATATGTAGCTCTGCTCAAAGACCAAAATGGCGGACAAAATGGCGGACAAAATGGCGGCCAGAATCTTAAATGGCTCTAAATGAAGTTATGTATGCATTAGAAACATGATTTCAGAGTCTAAATCAACATTTTCGAGGTCAAGAAATGCGATGGAATCATGGTCAGAAATGTAGCGCTGCACAAAAACCAAAATGGTGGACAAAATGGCGACCAGAATCTTAAAATGGCTATAGGTTAAGTCATATATGCAATGGAATCATGATTTCAGGGTCTAAGTCAACATTTTCAAGGTCAAAGAATGCGATGGAATCAATGTCACAGATGTAGCACTGCAAGGAAATCAGAGTGGTGGACAAAATAAGTAAGTAAGTGTATACTTTAATGAACCGCCTGCAAACGCACTGCGGTCCTATTCTTGAATTGCTTATTAGTGAAGTTCTGTGTCTAATGAAAATATGATTCCATAATGTAGATGAAAATATTCCGAGTCAAAGAATGTGATTTAGCCAAAGGCACATCATATGTTATGTGACACTGCCAGAAAACTAAAAATGGTGGACAACAGCCTTAACTGGCTATAAACGATGCAGGCTACCGTACTGAATGTATGTGATAGAGACATTATTTCTGATTGGACTAGTTAGTGTTTTCTTGGTCGAATAATTTCAAGAAAGTCACATTCTATCTTCTAATTGAGCTTAATGCAGTGAAATTGTCTAGTGGAAATACTTTAGTAGCTTATGATTGCACTGCACTGTTTAACTATTGCCGGCGCAATATTCATGTTCAATGTTTCATAGCTTGTTCTATCAATTGTTCCAATATTTCATGATTTGACTGCTATGTCTCCCCTTTTTATAAGCAATGTCCAGGTCCAGTACCTATCCAAGACAAAAATTATTGACCCTCTTGTAGCCAATCGAAAGTATCTTTACACGGGCAACCATTGTATCTGCCAGGTCACCGTATGTCTTCACCTTTGTAGGGTCCCTATTGCTTGAAGCATTGCGTGTACCATTCATACAGAGTCCTTGTGTTGGCTAGGCAATGCTTTGAGGGACTAGTCCATTTTATCTGCAAGAACTCTGTTTTCCAACACGGGTGTCCAGCGTCGATCGACTCTTGGGTTGGCGGACCAAGCTGAGCTTCTGTTATTCGACAGCGACGTTCATTCTCTGTGGATGGTTCCACAACCTGAAATGTCCATCTCTTTTCACAGCACTTGTTGTCCATGGGTCACTTCACTCTGTTTCTTAATAATCTAAAAACTGTCCCATTTAGTCGTGGCTATGTCGGGAGTGATACCGAGTAACCTCCCTTGAAAAGACCCTACAAAAAATATTAAAAATAAATGCCATGCTTGCCTCTGTTAAAAAGTTGCTGACCGGACAATTTACTTTTTATAAAAGCCAGTGTTTTGAGGGAAGCTCATGGCACGATATTGATGCAAGATCCAGATGCCATGCAGATGATAGGATAGTATGCTTGATTCGCTGTTATAAGGTGCTGCATGATAACATCGTCGGTCTTCTTTTGAAGAATGCTCCTTGGTTTAAGATTTGCTGAGGGAATTGTGATAATTTGAATGATCATTTCAGGCCAAATAAGGGAACATTGTAGATAAATTCCACAGCACAGGCCCCAGATGCCATCTCGCAAAGACCTGGTAGAAAAACTGAAATCAAATTCTGATTGCATCCGGGACTTAACCCATAGCCATTTTAAGATTCTGGCCGCCATTTTGTCCACCATTTTGGTTTTCTTGCAGTGCTACATATGTGACATTGGTTCCATCGCATTCCTTGACCTCGAAAATGTTGACTTAGACTCTGAAATCATGATTCCATTGCCTACATGACTTGACCAATAGCCATTATAAGATTCTGGCCGCCATTTTGTCCGCCACTTTGGTTTTCGTGCAGCGCTACATATCTGACCATGGTTCCATCGCATTCCATGACCTCGAAAATGTTGACTTACACTCTGAAATCATGATTCCATTGCCTACATGACTTGACCTATTAGCCATTATAAGATTCAGGCCGCCATTTTGTCCGCCATTTTGGTTTTCGTGTAGCGCTACATATCTGACCATGGTTCCATCGCATTCCTCGACATCGAAAATGTTGATTTAGACTCTGAAATCATGTTTCTATTGCATACATAACTTCATTTATAGCCATTTAAGATTCTGGCCGCCATTTTGTCCGCCATTTTGATTTTTTGCAGTGCTACATCTATGTCTTTGATTTCATTGCATTCCTTGAACCCTATAGTCTTAATTTAGAATCTAAAACTGTGTTCCTATCACATAAAATACTTTACTTTTATTCATTTGAAGCAATTGGCAGCCATTTTGTCCGCCATATTGTTTTCTCATGGAACCGCTAAAAATCCAGCTTGCTAACAGCGATTTTCGTTTTCAGGGGGGTCGAGTTAGTCTAGAAACACCAGTTAGCAAATTGTTACATGATTTGCTTCTAACAGTGATTTCTAGAGCTCTTTTAGAATTCCAAGCCGTGTCTATGAAGGATGGCTGTACAGCAGTGTACACTAAGAGTGATAATATTATAGGCTTTTGTAGGAGCGGCCAGGCGAGTGTGGAGGAAGTGTAAAGAGAGAGAGTATTGAAAGATGGTATTTCATTTAAGTATATAATAATGGAGTTTTAGCGCCGAGTTGTTTGATACACGTGAAATAGTTGTTTACGATGTATTTTTTTATGATTGACATTGTTGGACTTAAAGAACAAATATACGAGAAACTTGTCGTTGAATTGCGTAAAGGAGTCAAAGTTATTAAAGGTCACTAATTGTAGAGATTTGTACCTAGAAATTAGATGACTAAGAAAAATAATTTAGGTTAGGCTTAGGCTGCCTAAGCCTAACCTAAATTATTTTTCTTAGTTATCTAATTTCTAGGTACAAATCTCTACAATTAGTGACCTGAACGTTTGATAGAAAAACCGAAGAGACTGAAAAGGAAATTTACGCATGAGGGAATAAACTCACAAACCGTCTGTCATAAATAGGCCTAACTAATCTAATAATATACAGGTTCAGTGGTTGAAGTGGTTTAGGTGAGCAATGGGGTGCGTACATAAAGAGTTTTAATGGAACGCATATAGCCTACTTCCAATGCCTCATGCGTGATGGTGAGCATTGGCAACGAAAGTAGCAAATTTTGTCATCAATGTACCCTGACTTTACATTTTCATCTAGTGTCCGCGATTTTAGGTCACTCTTGATAGCACTCTTTCGTTCACTGATCACCTCTCACAGTTGACACGCTCATGTAATTATCACCTGAGGCGTCTAAGAGCCATCAGAATATCTGTTTCCTCTTCTGTATTTAAAACCATTGTTCGTGCTTTTATTTGCTGTCGAATCGACTACTGCAACTCACTATTTGCTGGGTTTCCCAAAGTTCGCTTATCCTCCCTTCAGTCAGTTATGAACTCAGCAGCCAGACTCATTGCTCATCTACCTTGCTACTCCCACATTTCTACCTACGTGACTGATGTTCTTCACTGGCTTCCTGTTGCCTCTCGTATCCAATTCAAGTGCTGCTCCTAGTTTTAAAAACTCAAACTGAACAACCTCCTAAATACCTTTGTGACTTGATGCATAAACCCTTCTCTGCAGTCTCTTCGCGGCCTCTTCGGTCTGCTGATCGACTTGATCTATTGGTTCCAAGGACAAGAACTGCCATGGCCCAACACCGTGCTTTTCCATTGTAGGCCCTTCTATGGGGAATGACCTTCCTCCCACTCTCCGTAGTACAATCTTATTAGGGGTGTCATCTTCAGCCCTTCGCTATACTTGAAGTCTTTTTTATTTCTTCGGGGCTGTCACGCTGAGAGCACCTCTGAATAACTAGTCTGAATGCGGCGCTTTATAAATGCTTATAATTATGCAATACAATACAATACCACAGTCCTGGGAGTCTCCTGCAACACAAGGCGCAACAACGCACAGGACGCCGTCAATTAATGCAGCATACGTCATAATTGCGATGACGTCTTAATTAATGCGCGCGAGGTCTCGCGTTAGGCAGGTTGTGGTTCTAGGTAACTTAGGCCACGGCACTTGTAAAAGTAGGCTACGTCCTATCTGCAATGAACTAAATGGTGCATTTAAGGCCTGCAGGGCCTACCGCTATACACAACGAATTCTGAAAGCAGTGGGAATGCCGTTCCCGCGCGTTCCTCTGGTAATGCCAGACAGTTATTGCTTATTATAACAATGTGCCTAATATCTTTTAGCCAATAAAATTAGCAGCTTTTTTCAGAATGTATAAGTAGCAGTAAAAATTCTGTTAGCATAACTCGAAAAGTAGTTGCAATATCAAGAAAAATATCTTTTATAACCTACCCATTGTAAAATTCGTGTCTTACAAGTCTAAGTCAGGTGTCGGCAGAGAGATGAGCAATTTTCGCCAAATGTTTAGCTAACGTTTGCAATCTCCGTGGGCGGGGGGTATGTTTCCGGGTCTTTTAAACTTAAAAGAGCTTGCGATGGTGGGTGAGGGTAACAGCGAGCTTTCCTCTGCCACTCTAGATAGGCATAATGTCACCTTTATTAAGACGCATTATGTATGGCACCTAATTTGGACTTTCACCAATTTTCGCTGGCCCATCATTACATGGCGATATAAGCACGTCACCTCTCAGCTTTTTATATAACACATGGCTGCTTATCATCAACTTTCGATTTCATTCCTACTTAACTGTCTGTCATAATTAGGCCTATCTAATCTAATCTAATCTAATCAGATATAGGTTCAATGGTTGAAGTGGTTTGGGTGAGCAATAGCCTATAGGGTACGTCCACGAAGAGTTTCAATGGAACGCATGTAGGTTACTTCCAATGCCCCATGCGTGATAGTAGCAGTGGCAACGAAAGCAAGGAATTTTGAGAGCTGTCGGAACGCCGTTCCCACGCGTTCCTCCGGTAATGCCAGACCGTACAACAATCTCTCAATAGCCTACGTATACTATGCAGCGTACAAGAGCGCTAGCCTCAGTAATTGTAATTATAATCGAGCATTTATATAGCGCCACTTCAAGAGAACTCCTCAGAGGCGCTCCCGACCTGACACTGAACCATAATCAAAGAGGATGGTTTTCAGAGTAGGGCCTACTGTTCCACCTCTGACGATAGGCGAACTTGTGATCTACAAACGCGCCTCACGCGGCGGAAATCATGCACTAAATTGCTGCACGCCTTCGAAGCAGCAATAGGCTTACACCACGAGCTATAGTCTCACAACTACCTAGTACCCACGCTCCTCAGCTGATTTGGTTGTTTCAGCATGTATTCATTCAATATTAAAGAAAGGATTTCTTAAAAATTTCGAACTTAGTCAACTTAATGCCAGTGAATTATTTTTAAGAAACAAGCAATATTACGTCACACATTGTTCGACTTACTTTGTATTGTTGCTTGCTGTATAGTCTTACGTCTCTACACGCCATTTCTACAAGTCTTACTTTTAAACTTCGGTTCTCTGAAAATCACAATTTAGGCGTACGGTGCCGCAGTGCGTTTATCTTTTACTGTATGTAGGCCTATGCATGTCATACATACAGAAATACAGAAATATGTATGTATGTATGTCATACATACATACATGCATGCATGCATGCATACATACATACATACATACATACATACATACATACATACATACATACATACATACATACATACATACATACATACATACATACATACATACATACATACATACATACATACATACATACATACATACATACATACATACATACATACATACATACATACATACATACATACATACATACATACATACATACATAAATACATACATACATACATACATACATACATACATACATACTAGTGTGGTCCTCAAATCTATGGAGAAAAATAAAGTTTGAACAATGCGTGACGGTACATGTGAAAATGATTCCTACCAAATTTTATTGAAATTGCTCACAGTTTAGAGGTCGCTCTGCAGGGTGAGCTATACCAGTACCCCGACTGCATGTACATTAGGCTACAATCATGTATGTCGACATTCATATATGATTTAAAGTTACAGGTCGTCATAGATGCAATGCCTTCTTCAATCTGCAGGAAGAAGCTGATGCTATTATTCTTTTATTTAAATGCTTTTTTAGATAAGGGTATAAGTGGCCTTTGGATAATTGTTTAAATAATAATAGAGGAGAGATAAATTTACGGATGCACTTGGTGCTAGGATGATAGTAATGCGTTCGATGGATGGGAAGATCCTTCCTGGTATTACAGGTAAACAACCATTTGATAGATTGCCAGTAGGCTACTGGTCTCAAGATATACAAAGTGAATCAACTACACGGAGTGCAGAGGTTAAATCATGGTCAAGGTGAAGAAACAAGACAAGTTGTTGTGATTCTGTTGAAATATTGTGGCTATAGAGTAGGGTGACCATACGTCCCGGTTTTCCGGGACATGTCCCGGTTTTTTGTGATGCGTCCCGGTGTCCCGACAACTTTGGCGAAATTGCCAAATTGTCCCGGTTTTTGACAAGAAGGAAACTTGAATCTTGAAAACGTTAGTTTATGGAAATCCCATAGCAGAGTATATATACTTATATAGGCCTAGCCTTTGAAGTCTAACCCAAAAAAGTCATAACAAAAGAGTAGTTGTCATTATTTTGGAACATAATACATTACATTACTATTATTTTATATGCTCACGAATTGACTATTGCAATGCTCTCCTCATTGGTCTTCCTAAAATTCGTCTTTCACCGATTCAGTCGGTTCTCAACTCAGCTGCTAGATTGATTGCCCGCCTTCCCAAGTACTCTCACATCTCTACCTTTATGTTTCATGAACTTCACTGGCTTCCTCTCCGTGCTCGCACACAATTCAAGATCCTCACTCTGATCTTAAAGGCTCAACGGGGTCTTGCCCCAAAATATCTGACTAATGTTCTACTTTGTCCTCACTCGGCTTCCTCCCATCGTCCACTTTGTTCATCCAACAGATTTGACCTCTTGGTTCCTCGGTCTAGAACTACTATGGCTCAGTCTCGATCATTTGTCTTAATTGGTCCTTCTCTTTGGAATGCTCTTTCTCATTCTGTTCGCTCTACACTTCTTTCTGGTAGTCTCTCCTCTGCTTTGTCTCTTCTCAAAACCTGTTTCTTCTCGCGGGGCCTTGCGCACTGGGAGCGCCTCTGAACGGTTCACCCTACTAGAGGCGCTTTATAAATGTTTAAATACAATACAATACAATTACATCTTCAGTAGGCTAGTGAACTTATTTTATAGAGAATTATCAAGGTGCAACGAGAAAGTTTTTGTAATGGGTGGCCTGCAATTTCAATGGCGGCGCCAGATCTATATCGACTTCGGCAGTTCGCGCCATGCAAGGTCATAATGGGAGTTCGACCGCTCACGACAGCACTGAAATTCAGCCGTGTCTTTCGACAACTTAAAATGCTGTCATTATAATGTGGAAATTTTAAAATTCCGATTTTGATGGGCACATTCCCTCCCCAAACAACCTCTCCCTACTCGGCGCTGAACGACTCGTACTCGGCGGTCGTGCGCCGGACAGCGAACGCTTCTGTGCGCCCTATGGAGAAACCTTGATTCTTCCTCTGGTTTTTAGATTGCACTGTGCACCGATTGAGAGACTTTCTCAATTATAAAAGAGTATTCTACTGCACTAAGTGCACTGACGACTAGAACAGGTTTTAGATTTCTACAAATCTACACTAAAGTGTATGCTCAGCATTAATTTTAAATGAGCCTATAGGATAGGCCTATTTAGCTCTGTAGTTAACGACTTATGCCCACAATTGATATTTTCCAAAAAGTGTCCCGGATTTTGATGGCCAGAAATTGGTCACCCTACTATAGAGTCAAAGTGACGTATGCCTACTTCGATACTACAGCATTAAACAAAGAGACTATACTGGGAAAGACCCACTGCACCTTGCTTGTCAAAATTGTGACGCATGGTCATGATTTCAAACAATCATTTGCACTAGCATCAAGTGGCCCACCAGACATAACAATTTTGAAAGTGGGTCTCGTGCATTTATAGTTGGATGCTATTGTAAGTCACTTCCAGACAGCACTCCAGGATCCGAAATGCCAAGATAATTTGGCAGCATTCGTCAAGTCGTCAATTCAGACTTGATGCCAATAGTCAAAAACGCTTAACAATTTAGCATCCATCTTTGAGATGACTACCACGGGCTACTTCAACTTCATTGTCGCCTTTCTTAGTAAAATTCCACCACATGAAATCCGATCGATGGCACTCGGTGCAGTACCTGAGGTAAGATGGTTGGCAGACATTGTTTCTTGATGTTCAGAGAATAATTCCTTCTTACAGACCAGAAGAAATGTCAGTTAGATACATCAACCTGTTTCCTAGTCTGGTATTGGCAGGAGCATGATGTCCTGTCCCAACCAGATTAGCCTACGACACCTTCCAGCGACCTTCGGATTTTGAAGTCTATCTTCAGGTACAAAGAGTTGGAAAAAATTGTGTCATTTCTGCAGCAACCACCAAGGCTCTTTCTAAGGATTTGTGATATGTGAGTGAGGAGATGGTAGCCTTGGCCTTTTTAGACTCTGCCGTCAACCATGGAACATGCATGTGCACTTGTGCAGCGAAAGATGGTCAAGCCATCTCAAATTCAAGAACGAAACGAGCATGTGAAACACACATTCAAGTGCAGGTGAGCAGCGTATTTACAGGTTGAAGATTTTGGTACGGTCAAAACTTTGAACATCTTACGGATAGTAGAACTGCAATGTCAATTCCTAACTGAGATTGGTACCGATCAATTGAAACAAAATCAGGACTTTTAAAAGGCAAAACAGTGCACAAAGAGTTTCATAGTTGTAAACGGCATTGCCGAGAGGGGTGTTAAACTCCTTCAAGAATTCAAATCATCCACCACTAAATATGAATGGGAGAAATACCTAACGCAGGTTGTATCTGAGCACAGATCTCAGTTCCTTGACGAAAAGAAGTATGTGTTGGGCATACTACTGAGACTCCAACAATCGAAAACCCTCTAAAACTGTTGCGCATGCAGAACATGTTCAGCATATGCCTGGCTTTGCTATACTTTTTAAAATTATTTTAAGACAAAATTATTAACTTTATACCGGTAGGCTTATTCAGTAGATCTATATGCCACTCAATCTCCATCAGTTTATTTCTTTGATCTAAATTCTAAAAGAGTTCTTGTCCATTATACTTCAAATGCTATGATTTGCCTATTTTTCGCCATAGTAGGCCTAATCAATGGTGAAAAGTCAGGAGCACGGAGCTACCACTAAATATCTATCAATCGGGCTGAAATTTTACACTTATTCACACTAAGGCAAGATAGAGAGAGTACCATCAGCTAAATTCGAGAAATTATTTTTGAGGACCACACTAATACATACATACATACATACATACATACATACATACATACATACATACATACATACATACATACATACATACATACATACATACATACATACATACATACATACATACATACATACATACATACATACATATTGCATATGCCATATGGTATCATAGAATGTAAAAAGACATTTATAAATGACTTGTAACTAACATCTTTGTTAATTTGATCACTGTACTTCCGCTTTATGATATTTTCATAAGAACTTTCTAGATATTCTTACGCTATATATAGTGTTTCAATTATAGTAGTTGGAATTCCGCCACTGCTCGTGCTTCAGCAATGCCAGTCCCAAGCCTGGAGAAAGGAGGAGGGTGACACTAATCATCCTTGATAATGACAGTGTCGTTAAACAGCAACAGCTTCGTAGCTGCATCATATACGACAGATGTCGTTCCTGTCGTAATAAACGCCATCTGTCGATTGACGACGATTTTCTCGACGATTGCTTGCCACTCCCGAAGACGGACGATCCTGAAAGGAAATGTTTCATCTTCACCGACAACTGAACGCAACAAACAGATTAACAAGACTTTATCTAAGTGCTGTCCAGCTTGCTTCAAGTGGTCCGTCTGACGGTCTGAACTCGGTGAACTTTGCACTTTGTGTGAATTGCATGAAGTAAAGGACCGGGACCAAGCCAGTGATTGACTTAAATGTATATTTTTTTTATTGATAATGTAACGATAGCGGTTGAAACTTTGATCGAAAAGGCCCATACGACAACTACCAGGTAGCCTAATTTCTTCTTCCTATCATGGTAGCTGGGTTCTGGTAGCCTAGTCTATCAGGCGATTCGTTTTAATGACTTTAATCTCTGTATTCAACTAAGGTTACTAAGCTGAAAACCGTCCCAAGCCCTTCACTTCTAGTCAATTCCTAAGATATATGAGCCTGTGGCCCGTATACGAATATAGGCGCGAAACTGTATCCGTGACGGAGTAGAACGGAAATTTGCATTGGTCGGTGTGTATACATGTGTGGTACACGTATCAGGACACAGTGCATCTATTGCATTTTTTTCTCTTTGGAAAAGTCTTGCATGTACATTGCACATAGTATTACATGTACGCAATCTGACAGAACTGAACAATTAAGCTTATGTTATCAGACAGTTTTCAGTCTGCTAGTACTCAAGTGGGGCGCGGTGGTGTAGTGGTGGTGTCGGAAGGTTCGAGGTTCGAATCCACCTCGCCGCGTAAGGGTATTGGGCAAGTCCGTCACTCTCAATTGCTCAGCGCTTGGGCGTGAAACTACGATCCGGTGTCCGCTCTTCGTTCGGGAGCGCCTCTGAGTAGAAATATTGCAGGGGTGCTACAACAAGTGCACATACATGTACAATACAAACAATCAAACAAGGGCAGGAGTGGGCCTCGTTGTATGCAATGGAAATTTTTCAACGAGTTCATACGATGCGAAAGCACAATAGGATGAAGAGTTGATGAATACGGAAGCAAATCTCCACGGACCGAAAAAAGGCGCTCAACAAATTGACAACGATCGCCGACCCATTTGACCTGAGATTGGAAAGAACATAGAGATCGCTTGATTTATATCTCGAGGCAGCGCAGACAATCGAGGCACGTGCTTGCTAATGATGATCCTGAATGCATTGCAGTCAACAACAAAAAGCCAGTGTTATGTATCTCGCCTATAATTAAGCTTATGTCCCCAGGTGTGTTATTCTAAGTACTGGTCTTTGTATCTGTCTTTCCAATGATGCCATTATCTCTGTTTGGTCCTCTGCGAGATTTTGGTTACTTATGATCAAAAAGTACCAGGACTCCGACCACTTTCGCATCAGCACAAGAAACGATGTAATTAGGTTATTTTCGTGCATGCTGAATTATTGCTGAATTGCTGATACATGAGACTCGTAGACGTCGCTATTACCACTGGCGACAGGAAAGACAATTGCCAAATTAGTCACTTCAAATAGATGGATGGATGGATGGACGATAATGGATATATAGGTAGATGAATGAATGGATGAATGGATAATGGATAGATGCATGGATGAATGGATGGATGCATGGATTGATGGATTGATTGGATGGATTGATGGATGGATCGATGGATGGATTGGATGGATTGATGGATGGATGGTTTGATGGATGGACAGATAGACATATAGATAGAGAGATAGAGATAGACAGACAGACAGACAGACAGACAGATAGAATTATAGATGCTATAGAGTTTATTAGATCATTAGAGAAGAGTTGCGTTAGTCAGTGCAAGTGAAAGATAAAGCCAAGACGCATGCACAGAAGCATTGTACACACAGGCCACAGTGATTGTGTTCTGCTATCAGACATTAAATTCATCCTGCCAACGGTGTGCACTCACTCAGGTCAAAGAACCTGGAATGGGATACGGACGCCGGACATAAGACACCTAGCGGATTATCGTTGTGGATCCATCGATACGTCATGTCAGCTTCATATTGACGGTTCCATGAAACACGGTCAATGGAGACCGCAGTCACAGGAAAACACGGTTGTTTACAAATAACGAACTCGCTGTAAACGTCGTAAAAACTGTATCGAAGCGCTATATAAACTGAGGAAGAAAAGATGTTTTTGCTTTTCAATTCATGATATGATCTCTGGTTCCGCGTTATGAGGCGCCAGTAGATGCACTGGAGTAATGTCGTGTCATACAGTGCGTCTCTCTTAGCTACATGTATACATGTGTATAGGCCACTATAATAGACTATAAACCAATGAGAGTCACATACATACAGACAGACAGCGACAGACACACATAGGGATAGGAGAGAGAGACACACACATACAAAGACAGAGAAACAGAGACAGACACAAATAGGGATAGGGGAGGATGAATACGGGGATAGGGAGGTGAACAGTGAGAAGAACAATGGTATATAGGTGGGTGGATGGATGGATGGATAGAAGGATGGGTGAGTGGGTGGGAGGGTAGATGGATGGATATGTATAGATGGATACAGAGCCGATACAGAGACACAGAATGAGAGCGAGAAACAGGTCAGGGTGGGTCGACTGCAGGAGCAGGAAGGTTAAGAGTAGTTCAGCGAAATGAAGATGGAGAGGGGATTTAAAACGGAGATAGATGAATACGACCTTGGAGAGGAAAGAAAATAAATTATAGACTATAATATACCAACATTACATAAGAAAACAAAAGAATACGGAGTGGAATAAGAGTGAGTGCAAATGGAGACAGAGAGAATCAACAAAAGGAAAAGGCAGAGAGAGACAGAAGACAGACAGACAAGCAGACAGACAGAGACAGAGGCAGAGAGAAAAAGACAAAGTGATAGAGAGAGAGACAGAGAGAGACAGACAGAGAGACATACAGACAAACAGACAGAGGGAGACAGACAGGCAGACAAGTAGACAGAGAGAGACAGACACACAGACAGACAAGCAGACAGAGAGAGACAGGCAGACAGAGACAGGCAGAGAGACAGAGACAGACAGAAAGATATAGAGATAGATCTAGAACAGAGCAGTGGTAGAGGAAGAGAAATGAATTTTGTGTCCAATCTACGGTGACTGCGTCTAATCTTCTCTTATTCTTTGGATACTCGTGAAGAATAAATGAAACGTCTCTTTCTGACCTGGTGGCGGACCGGTAACGCGTCCGCTCACGGAGCTGGAGGTTGCGGGTTCGACTCCCGGTAACGACCTTGGGCAAGTTGTTTACGCACACGTGCCTCTGTCACCAAGCAGTATAATTTGGTACCAGCGTAAGCTGGGAAGTAAACGGCAAGTTCTGTGATGCGCTGACCTCATGTCTAGGACCTTGGGATTCGTCCATTGCCGGCTCAAGGGCCTAGAAAAGGAGATGAGCGCCTCACCAACGGGCCTTCGGCCCTGGGATGTCTTTTTACTCTTTCTGATTGACTGAACGAGTGATTCACACACATCCGTCGCATTAACTTATCTAGCGCACATATATATTGATAGCAAATGAATAGTTTACAGCAAGATAGCGAGAGCTGCTAAAAATTCACCAAGTCGACAGACTCCAGATATATAGGCTGTTCTGAAATTAAGTATTAATAATTATAAATTGCACACAACTGAGCCAGATACGACTCCTACAAAATGCATGTATACGTAAGTCTTATACAGTCTGTCTTTCCTCGGATTAGTGACTTCTATCCTGCATAGATGTACGCTGCGAGGCAGGAAGCCAGTGCAATACATCACGCATGTAGGAAGCCTGGGTATTATTATTGCAGAAGTCAGAGGTTATTTTAACGTGCAGCTGGACACAAAGTGTGTAGTTGGAAAAGAAATTTGTGCATTTGCAAATAAGATTTTGTGCAGCAACTCATAGTGTTATAGTGAACGAAGGACTAAAAAGGGTCATCAGTTTTTGGGGGGCCAAGAAAATTTAAAAATGGTAATATTTTAACGGGATGTCGACGATGAAACATTTGGTCCGGACGACTAAAAAGTCGTTTTGTGCAGTTCTAAATATTTCTTAGAATAACCCCTGGCAGAAGTAGACTATGTGCAAAAACTGATCTCTGGATTTATCAAAAGAGGCAAGGACCAAGCGGAACCTGTAGTGCATAGAGCCAGCTATAGGCCTAATGCAGTTGGTGCGATTTGTGAGGCATAGTGAAACTATGCATTCAGCCAGGCCAATAGAGAAAAAGAGGCTCTGAAGGCGGAGAAAATAATCGACGTAATTATAGTCAAATGACATTAAAGAGAGCCGAAAACGTTATCTGACCACAGTCCATGGCGCCACAGAAGTCAATTAGGAGGTGGACCTATATAATATAATAGTATATCTAATAATTATATATAATAGTATATCTAATATATATAATTATTATTTAAGCTTATTTAACTATGCCTCATTCCGACGGATAAAAAGATGCATATAATATTATATTATAGGCCTATTAATTTTCCTTCTGTATCCCCAATTTCCCATCGTATATGCACGATGATTCTTCAGCCCTGCCAGACAGTTTATCATTACAACGATTCAGTCTGAATAAGTGTCTGCCTGCCTGCCTCCTCCCTTCGTCATCACAACATGACATTGTATACGCATACGATACATGTCTGATCTACGCGTGCATTAAACGTGTCGTTGTCCGAAGACCTGATATCAAATCGCCATAACGTTGTTTTGGTTGAGCTGCGTGAATACATAACATCATATAGATTTAACTATAATACAAGACTACACATGTGTGTATGACTAGGCTATATGTCTAGAGGCATCCACCATCCATACATGTATATGTACATGTATATTATGTACGTTATACGTATATATTTATATAGATCTATCACTTAATATTATAACATCATATAGATTTACCTACATGCATGTGTGTATGACTACATTATATGTCATGTATGAATAGTGATAAATTATATATAAATGCACATGTATGAATAGTGGATACCTAGACATGTATATTTATATATATATATATATTTATATATTACATTATGTTATGTATATATATTTATTGTGGCGATGTAAAAGTGCACTAAACTTTGGTCTCGTCGGCTTTTATTGGCTTCGATATCCGCTGTCAACTCTTGACGGCATCACGTATCCATGGATTACCGGGACACGACGAGCGTGCGACAATTTACCGGATCAGTGTTCGGATCAGAGTCCTATGAGCGTCCCTCGATCACGTGTCCTGAACTCACGACTTCCGGTCATGAACTAAACATCTAACCGGAAATTGGACCGAAGTTGTCGAGTCGTCGCCAATTAGAAAGTGTCGCGTGAAAATCGTTGGAAGCTGAAGGAATAATTATTGGCATAGAAGTTTGAAGACGTCTTTCTATCTTCCGCGAGAAATGTATAGTCACATCACAAAGAAGTGTGGCTAGGCTATATAGAGCCATTCCAGGACACGCATTTTGTCTGGTGTCGGCGTGTAAAAGTAACACTGAAAATAACTGCATTTTTTCACTTACTTTATTAGCCTACCTATTGATTATTTAGTTATGTATATTGTATATATATATATATATACAGGGTGGCTCAAAAAAAATGTACCACCGGATAAAATGCGATATCTTCGCAACCGATTGAACGTTTTCTGCGAAAAGTTCCCAATTTGCAGGGTGTAGTGAATAACGGCCCGACGATAATTCATGGCCATATTTTATTATGTTTTATTCTTATATTGTTTGTGTGCGACTATGAACTATTAAGCGTATAATTATTAATTAGCTTGATTGATGCCATGTGCAAGGGAATGAAGCAGGGAAGCTGAGGGACCACGCCTGTCAATGGGTGCGATAGAGAGGGGAGGAGGAGCCAAGGTACGGCGATGGGACTGAAGAGAGGAGCGTGGCTGGGGGTGAGAAGGATGATTGACAGGTGGGGGTCGAAGGAATGCGGGAAGAGAGAAGGAGCAAGGCAGTTCGCAAGAGGCAGCTCGCCGAGAAGGTCGGAACGGGAAAGGGAGTTGGCAAACAGCAGCTCGCCGAGAGGGTCGGAAGGAAAAGAAGGTTAGGGAGTTCGCAAGAGGGAGCTCGCCGGAAAGTTAGAGGAGGAGGCTTGAGGCAACTCGCAGAAAGAGTTTAACAAAGGCGATCGAAGTCTAAACTCTGGAAATGTTGTATTCGTCGTTGTAAATACGTTGACTGTAAATAACATTAATACCATGAAAAACAGCAAAGTCTTGATCTCTCCGTCTAAGTTACCATCACCCACGTGCTATATAAGCTGCAACTAAAGCCCCCGAAGATTAGCCTGCCGCCGACCATAGTACCGCTGCCACCAAGTACAGCAAACACCTTTTCAGTACACAGGGGAATGAATTTCCAACAATCCCTGAAAGTTTCAGTTGAAACTTTTCATGTTTGCAAAAGTTACAGCTGTTAAAACTTAAATTTTTTTTTTCCAAATTTTCGCGGAAAATGAACGTCACTTGTAGATTTCCATGTGAAATGATATCACTTTTCACTACGACCTCAGAATTTCGTTTTGCAATTTATTGTAAGGTATGATGAGAGTACCCTCCCAAAGCCCTACCTGCACCTCACCGCGGTGGGAGGGTGAACAGCCAAGTAGGGGATAGCCCGGTGAGGCTATGCCATCAGTGGTGAAGACTTCGGTCGAAGAACCACCTAGGGCGTTACGCGAGGTTGACAGGCTCACCGGGAACCCTGAAAGTGCTGGCTAACGCAGGAGGCAGGTGTTGGAAGGACACCTCAGACCGGATGAGGCCAAAATGGCCCAACGATCTCCTTACCCTACCAGGAGAGGACTGGTCACCGCCTGGCAAGAGACCTAGAAACTCTAACAAAATGACAAGGCTGCGGTCTATCCCCATACCTATTCAACCTGATACTGGAGGCAATGATGGACATAGCGCTGGCAGATACAGAAATAGGGGTGAGAATAAATGGAGAAATAGTCAACAACCCAAGATTTGCAGACGATATAGATCTGATGGCGGAAAGCGAAAGCCAACTGCAGGAGTTAACGACCAGGGTACACGAAAGCAGTAAAAGATTCGGGCTTAGGATCAATGGAGAGAAGACAAAAACAATGACAATTGGTAAGAAAAAAGAGAAGATAACCATCACCTTGGAGGGAGAGGAGCTGGAGCAGGTGGCAGAATTTGCGTACTTGGGTGGCCTAATTACGGAAGATGCAGAGTCGACAAGGGACATAAGGAAAAGAATTGGGCTGGCATCAGCAATGTTTGGGAAGCTGAGGAGACTATGGAGATCAGGCAACATCTCAACAAGAACAAAAATCAAGCTATATGAATCACTGGTGATACCGGTCCTCATGTATGGAGCAGAGTCTTGGTGCGTAAAAAAGGAGGACGAGAGAAGACTGCTGGTGGCGGAGATGGGATGGCTACGAGGTCTACTGAATAGATCACGGAGAGAAAAAATACGGAATGAGGTGACACGAGAAGAACTAGACCAGAAGGAAACAGTAGTGGAAAGAATAAAGAAAAGAAGACTAACATGGTATGGAAATGTGATCAGGATGGAGAGCGGAAGAATGCCGGCAAAAGCGCTGCACGGAGAAGTGGAGGGAACGAGGAGCAGAGGACGACCGAAGAAGAAATGAATAGACAACGTACTGAAGGACATAGAAGACAGAGGAATGGAGTTGGGAAAGGCAATAGAACTCGCAGGAGACCGGCCGAAATGGAGAAGTTTTGTTAGAGCCTCATCGTCGGTGAATACCTGACGGAGGAGAAAGAAAGAAGAAGAAGATGATGAGAGTGTCCACTCCCTGCCTTAGCACAAGCTCAACTTCTTTTTGTGAAGCTCAGTATGGCCTTGTTGGCCGGGTCCTGTGGCAACTGACCCCACATTAGCACCAAGACTTGCTTCAGCTGGCCAATGTTCTCCAACTTGGGATGAAATGTCTTGCAGCGTTCCAGAATAGCTCACCAGACGTGATAAGCAAGAGGGCTAAGGTCTGGCGAGTTTGTTAGTCATCTTTGCCAATGCATTTACTTCAGTTGATGGCAATAAGGTAGTACATGGTCTGGCGAGTTTGTTAGTCATGGAGACGAGCACAGGACAGGGTCTTGTGGCAACGGACGGTGGAAACGGCCACGCTCCAGAGAGGGGCACGCCAATGATGATGATGATGATGATGATGCTAAGGTCTGGCGAGTTTGTTAGTCATCTTTGCCAATGCATTTACTTCAGTTGATGGCAATAAGGTAGTGCCATCATAATCAAACTTGCCGTTCGAGCAAGCAGGCGCACCGTCTTGCTGGAAAATAAAACCAGATGTTAGAGCATACCTGGTCTTCAATGAGTCTGGGTAAGAGAGTTCAAAGATGAGTTGACATCTATCCAACTGAATGGGTTTAAATGCAGTCTTTTCTTGCAGCCGTAACACACGCCATTATATCTGATGTCGAAACCACGATGTGCTTCGCAAACTTGACCCTTTCGATTGCCAAGCGAATTTCTTGAAAATCGTACTTTTTCCATCAGACCAAGCGACCACTTCCTGCCTCGCTTCCAACATCTGATCTTCGTTACATAAACATGTTTACAGATAGCCTTCAATATGCTCAGGCTCCACTTTTCACTGGGTATTTTGCTATGATTACGCGATGTCACAGTCTCTGTTCACGCAGCGTCCGAGTTTCCATTTTATCTTCCGCAAAAACTTTGCCCATGACGTTCAGTAATGGATTCACGAATTGAGTCCTTAATCTATAAAATATCACTAAATGCCAACAGTTTGCTTCATAGACAGCTTCTTTACAGCTCTTAGTGAGGTCGTAGGACATCATCATCATTTCTTATGATGTAATTTACAAAAATCTTAATGAAATCAGATTGTATTGGAGCTTGATTCTCCGGATATTTGAAAAAACGAAATTTCAAGTTTGAACAGCTGTAACTTTTGCAAACATGAAAATTTTCAAGTGAAACTTTCAGGGATTGTTGGAAATTCATTCCCCTGCAAATTGTCAGTCGGTTGCGAAGTGATCGCATTTTATCCGGTGGTACATTTGTTTTGAGCCACCTTGTATATATTCACTTTTTCATAACTGATTGCATGATGTTCCCGCAGTGCGTTTGCAGGCGGTTCATTAAAGTATATACTTACTTACTTAACATGACGCATTTAAAACACTTGAGTAGCCCATCTTGAGAAAACAAAATAGAGAAGTCCCGAATGCCCAAAATAAAGAAGAAGTTGCAACGAAACCAGTCTCTCCTCCAGAGTCTTAATTGGACAGAGAAAGGATAGATTTGAAATGGGTCGTTAGTTTTGATAATGGTTATAAGTCAAGATAGAGCTTCCCTTAAGAGTAGGAAAGACAAATTATTCACGTTTGTTTTTCAGTTGATGCAAACGGCGCGCTTGCATGCTTAGCTTTTGGTTGACGTCTAAGCTTAGAGATGCTCAGATGCGTGCAGTGCAATTGAGAGTTTTCTCTCTCTGGGAGGCATTAGACAGAAACAAAATAATGTCTGAAACGTGCAATGGTCAACACAGCAGACTTTAATTATTAACTGTAGTTTAGTTTACGCTTGGTGTACGACATAACATATAGGTCTATAGCGATGTAGAAACAAACACGATCAAACGCGGAGACAGGGCCGGATTAAGAAATGCGGAATTTTTTTTATCTTCGGCCGAAAAATCTTATGACCTTTTTAGTCTTTTGGTCGAAATTTCTGTAGAATATACCGACTTCTTCTCAAAAAAGTTTTCGCATGTGTGGGGCCACTGGGGCCCACTCAAGTGTGGGGGCCCTGTTCGGCCGAACATGCTGAACATGCCTTAATCAGGCACTGAGCAGAGATATAGTCTATAGGTACAAATAGGGCATATGCCAATTATTATATTATGCCTAGGCCTATATGCTACACATACATGTATTCGGGGTCGATGAATAAGATGGTGTCTTTGACTTTGACGCAGACAATTTTTTGTAATACTGACAATTTTCTAAGATTCACATTTACATTTATATTTAGACGCACATAAACGCATAGGCCAACCTGCACGTGGGCGCGTTGGTGTAGTGGTGGTGTTCGGTGCCTTGGATCCGGAGGTTCCAGGTCCCAATCCACCTCAAGCCGCAGCGTATGGACCTTTGCTTGTCCTTCACTCGCAATAATTATTGCTCGTGCGCTTACGCGTGAAACTTCGATGCAGTGTCCACGCTGTAGTCGGGAGCGCCTCTGAGTAGAGAGCTTGAAAGGGCGCTATAGAAATGAAGAAATAAAATAAATAATAAATAATTTATACACATTATGCGCTCTCATGCAGACATAATCATATTGCCTGCACAAATTCTACGCGCTATATCAGTTAGTAACCGTTCACTACGCAAAGAGTAAGAAAGTGTCTACTCAAAGCAGACATGATCTGGCGTATACTGTTTGTGTGGACCCGACCGCGAGTCACAGCAGATCATACAATTATTATTGTGCTCAGAATAATTAGCTTTCGTTTCCATACCAGAGAACAGTTCGTGTGTTATCTCTCTGGCAACACCTCCATCTGTCGTTTTAGATCAGACTGCAATCGTTTTCTCTCTGAATTAGATCCGAAACAGAGGTTCATAGAAGTCAAAATGGTTGGCGGTTAACAAAGGGACGCCGTTGTTTAATCATTTCCGTTTCATATAACACCTGCAACTAAACGTTTCGATGAGGTGCACATCACATACATGTAGGTGTAGCCGCATCTATGTGGCTATGTCGTCGCATCATGTTTGTAGACCGTAATGTCTGATTGAATCAGATACTGATGTGCGAGACCGATCAGACACTGATGCGATAAAACAGAACTTAACCTTCACCAAATAACCACCATCATCAACAAATGCCACTTTGACTTCATGCATGCAGTGCATTGCGGTCTGCTCGGCTTGACCCACCCATCCCCCGAACTCCGACCTGGCATCAGTACGAACAGAATCTTGTGGCTATTGCAAACTCTATTTTATATAGCGCCGGTGTATATTCTGGCTTTACTGGTTTTATATGGCACTGAAAAACTTATTGGATTTGAATTTACAATACAATGAATTTACATTACAATAAAGTGACGACAGTCAGAAATACCGCATTGACTTAATAATGATAAGAGCTATCAACGAATTCAAACTTTGATGATGATGCTGATGATGACGATGACGATGATGATGATGATGATGATGACGACGACAACGACGAAGACGACGACGATGACGATGATGATGACGACGACAACGACAACGACGATGACGATGACGACGACGACGATGATGACGACGACGACGATGACGACAACGACGATGACGATGATGACGACGACGACGATGACGACAACGACGATGACGATGACGACGACGACGATGACGATGATGACGACGACGACGATGACGATGACGACGACGACGATGACGATGATGACGACGACGACGATGACGACAACGACGATGACGATGACGATGACGTAAATGATAAAGACTGTAATATTAAAGAAGTTCTGAGCCCAGATCAGATAAGATAATATCTTCAGGAAATATTGGGTTAGGTTATAATAGAGGACTGCACTTATAAATTCCTGTAGGCCTACATGTGATGATGATGTGTGCTCAGATATCTGATCCCGTTGAGTCCCGCAGCCAAGTCTCGCAGTAGACGCTGAACGTAGAGATTGATGAAGCGATTCTATCTTTATTACATGTCATTCTATCTGTTGGGTCTGTCTGTCTCTCTATCTGTCTGTCTCTGCCTCTGTGTCTCTCTTTCTGTCTCTTTGCATGTCTGTCTGTCTGTCTGACTGTCTGCCTGACTGTATAGGTCTGTCTGCCTGTCTGACTCTGTCTGTCTGGCTGTCTATCTGTCTGTCTGTTTGTCTGTGTGTCTGTTTGTCTCTCTGTCTCTCTCTCTCTGTCTCTGTCTTTGTCTCTCTCCTCTCTCTCTCTCTCTCTCTCTCTCTCTCTCTCTCTCTCTCTCTCTCTCTCTCTCTCTCTCTCTCTCTCTCTCTCTCTCCTCTGTAGGTTCTTCTGTTATCAGATGCTTTGGTGCATGATCTAAGCGACCGACCGACCGATCTACAGCGGTTCATCCATCGAGGGTACATGTACAACGCACGGCTCTGCTGCTGGTGCTTCAGCGCCTGAACGTCGTCCCGTCACGGTCCTGTGCTTGGCGTGCCCCGTGTAGGCGACGGCGTCGTGGATGACGACCCTAACGGTCATTCGGTGCAATCTGTCATTTAGTGTCTCTCTAGTATACTATAGGCCTACATGTAAACCATGACGACCTTTTTTCATTTGTTAACCCTTCCATCTCAAATGACCTCCGCTGCTTACTTGTGGTCCAGCCAACAAGGTTTACAAGTCGCTCGCGTTGTTTTTGTTAATCGTGGTTGAACTGGGAGCGCTCCGTGTAGATTTTAATTAAGGGCGCAATATAAATGATCAGACTAAATGAATGTGCAGATACTGTAGCGCATTTCTTTATCACGAGTGAGAAATCTCAGTTACTGTGTAATTTCATCAACGCAGAATTCACCAACCAAACTGTGTTCACAACAGTACTGCGGTGCCCTACTGCAGGTTAATATATCGAGAGTATTCTCCTTAAATGAGTGTTACACTGGCTAACCTGGAGAAGGTAATAGAAGTCATAATTCTCCTTCTTGAGTTGGTCTACCAGCTCCAGATGCAGGCACCGCACCATGATCGTAAATTCTGGGAAGAGCACTTAGGGCAGGGTGGTTTAAATCGGATATATCCAAGACCGAAAGTGATTTGAAATAGGAACCGGGTCTGAGTTCGGGCGGATGCCGAAAACATTTTTTCCGCTCCGTCGAATTTTCTTTTTTCTGATGACCTTTTTTGGTGTTCGCTTACTTTCCATACTGTTATCGTAGCATTTGAACCAGTCAGATGGAAAAATGCTCTGCTTGAAAACTCGGACAGACTTGGTTCACTTTCAACTCTGGATATACCTTCCCCACTTTTAAGCCTGAGGTGAGAACATGAATTCGCTCTCCATAAATTCGTCAAATCTGTGCCATAAATATTATGGCAGTCCAAACCTATATAATTATATATAAATATATATATATATATATGCAGCAGCGCAAACATATAAATTTTCTAACGCTGACATAACGTAGGCCTATAACTGGGATCAGTCTGGTGTGAATCACTGGTAATTACCCGCTAATGGAAGTTTTGGGTAGGCCACTGTTTTCCCCCAATGAATTAATAAAAGAACTACGATTCATACTCACCGCTGTTATATTATGGGCTTCTTATGGAAGTATGCAACTATGCACTCATTCGAAAGGGCAATTTTCTCTATCCACGTGTCAAAACAGATTTATGGATCTATAGGCCTACAACACCAACAAGCATTGCTAAAGGGATCTTTATGTTCTGGTTTCAAGACAATTGGTGCTGGCAATTGTTACACTCTGATATACTCGTCGAAATACTCACATTTCTGGACATTACCTCGAACCATTTTGTGTCTTTCCTGTCGTTAGAGCTTTCCCATTGGAACAGTCTTCCTCTGGATATGCGTCATGTTGCCTGTAACTGTGCTCAGCAAGCAATATCTTATGTCTCACAACGCACTTGCTTGTCTTGTTTTGATCGCGTTTTGACTGGTCTCGCGTGTGTAGCGGCTTTGTGAGGTACTTCAAAGGTTTCTATTAAGCGCTCTTGTACATGTACGTACAATATACATACATACATACATACATACATACATACATACATACATACATACATACATACATACATACATACATACATAGTACATACATACATACATACATACATACATACATACATACATACATACATACATACAAACATACATACATACATGCATTCATACATACATACATACATACATACATACATAGTACAATATACATACATACATACATACATACATACATACATACATACATACATAGTACATACATACATACATACATACATACATACATACATACATACATACATACATACAAACATACATACATACATGCATTCATACATACATACATACATACATACATACATAGTACATACATACATACATACATACATACATACATAAATACATACACACATGCATTCATACATACATAATTACATACATACATACATACATACATACATACATACATACATACATACATACATGCATTCATACATACATACATACATACATACATACATAGTACATACATACATACATACATACATCTAGTCTGCGCAGGTCAGCGGCCATGTGGTCGTTTACCGACCTCTCTGTCATTTCGACGGACTATTTCATCAAAACGCAGAATTTTCACAGTTGTTTCAGCCAGTTTGGAGTTTTCTGCTTCTAGACTCGCGTACTGGACTTTTCGTTGGATTTCTCAAGGATTTTGCGCTGGTTAGAGGGTTTTTGTTGTAAGTCGCGTTGGCCACGTTAGTGCATCAGCGACCATCCCTATGATGCACAGACAGCACAGCCGAGTCGTACCATACGCCGTGCGTGTACGCCGCTGCAAGCCGGTATTTACATCGCCGGAGAACGGCTCACGCGGGTCAGAGCACGGACTGACCTCGACTGCAGCTGTCAACGGCGGCGCTTCCAACTACCGACCGACAAGCGACGAATGCCTTCTACTACGCGCATCCTTGCTGGAGCTTCAACGATTAACCGGACGGGAGTCATCTACCACCTACCAGAGACTCTGATCAACCACGCCATCTACCAGCTCTACGGGAATCTGATGGTCAACTCTACGTGTTTGCGAGGGCTTGCCACCGGTGACTCTTTCAGCTAACTGTGTTTTGTTTTGCAACTTGTTGTTATTTTTTGCTCGCTATGACTGTTAACTTAACATCATTTCGGCTAGTTAGTGCAGAGAGCGCCTCTGAGTAGAGTCGTCACTGACTCTGTGAGCGGCGCTATAAAAATGGTCAATTACATTACATTACATTACATTACATACATACATACATACATTCAAATCAAATCAAATCAAATCAAATCAGTTTATTCTGAGAATGAACAAGAGACAAACAAAACAAAACCAAGGTATACTGCAAAGAAAAATACTAGGCTACACAGTAGGCCCTACACATAAATAAAAATTAATGTTCGCAGGACACCTTGATAGTATAAACGGTGAACACTCAGAAAGGGTCATCCAGAAAGGGACAGGTCCCGCTAACCTGGATAACCCCTGAACGTGAAATGTAAGTCAAGATGGTGAGGTTAAAGATATAAACAGAAAATGGAATTTTTTTAAAAAGAAAATACCAGAAAAGAAATCAATGTGGCATAAAATCACATGATCAAAAAAAAAGCCTTTGGCAACAAGCCAAAAAAACAACAACATAAAAAATACAAACAAAAAAACAAAGCAAAACCAAAAAAATAAGCAACAAACATAAGTCAGTAATGGCAACCTGAGTCATTAAGCACATATAAGGTAGTATATAGTAATCATATCGAGGCAAAGGAACCAGAGGAAAAACACAATAAGCATCTTGGTAACTATATATTTGATAATTACTGAGCAGACCTATTACTAGTCGGGGAAAAAACCAGCATCGTAACTATACCAAGTACGACATACATGTAATTTATCATCATTGGTTATGCTACAATATAGCCAGGGGGTTAATTATCACAAAATAACCCAGTTAAACCCGTCAGATCAGATGGACTCATCAAAATACCTTATGGTTATAACAGATACATCATATGATGGTAAAATAATAATAATTACAATAAGGCAAAATAAACAGGTGGTAGTAATAGCTCTAACTTAGACAAACGAGACAAATATAAAAATTCTTCAATTGAGCAGGAGAAATCGTTTAAGTGAGTTTTTAAACAGACCAAAAGACAGTAAGCTAGTAATGTCACCAGGCAATCCATTCCATAGCGAAGGACCCAAATATTTAATTGAGAACTGCTTGATTCTTAAGTGAGCAAATTCACTTCTATATGAGTGCGAGTGCCTGGTGAAATGACTATGAATATCAGAGCCCTTAGTAAAATAATGTTTAAAAGACATAGGCAATAAGTGTAAATGAAAACGAAACATGAATAAACAGATCTGAAATTTATTTATCTTAGGTAAAATTAACAAATTATTATTTTTGAACAGGGGAGCAGTGTGAGCTCTCCAATGAGAACCACAGATTATTCTTATTGCTCGTTTTTGTAATGTGATCAAATGATGAAGACGCGAGGGATAATTCGAGCACCAGGAAATATTACAATATGAGAGATATGGAAAAATGAGTGAATAGTATAGGTTGATTAGAATGGACTTTGGAAGGCAGTGCTTAATCCTAAGTAAAACCCCAATATTTTTTGCAATCTTTTTGGAAATCGCCATTATGTGTTCCTTCCAAGTAAGATGTTGATCAACTATAACTCCAAGGAACTTAGAGGAGGTTGTTTGGGCAATGGGGGCATTATTAATTAAGAGTCTGTTGTCACCGTACGTAATTTTCTTTATAGAGTGAAATAATATAAAATTTGTTTTTTCAAGGTTCAATGAAAGTCTGTTTATTTTAAACCAGTCAGCAATTACTGTTAGTTCCTCATTAGCTATTTTAAAAAGGTGATCTATGGATGAGTGGGAAATAAAAACATTCGTATCATCAGCGAATAAGATGAATTTTAAAACTGAGGAAGTCATTGATAGATCGTTTATATATAGCAAAAATAAAAGCGGACCCAGTATCGATCCCTGTGGCACACCGCAGGAAATGCACAGAGATCGAGACTGTACACCTTTAAAGTACACATACTGGGTTCTGTCACTGAGATAGTCAATAAACCAGTTTTTAGTAGTTCCTCTAAGTCCATAATATTCAAGTTTTTCTACTAATATTTTATGATTAACCGTATCGAAAGCTTTAGAAAGGTCAAAAAAATACCTAGCGAAAATTTATTGCTATCCATCGCATCAACAATATTGGATTGCATGTCCAATAGAGCCATGTATGTAGAAAGACCCCTCTGGAATCCATACTGTGTGGATGATAATAGGCTATATTTATTCAGATATTCAATAACTCTATTAGACATTAGCTTTTCAAGAATTTTTGAGAAGAAAGATAAGACAGATATAGGTCGGTAGTTATTTAACTTATCCCTCTCTCTCTACATACATACATACATACATACATACATACATACATACATGTCATGTCAAAACGCCGACGTCGCTGCGCGACGGTTGGCTACATGAGTGGACCAAAGTACTCCAGCAAGATCTATCCTTTAAAGTCCGCAATAGCGCCGCTCCTGATAAACCGGTCCACAGCGTGATGTTATCAAGCCAGCATATTCTAGGTCTACCGCGACGGCGAACACCCTGCACCAATCCCGTCATGACACTATTTTTAATATTGTCCTGCTGTCGCAGGATGTGACCGAAGTATCGTAATTTCCGGGTTTTGGCATGACCTAATAACTCGCATTTTGTCCCTGCTAATTTGTAAACTCGTTCATTAGTCAACATTTCTGTCCATGAAATACGTAGTAGTTTCCTGATGCATTTGTTTTCGAAAGCCTGTATAAGTCTTTCCTCCTCCTTCTTTAGAGTCCACGTCTCACAACCGTATGTTGCCACTGGCCACACTAAGGCCCTCATCAGTCGTATCTTTGTCTTGGAGCTGATTGACTTGTTCTTCGAAACCTTTGCCAACTTAATCATGACTGATGTACCCATGGCTAGCCTTGACTTCACTTCTACGTTACAGTCTGCATCTTTCGTTATTCTGCTTCCCAGATAGACAAAGGAGTCTACCTGTTCGAATCTACCATTTATTACTCTTATATCCAACACCGTGTCCGTATTTGTCACGACCTTCGTCTTTGCAGCATTAATCTTCATGCTATACTCGTTTGCAGATCTCTCAATTCTGTCCACCAATTCTTGTAGCTCCTCTGGTGATGTAGTCAGTAACACAATGTCGTCCGCGTATCTTAGGTTGTTAATGGTTTTACCCCCGATTCTGAATCCACCGGTGAAACTTTCCAAGGCTTTCCTCATTACCTGTTCAGCTAAAATGTTGAAAAGGAACGGTGAAAGGTTACACCCTATGCATACATACATACATACATACATACATACATAAATACATACATACACACGGCTGGCTCCGATTGTTGTTTCTGCAATACATGCACTGCTTAAATATGACTTTGATGTAAACGCATCACCTCTTGGCACAGTCTTCCGACACACGGGTTCGATTCCTTGGGCGTTACTTTGATTTGCTAACAATCCGATGTTAGTCCTTATTATTCCTGCCGCCTATAATTACGCTATATATTTAAGCGCCTCAGGAAAATTGCTAAGCATAGGCTATAGGCTACTCTGTAATATTATATATAGCTGACTTAATTAAAATTGGTAACCTGGCATCTTAGTTAGCTTATCCCACTCGTTGTCGTTTGTTTGTGTTTCTTGCTAAACCATTCCTTCCGCACAGTGTCCCGTTCGCCGGGAGTATACCATAACCATTGAGGTCGTCAGTATTAACTCTGGCGTGTCAACCAACGCGTATGCCGTCCGTGAAAATGCATCCAGTGGCCGCATTGCAGTCGCTCTACGCCGCCACTCGTCTGATGAACGGCGGGGCTTTCCTAAAAGTCTAACCAACAACAGTCAGAGATCCATGAACATTGAACATAGACAGAGTTTTGTTCATGATCTTATTTGCAGTGATTTCCGTATTTCCTCTGTGACTCCGCGAGTTATAGTGACTTAATTAGCGTGACGATTGATTACCGTTTGACTAAAAAAGATACATGTTTGAGGCAGACTTGTGTTTTTTGAGACTTTGAATGTTTGCAGCGTATGAATAAGTGGTGATTATCGTCTCGATTGAACGACTGTGTTCAAACATTTGCTGTGATTTTAAAGTGAAACAAAGAAGCGTCGTTTCGGTTTGAGGAGACAGTGGATTGAAACGACTTCAAAGTAGATTGGAGTCGATCTACATGATATTAAAATAAATATCTTGAGATCTTAATTAACATTTAGGCTAGACTGTTGGTTAGAAACAGTAAACGTCTAAAGCAGTTTCGGATTGGGGACAGTAACGTGAAACTTGAACAAACAGTATAAACAGTAGACGCTGTGCGACTGAAGCAAATCATCATCTTCAATACAGACTGAAGAATTTGAAGCAACTGCAACCAGCCTCACTACGTTTCAACATAGGCTACCCCGATCACAGTTGTTTGGACTGGTTGAAAAAGCGAACGAATCAGCCGCTGTGAACTGAGAAAGACAAAGCTATTTTCTGCCTAACTGAATCTGCATTAATTTTCAGGTTGATACGCCGTCAAAACAATGCAAGAAGTGTCTTCATTCCTGTAATGCAAGAAGTGTCTTCATTTCTGTAGTTCAGCCTGAATAAGTTTGCGATAACAGGTAGGCTCATTTTAACGCATCGTTTGTGGCGGATAATAATTATTGCTTTCAAACGTTGTTTTTCGCTTATCTAAATATACTTATTTAAGTTCTTTGCCCCCGGCAGGTTTCCACTTTCATTGACGTCATTCTTCATCATTTTCAGTGTGTCTTGGGAAGTTGAGAGCGGTGGTTTCCCGTTGCTCTCTTCTCTTATAAGTCATAATTGACCCTGTATCCTTTGAGCTTTCCTTGAAGCGCTGCATAACTAGTCTAGACAGTGTCCTAATTTACAATCAAAGTCTAGGATATTATTGTTCAGTTTTGCAAGACTTTATCTGCGAATTTTCGCTTTTTCATTTTCAGTTTGAATAACAAAATGTTTAGAACTTTAGATTTGATTTAGGCTACAGCCTACACCACAATATAGGCATAGGCCTAACATTAAAAAAATTAGGCCTAATTCGAAGCTCATCCTTTCAGGTAGTATAGGTCTATAATTTATTTGCTTACGCTGCGAATAGCAGAAATGTAATCTCTTTAAAGATGGTGTTAAAACCAAATGCACGTTTCAAGGAAACGAGGAGAGAGAGAGAGCGTGTAATTGAACTAAAAAAGACATGAGTGCTAATTAGAAGGTTTTTGTGTGGGTCACACTGGTGCAAAGTTGTAAAACACGGTTGATTAGGGGCGTCCTTGTACGATTGATGTCCCTTGTAAGATTGATGCCGCCCGCATTAAAACCGAGGCGATGATAAATTAATTATAGGACCTATATTTAATAGGCCTACGTTTCGACATTAAATTTTATTTACTTGGTTAAATTGTGCGCTTTTTATATTTCTCATCACATTAGGCTACAACTGGGCAATGACGCTGTGCTGCTAACGTGGTTCGATGGAGGCAGACTTCGGACCCACTATGTAGATGTGGTGAAATTCAGACAATATCACACATCGTAAATGACTGTAAAACAACTCGCTTTCCGGGTGGTTTAACCGCCTTGCATGTGGCTGATGAGGCTGCTGTTCAGTGGCTGGACGCGTTCGGCAAAAGCTCAATAATACGTTACGTCGATCATTACGCTATCGCGTTAGGTTACTACACATAGCCTAGGCCTAATTCTAAAAATAGGCCTAGTGATCCCAGTTAGTGACGTTTCAATGGAACGCCATTGATGAGTTTTTTTCGAGTGCCTTTGTGATTATGTATCTCAGATTCAGAGGTGTAACGAGGTTTAGAAAAGTGGGGGGGCCTAAATAGGATGTAGTGGATTTATTTGGCGCGAAGCGCCCAAAAAATTTTTAAAGGGCCCCCCAGTTTTTCACAAGGCCCCCCCAAGTGGGGGGCCCTGGGGAGCCTTAGTAACAAATGGGGCAGCTTCAAAAGTCCCAAATTAATCCTCTAATTAGAGTATAAATGGGTGAAATTGGGTGAAAATAGAGTGGAGACGTGTCAGACGGGATATGAAAATACAACAGAGAAAAAAGACGGAAATATCGTAGAGTTATAGGATTATCGTAGGATCATTGAGTCTATTAGAGTTTAAGTACTATTACTAATGCAGCCGACTTCTGTACGGCAAGTCTTGACTCTTAAAAATTGATGTGAAATTGTGAATTATTTGATGTACACATTTGAAACAAAAAATGGGAATATCTCAATTTGGACATATCCCTAGATTAGTGGAATGGCAAGCGACCGTAGCGACGATATAGGCATCTAAACATTCTGAAGACTTGTAGTCTACAATGTCCATTTGTAGTCTAGCTTTGGACCTTTGTTTACATGTTATTGCAATTTTGCAAACGTTGCACGTCGATGTTCGTTTCGCATAATAAATTCGTTCATGACTTTGTTGATGTCGATGTTTTCAAGTTTGTCACAGTGAACAGCTGCAATCATTGTATGATTGAGTCTTTCCTGAGTCACTGTGGACCGCATGTAGTTCTTGATTCGACGCAACTGGCTAAACGATCGTTCAGGTGTTGCAGTCGAACAGGGAAGTATGCAGACTAACTTCACAAGTTTTACAACTTGCGGTAGGAGACGTAGGAGCGCACGTTCCTTCTTCAGCAGCTTCAAAATGTCTGAAAATGATGTCATGCCATTGCGTTCCTCTGTTGACATTGGGATGTTCCGAAGCTGCGATAGCTGCCCCACAAGATCTTTGTCCAAGTCTCCAGAAGCATGCATCAAGATACTTTCAATGTCACGCTGTAGGCTATTGAAAAAACTGCAATCGTCTGAATTTCTAAGGTGATCCTTTGCCTTTACTCTTGTCGTCGTTTTTTTACAAGAGATCGAAACTGATCAATAAAGAGATCGATCAACAAGACAAGATTTCAGAGACACTCCAATTAAAAGGCTGTAATAAAATAATGGAAGTAAACTATATTCGACCTCAACAGCTATTTCCAACTGTCGCTTTGCTCTTTACCGTGGCTTAGCTCTTTTTGGAAAGATTTTAAGGACCACTTTTCCTCTCTTTTCTCAAAAAAGTGGGAGGGCCCTCTCATAAAAAAGTGGAAGATCCGTTCTCATATTAGGCCCCCCCTGATAAAAAAAGTGGGGGGCCAGGCCCCCCCACTCGTTACACCCCTGCTCAGATTACAATCACAAGCAAGTACCGGTAGCCTACGCTTACGCTGTAGGACTTATATATTCACAGGATGAATGAATGAGTGAATGAATAAACGAGTGTATAAATGAATGAGACAAACCATGTAGTATAGGTCTACTATCACACAAGCAGGGCTGCAGATAATCTAGGATATACGGGGGTATACAGGCCTACACAGTTACCGTGTATTCACATCACAAATATCTGTGCATAGTAAAGGCTACTGCATGGCCAATGACCTGCAAACAGGCCTATAGGCAACAGTAGGCTACTGTAGCGCGTACTCGCCTCCAATTTTGCCAGTACCGTAACAGTACTGCATCCTAACCAACGGGCCAAACACTTTGCAGTCCAGCACATGTCATGTTTAAGCTTTTTCCCTCTATGCAACTTCCGTGGAACATTAATTTTATCGTAAACGCGGCGTTTGCCCAATAACCTCTAACATGTCGACGTAGTCTAGAGCGCTGTTGGGCTTCTACAGTGTTGCAATTATTCTTCATTTCCTCTTCGTTTTTACCCTATTTTCGGCTCATATAGGCTACATTGTGTATGTAATGGCGGAGAAGAAGGATTGGCATTCACTGACCAGCGTGTGCAGCCGGGTTTTTTCGTTAAGGCGATGAGAGAGCAACATGTAGGCTACGGTACTTGTGGAATGTCCCATTTTGACTTTTAGTTAGGGTTGTACTTCGATTTTTCAACCGACAGCCGGCAGTCATCCATTCTTTATGCACACTGTTGCACAGTTGCACTCAAGTTAGGCAGCGACGTAAACAAGCTGCTTTTTTAAGTAGGCCGTAAACCTGTGGATAAAACGTTATGGACATCAGACAAAAAATATAAAAACATAACAATACCATACCAATGTAAGGTTACATACAGTATACAGCAAATATAAAGTAAGATACTGAGAAAGTAACAATAATAATAATAAAAATTATTGTTACTATTATCATTATTATTTTTATTATTATTATCATCATTTTATAATCACCATTGCAAAGCTACAGTACACAAAATGTATAACCGTGCAAGGACAGGAATAATGAGAATATAAAATGCGAACTTCGCATTTTATATTCTCATTATTCCTGTCTGTGTCCCGAATGCTCTGCATGGCCCTTGCTGTCACCAAAACTGCTAAACGTCACCACATCCCACCTGTCCTGAAATCACTTCACTGGCTGAAAATACCTGAACGCATCGAATACAAAGTCATGTCACTCACTCAATAATGCACTTCAATCATCCTGCAACCGTTCTATCTTCGTCAATTGTTCAACGTCAACATCCATCCACTTCGTTCAACACGCTTTTCGTTCTCCATTGCTCTGCTTCGCCCTTCCATCAACTCATCAGTGTCATCACTAAAATTTTCAAATCGCTCTCTAGTCATTGCAGTTCCACCTCTAGGCTAACTGTCATGATCTGTTATTTAGTGTGTGTGTGTGTGTGTGTGTGAGATCCTAATTGTCTGCAGTAAGTTTAAAGTGATTTTAATCGACTTCTTCGACAGTTGGTCCACTGCCAGTGCCATTGTGTGGAGCGTTTCCAGCGCCTGGGAATGCATTACCAGTGGAAGAATCATCGCCGGATCCCTGGTAGAGCTTTGTGACGACTGGTTTGCAGATCTTTTCCAGCTCCTTCTGCCTGTGCTCGAATTCGTCCTTATCAGCCAACTACAACAAGAGAAACACAGGTACTATTAAACCAGGAGTAGAACATCAGTTTTTCGCTCTTTATAAATGGTAATTGATTAACGTTTTGTTCCCAATGCATAGACCTCAATTAACGCCAGTTAGTGCATTTCAGAGGTTGAAGAACTTGGATGGTAAAATAGTATTATAGTCCAAGCGGCCACATGATTTTGTATCCTTTAGCAGCCAAGTCTCTTTCGGCCATGTTCTTTTGGGCAACCCCTCCGACTGGACGCAGTGCTCGTGAATAAACCTGTGCCCTGTTCATGGCTTTCGAGTGGCTCTCTAGAAGCTTGAGTAGATTACGATTACTTATAATACCGACTTTACATTACATACCTGATTGTTGTCTATCCAGCGAATGGCCTCACTGCACTTGTCAAGGACAGTCTGTTTGTCCTCGGCCGAGATCTTGTCCTTCAACTTGTCGTCCTCGACGGTTGACTTCATTCCGAAGGCATATCCCTCGAGAGCGTTCTTTGCCACGAGTCGTTCCCTCTGCTTCTCATCCTCGTCCTTGTACTGCTCCGCATCCTTCAGCATCCGCTCAATCTCATCTTTGCTAAGACGACCTGCATCAATTAAATTACGACGAATTAAAATCACAAATCATGCTCACCATTAATTGCAAGTTGTGGAATTTCTTTAATTGACAAATCGAAATTCAGTTCTAACAAATTTGCAACTGGATGCCTTATGTGCTGTAATAATTATGCCAAACAAATTTCTGTCCAGGGCAACGGCCTCCAGCTGTTGTCATAGGCCCTGCATGGTCAAATCTGGACCCATCCATCCAACTGGATACCTTTTTGTTTTTAAAATTCATGAGAATTAAAACCACAAACTTCCAAATCATTCTATTTTCATATTTAGAACTTATACCAACATGTAAATTTGGTGAGCTCTTTCAGTTCAAGACTACGATATCATGTCAAACATTAGACTACAAGACAGTGCCAAAATGATTAGACCTGTACCTATGTTAGTAAAACGCAACAAACAGTTCTTCATCATCAATATGGCTGAAAGTGAGCCGGGTCTGTCCGGGTCTCAGACCCGGCATTCATTCTTTGGCACTTGAATAAAACATTGATAAATAACACCTTCTGGCCTAAAGAGACCCGGCAATATTTTCAAACCACTTTCAGCTCTGGGCGATAGTTGTTCAATATTACAAAATGGTAGTCATTGTCTCACCTTTGTCATTCGTGATCGTGATCTTGCTCTCTTTTCCGGTGCTCTTGTCTACGGCTGAGACGTGCATAATACCATTGGCATCGATGTCGAACGTCACCTCGATCTGTGGAACCCCACGCGGTGCAGGCGGAATTCCCGTCAGTTCGAATTTTCCTAGGTGATTGTTGTCCTTGGTCATGGCCCTCTCACCCTCATAGACCTGAATGAGGACGCCAGGCTGGTTGTCGGAGTAAGTGGTAAACGTCTGCGTCTGCTTGGTTGGAATGACGGTGTTACGTTTGACGAGTGGAGTCATGACACCGCCTGCAGTCTCGATGCCAAGTGACAGAGGGGCAACGTCCAATAGAAGCAGGTCTTGCACTGCTTCTGATTTGTCTCCATGGAGGATTGCTGCCTGAACAGCTGCAACAAACAAGACACAATTCTTAAAAATCATTGACCCATATCAGTCAGAATAGGAAGACTATTCCAAGAGAATCTTTATTATTATAACACTAATGAACCACACCTTAATGGATATAATATTTCTGTAGCCAAGGACTCTATTGCCAGTATTGTACAGAAGTATCAATTAAAATATTTTTATAGCCTCAGCTAACTTATATTGTAAGCTGCTCTGAACGCCTATTCGTATAAAACATTATAATAATATTATCCTGACTAGAGTTGACTACATCTGCCTTTATGCATGAAGGCATGATGAAGTACCTGGTACGTATGACTATAGGATCTAAGTAATAAAAGTAGTCTATTAGTTAGTACAATGTATCTTAATTACCTGCACCATAGGCAACGGCTTCATCGGGATTGATGGATTTGTTGAGTTCCCGTCCATTGAAGAAGTCCTGCAGCAACTTCTGCACCTTTGGAATTCGAGTTGACCCACCAACGAGCACGATGTCGTG
The DNA here is from genome assembly GCA_945859605.1 of Lumbricus rubellus. Lineage (NCBI taxonomy): Eukaryota > Metazoa > Annelida > Clitellata > Crassiclitellata > Lumbricidae > Lumbricus > Lumbricus rubellus. Next base: position 16,761,088 of record OX243819.1, on the reverse strand, counting down.
GATTCCAGATTTGTCCATCTTAGCATCCCTCAGAGCCTTCTCCACTGGTTCCAGAGTGCCACGGAAAAGATCGGCGTTCAGCTCCTCGAATCTCGCCCTCGTGATGCTCGTGTAGTAGTCGACGCCCTCGTACAGTGAGTCGATCTCAATGTTTGCTTGGGTTGAGCTTGAGAGAGTCCTCTTCGCTCGCTCGCAGGCCGTCCTCAACCGCCTCACGGCCCGCTTGTTGTCCGAAATGTCCTTCTTATGCTTGCGCTTGAACTCCTGCATGAAGTGGTCAACCATTCGAACGTCAAAGTCCTCTCCTCCCAGATGGGTGTCACCGGAAGTGGACTTCACCTCAAAGATTCCATCTTCGATCGACAAGATGGAAACGTCGAAAGTTCCACCGCCAAGGTCGTAGATGAGAACGTTCTTCTCAGCGCCGATCTTCTTGTCGAGACCATAAGCGATGGCTGCGGCAGTCGGTTCGTTGATGATGCGGAGGATGTTGAGGCCAGAGATGGCGCCAGCATCTTTCGTTGCCTGACGCTGAGAGTCGTTGAAATAGGCCGGAACAGTAACCACAGCATCTGTCACCGCCTGTCAATACAATGAACAACATGCAGTGGTCAAAATCTGAAGTATAGGCGCTTTTCCCTACCGACTATATATTGCTCAATTGCATATCGCCTCGGTTTCCCCTTACTGACTATAGCTTGGTCACATATCGCCTCGCATTCCCCTACATGCATATATTCATGCACACATGTAACAGAACAATTGAAACTCGTGTCTTGGGAGCCTCTTAGAGGAGCCAATAATTTACAGGTATAAGCTAACACTAGGCATTTTGTTGTGGTAAGCTTTAGTAGCTGCACTGTCGTAGTTGAGCAACAGTAAAGTCTTTGATTAAAATATAAAGAAATTCCGCCAATGCTCGTACTTTGGCAGTGCCAGTCCCGAGCCTGGAGAAAGGAGAATGATGACATTGATCATCCTTGATATAGCACAGTGTCGTTAAACAGCAAGCTAAATTGAATGTTTATCAGACCTCGACAGGTTATTGATGTTGTGTGTAGGTATATAATCATATCTTCAAATATAATTGAGGCTGTTTAATTCTAAATAGCTTATACTTGATAGGTTTACAATCAGAGTTCATTTGTAGCAAGTTAACTGATACAAAGATGAGAGTAAATAAAAAATTACATGTAGGCCTAATTGGCTTAATTAGAATGTTTACCTTGCCCAGGTATGCTTCGGCCGTTTCCTTCATCTTCAGCAGCACCATAGACGAGATCTCTTCAGGGAAGAAAGTCTTCGCCTCTCCCTTATAGTCGACTTGGATCTTCGGCTTGCCTTCCTGGCTGATGACCGTGAAAGGCCAATGCTTCATGTCCGACTGGACAGAAGGGTCATCAAACCTTCGTCCAATCAGACGCTTCGCATCAAAGACTGTATTGCTTGGATTCATCGCAACCTGGTTCTTCGCTGCGTCTCCAATGAGGCGCTCGGAATCGTTGAAGGCCACGTAGCTCGGAGTCGTTCGGTTGCCCTGGTCGTTGGCTATGATCTCCACCTTACCATGCTGGAACACACCCACGCAGGAGTAGGTCGTGCCCAAGTCGATACCGATTGCTGGAGCTTTAGTTGCCATGATTTACCTGTAACATGTAATTTGAATATTTTGATCAACAGTGTGTCAACCTGGGATCGAGGCAATCAACAAAACTTTATTTGTATGTCTGTCATGCAAATAGAGCATTGTATAAGGAGCGAATCATGAATCAGAACATTTGAAAATTTGTGATGACCTCAACTAGTTATAGTCTAATCCAGGGGTGTCAAAGAGGTGGCCCGCGGGCCATTTCTGGCCCGCCGACGATTTTTTTTCTGGCCCGCAGAGCCTTCCCTAAAGATCACAAAATTATTTAAAATGTTGTCAAAATTTAATAAGAAGCGAAAAGCGGACATTGAATCAAGATCTTGTTGCGATATTTGGACTCTTCTGGGAATTGGCTTACCAAGCCCGGAGCTCCCTCTCAGATCGCTACCAAATTTTGCTCAAGAATTTCGACGCCCTGGCCCGACACTTGTTAAAAGATGTTCACACTGGCCCGCCACTAGTTAGAAGGTGCTCACACTGGCCCGCCACTAAAAAAGGTTTGACACCCCTGGTCTAATCTATAAAAGTCAACAGTACATCGCGTTGAAATCGCAAGCTGACGCCATCTAGTCTATTAGTGACTTAGATTGTACATCGTATAATTATATGCAACATACATCACTACCGGGTATTGTTTTCCTAAAGACGTATAAGCCTACAGTCTCATTGCTACTTGCTAGTAGACCTACTCCTTTGTGCGCTGACTATTGCCATTATATGACATAATGTTGTTTAACATAGAAAATTGCTAATAGAAGCATGCAATAAATGGTCGTACTTACGTTAGATTTGATTGCTTTCGAATATGTCGTCTACGTCGATAAGAAGCTGTAGTCTGTAGAATTATTTCTTCCGATGACCGTTCGTTCGTTGAAAGCTCGCAAACTCTGGCTTTCTTCTTTGTTGTTGTTGTAGTCTTGTCGACGGTGCTTCGCTCTTCGGAGAATACTGATCACTTCTCTCTCTGAGCCGCCGTTTATATAGGCACTGTATGACGCCATGTTCTCGGTGGCTCTAGAAACATCGCGAAGCCTCTGGAAGCGTCTCGAAGCCTCGCGAAGACTCGCGCTATTTTTAGAAACTCGGGACGGCTGGCAATCGATATTAATAGACCGCTGGCAGCAGCTATTTTGAGACAGGCCTACAGGCTACAGGCTACAGGCCTAGGAGCAACGACGGCATAATAGACGGTAGCCTATTGATCACTTGAATAACATTTCTAACATTATAGTAGGCCTTATAGTAGGCCCTATACTATAATGTGTCACTAATGCGAGTTTTTAGCTAACGAAGGACCAAACTACTGTAAATATAACGGACAATTGGCTAACGCGCGAGAAGCCATAAAATTAAACACTAATACAGTCAAATTCATTTGCCGTTGAATGTTCCTGAGCTATTCCTGATCTATTTTTACCTCAACCAATTACACCATGGGGTCGGACCTGGCGAAGAATACAGTTTAACCAATGACAGCTGACGAAACAACAACCAATGGACTGCCTCGTTGAAGCCGCTGTCTGACTGACCATCCTTTCCATCCATTATTTATTTTGTTAACCGCGCGTGTCAGCAGGGTTCAACGATTTTCGACGAATTGCAATATAAAACGTTCTGGTTTGTTATTAAAATTTATCACAATTGACCACATATGGACGAACGCTTTGGACAGGTAATATCGCAATTTCACGTTCTTTATTTTGATCAAGGAGACCTAGATGTCGTTCGCCTAGGGTAAGGTTTTGGCGTCGCGAGGGGCGGTTAGGGTTAGTGTTAGGGCGTGTCGTCATTAGATTCTTAAGGTTTGGCGTCGTGAGGGTCGGTTAGGGTTAGGTTTAGGGTTTGTTTAGGTATATACTTTCCAACCATAAACAGATTTTTCCGCTCTCCGATACTCTACTTTTGCCATAGTAAATAAATGTTATGAGTACTTACTTACTCTTAAATGCACCTTTCTTTCCTATATCTATTCTTTGCTCTCCAGCGCGTCAGTCGATTGCATGAGGTGTGATTGGTTGACTAAAAATAGATAACGAACGACCTCAGGAACGATTAACAGTAAGTGTCAAATTCAGTGTCCCGTCTATGATGTTGTTGTTTTTAGTCATCGGGCTTGTTAGTCGTCGTGACTTTCCTATGTCCTCGCCGACTCGTATTGTGTAATTACGTTCACTTAGAAAGGTTTCTGTAGCTTAAAATAATAAACTTATTCCCGATAAAGAATATCGAGTTGTTGGCTTTTTCTTATATTTTAGGACATGATGGATGACGGCGATTTTGACGAGGTAGGAAGCACGAGTTTAACTTGGCATACGTAAAACACATAAATTATCGCTCATCTGCACTCTTGCCAATCTTATGTCAAAGCGATGTCGAGTTCGTGACGAATCGTGAGAAACTGAACATTGATCTGAATTGCAATAGGGTGAAAGGAAAGGCATGCAAAGCACAAACTGGAGTACTCAGAAAACTTTTCTATACTTTCTGGACACCTGTCCAAATAAAATAATGTCTCACTTGGGATCAAGGTGGTCGAATTGGTTAGATCACTTTCCCTGTTACTAGAAGAGTGCTGGTCCGAGACTACACACAGGCGGAGTTAATTACTGTCAGAGCTGAAAGTGGTTTGGAAAAGTTGCCGGGTCTCACTTTGGCGGACGAGCACGCCTTTGGCCCATAAATTTTCTGACGACGTTTTTCCTATAGTCATTTGCCCAAAATTACCGAAAATCCTACCATTTTTACCTACTTTTGGCACCTGATGGCCAGTTTTGCGACCCGGCTGAGACCCGGCAACAGCAAGTCTCGAAAATCGATGTCGGGTCTCAGATCCGGACCGACCCGGCTCACTTTCAGCCCTGATTACTGTGTAGGGATCTTAACCAAGTCCTTCACTCACAAAATTTGCTTACCGTCATTGAAGCTCGATGACTTCGATCGTATGGTCGTGTACACTTCGGAACTTTGAAAGTAGGGCACAATTATTGTGCGCTACTTCCAAAGTGCACAATTATTGTATTGTATTGTATAGCTACATAGCTACGTCACAGGGAATATTATGATTGAATTCTGCTTTATTTCGAAGCGACTGTTGAATGATGCCTTGTCCTTTACGATGACGGCGCATTTAATACAGGGAGATGTGTTTGGCATTGGTGGAGAAGTGGAATATGATAAGTGGAGAAGTTCAAGAAGCTCTGTATGGTTCAAAGAAATCCCGAAATTTTACATTACTTTGAACTGTAAGTTCCGTATTTTCAAGTGAGCTATAATATAAGCAGTTTGAAATTGAATTACATTGTTAAAATGGTATATACTCCGTGTGAAACTAAATTCATCAGATATTTATTATGCCACTATGTAATAGTGGCAGATCCTTCAGCTGTACGGACGTTGTTCTGTTAATTAAGAATCCCTCGTTTCTGAAAAAGACGTTGCAGACTCCATGCTACAGAACGTCGATGTTATTTGGAATATCCACTGGAATCATATCTGGCCTTGGTTTCTTTCTCTTTACCAGTAAGTCACTGAATAATAATGGTTGATCTATTTCACAATGCAGTTAGGGGTCATTGCATAATTACGTAACGCTCGAGGGTGGGTGGGGTCATTGAAAACGTTACGAAACGTTACGTGGGTGGGTGGGGGAAGCTGAGCGTTACGTAACGCCATGAATTTTTTTTATTAGGCCTAATAAATATTAAATTTCCATCGAATGACACTTCAGATGTGATCGAAGTTTAAACTTCGTGACATTGACTTAAAACGTAAACGTAGGCCTAAATAAAACATTGTGTATATTTCAAGCCTAGTCTACTCTACTGTCAAATTATAGTTCTCACGTATGCTTATAGGCCTACTATATTAAATTCGCTATGAAATATGAATTATAATTACGTGCTCACATAAGCCAATAATAGACCTAAATCTCAACTGATTTCTCGTGGCAATCGTTACGTAACGCTGGGGAGGGTGGGTGGGTGGGTCAAGGGCAACGTTACGAAGCGTTACAGGGTGGGTGGGTGGGTAGAAAACGGTCATTTTCGGCATTACGTAATTATGCAATGGCCCCTTATTGAATCTTCCGCTGCATACAGGATGTTTGTCTTTACCTAAAATGTCTTCACCCTGCTGCTCTCTAAATCACAAGAAATCTCTGCATCATTCAGTCTTGTTTATTTATTGACTTGTAATATGCTTAAGTATTAAAAGTAAGCATAAGTATAAACTGATAATATTACCGTCATGCTTCTCCAACCGTACTTTTTAAAGTTTGCACTCATACCATTAAGACCATGTAGCTATTAAAGTTTCAGCTTTTCTTAAGTCCTGGCTTTTCAGCCCTCTATGCTATCACAGAGAGATTCTAAAACAGTATTGAGAATACTGTGGTAGCAGCGGTACTCATTGTAGCAGATTGTACACGTGCAGTGCATACATCAGATAATCGGTATATCACACGTAGTTATAGTATGAGTTCTGGTATGATGCAATCGAAGATTAATAAAAAAATTAATTCTTCTTGGCCTCATTTAATGCAGTCTCTCAGTAGTTGGTAGTTCCTAATATGGATCTGAAATTCAGCTCATTGGAATTTGTTGCGTTGTGGTGCACTTGTGTTTATACCATTTTCATGGGAGCAGAGTGATGGGCGGGGGGGCATAGTTTTAATGTTTTGGTGGTCTGCTAACAGGAAACTCAAAGTCATTATTTTTTCTTGGCTTTAAAGCACTTGAATACCTACAAGTAACTGTAGCTTCTCGTGGCGTTGGCAGCTCAGATACACATTTCGGTGTGAAAATGCATGCATTGAAAATGTAATTAAGAATAATATTATTGTTGTGTTTTTGATCGACTTGTCTGCGGTTGTGTTAAGGTCGAGGGAAAAGAGCGACACACGTAGGACTAGGAGCATATGTCAGCGCTTCACTTGCATCATGGTAAGTGCTGATGTTTTATTTGAAAGCGCTTTCATAAACCACTGCTACAGTACTAGTGCATTTCTCTGGATTCAAAGATTTTTTCTGTGTTAAGCACAGGGACCTTAAATGGAAGGCACCCATTCAAATAGACAGAAAAGGCTCTCACCCAATAAATTTCTCTAAAAAAGGAGTAGGATTCAAACCAAATGGTTGAGCACTATAAAAAGCATGTGCATTTTTGTTGGTTTACTAATGCTGTGAGTTTGTCTGTAAGGCTAAAGGTTTATTCAGATCAACTAGAGCTGAAATGATAAAAAAATATGCAGAATATATATAATCATGTCACCAATGTTGGCAATGTGCATTGCATAGACAGTCGTATTAATTACCCACATTCTAATGGTTTTTGCATACAGGCTTGTGGAAAGGTCTTCGCGTCCTAGAATAATAACAAATGTACACGATACGTTGTAGCATTATTAATTTTTGTCAGTGGTGACAGTGAAGTGAACCTTCAAGCCAACTTCTGAAACCATTCAGAATGCAATTGGAGTCCCATGGGCGTCCGCAGGAATTTTTCTAGGGGGCGCACAAACTTTTAAATAATTGTCACATGGTCTAAATTTAATGGGTGACAGTTTGAATTTCCATGTTACCACGAGAGAATTCTATAGCCTACCTATACGTTATGCGCCCAAAGAATGATATAGGGGGCCTATAGGTTCAACTGGTAGAACGAATCGATAATCACATTGAAAATCGCGTTGTAACAATCACAACCAAATAATCTAAATTTATGTGCAACTATATGCGAAAAATCCAGAGGGCGCACTTGCGCCCCCTTGCGGACGCCCTTGTGGAGTCCATGAACAAAAACAGGAACTTGAATTGAACAGATTAGGCATTGTTTTAATTTTAGTTTTAACCTACGAGAGTTTGCCATTAAATATTTTAGTTGCTTTAAACGTAGTTTTGTTGTGCGTTTTTCAAGGGTCTTCTGTCGATATCAATTAACGCAGAGACAGATCGCGGAGAGGCAGTTCAAGATCGCCGTTCAAAAGAAGATCCTTCTGGAGGGAGTTACGACTGACGACGGATCACCAGTAATCGCGAGAGTAGATGAGGTCTAGACAATCACGATAATCATAACTATGCATTTCTATAACACCTCTCAGATGTGCATTGAATTTTAAACAGAGATGATCATGATAATGATCGTATGATGTTGATTGCGATGACCTGGGAGTCGTGTGATTGTGTGCGGATGATCACGATCATGGTTGGATTGAGTTTCTGTTTCACATTGAACGATCAGAGAATTAGATGCGATACGTGAATGATGCTTTGGTGCTATGCAAATGTTGTCTGTTTCAGCATCGGTTATAGAGAGTAGATACTCTGAGAAGGCGCTATATAAACCTCTTAAATGAATGACTGAAGGAAAATAAGTCCTGGAAACCTATTTTATTTGTACAACAAATGTGAATGCGAGTTCTTGGTTTGGCTTGCGAGTTCTTGGCTTGGCTTGCGAGTTCTTGGTTTGGCTTGCGAGTTCTTGGTTTGGCTTGCGAGTTCTTGGTTTGGCTTGCGAGTTCTTGGTTTGGCTTGCGAGTTCTGGGTTTGGCTTGCGAGTTCTTGGTTTGGATTGCGAGTTCTTGGTTTGGCTTGCAAGTTCTTGGTTTGGATTGCCAGTTCTTGGTTTGGCTTGCAAGCCTTGCAGTCATCGGTAAGTCGGTCTTTTTAAACAGGTAGTACTTTGTGCAAGCGTACAATGACTTGACGTGTTGAACAATTAAAGTTTTTGGTACAGTGGAAGGAAGTATTCTTTTTTGTATTATAATTTATGGTAGTGGTCAAATCGCACTGTTGAATAAGATTTATTTTAAAAAATTACATGTATAACAGTTTTACAATACAATATTATTACAACAATCTGCTTTGTGAATGCTAGTCAAATGCGACGCTTGTTTTTTTACAGCAGTTCATTTAATAGGACGTCACATTCTCATGCCTAGCAATGTGTATGTACAAAGTTTGTCACAAAGTGTACGTGTATTTCATTCTGTCTACGTGCACAGTGCTGAATTTAATGATTATTTTTTAGCACCTTTTCCATCAACAAAACCATCTGCAAAGACTAGCCATTCTAGAACATCGCTTTCCTATTTTATACAATCCCTTGGATCATGTTCCTTTGGGGAAAAAACTAACAATAGTGTGACGTATGCTTTTACAATTATAGATCAATAGTAGTAATAATTCAGAAGTATTTTAACTCCAAAAATGTCGACCTGAAAAGTCGTGACACAACATAAATTAAAATTTGGAAAGCGCAGCGTCAAGGAAAAAATCACTTGCAGTGCTCTAGACTACATGGGGAGAACCCATGATCAAACAGAGCAGACTTCAAGCACTTGTTATGTTTGGTTAAATAATATCGTGCTTCTAGTAACTACCCAGATTACTGAATCATAACATGGTTGCTTATGACGTCATTGATACTTGCATGCATTTTGTTTGTATATGAAACAGGTAATTGTAACTGTAAACCCTAAATATCTAAAGTGCTGCTCTAAAGCAGGGAACCAGCTTATACACGAGCGCTGTGTTGATCAAGAGGGATTCCAGAATTAATGTCTAGTGGAGGCCAGGTCCGGTTGCTCGAGAGCAGCTACAAAGTGGGTTTTGTTGATGAGAAAGCGCGAAACGCAGATGATCGGGTGGATTAAGGTAGGAATTTTTGATGTGAGATTTCAATTTGGAATGGAAAATAGAGGAATCTGAGGCAGATGATGATGATGATGATGGTGGGTGGAGGAACTGAGAAAATATGCAAACCATTCAGGGGGAAGTTCATTCCAATTCCAGAGTTTATGGTGTGGTGTGGTATGACGGGATAATAACTGTAGCTTGATATACAATGTACTCATCCTCCGTTTCTGCTGTGCAGTTCCTTTAGGGTTAGACATTTGAAGTTTTCAGGTTGCTAGCACCCACAGTACGTCCCTCCCTCCAGAATCGTCCCACTGCTAATGCTCTACATGTATGAAACCTATGGATGAAAGCAGCACTCAGACAGAATAATAGATGCAACGTCAATGTATAAAAATAGTTAAACACTTAATTGACAATTAAATTGGATTAATTAACCATGTACAAATTCTATAGCACCATTATGTAAAGGCATGTATATAGTATTTGAGTAAGTGACAAAGTGGACGTAAACCTGACCACCACACCTATGGTCAAAGGACTCAAATGCTCAACTTCTGCCATTTCTTAAAAGATACAACTGACAACAACCATAATATAACAAAAGACTCCAACAAAAACCACTTAAAAGTAAAAAACACATCCATACGCATTATGCACTCTTGGTTCAAACACAGAAGAGTGAGGGACAGGAGCAGAGTGCAATAGAAGTTTCCATAACTCACCCAAAAGCAACTTGCCCTGAGGTAAGTAATACCAACAGAGGTGAACTAAAGAAACAGAGCACAGTGTTGTCAGTTGGTTGTGCGTTACCTAAATGCAGATAAACGTAAATCTCTCTTAACCCTTTACCGACCAAACTGTAGTAAATGGTATGGGAAATCCTATACACTTGGACTGTAAAGGTTAACTAAAATCAACGATGGGTATAATATCTGGTTTTCAATTAATTAGTAATTATCTGAGGCATTGCATTTCAAGTCCAACTGGTGGGATGTCAACGATTCTGGAAACGTCTTCAAATGGGATCTCGGTAGCGTATTACTTTTGACTCCCTGAGCACCGTTCGGCAGAGGAAAGTTGGACCACGTTGGATCTGACTTAAAGGCCGGTCCACCTCCATTGCTTGGCAAGTACAGGTTGGTGTCATCTGCTCCCCGAAATGTCTTCAGATGATACAGATTCACCGTTGATCTTGGCTTTTGATCGCCCTGAAGTGTCCTTACTGATGGTTTCGAAGACGTTTGGTGGCTAGATTGACGTGGAGGAATTCCCGAGTTTGAAGATGGAAACGTAACACGAGCACACTTCTTCCCAACTCCTCCTGCTTGTGAACTTTTCAAATTGGAAACTGCAAGTCCTTTCTGTCCCGTACTCTGACTGTTAGCCTTGCCTGGCGGCGTATCGTATTGTTTGGTAGGCGATGACGTTGAAAACGAATGGTATGGTTTTTGAAAGTCTGGTTTCTGGTAGGTCAGTGAATTCTGATTTTGATAGCCTGACGAACCAGTCGTTTGATCTTTCGTGCTCTTGAGGTTATGATTGGGTGAACGGCTCGTAACGACAAACGAAGGATGACCCAACCTCGGTCCCACGCTCGGCTCCCCCACATCCACTAAAGGTACGAGAGGCTCGCACGCTATTCCATCGTACCAAGTTCGACCGTAATTGCTCGGATCGACTCGCTCCCTGATCGTGACTGGAAAAGCCGCAGAATGCTTAAGGACGTCCAGTGACGGCGTCACCACCTCTTCCGGATATGTGAAATGGCTGTTGTCTGGTGATGATGGTGATTTTAGCAATTCCAGGTCTCCAGCGCATAACTTCGTGAAATCTTCTGTTGTTAGCGGTTGGCATAGCGATCGTTTGAACGGATTGTTGATGAAGCACGCGCGACTGGCGAGAGGCGAGGAAATGATGAGGCGAGCGGTTGCTGGAACCAGACTGCCAGATGCGGTGATAAATTCGTCTTCTACCGAATCACCCGTTGCAGGTGATGATGAAAGAGGCTGGTCAGACGTCGAGAGTTTTCCATTAGATGGTGACACCATGTTGGTCTCGGTTGAATCTGCGTAATCATATATGCTGCTCTGATCTGATTGTGAGTCTAGTTCTGTTGTCGTATCGACATGATTTTTATTTTCATTCACCACGATGGCGGCCATCTTGCTTCTGATGAGATAGGGCGATGCGGCCTCACACTCGTGCGATGTCTCGAGAATCGATTCGAGTTCGGTCATCTTTAGAATTTTGATACTCGGTCTTAGCTCGAGTTTTGTTGGTGAGACCGGCGGTGGATCAGCAGATGTGGAGACGACGTCAGAAATGGTTCCTGCATCATGCACGCCAACAAAGTGAACGACATTCGTAACATAACCTTGACTCTTTTCCATCGCGCTACAGTCGTATCTATCAGCGGTTGATGGCGATGGTAGAACACATAAGGCACCACGGTTTAGCATCTGGTTAACCTCTCCCAGAACGAGCGACACAGAGGTTTTATTTGGCTCATCACGGTTCCACGCTACGCACGAACCAGACGAAGAGGACGATGACAACGAAGTGGACAGGGCACCAGTGCAACTGGCCTTTGCTTTGGCAGCAGCCAGCCGGTCGGCCAGTTCACCCAACTTCTTCAGTTCGTTTGATTCACCTGGAGGTAACGAAGGAGTCATCGACCTTCCCGTCTCGTTACTGGCCTGCGAAATACAATCGCCCATTGTCAGCACCATTGCAGGGCGTGAAGCCGGATGCGTAGGAGCGCCGCTCGGAGGAGTTTCGGCTTTCGACGATGACTTCCCGAGTTTCTTGAGTTTCAGCATGAACGACGAGCGATACGTGGTCTTCGGTTTCGACGAGTCGGACTTTGTCGATCGTCTGAAATCGGCTTCGTCACCAGATGGCTTTTGCGGAAAGCAATCTTCGTCGTTGATTTCGATACTGTGCTGCGGATGACCGTGGATGACTTTGTCATCCGATTTGCTTGGTTGAGAAGATTTCTTTCGACCAGACAGCGCTCTTGTCAACGAATTCGATGATATGAAGGACTTACGAGAGACTTTCCTTTCGACGAAGGCATTGTCGTTGCTTTGTTCTGAACCATCTTCTTCGTCTTTGCCACCTCCAATAGCCATCAGGAACTTCTCTGCCCTTCGACCTGCTGCATTGACTACGTCCATCTCTGATTTTTTATCGATTGGTGAAAAGGAACTAAAATAGAAAAACCACCACCATCATTATCATCATTAGACAACCTAACTAGGAAATCGTTTTTGACGAGAATGATTGATCATATTTGAATGTAATACCATATAAACCTAAGTGCAGCATAAATTGTTGGTCATTAAAAGAACACAATTTTTTATTTTAAAGAAAAATTTATATTGGATTTTGGGCCTAGGATTTTGTGCTATTTTAAAACATTTTGACATTGATTGGATATAGAAATTGTGTATGTTTGTTTATTATACCATGTCTGTAGGGCTACACCAAAATGCGGATAGCAATTAATATATTATAATCTCATCTCATTATCAATGTTGTTGTTGATTTGCTATCATATTGTAACAAATTCTTATCAAAACAAAATTGCACCAATATTTATTATATTAATCAAGCCCCGTTAGAGTTAGACATGGAATACAATCTGAACACACACAAATTTGATAAAACCTTCAAATAATTAGTAAATTATGTAACAAACTGTCTTTTGCTACTCTCATGTTTTGAATAGACGAAAATTGACTGACTGATTGATTGATCATTATTCATTATAATTATCACTGTTATCATCATCAGTGTTAAAGTATCTCGTGCATGTCATCATCGCCAATGGTAATGAAGCAGCAGAACTGGTTGCTGACCTGTCGTTAGGATTGTAGTGGAGACACATGGCCGAGTCTTTGATGTTGACGGACATCTCCGATGGACATTGACCAATTAGCGTCGCTGATCCCAGTGACGTCAGCTGTTTTCCATCCGATTCCAGAACCACTTGCTTCTCCGTCAGTCCACTACTGCCACTCCACCGACCTACGAAGATAATAATAATCATACGTCTTTGTAAATTTAATGACAATTTTTTATAAGTCACTCGGTCAAATTTTGAACAAATCTACAATTTGCACTACCGTAAAAACTCCTTTTTTCGCCTATTTTTATTTTACCAAAATTTACCACCATGTGTCCATGTACACATGTGCATACGGTTGCTAGTTTTTCGGGGGGGGGGGAATCACGTTCACTTTTCTGAGGGAGAAATGGTTTGTATTTACAGTACACAACACCTTGCGATTTTTCCTGGGTGTGGAACTCCCTCTCCCCACCCCGAGACGTCTAGATTAAACACTTCCATCCAGTTCTGAACCCACCCTGGGTGGAAAATTGAAAGGTAAATGCATTAGCAATCCACCCAAACAATCCAAACCATCCCACTGGAAAAACATGTGGTTCTATTCTACTTAAGTGTTCAATTGACATCAAAGACATGTTCGCTCGGTGTTGACTTTGTAAAGTGGCTTTCAGGATAAACCATTGTTTTCATGGACCTATATGCGAACACACAATGCTATCTACTTTAAAAATATGTGTCTTCACTAGAAAAACATGCAGCACACTGGCAATATTACACTGTGCAAACTCAGTTTGTCTCCGTGAATAGCATTGTTCGAATCTGATGAGTCTGGAAATGGGCGTACACTAGTCCAGTTGACTACATGGAATAGAGAGCACTGGCGGAGACCTAGGGGGGGACAGGGGGGGACGGTCCCCCCCAAAGAATGTGGTGGAGGGGACGGTCCATGCATTTATCCCCCCCAATCGTTAAGTGTCAGAACATGGACACTTGATGAACACACTGCAGGCGACTGACGACGTTACAATGTTAAAAGGAGATTTTCGAACAAATTACTAAAAAATCTGTTCAACGCATAAGAGCGATGCCATAACAGAACCGGGATACATGGTCCCTTTTTTAAAACAACTTACTTGGACACCCTTAAATTCTTTCTTCATAAAAGCTTTATAATTATAGTAAATATACAGAATTCAAATAATTTGATTTTACCATCAACTTATTATAAAACATCGAACGAATCTTTGAAAAAACATCTCGATCTAATCATGAATTGAGTTTAATTTCAATTTAGCCAGTGTGGATTCTACAAGATAAGATCGGTTTAATTCAGATCTATAATTCAATTACAACCAATTAATATTATAATCATTGAAACCATCTAATTTTCGATTCGCTCACCCACTTCCATCAAATCCTTCCCATCTTTTTCCACAAGGCCGTAGCCTGGATTTGAGTTGGGTGGAGGGGATTTTTTGGCGTTGAATTTCTGACGACCATTTTGTAGTCGTCCAAAATTCTGAAAACACCTTTTTTAATTGTCTCAATTACTGGAGACACCTTTTCACCTTTTTTTAGTCGTCAAAATTTTTTAAGAGACCTTTTTAGTCGTCATAATTTCTAGACACCTTTTTTAATCGTAAAATTTCTGAAGACACAATTTTATAGTCGTCAAAATTATTGAAGACACTGAAGAAACCTTTTTGTTGTCAAAATTTCATTAGACACCTTTTTTTAGCTGTCAACATATAAGAATGCAACTTTTTAGTTGGCAAAATTTCTGAAGACACTCTTTTTTTAGTGGTCAAAATTTCCAAAGACACCTTTTTTAGTCGTCAAAATTTTCAGAAACCTTTCTCTAGTCGCAAAAGTTCTGAGAACTTCTTTTATTAGCTGTCAACATTTCAAAAGACATAGTCGTCTAAATTTCTGAAGACACTTTTTTAGTGTCAAAATTTCTAAAGACACCTTTTTTAAGTTGTAAAAATTTTTGAACTCACTTTTAAAGCTGTCAACATATCTGCACACACCTTTTTTAAGTCATCAAAATTTCTGAAGACACTCTTTTTAGTCGTCAAAGTTTATGAAGACTTTTTCGCTCTCTCTCAGTTCCTTTCATTCCTTTCGGAACATCGTGCGACAGGACTTCTCCACTCCGCACGGTCGTTTGCGACGAAGACTGTTTACTAGTCGTCAAGATTTCTGAACACCTTTTTTAGTCCGAAAAAATTCTAAAGACATCTTTTTTTAGATGTCAAAATTTCTGAAGACTTTTTATTAGTCATCAAAATCTCTGGACACCTTTTTTAGTCGTAACAAATTCTAAAGACATCTTTTTTATATTTCAAAGTTTCTGAAGACTTTTTATTAGTCATCAAAATCTGTGGACACCTTTTTTAGTCGAAAATTTTTTTAAATTTTAAAGACATCTTTTTTATATTTCAAAATTTCTGAACTCTTTTATTATTTTATTGTAAAAATTGCATTGTGTAAAAACAGTTATAAAGCGCCTCTAATTAGTCGTCAAAATGTCTGGACACCTTTTTTAGTCGTCAAAAACACCTTTTTTTAGGCTTCGCGCTTAATTAAGCGATCCTCCTTCGGCCGCTCGTCCGTCCCCCCCAAAGTTCGGACCAGGTCTCCGCCTATGATAGAGAGTGTATGTTAGACTGCATCTCATGCGCCTCTATGTTAACATACAGATTGTGGTTCGCTTCCAATGCTGGCTTATTTAAGAGATTTGAACCTTGGGCTAGCACACTATGCATGGGGACTTTAAATAATTATTGCATGGTCTCCATTCATAATTCCAAACAGTGATGAAGGAAATTTTCCAATCAATTCACAGAAAATTAATTGGGTCGAGGTCATTATAATACATTGCTAAAGAAAACTGTTTACATTTGCATTTCTAAATTATGCTCGATTTTGTTCTTATTGTTGTCGGACGAAACATGTTTATTTATGATCGTCAGTTTTGTTTTTGGACCATCAGCTGCTAAGAGTTTTTGCAGTACTTTGCGATGATTTGTTTGAGGTGCTGACTGAACATACAGGTTCTATTGTAATGAACTCCACATTTACATAAATTGAGATCCCATGTTATGATGTTGATGCTGTCTGTCTGTGTCATCTTAAGATTCATGTTTTAATGCGCATGCCAACGGTCTATATGCGAATGATGAATGTTCCAGCTATCTTAGCGTTATTTGCTAACAGACGATGTTTTTCTGTATTGTTAATAATGACATTAAATCTTCTTAGGCCAGCAGTGGACCAGACAGCACTTGAGTGAGGTACTTAAAAGATGCCACACATCAAGTGTCTAGCTGCACCTACACATTCAAAATGCACTTGTTTATATCTAACTGCACCTGTTGAGATCTGTTAAATAGCCATAGGTACAGTGTTTTGGTGAGGTACTTAAAAGCGCTATACTAAATATATTGGCGCATACCTGCATACTTTGCTTACAGATGATGGATGCTCTGCTTATACATGGAGTTAACCTCCAATTGACCTTTAACTGTTTGCAACACTTGCAAAGCATACCATGCACATTCGTTGAAACGAGCTCCAGCAACAAGAAAATTATGAAATGGTACATTTGTAGCACTTTGACTAATACCTGAAGATGACTGTCTTAAGAATCTTAAGATGACTTATGTAGGCTACCTGAAGATGACTGTTTTAAGAACCTTAAGATGAATACGTACCTGAAGATGACTGTTTTAAGAACCTTAAGATGAATACGTACCTGAAGATAACTGTTTTAAGAACCTTAAGATGACTTATGTACCTGAAGATGCATAATAATAATTATCGTTTATTCAACAATCCAATTGACAGACCGCAACCAATTATAGCATACAATTATGCAGTTAAAACAGTTTACAGGAACTCGGATTACAGAATACATAAATTTTAACTACTGACAGAACAGACAGCCTGCAATAAAACAAGAACCTTATGATGACTTACATACCTGAAGATGACTGTTTTAAGAACCTTAAGATGACTGACTTATGTACCTGAAGATGACTGTTTTTAAGAACCTTAAGATGACTGACTTACATACCTGAAGATGACTGTTTTTAAGAACCTTAAGATGACCAACTGGCGTACCTGAAGATGACTGTTTTAAGAACTTTTAGATGACTGACTTATGTACCTGAAGATGACTGTTTTTAAGAACCTTAAGATGACCAACTGGTGTACCTGAAGATGACTGTTTTAAGAACTTTTAGATGACTTGTGTACCTGAAGATGACTGTTTTAAGAACTTTTAGATGACTTACGTACCTAAAGATGACTGTTTTAAGAACCTTAAGATGACTTGCATACCTGAAGACGACTGACAATCATCTTTCTGATCTTTATTCTCATTGCGTCGCAGTTTTATGATCGAAAGCGACTTCATCCACGGATGATCGGAAATACTGTTGCTCGTAACGGTTGCCGTCGACGACGAAACGTTGGCAACGGACGCGTTGTTGTACAACGACAACAGAGGTCGACCGTCTTCGTCAACCGACGGCATTCGGATTTCCATCGACTGCGGTCGACCCGGCACGTCGAAACTCTTCCGACTCCTCGACGACCGACCGATCCGGACTTGCGACAGCGACTTCGTCAACGACCGTCCGAGTCGCTCGCCGGCGACCGGCTTTGGCGACTTCGTGTTGTCGGTGGTGACGTTGTTCGCCGATGGTTGTACGACCCGAAAGTTGAGACGACCTTCGACCGAGTTTGACCTGAAAGAGCCGAACGAAGCGGTCGAATGTTTCGTGGACGATTTCAACGAGCGAGGTAGCGACATGGAGCGTTTCAGCGTAGACGAGGAGTTGGCGGATGATTTTTGTCGCGTGACGTCGTTCGTGACTGACGTCACGTTCCACAGATCTCGCGACTTCGACCGCGACAACCGGAAGACGGACTTGAGCGAGTGGCGCCACGACCCGCATGACTTGGGTTCGTCGCCGTCGTCGAAGCACCTTGTCCTCCGCTTCACGTCCTTCGGGGTCCTTCGTTCCTTTGGGGCGTAGATTTCGAGCGTCTGGGACGCAGTCCTGTTCGGTGGATTTCGTATTGAACTGCGGGACTTGACGCTGCGGCTGGGTTTCAGCGCCGGCGATTCGATGTCGATTTCACGAAAAACAAGATCCGAGATACCACCTATCGTCTTTGGCCGCACGAGGAATTTGTCACGCCGCCTCAGGGAAGCCGTGGGGAACGAGTCGGCCGGAACCTCGTACGTGTTCGTTGGAGCGTGAAGCTTGCACAGTTGACTGAAACCCGATCCGGAAATGTCGATGTTGACCAGGAGAACGTGAGGCAGTTGAAGGTCATCAGCGATTGAAGGCGACAAGGATCTTTCCCTGTTGTGCGTGAAAACATCGTGCGAGCTTTCGAAAGCCTTGATGGTCTTTCCTGATTGGTCGAATCCGTGCTCTGCTGCAGCAGTCTGCAAGATGTTCGGCAGTGACTTTGCTTCGAGACCGAGCGTCAAAGGTCGAATGACGTGTCGCTTCGGCAGAATGGCAAACTTCTGTCGTGCCTTCAAAAGTAGTACAACAGTCAGAAATGTACATAATAAGTTCCTGGATATTTGTTTGTATGTGCACTTGTTATAGCGCCCCTTCAATTTCTCTACTCAGAGGCGCTCCCGAATGCAGAGCGGATGCTTCATCGGAGTTTCACGACGAAGCGCTGAGCAATTGTGAGTGAAGGACTTGCCCAAGGTCCTTACACGGCGAGGTAGATTCGAACCTCGAACCTTCCGGCTCCAAGGCAACGACGCCACCACTTTAGAAAACTTCACAAAGTAATTAAGACATGTTTGAATCAATGTCTGTGAGCATATAATTTCTCATCTCCAAATCAGCAGCACAGATATGTGGACAAGTATGTAATGATATGCATACTAAAGTAAGCAGGTAAACAGATAAGTATGCAAACATTTAAGTATCGAGGGAATCGGGTCCTGAACTATGGATCTATTGGAAGTTTTGTAGGCTACTGGTAGTGTTTACGACAATGACATTGTTGATTGTAGTCTTCTTTGAGCTATACTGCATAATGACAATGCTTCTTCGAAAATGATGATAATTTTGTTGTAGTGCAATTGATGCAGATGATATATTTGATGACGTTGCTAAAATAGTTGATAATGACGAGTACAAAGATATTTGTTTAGGTATTCTTTATTTATAATCCGTTAATTATTTCTCTATTGACGATCACGTACAGAGAGTGTAGGTCAGAGCGTTGTATAGCTACAGGATAAAAATACTTCAGCGACCTTGCCGTACCCCCCCCCCCACAGGGCCACACCCCCCCCCCCCCCACGCGCACCCTACCCCCACCCGTGCCACAGATGGAGTTTCCGCATGGGATGGCAGTTGGCAGGCCGTATATCCCATTCAGATCATAAAACGGCTGAATAAATTGGGTCACATGTTGCAAAGATCTGTCACCCCACACCCCCCTACACCCTCTCACTCCCTGCGATTGTTATGGCAAAAAAGCTGATCGAATCCCTGCTCGCCATTGTATATTACCGTTGCAATAATTGCTATCACGTTTTTATTACGGTCACAGCAAGTGGTCGTCGCAATAAACTGTTTAACTTCAGAGAAGAAGTGAAGTCAGTTAAACCAGGCCGTCTCTCTCGTCTACAGCAGGTCACCAAACTTCGTAACAGCCAGTAAGTCACGAAGCATTTAAAGTTTACACAATGGTTATGCAAATTTTAGACTATAACGAATACTGTGCTAACATGCAGCAATTTCAATAACAACTTCCGAATGTTCATGTAGCAACAAGATTTATTTATTTATTTAATTTATTTCTCCATTTCTATAGCACCCCTTCAAGCTCTCTACCCAGAGGCGCTCCCGACTACAGCGCTGACACTGCATCGAAGTTTCATGCCGAAGCGCATAAGCGATTGCGAGTGAAGGACTTGCCCAAAGTCTCTACGTGGCGGCTTGAGGTAGATTCGAACCTGCAACTCTCCGGCTGCAAGGCAACGAACATACCCACTACACCACCACACCCCACAAAATATCAATAAATGCAACAGAAACAATAGCCAGAATAAACAACACCAATACCATTAACAATGTCACAGCAGCAAAAACAATATTATAGATTATCTATAGAAAATTGTGACAACAGAGCAGCAGGCTTAACAACAATGGCTGAAGACAATACTTTTGCAATAATAATACCTTTGCAATGGATAGCAGATCATCCGTCCATTTGTTCAGTGCTATCGGGATCCGTGAGAATATCTGCGCCCCTCTCAGGTCGTCCGTTCGGTAGCTGTCGCACTCGCGGAGGTGCCCCACCGGGGTAGGCAGGGCAGCCCCGTACAGCGACTGGACTGATAGGGGTCGATTGCTGGGGTCAAAAATGGCGAGGCCATGGTAGGCGTAGTCGGTTTCAAAGTGCCTCGCAAGGCTGGCCACTGCCGAGATGCTTCCTTCAGCTGTTAACAGAAAGCAATAAAGAGAATTTTATAAGTACAGCAGTATGCCATGTAATCAACAGCTAAGGTATGGGTTTGAAATATTGGTGGCTTCAAGGAGAGTGAGTGACCATGCCTCTCTCCGATGCCTTATCTTCCCATACACTGATAATAATAATAATAATAATAATAATAATAATAATAATAATAATAATAATAATAATAATAATAATACATAGAGATTTGAGTGCCATTAAGTTCGTAAACAAATGATTTAGTCGCAGCAAGTTAGCAACGATTCAGAAGCATTAAATTATACACTTGTTGCTGGTTAACGACACTACCTGGTATGTCATATCAATTAAGGATGATTGGTATACTGCCCTCCTCCTTTCTCCAGGCTTGGGACTGGCACTGCCAACGAACGAGCAGTGCCGGAGACAATACAATTGATGTAGGCCTACTCATTTTATAGGTGAGTTCACTAGGAACACAACCACAGTAAACAGTTTTAATAGAATCGTAATGCTTTGGTCAGGATTTAAACCTCTGGCTTTATTCACGACCACCCAGCTTTCTAACAACTTGACCATCGCAAAACCTAAGAAAATAATTATAAAAAACCAGTCTCAGCAGAACTCTTCACGAAGAAGCGGTCTGTGATTTTGACCTTTTGAGTCTGCCAATTATATATTATTACTGCGTTGGCAATGCAGTTGTCTGATATTGCCTTGGGGCAGAGCGGCAAAGATGACAGCCATTCTTGGCAAAGTCAGTTCCTGTCGTGGCAATTACTTCAATGTAACCGTGGCTTAATACACGTCATCACAGACCTTCAAAGCTGTTTACTGCATCCATCGAAAAGTAGGCTTTAATGATGGTGAAAACCCTTGCAAGAATTTTGTTTTGGTACAACTTGCATGTACACCGTGGTTAAAAAAACTAAGCCAAATATTTGGAAAATTTTAGCTTGATGTGTCATCAGGTATTAGATATATGCAAACAATTTGGCTTAGTTTTTTTAACCAGGGTGTAGAGCAAAGCTTTTCTTAAAGAATGTTTAGAACTGTAGGCTACAAACCCACTCTCTTCCTTCCCATCCTCCATGGTAAATTATTCACAATCGAATGACAATGGACAATTTTAACTATTTTTAACTGTAAAAAAATGCAAGTCCACGCAGAACTGCACGTTTTTGTGTAGAACTGTACGCTAAAAAGCCCCGCTGTAGGATTATATCAGGACTTTTCAAACTGTGTACCACTGTACCACGGACCAAGATTGGACCACGAAACAATATGGTGGGGTACAAGAGATCGTTCTAAAACTAGAATCCAGGTAATGACTTTGACTTCAGTTTCTTGTCATTTTCTTTCTCAAATATTTCAGTTTAGCACTGAATTGAGTGTTAGTTTTGTTCCTGGTCATACCACTATCAACTTGGCTGTGGCATAAATTAACTCCGTTCTATGTAAATTAGGATTTGTGCTGATAAACTTTTTGTTAATTTCATATTCCACAATTAGGCCTACGCCTGTCGCACCCAGCATCCCCTTCAGCATATGTCGGGGCGGAGATGTCACCCTGCCTCTCCCATCGGACCCCACTCCCTCCTAACTTCCTACCCTTGTCAACATCCACCGCAATCCGACCATCCGACTGACTGCATATTATGCTCTCTCAATTGTTCTTCCAAATGTTGAATTCTGCACTTTGCTGTTTACCAGAGACCTCTTCATAAACACCTCTGCCACCAGTCCTATCATATCCTATCTCCTATCCTATCTCCTATCCTATCCTATTCTATAGGTCCTAAACGGGTGAGGACCTCTGGTATAGCACGGAACCAGATCATTCAAGTCCCTCCGCCCTGGACACACCACTCCACTCCACTAGCAGATGGTGGAGTCATCTGGTACATGGTTGATTGTTAATTCCAAAGTATGCAGTGGCTGTTAGCAGTACACATCTCAATGTCCACACTGATAGCAGCATAATGTCTACAAAAAACAGATACCTGCAAACAAAATGTCCACAGTCCAAGAACATTCGTTGTCATCTACCACCACAAGTTGTCTAACCACACCAGAAGACCACAGTAATGTATGGCTAAACAGGCCACAGTAACCACATTAATTTTCTAAACTGGACTGCTGATGTCTATAGCCTTCTGAAGACACTATAGTCTAGTGTATGATGTTTCCATACATTGCTTAGAAAGTAGATACTAGACACCTGTCGAATGTCACAAAATATGCGACACAGCCTACTGGAATTTAGGTTTGGCTCATGATAGTAACTATGATACTCAAGTGTCTGGATGTAGTCAACAGATATTCAACGCTCAATCTCTGCCATAGCTAATAACACAAATGATGAACGTAACGTACATCTGCAACGTACGTATGTATCAAGACACTTTGTAGCGTCCTTTAAGTTCATTCTTTCATTCACTCATTTCAAGAATTTATATAGCACCCCTTCAAGAAGTCCACTCAGAGGCATGAACGCCCAAACCATAGTTGACAAGAGCATCTCCAACAGGAGACTATTCCAGACAGATGGACCTAAAACAATTACTGCGAAAGCTCGACGCTGACAAGTTGAGGTTCCAACACCATGAGGCACCAGCAGTACCTCACAGAAGCACTGATGGCAGCAAGCATTCTAGACACAACAGTCTCTACTATATTTAGACATTCCTCGTGAGAGAATCTAGCAATCCGTTATAACTCTTTCATCGATATATATTGGGAAACACAAAACGATGACTGTATGTATGTACGTATGGCTGATGTATCTAGCAGAAGTGCACAACTGTTTTGACATGACTCCAGATTCTGTTTAGACCGAAAACTGCATCTTCCAGCTGGAACGGTTTCACCTTACAATGCCTCCCACATCAGGTGTAAATGACACCAATTACTTGACAGCTGCTAACACCTCTTAAGACATAACACCACCAGTGTTGTATCTTATGACTTAACACCACCAGTATTGTAAGTTAAGGCAAACCACCATTATTATTATTATTATTAGTGATAGTAATAGCATTAGAAGTGTCAAAGCTTTTTTAGACTGCACAAATAGTGAAGTCAGCCAAAGAATTTGTGTGCAGTCAAAAACAGTTAAAATTGTTCATTGTTATCTCATTGGGAATAATTTACCATGAAGGATGGAAAGGACAAATTAGTTATGCAGTTCTAAAAACTCATTAAAAGAATTAGCATGAGAAGTACAGTAACAGCAGTAATAGCATTAAAAGTAGTAGTTGCATTAGTAGTGGCAGCAGCAGCAGCAGTAGTAGCAGCAGCAGTAGTAGCAGCAGCAGCAGTAGTACCAGTGGTGGTGGTGGTGGTGGTGGTGGTGGTGGTGGTGGTAGTGGTGGAGGTACAGCAGCAGCAGTAGCAGCAGCAGCAGCAGTAGTAGTACGAGTTCACATATCAAAGACTGCACAACAATATTTCAAAACACTTTCCATGTTGTATTTATGTTCACAAAGTCAATTCAGAGTTTACTTAACTAAATACATTTTGCAGAGTAAACTCTCAACTTGACCTGGCTTAAATGGCTCAGATGTAAATAAATGACTCAAATGCGACTCCACCGAGATAGAAACGACTTCAAAGCAGAGGAGAAAAGTCTCTAAGAGACAACGCAAGATCGGAATTAAGATTGATCTACAGATGTGCTCTGGATATCACAAAGAAGGGATTGTTTGCTTTAATGTCTGGTGCCCAATACCCTTCTGCACCAGCGGCCACACTCACGTACCACTTTATGACGAATGCCTCCTCCACTCGTCAGACTCATGTCTGGCAGCAGCAGAAACCATAGCAACGGGAAGAAGAATTCAACCGCTAGGCTGAAAGCAGATTAGGGCAAGTGTGGACACTTTGACCAATTCCTGCAGAAATGGTGAAAATTTAACTGAAGGGGCTAGATAGAAGAAGGGGGAGGAAGAAGAGGAGGAGGAAGTGGAGGAAAAATATGATGGGAGAAGGAGGAGGAGGAGAAGAACAAGAAAGAAGAAGAACAAGAAAGAAGACGAAGAAGAAGAAGAAGAAGAATTAGAGAATATGAAAAGCTGACAAAGAAGACGAAGTAGAGGAATAGGAGGAAGGAAGAAAAGAATTATTGTTCCACAATTTGATTAAAAGCAAGAGGAGATAGCGATGAGCAGTTAATTGACTGTTGCAAAAATGATTAGAATCTCAAAAGACAAGCAGTTAATAAGTGTCAGCCAGAGAGATATTAATATCTTAATGACTTCACTTTGCTTTCTCTGCCAAATTTTCAATGATACGGCCCATATGGTGGGGGGGGGGGCAGATGGCTGCAGATCTCTTGCCATTCGTCTAATCTTCTTGCCAACGTATATATATATATACACATATATAATATATATAATTATATATATATAAATAATGAATATATATATATATATACACACGTCACTGCTTGCTTTATAACTAATTTTTCAATGAAGGGGTCGCTAGTGGGGCAGAAAACAAGAAACATCTTTCTGCTGGAAGGATTGAGTTTGGCCTCAACTTGAACCCTAACCTCTTCGCTGACGGAAAGGAATCCTAATCAATTGCAAACTCAACATTATTTTGTGAAGTGCTGCCCTAAAGCTTGGAGCAGGGTACCAGCACAGGGCACCAGCGCAGCGTAGGGCACCAGCGCAGAACAGAGCTCCAGCGCAGCGTAGAGCAGGCATCAGCGTAGGTCAGGGCACCAGCGTAGGGCAGATATAAGAGTAGGACAGGGCACCAGCGTAGAGCATGCATCAGCGTAGGACAGGGCACCAGCGTATAGCATGCATCAGCGTAGGACAGGGCACCAGCGTAGAGCATGCATCAGCGTAGGTCAGGGCACCAGCGTAGGGCAGATATAAGAGTAGGACAGGGCACCAGCGTAGAGCATGCATCAGCGTAGGACAGGGCACCAGCGTAGGGCAGGGTATTAACTGCTTCAAGCTTTCTGATGTGAGGCTGCATGTCACTGATATATGTTTCCAGTTCACACAGCGTGTCTGCCAAGTGCATCTCTATGCCAAACTCGTTCCGTCTCTTATCACGGATGGACTTCAATGTTCAACAACAATGTACATGTGCTGTGAAATTTCGTTGCCACCTTTGGACATTGGCCCCCCCCCCCCCCCCCCACACCACCCCCAACTATTTCTCTAACAGTCTTAAACTACAAAGACGTTCTTGAAGAATCCACGCTTCGACCTGACTTTCACCGAAGACGACGATTGTATAAACAACTGCGAGATGTAAATAAGCAAGAGTCTCTACGACGAGAGCAGAAGGCTCTTAACAGTCGAAAGAACACTGGAGGCAAATTCCAGCAGAATAGTATATGAGGCATTATAACTGCCTGCAAATAGCCTACACGTATAAGGTTTAAATGGCAAAGGTTGGACTCCCTACCACCAGTTTAACCATCCATAGGTATAACCAGTACCATTCACACATCCATCCACCGATACATTCACCTATCACTAGAATCCAGCCCCATGTTAATTCACTCAGACCAACCATCCATACATTCATCCATTCACCCATCCATTCCTCGAATCTCCCCAGCGCACAATCACCCATCCATTCTTACTACACCAAAAACCAATCCATATCAACTGGGTCAAATATCTCAGGCCATTATTTTTAACCCTAGAACGTTTGTATCTTTGCATATACATATTATATACAATACATTTATAAATATAAATATATATATATATACATAATAAATTATATAGTCTATTTAGTATAATATATACACACTGGCTGTCTTTTTATCTATAGTCTGTTTTCTTGTTTCTCTGTCTGTCTGCTCTCGTCTTCTTTATATATCGATCTCTTCTTTCAATTACTACTCGTCGTCCTCCTCCTCATTCTCCTCCTCTTCCTCCTCCTCGTCCTTCTCCTCCTCCTCCTCCTTCTAGTTCTTCTCCTCCTCCTCCTCCTTCTAGTTCTTCTCCTCCTCCTCCTCCTTCTAGTTCTTCTCCTCCTCGTCCTTCTCCTCCTCCTCCTCCTCCCCTCTTCCTCCTCCTCGTTCTGCTTCATTCTGGTCGAATTCATGAGAGGTTATTCTGTAAATGGATTGGAATCAATTGTCGAAAGAAGGAATCTCAGCCACATAGAAGAGCCATTGACAGATCAGGCGCCGCTTGCCATCAGCCACGACAGGAGGGAGCACCCCACCCCAGACCAAGTATCCCAGTATCTCCCTCCTCCGTACCTCCATCCCTCCCTCCATTTCCCTTTATCCCTCCCTCCTTCTCACACTACTTCTCTTGTCGCCCCTTTTTCTCCCGCACCTGTCCTGTTTTGTACATCTGTCTGTCTGTCTGCCTCTCTCTGCCTCTGTCTCTGTCTCTCCATCGATGAATGCGGGCGGTGTTTAATCGAACGGCGGCTGTGTCGGTCCGTGTGTTTCTGTCATCATCCATCTTCTTTCAATTCACCATCGTCGTCGTCATCATCATCATCACCATCATCATCATCATCATCATCATCGTCATCGTCGTCGTCGCAGTTGTTGGCCATTCGTTCAATTTCATTCAACCAGAACGATTGACGACATTCTAGCATTTCATCAATGATACTACTTCCTCAATATCTCACCATCTCGAATAGTTTCTCCATTCATTTATCTCTCAAGCGATCGATCCATCCATACATTACATCCGCCCGTTCGTCCGTCCATCCATCCATGATCCATCCATACATGAAAGTTTAAATGTCGAAGGTAGCCTACCATTGGTTTATCTATTAAAAGTCAGGGGCGGAAACCTGGCCGGAGACTTTGGGGGGGGGGGGACGAACGAGTGTGGCATGACTTTTTTAAAACTCATTTCGCCCAAAAAGTTCCGAAAGTCAAGAAAATTTTCTATATTTTTACCGACAAAGTCTAACATATGTCTATTTTCACCGGCATAAAATAATTGTATATGCCCTTTTTTTCTCATCACGCTCAATGATTGGGGGGGGGGGACCAATGCGTGGGCCGTCCCCCAACACTTTTATTGGGGGGACCGTCCCCCCTGTCCCCCTAGGTTTCCGCCAATGTTAAAAATATATCCACTCACACATACATCCACCTATCCATTCACCTATTTCTCCATCCATCCCCAATTTACTCATTTCACCATCCATACAAACACCCATCCATTCATCCATCCATCCATTCATCCATCCATCCATTCATCCATCCAGCCATGCATCAATCCATCCATCCATCCATGCTTCCATACATGCTTCCAACATCCTTCCATCCATCTATCCATCCATGCTTCCATACATGCTTCCAACATCCTTCCATCCACCTGTAAATTAAATATCTTCGGTCTTCTTGGCGGACACTTAACACTCTGCCCCTCTTCTTCTTCTTCTATGTTTCCCCCACCTCTGTAGCCCTCCATCTCTGTCTTATTCCTCACCATCTCCATCTCTACCAGGCTCCCCTCTATCTCTCCCTCCACCCTCTCTCCCTCTCTTCATTCCTGACAAACAAACAAAAAACACCTGCACATTATTGTCATCTGTTGTCAACAATCCGACTAATACAAAAACAATCACCGGTATTAGTAAACCACTAAGCCACTTATACACTGTACATGCATATGCGCCTTCCTCCTCCTTGTCCTCTATCTACCTCTCCTAATCCAGATCTTTGACCCAATTAGCCTCCCTTATTCCTCCTCCTCCTCCTAGTCATCAATATCCTCAAAATTCTCATCCTACTCCTTCCCTTAATGCTTCTTCGTATTCCTCCTTCCATTGTTCCTCCGCTGCCTATAGTCCTCCTTCACATCCTCTTCCTTGTCCATTGTCCACCTCCTAACTTTCCGGCTGCCAGTATTTCTTATCCTCTTGATCTCCTCTTAGTCCTCCTCCACTCCTCCATCTTTTGTCCTCCTCCTTTTCCATGTCCTCAATGTCCTTCCTCATTAATCTGTCTTTGTCTGCTTCCTATATATCGTGATATGGAGACCAATGAACGGATAGTTAGTCATCCATCGACTTTTCTCAAGCCAGAGGACAACTTAATGCCACTGACATGATGCCACATCTGACCATGACAAACAGATAGACCGACAGACAGACAGACAAACAAACAAACAGATAGACCGACAGACAGACAGACAAACAAACAGTTACGCCGACAGACACACAGACAAACAAACAGATACGCCGACAAACAGACAGACAAACAGACAGACAAACAAACAGACAGACCAATACAGACAGACAGACAGAGAAACAGATGGACAGACATAAAGACACAGACAGACAAGCACATAGAGACAGATACATACAGACGCAGACAGACGAACACAGATAGACAGACATAGAAAGACAGTCAGACACAGACAGACAGTCACACACACAGATGTACACAGAAAGACAGTCAGACAAATACAAAGAGTCACAGACAGACATACACAGACACACACACAGACACACAGACAGACATAGAAAGACAGTCAGACACAGACACAGGCAGACAATGCAAAGCTGAAATCATCAACCAGCAGCAATCTATAGAGATGGAGCCATGCAGACCGAAACAGCCATTGATGCGTTGGATGATGGTTTGCATTCACTGTCACCTGTGAAAGCAAATCAGATTTCATCCTCTACACTGCAGCAGCAGCAGCATCATCATCAGCAGCAGCATCAGCAGCAGCAGCAGCAGCAGCAGCAGCATGGAACTATTCATCAAATCACTCCACTCCTCCCTCCCTCACTCACTCCCTCCAATGTATACAATGTACACATCAACACGCAATTAGGCAATTACAACGACCACATCAATGATGATGATGATGATGATGATGATGATAATGATGATGGCCAGAATTATTTCCACTCTATTAATCATTAGACTGTTGTGTTTGTCTAACTGATGACGACTGTGAAGACCATGATGATCATGATGATGATCTTGATGATCATGATGATGATGATGATGATCATCATCGTCATCATGACTATGATGTTGGTGCTATTGATGTAGAATAATATTATTAAGGCAGTGTTATATTCGTTAACGGAAACGATAAGCCGAACTGAAAATAATCCATTCCGTTAACGATAAGTATAACGATAACTGAAAATATTCTAAGAACGAAAACTGAACGGAAACGGAAATAAATGATGCCGAACTGAATAAAAACTGTAACGATAATTAAAATCCGAACGAAAATTATACACATTTATGACTAAAAATAGAAATGAAGTAATTTACTTACTGACTTAAATTAGCGGTGAACCAGTCTTTCGTTGGACTATGTTATAGAAATGAAGTAATTTACTTACTGACTTAAATTAGCGGTGAACCAGTCTTGCGTTGGACTATGTTAAGAGAAAATCGTTAATCGCGCGAGATTTCTCGGTATATAACGGTATTATCGTTCACAGTGTTGTCGTTCAGCGGTTCTTTTCGAGAATGTCGTCAAGTTTAGCTCGTTTGTTGTCCGGTAGGTAAGATTAATTAAGCATGGTAACCTGAACTGAAATTATTTAATAACTGTAACTTGAACTGAAATTATTTAAGAACTGTAACTTGAACTGAAATTATTTAAGAACTCGAAGTTGAAGTTGAACTGAAATTATTTGAGAACTGAAACTGAACTGAAACTGAAATTACTTCCAGCCGAACTTAACTGAAACTGAAATAGAAATTATTTTGTGAAGTAAAATAACACTGTATTAAGGTGAAGGTGGTGCATTGGTGCAATGCAGGCAGGAATGGCAGACATTAGACTGATTTTAGTTGATAACTTTATGACAGACAGACAGACACACACACACACACACACACACACACACACACACACACACACACACACACACACACACACACACACACACACACACACAGACATACACACAGATGCATGTTTTCCCGATTTTCGATTTCCTCATAGACAAAACAGACAAACAGACAGATTCAAACAAGCAGACAGACAAACACACATAAAATACAGACAAACAGACAGACAGATGGACAGACAGACAGACAGACAGAGAGAGAGGGTGAGAGAAAATGGGTCATTAAATAGCAATGTCGAAATGGGTGCTATGATCAAATGCCTCATTCTCTGTCATCTATGACCATCAGCTGTAAATAACATGAAAAGCTTTGACTGACACTGTGACACAGTCAGTCATCAGTATAAGTTATCATTAATATGACACGGGGCCATCATCATTTTCAGCCCAATGCCTTTGACGTATGCGGTCGGTCGGCCAACGTACATTGTATGGCATTGCATTGTATTGTATAGTATTGTAATGTATTGTACCTATAAATTTATAAAGCGCCTTTCCCATACAAGAGAAGCATTGAACGAACAGGCATGCATGCACATAATATTCGTCACTATTATAGATGGGTGGTGGTTTATTTAACAGGTGCTCTTTTCCTGACTTTCCTCTTTATAGTAATTATATTTTGCTGCTAAACGTTGTGCAGCGATTTCTTCTTGCACTTCCATACTGCACTAACTACTTAAGTAGCAAATGGAAGCAGTGCTTTCCCTTGCTGTCTAACCTTCCCATCAACGTATATATACATATTATATGTATATGTTATATATATATATATATACATAATCGGTGTACCATGAATTTACAACTGACTTAGCAAGTGGAACAGAAATCTCAAAAGAGCATTATTCTCTCCCACAAGAAAATACAAACTGTGCACGATGATGATGAGGTTACGTCATGGGCAGCACTTTGTGATGCATGAAAGAATGCATCATCAATACGATACAACAATATTGTATTTCCTCAGCCGGTGATTGGGGGAGGGGTGATGGGAGGGGGGGCCTCTGCCCAAATAGGATAGCCGCCGCTGTCTAGCAATGAGTGACTGATACATTGCGGTTTCCACAGCCGGTTGGCTCGTGCCCAACCAAGCAGCGCCCTCCTTATAGGACCCACTTGGACACGTGAGTCGTCTCAATAGTCTATGGGACCGTGTGCTACTGTATTGCCTTTCAGCGTTGTTTGTGGCTCACTGACGACGTCGCCTGAAGAGAGACAAAGATCTGTGAAAGCAACACCGACCAACACAAAAGACTATATATATATATGTATATAATTATATATATACATATATACATATATATACACAAATGTCACATATAATTATATACTATATATACTATAAATATATTTATATATATTATATATATTATATATATCTGTCCACACCCCATCCACAACATTTCACCTGCAAGGCATCTTAGCAATGTGGATTGTGAACCCTGCAAGGCCACACTGCAATTCCAGCAAATAAAACACACACACACACACACACGACACACGACACACATGCACTGCACACACGCGCGCGCATGCATGCACAAACACCTACACACAAACACACACACAAACACACATTCACACATACATACAAACACATACAAACACACACAAACACACGCACACACAGAGAAACGCATGCACGCACGCAAGCATACACGAACACACACACACCCACAAACATGCAAGCACACCTGCATTTACCAAACGTTACCCAACTGAGAGCCTTTTATATGTACTCATATCCTACAAACCGTTTCAAGATTTACATCAATTGCCCTGTATCACCTATACAGGGTGCCTACTACATCACCCCAACAAATGTATCATCATTGACCTTCAACTAAAATCCCTCAGTCCATGAACTCAGTACAGCACCCTTGATATATAGGAGGTCGGGTCCATGGCAGCATTCCATTGTGACATTAAGGCAAGTCATTCACTGTCCAATGCCATTGATTATCTCAAAACAATTTTATGGTCTCGAGTTGAAAGTTCAGCCAGGTCTGATTGAATTACTGAGTCACTACAGGCAACTCGTAAACCTTCACAGTAAACAGTCTCACTTGAAAACGTACAATATGGAGTCTTTAAAACGATAGACCACAAGATATAAAGATTTACGGCATAACTTCTCCTTCAGGTGCACGGTAAGAATAGAAAATACCAGCATCATCACCATCTAAAAACTGCTTAAGAAAAGCAAGGTAAGTAATGGTAATGATTGCCTAATTATTGCCTGTATGCAATTAAAACCTACTCAGGGCTGACCACAGGTAAAGCAGGCCACAACAATACAACCTCAAGAGTAGTGGCTTAATAAAATCTCATAGTCAACTCGTCCAATGCACTTCAACAAAGTCTTAAATGTATAACACAATAGAATGAAAATGCAGACAGCTAAATGTTATGCGCTTTTGTCACATCTTCAATTTTCTATCAGTATACATAATATTTACATATTTACCTTCAATGCAAAAAAATGATAGCTTAGTTTCTACTCACATTAGATCTATCATTGTTCACCATATTGTTTGCTCCAGAAACGGGCCACTTAACATAATGAAATAAGTATTTAACAAAATTAATCGAACAAGATAAATTGATTAAAACTTTTTAGGATTAACCGGTAGTTTTAATCAATTGTTCGGATCCACAGTCCATAATTGTTATAAAAACTAATGTTATAGACTTACGTTTTAAATTAAACTGCATTAAGTTTGAAAATTAAAGATTAAAAAATTATATGAAACTTTCTAATCTTACACTTTGAAGTTTTGAAGGTTTTACTTCTTGTAACCTTCTCAGGTGACTGCTGACTGTACATTTTATTGAAATTAAGATTTTTAATTTTATTTTATTTTAAAATTGCTTTTTAATCAAACTTCTCAGCACGATATGAGTTCAGGCACTTGTTTCCAGGAAAAAAGCACTGTATAAATGTAATTTCTATATTTATAATAAAAAATTATACATGCATGCATAACTTTTATCATTGTAAGAGAAAAAGGCCTATACATTGGCTTTCAGTCACAGAGCTTAAAAAATTATCAATTTGATATGTTTTAAATGAACATTAATTACACGGAGATTGGAAACCAAATCCGTTTAATATGAAAGGCAAATGTATTGGCACTCTGCCACACAAAAACCCACACAGACTGACACATACACAAACACATACATAGATACATACTAACACATACACTAACACATACACTATTACCGGCACATACATGTACATAGATACTAGCACATACAGAAGCACACGCGAGCCTGCTACTGTGCAAGCACGCAATGTCTGTAAACTGATATAAACCCCTAGGACCTAAAGGTTAAACCAGGCTGCCATGCAATTGTAGAGGGGGGGTCTACACTTGATCCCTCCTCCTCCTCGTCCTCCTCCTCCTTACATGGCCAACATCAACTTCAAGTTCTGTGTTGACTCTACAAAGTGCTTCTCAGAATAATTACTGAGTTTGTCCTGAGACAAAAAGACAAAAAATACGGTCGTCTTCATCCACTTCTGTGTAAGCCTTTAAACAGTATCTGTGTATACAATACTATACATACATGATGGACCTATGTATGCATTCATGTAGCTGTGGGTGAATATATACATGTACATGTGTGCGAACAAGTAAGTAAGTATGTATGTATGTATGTATGTATGTATGTATGTATGTATGTATGTATGTATGTATGTATGTATGTATGTATGTATGTATGTATGTATGTATGTATGTATGCATGTATGTATGTATGTATGCATGTAATACTGTATGTATGTTTGTATGTTTGTGTGTATGGCATCGTATGCTTAGTTTTGTTTACGTATGTATGTACTGTATGTTTTGTTGTATGTATGTATGTGTGTATGTATGTATGCATGCATGTACGCACATACGTATGATGCATGATTTGTGGCTGTAAGTAGGCATAAAATTAATGCATGAATGGAAGTATGCATGCATCTGTCATTTGACATGTCTCTCTCTCTATCTGTGTGTGTCTCTATCTGTGTGTGTCTCTATCTGTCTCTGCCTATCTGTCTCTGTGTGTGTCTCTGTCTGTCTCTGTCTATCACTCTCTCTCTATCTGTGTGTGTCTCTTTCGCTGTATCTGTCTGTCTCTGTCTACCTGTCTCTGTGTGTGTGTGTGTGTGTGTGTCTGTTTGTCTCTGTCTATATATCTCTCTCTATCTATCTGTGTGTGTCTCTTGCTGTCTCTGTCTATCAGTCTCTTTCTCTCTCTCGCCATATATCTAAAAAAAATTGCCAAAGCATATTTCATGTGACAGTTAACACTTAACCCTGCATGAGCCTCATTTTGTTTTCTGGAATTATTGCATAATGCTTTTTAACGTGACGGCTAAATTGTTTATTTATGTGGCGGTGAAGTGATGGTTGAGTGGTAACACACTGGAATGAAGATCAGAAGAAGAAAGATGTCGGTTCCAGAAGGTTAATTGATTCATCCTTCCACTTCCTAAGGGGGGGGATGGTAACTGTAAAACGAACAGTAGCACAGATTGACGCCTTGCAGGCTGCCATATACTGTTAAATTTTATTCCTGTTAAACTTTCTATCTGATCTGTTACTGCTATGATCACAGTTGTAAAATGAACAGACACAAGCATACAAACATACATACAGTATCACATACATACATACAGACAGACATACATATATGATCATGTAATCTTACTCGGCAGCCTACTTGCTGATTTGAATTAATAAGTGAATAAATATTGAAAAGACTGAATAATCCTAATTTAATCATCTTCTTCAAATGAAGATCCAGTCATTTGTTTGCAGACAAGTTAAATCCTCTCTTTGTGGGATTAGTCCATTGACACCACAGCCAAAGCATACAGAGGGTCTCTGTAGAGCCTGTTACATCATGCAACTGAGTAAATAATACCTCAATTTGATTAACACACCCCCGCCCCAAAATGATATCATCGCAATCAAGTGCAACCTTCAAATGTAAGGTCAAAAGAAAGGTCACAGCCTCGCTCAGTACGGTACTTTAGCATCATCCCTGCTGCTAAAAAATTATACAGAAGTACTTTAGTAAAGTCTGTTGTATGTGCAATTGTGCATAGTCATCGAGAAAGTCCACTTTTGAAGAGGGGTCACGGGTTGTTTACCTTGAAATTTATATATGAAGGAGGATAGCCTGAAAACTCTGGATGGCACCAAATGATAAGAAACGTTACCACCCCCAACCACCAATCCGACCCCTAAAGAGAAAATGGCGAATTTATGCATTAGAATTCAATATCCCACTACGTAGTTATCAGCTGTCTCTATACATGAACACACTAAACATGCTGACATTCCACTTTTCATTCAGAAAAAAGACATTAAGATATTACCCGGTAAGATGTATGCATATACAAGCATATGTAGACCTAAAAGTGCCTGCATACAGCTGCATGTATTAAACCATGGGTTCCTATAATATATTATACAGGGTCCTTGATTAAACCCACCCTAATCTATCAAAGAACGGAATATTTATGGGTTGGGTCAAACTTTGGGGTCAGGTCGGCCACACCTGCCAATTACCGCAGGACTGATCTGGATCACGAAGCTGACCGAGCTGTAACGGAAACTGCCGAGTCTTATTCTGTACTTGCTAATTAGGTTGCCATGAAGCAGCAGAAACAGAAACAGGTTACACAGCAGCTAATCATGGAAACACTGGCACAGCTGCTTATCAACACGAATCCAAAAATCATCCGGCAATAATATATTACAACGATAACAACCAGTAAAGCATACAACTGATCTGGACAACTCCCAACCCTCCTTTTCATAGTCCTCCTCCTCTTCTTCTCCTCCTCCTCCTCCTACTCTTAGTCCTTCACCCCAATCACTCTGCCTAGTCATCATCTTCCTCCTCAAACTTTCTCCCCATTCCTCCTCCCAGCACCTCCTCTGAGGTTACTCAAGTCCTCCTCCTCTTCCTTTTGCTTCCTCTTCCTATTGCAGTTTATCCATCTTCCTCATGATATAGTCTTCCCTTTACTCTATCTTCCTCAAAGTTCATCTTCATTTAATCTTACTCCTCCTCATCCTATTCCTCCTCCCTTCTTATCCTCCTCTCTTTCTATTCTCCTCCTTCCATCCTCCTCCTCCGCTCCTCCTCCCTACTTTTCCTATTCCTCCCCTCCTCTTTTTATTCCTCCTCCTCTTCCTATTCATCCTTTTCCTCTTCCCATTCCTCCTCCTCTTCCTATTCCTTCTCTTTCATATTCCTCCTCCTCCCATCCCTCCTCCGCCTATTCATACTTTTCCTCTTCCCATCCTCCTCCTCCTCCTCTTCCAATTCATTCTCTTCCTCTAACCATTCCTCCTCCATCTCTTCCTTATTCCTCCTCCTCCCTTTCCAATTCATCCTCTTCCTCTTCCCACCCCTCCTCCTCCTCATGCTCTGGATAAACCACAGACTCTGAAGCAGTGCGGTGCTGTTGATAGAGCCATTAAAAGCATTCGCTGACAGAAGAATCTCCTCCATTCGAAAACTATTATCTGAGAACAGGTGCAGACACTAAAACGCCGTAGTCTATACGAAGACATCAGCAACAACTGCCGCCTGCTATATATAAATATAAAGCCAGTGGATGTGGCCCACAGCCAGCCACTAAACGCGTTGTTGTTGTTGTTGTTGTTGGTCGTGTCTCTATTCGGTTGCTGTTGTTGTCCTGTTTTCGCCTCAGCCGATTTTAATATCTTCCTATCTCCAATATGCTATAATATATAGTCCAACAGCTTATACGTGGACGAATGTAGACAGGTGTGCCATCTCCTTTTATACCTTTATCCCTTGCTGCTTTATTAATGTCTAGCCTCATTACTCGCAGCCATCAACAGTGCTTGGAAATAGGACACAGCGAATGCAACGTGACCTTCTGAAAACCAATTTTGACAGACAATCTGGCAGAAAGAAGGCTACAGCTGCAAAAGTGTATTATTTCTAAAACAAAAAAATGTAGATCAACATAATGCCATGAATTATATCCATAGTGCTGTATGCAAAGTAGGCCTACTATGTACATAAAGTAGCCCCACAGATTTGTAGTGTGTACGTCAATATAAATATGTAGGTCATGTGATATAGAAAACATATATAGTACCTCTTTGACTTCTATTGATTGAGATCAACTATAGATTGTTTGTGTGTGTTCTATAGTAGTAAAATGCTGATCAGTATAGCGACTGCAATTACAATTCACTTCCAAACACTAGTGTCTGGAGTTATGCAACGAAACGCTAGACATTAGAATCTCCAGCCTGTTTAACCAGACACGTTAGACTATTATAAGCACAGAATAGCAGTGGGTGGAGGGGTGGATGGAAGGAAAACAAGGTGAAGATGGATAGGTGAAGATGGATATCGTCGTCAGTGAAAACCAGGACTAGCTGGAAAAAGACCTGAAAGCGTAGAACTCCAAGTGGTTCAGAGTAAAGCCATCATCCACATGGAACATATGGAATGCTCCACTTTTCCCACCTGTAAGACAAACTAAACCATGATGAATGAACGGACCGTGGAGAGTGTGGACGCCAGTCAACATTAGCAAACTCAACCAGCATGGCACCTTCTCCTCCAAACAACCTCCTACATCTTGTAGACTTGATTTCATATGGTGCCTTGATTTACTGGAGGTGTCACGGTGAAACACCATGGCAGTTCATTACCACAGTCCCAAGACAGATGCAACACTTGCGGTCGTGAATTATTAAAAACTTTTCTTTTTTACATACAGGTAGCCTATTTGTATATACTATAGGACTTTTCAGAATCACTGTATAAGAAATATACATTATACAGAGTTATATAGAGTCTTTATGTAGAGTTGAAGACAATTTAAATCAATCTGTGCTAAAGGGAAAGGCATGAATTTACAATTACACTTTGGCGTGAAAAAACTCCGATGCCGTGCTGTAGTCGGAGGCGCCTCTGAGTAGAGAACTTGAAGGGATGCTATAGAAATGGAGAAATAAATAAATAAATAAAATAAATAAATAGGTCGATGGAGGCTGTGAGAAAGTACCCAAGAGCGGCACATGAATCAAACTGAAACCGGAGCATATAACAACTCCTTCCAAAATTGCATAACTGCTTCCCACTCTGGCATAAACACTTCCCCTCCCCCACCTTCCCCACCCCCATACTCATCCGTCCATCGGATTAATTCATCCGTCAATTCATCACCACTGACAAATATTTACCAGCTGAACGTGAAGTCCAAAGACCGAACACAACAGCTCCTATAAATTATTATCATCCAGACCTCTATGAGCGAAGACTTTATAATATATATATATATATACACTGTGCCCCATAAAAAAACACACCAAAAAACTTTTCCAAAAATCTTCTATAAAACTAAGCCAATTGTAATAAAAGTTTGTACGTTGTTTCTCAGATAATTTTGCCACAAAAATATTTTACATTTTACTTACTCACAGAATTGGTTGCTGTTGGAGGCAGTGACGCAGACTAGGCGTGTTTGGAAACATTTAAACAGAGATTAGTAACTTATAGTTAAAATGGTTTTCAGCAGCGAAGATAAAATTTTTATTAAGAATTTAGTATTGTTGAAGGGTTACAGTAGTCGTCGGTTGATAAAAGAGTTCCGCAGAAGGGTTGGAATAAAAATGGCCTCTACGTATCCACGACAACACTGAAGCGCAACGTTGACGCCAATCGCCTACTGCGGATCCGCCCGACTTTCAGCCGCTCACTGATGGTCTCCGTCGCCGTCTCGAAGCTCGAGTGCACGGAATTGTTCTTCGTTGAATCTGGTGTGAAGGTCAACGGCGAGTATTACAGGAATATCCTGTTGATGGGGGCAGATGTTGCCAGCGATCAGAGGGATGTCAAGCGACTTATTCATTCTCCAGCAGGACAGCGCCCCAGCACATCGCGCAAAGGACACCATTGCGTTGCTGCGACGTGAAACACCAAGCTTCATTGGACCAGAACTCTGGCCAGCAAACTCACCAGACCTCAATCCCGTTGACTACAGACTTTTGGGTCTAATACAGGAACGCGTCTACCAGACAGCAATACGGGACATCAACGAGTTGAAGGAGCGCCTCATCGTTGTGTGGGCACAGTTGAAGCAGAGTGTCATTGACAAAGCTATTGAACAGTGGCGGCCAAGGCTGAGAGCCTGCGTTCAAGCGAAGGGACATCACTTCGAACATCTTCTTAAATGAAACATTACTTTTCTTATCGAAGAGACATCACTTCCAACATCTTCTTAAATGAAACATTACTTTTTCTTATTTAACATTAGACTTACATGCATTTCATGACAAAGCTTTTTGGTGTGTTTTTTTATGGGGCACAGTGTATATATATATATATATACATACATATATATACACAAGGTCATCGGTATATATATATATACAATATTATATATATATATATACATACACATATATAAGGTCATCGGTGTATATATGTAAAATATTATATATATATAAAAATATTATATATATATGGATATATATATTATATTTTATATAGTCTGCTGTAACCTGAATTAAACGAATAAATGCGCAATCAGACTTCAATCAAACATCGCCCTCTGTCGACAGAACTGATCTCATTTCCATGGTGACTGCTGCATACATGTGGCAACAGGTGGCAGCGCCGTCTCCTGTTCTGATGGGCTGCTCCAATGTCATTTAGAAACGATAATTTGTATAGCGCCGCAACAGGAACCTCTGTCACGAATTAAGGGAAAGGTGAAATGGCCTGTGTTGTTTTAAAAGGTTTTTCGTTAGGTTGTTAAAAGACCAAATAGCCAGATATATACATGTACATATACATACACACATATAATAAATACATACATACATACATACATACATATACACATGTATATACATGCATACAGTGCTTATGAAAGATCCTTCATGGTAGCATACAAATTCACTGTAGCACTGATGCATGTGTATATGAAAGCATAAGCATGCCGTGTACACAAATACATAATTATAGGGTATACACTATACAAGCACACATAATTATATACTTCCATAAGATAGCAACCTTGAAGGAGTGCTGTGTCAAATTGCTGTAATAAATAATAAATAAAATAAATACATGTGAAGATTGTGCACATGTAAGCTTATGCATAATATAATTATAAATAAGTAAATTTACAACACGAACAAAATGCTTACGACAGAAGGAACGACGGTGAAGAAAAACCGATGATTAAGGGCTGACTCAAATGAAATGTCATCAATAAAAATAAGGAAATATTTCTGCCAAATATGGTGACTCTTACTTGCCCCTCCACCCCCTTCCCCACCTCTGCGCCCCGTTGACTTCTGGGATCCGTCGGCAAAGAGGACAGGGCACCAGCTCATTCACTGACTACAGGTACATGTTAATTGGTCTTTTTTGCTGTTAACAGTCGTTCTTTGATAATAATTACAGGCTAAGTTATATATATATATATATATAAATTATATATATATATATATATATATTCATGTGTGTATATATGTGTGTGTATATATGTGTATATATATATATATATATATATATATATAAAGTGTGTGTGAGCTGCTTATCTTCTGTCTACGTCAATTTCGATTAGTCGTCTGCCGACCGCAGACGAAACAGAAGCGATAAAAGCAACTGATGGTGACCTTTGCCCCGATGTCCACGCGTTTATTGAAGATCGTGGGAGATCAATGATTATTGTGTCCGATAATCTCTCTCTCTCCTACTAACAGATAATCTAATCATCGTCTGTTTCTTCTCGCGCTAATCAACTGATTTGCTGATGACGAAGGTATACCACAGACAGAACTTTATTTTCTAGGTTTCTGTCTCTTTGTCTCTGTCTCTCTGTCTGTGTCTGTCTGTGTCTCTACTGCAGGCTTTTTTAAAGGAATTTTTAGAACTGCATATGTATGTGCACTTGTTATAGCGCCCCTTCAAGCTCTCTCTACTCAGAGGCGCTCCCGATGCAGAGCGGACACTGCATCGGAGTTTCACGCCGAAGCGCTGAGCAATTGTAAGTGAAGGACTTGCCCAAGGTCCTTACGCGGGGAGGTGGATTCGAACCTCGGACCTTCCGGCTCCAAGGCAACAACGCCACCACTAGACCACCGCGCCCCACAACCCTATCTCTTCGTATGACAATGAACATAATTATTTAAATATTTAACTGGACAAAACATTAAATTTTGTACAACTGCACAAATTCATATGGAACTGAGTTTTTTGTGCAAAACTGCACATTTATAAAGCCCTGGTCAACTGTGTCTGTTCCTGTGAGCCTATGTCTCTACCCTGTCTATTATATCTGTCTGTCTCTCTGCTGAGATGTTAGGTTCAAATCCTTGCTGAACGGAAAGATATTCAGATTTCTGACCAACACCTGTTACACCTCAAAGAGCATTTGGCTGCAGAATTAATTTCCTACTCCAGGCCTCATAATAAAAAAGGCCATAATCGCCAGTCCT
Source organism: Lumbricus rubellus (assembly GCA_945859605.1). Lineage (NCBI taxonomy): Eukaryota > Metazoa > Annelida > Clitellata > Crassiclitellata > Lumbricidae > Lumbricus > Lumbricus rubellus. The sequence goes on along the minus strand of OX243819.1, from coordinate 16,719,121 downwards.
CTCCCTCACCGTCTGTCCTGCCCAACGACAGCGTACGGCCACTGTATACACCCATTTTGATGGCCAAGTCCTCTACATGGAAGCGCATACAGTTCAGATATCTGGAAGCAACTATCCGCCCTGTTTAGGCACAGAGGGGGTGGATTGCCGAGGCCTTTGAACGGGAGGATCAGCTGCAATGGCTGTGGCTTGGGTGTGGTTTGAATAGGGCCCACTTCCAAAGGATGTCACTTATTATCTCTTATTTAGATTCTTTTATTTGGGCCTTCACTCTCTCCACCCAATCCGAACCACCCCACCTCCACCCGACACCAAGCTGGAAATGGTTGAAGGGGAAAAGGGGATGTACCGGTACATGCAGCTGGTTGGGTGTGGAGCATGGAATTGCTGGAGTCCTTTGCCAAAATCATTTAGAGAGGAGCTAAGTTTAGCACTGGAAGAATGTCAAAGGGAAACCATAGCAGCTAGTGCTCTGGTTAATTAACAAAGTATGTGAAGGGATAAAAAAATGAGAACATTCTCTTATTCATTCTTTTGTTCATTCATCAAATTGAAAATCATCATCATCATCATCATCATCATCATCATCATCATCATCATCATCATCATCATCATCATCATCATCATCATCATCATCCATCGTCGTCGTCGCAACAACAACTCAAGTTAGATCGCAATATGAAGCATAAAATATAGCACAATATCCTATACATCATACATGGGCTTCATGTGCCCAGAGTTTAAATGTGCACCACTATGCTTTATTCTAGCCTTAAGACCTATTTACTATTTAGCCAAAGATGGATGAGTCAAGAGCACTTTCTAAGTAGATAGTTTTGAGGGGTGGCTATACAAATGCTCCTGACTAATAAATAAAGAAAGAAATAAACATGCTTAGTCCATTTGTTTCTCATTATTTCAGTTTAATCACTCGTCCATTTTTCACAATTTCATTCAATCATTCTGCTGCTCACTGTTCACTCAGTTCTTCGTTCACTAACTCCCTAATTCAATCATTCGCTTGCTCATTCATTCATTCATTCATTCATTCATTCATTCATTCATTCATTCATCCTTCCATCCATCATCCATCCATCCAATCTGCAATTCAGTAAGAGCTGTTGATTCAGCTCCCAAGGAGTGGCACTCACAAGCTGCAATAACTGTAGAGCAATATGAGTGTCTACATACTGTTACCATGGTGATCTTTGATCAGTCTTCAAAGGCACATCTTCTGCAGCTCAGTGTTATAAGAGAACCTGAAACCCACAGCCACAACACACACACACACACACACACACACACACACACACACACACACACACACAGGAAGGCAAGTGCAGCAAACTTCTATGACTCACCACTATTACCTCAGCCATGCAGTAGTCTGTTTGGATTAAGTTATCAACGAACAAGATAAAATGCAAACCCAATGTAGTAGTGTCTCAACATACCTAAGTATCGATATTTTTTTTATCAAATTCCTTATCACACATCTTATGGATTTTCTTATCAGATGCCTGATCAAATACTGTATAAATACCTTAAACAGCTTATCAAAATGAGATAGACATTCATACTGTGTATAATAAGTGCACATTGTGTAACTTATTAAATACAATATGCATTATGTATACAAGCAAGTTGCACTTTATACACCGAGATGCACAAAATAATGAGACTATACTTTCTAAAGAATATTTTTAGGCACATGATATTTAAATGCAAGTGTATTAAACACTTATCAAATATAAATTATATATATATATACATACATACATACATACATACATATAGTTATACATAATTATATGTATATATATATTAATGTAAGTGTATATTATGTATATGCATGCATGTATGAGACTTTTTGCATGCAATATTTTAAATATATACATTTATACATAGAGACTGCTCATAGCATATACTATGTACCTTATATTAATGTGAATCTCTGTGGTGCATAATACATAAGTTGGCATTGCAACACTGCATGTGGAAGGAAGGTGTTGTGGGCAGCCAAACATCTACAGTTACCACGAATCTCAGTGGGTGGTATAACCATGAAAAATAAGTAGCACACTGGAGCCGACCGGACCGTAAACCATCCTTCAATCAGATGCGATCCAGTTGGCATCAGATACGGAGCCAGGAAAATAGCATTCAATACCCCGCTGTGGATAAATGATAAATAAGGCATCCCGCTCTTCTCACAGGAAGGAAGGGAGCCATCCGGACTTTACTTACCTGTATCAGGTGATTTTCTGCAGTTAACAATGGTCTAAAACTACTTCCACTAATAAAAAATACAGTCTATAGTACCAGTACTATTAAAAGTACCCATATGTAGTACCTAGTAAATGCTGGAAGTACGACTGTTGAAAATAATTATTTCTTTATGCTTGCTAAGAATACTAACGTAGAAAGTCTTATTATTATTATTATTTATTATTATTATTATTATTATTATTATTATTTTTATTACCATTATTACTATGATTATGACTAATTTGCTTACTTACTTACTCACGTTCGACTATCATTACTCATGCATGATACATGTCTATTATTAGTTTTCAATATTAATTAACATGATCACTGTTAGCATTTAGTAGTAATTATAATGTTCTACAATTTACTACTTATTAGTAGTAATTAGTAATTACCAGGTACTACACTTAATACGCACTAGTGCTCAATCATGAAGATTACAGTAGCCATTTTACTAGGATTACTAATCTCTAACAGACAACCAGTACTACTGCTACTATTATTTATAGTATCATTACTGCAAGGTAATGTTTTTTTAATGATGTTATTGAATGCATTAGGCGTTAAAAAATTGTTGTGTTTCCGGTAACCCGACCGACCCATTTTTACGGCCGCGACTCAAATATTTTTTTAAAAATTTTATTTAAAAAAATTTAATTTTTTTTTAAAATTAAAATTTTTTTTCAAAAAATATTTTTTTTACATTTGTATTGACACAACATAAGAGGCGTCAACAAAATGAAATTAATAAGACTGTTTCTAGAGCAGTTTTAGGTGCAGACATTCGGGAAATAGGCAGTTTATACTTGCTTAGAAGACGTACTTTGTTTCAGCGTGCAAAAAAGACTAGTGGGGTATACTTTTTCGGATAGTCACTGCATAAAAATATTTTACCAAAATAAAAATATTTTCCGACCTACCTACCCAATTTTTTAGCTCTTTTACCGGAAACACAACATTTTTTTAAGGCCTTACTATAATTTACTATAATTACGTAATACCATTACTGACATTCATATTAATTCTTTTATTGGTACTTATTCATAATTATTCATCAATAAAACTTCTTACTATTATGGTTCACTCTTGTGATCCTCTTACTTGACCTATATTTTTAATCGCAGGGCTGATGCCAAACATAGGAGTTAGTTTTGCTAAAAGACTCTCATTTCCTGTTTAATTAAATAATTTGGATGCTTAAATCTAAACAAGTCAGGTCCATCAGTGTAAGCAATTGCCATACAGGAAATCGGGGCTTAACATTGTTTGACCCTTGCTTTTGTAGGGGTCCGTTTTTACTTAATGATTGTTTTTTTATATGTAATGTTGATATGAGTTCAAGTATAATAAACTTTCAATATAATCTGAAACTCATATCTAACAGGAATTTCATTAAGAATCACAGTGACACGAGTGGATAAAATTTCATGGGGATAAAGGTCAAGAGGGGTCAGACTAATATAATTAGCTACACATTGAGATAACTCGTTGACCTCATTTCCTGTTTTTTTTAAAAATCATTTCATACATCGAAATAACATACATAGTATTACATACACAACATGCGTACACATGTATTTTATGCATTGTGCATATAATTATTTTTAAAAATTAACTATTGATTGTCAATGTATGTAATACAATCATGTTTACATGCGTGCAAATACATGGATAGTTCTATGCTAGTATCTCTGCATTTGCATGCATGTAAATATGATAGTACAATATACACGGTACACGTTATGTCCATCATTCATACAGTATGTATGTATTCAATTTAGTTTGTTTATTACTTTATTGCTCATGTATGTATGCATGCATGTATGTATGCATGCATGTATGTATGCATGCATGTATGTAAGTATGCATGTAAATGGCAACTTTTATGGATATTTGTACAGCTCCTTTTAAGAACTGCACACAAGTGTTATACATGACTATGCAACAGATATAAAAGTGTGCAGTTATATTATACACACATCCGATGAATTTTGTTTAGTCAACTGTAGCTATGTCTTGGTCCCAATTCTGCAAATCTCCTTCAGTAAAATCTATTTAAATGGTTTTCATTGAGGGCTCAGGAAATCCATGT
>OX243819.1:16679758-16712258 GCA_945859605.1 Lumbricus rubellus | reverse complement strand
GAAGTTTTGTTAATCCAACTGTTTATGCCGAACCCGAACCCCAGACACTGAACACCTTAAAACGTCGGCTTTACTTGACGTTTATTTGGCACGAATTTGATGACGTCACGGATATTGGCGCTACAATTTTATTAAGTGAACTAGTGATCTAATTTTTTTATATTAACATTTTCATTTGAATAACCTATCCGCCAGTATAAAACTTTCCACATTATATTGTGTATAACATATATTTGTCTGCATTCAAAATCGTTCACGACCTATCGAGACACCCTATATATTTATATACATTATAAGGTAAGTGGGTCCTTAGCCAGGGTTATTGGTTCACTTCTTGATTGTCCGGAATGTTTGCTTTTGGGTAAAGGAATAGAGCTAATTACACAATCACTGATTGGAGTGATATGCACTCTACGAGTCTCTACGGTCACTTAACTTAATGTGGTGTCATTTAACTTAATGTGGTGTCATTGTGAAGCTCACTCCTATTTTTATAGGAAGAGAAGAAAATGAGAAGACTTTGCACAAACGCCCCTTAAGTCAGTAGTAAGCATAAATTGCTTGCAGCTCCATTTCTGCAGCATCAGCATAATTTATGATGGTGATGGTTCCTCCCTCCCTCCTTCCCTCTCCCTCCCTCCCCTCTCTCTCTCCGTCCCTCCCTCGCTCGCTCCCTCCTCAGCCTCATCTTCCCACCAACAGTGTATACATATAGTCCGTGGATCCCTTTAATGTCAGAGTTCCCCAGGGTCCAGGGTTGCAAGTAGAACATTGATTTGGAAACGTCTTTCTGTTCTAGTTCAGATTTTAACCCTTGCTCTCTCAGTGACCAGTTATAGTTATAAGCACGTTAACCACTTGACGACCGCACTGAAAAGTTGTAAACAGACACATCGAAACAGTAATTAAGACTTACGAATTTCTGCGGCTTTGGCATCCAGGCGATCGACCTTTTCCAAAGACAGGTCATTGATCCTACTACTCAATCGATTCGTTCGATCTCCAATCAATCGATATTCCCCGCACAGTTCATCGAAAAGCTGCTCGGCCAGAAGTAAGAGCGTGGACAGCTGACGTCCGATGGACAAGAGATCATTGTGGAACAGTTGATCAGCGTCCTTTAAATCCTCCTCCGAGTGCTCTTCCGCGGGGAGTATGCCTATATTAGATGGAGGGCAGGCGGTCTCAGGACATGCGACCGTACCATTGACGGGACCTCGGTTCTGCCGCCGTGTAAGAACAGCCTTAGCGAAAGGCATTGCAACGCCGAAAAAGCATCGTCTACGTCCATCAACCCAACTTACAAACCGATCCTAAACTCCGATTGGATCCTAAACTCCGATTGGATCCGCAGGACAGCAGAAGCATAATATCCAGTAGGTAAACAAATATCACAGGTAGGCAGACCTCGATAACACGATACTCAATCGCAAGTTACTCGCTGATCGCTGTTACAGTCGCCGTGCGATGTATGTCATTCCCCGCCCATCATTGGTAACAAATAAACTACACTAGATGGCGTATGAACTTACGTATTGAAGTAGGCTAGGTTTATTGCAACCACCTCTAAAAAGGTATAATGTAGGTCTACGCAGTTTGGTATTAAAATAGGCCTAAGCATGATTTATACATTCCTAAGCTAGCCTACTCCCTGACAGCGGTGACGCAATGCGTCCAACGACTCACTTGGGTAATTGATGGGGTAGGCCTATAGGCCAAATAGGCCTGAGTCGGTAACTCTGTAGACTTCAAGATCAAAATGTAGGTCTAGCCGTCTAGCTCTATTATCAGCTAGCCTACGTATTATACTTTGTTGCTCTTCGCGGTGGGCTAGGGCCAAGGAGAATCCCGTAGGCCTATAGATGCTAGAGGCTTATGTAGCGGCTTTTGTAGCCTAAATCCGATCGAGATCAACGCAGATTTAAAATAATTATTTTCACTGAAACCAAACCAAGTTTGAATTTGACAGAGCATGCTAGTTCCGATGAGTAGGCCGATGACTTAGCGTTTTTGGTGTAGACGAAAATTTTGAGAGCAAAAACAAGAATGCACAACTTTCGACGAAAACTTAGACCGTACGTACCACGTGGGATTGTCCGTTTTGTTTTGTATCAGCTGGACGCCGCAGAGAAGCGCTCATTTGTGATTGGCTAGGGCCGCCAAGTGATACATGAATATTCATTTATTCTTAAACTCAAGGCGCCCAAGTTGGCAAGTGCTCGGTCCAGAGCGGCAACATTAAAGGGTTGAACTTGAAGGGGTAAAGGTCAAGTCCCTATACGCCGTCCGGTCTAACATTAGCAGTGCTGTAAAGCCGACCTATACTCATTCTGCGGTTTGTCAGATTGTGTCATTAAACAAATATTATTATTAGGGCCTACTTTGGCCTTTGAAGCGTCTTTTGTCTCGAAGGCTCTTGTTGTTTTGCAATACTACTGAAACAAAAGACTGAATCTGATCTGGCACAGGAACGGACAAAGCATCCTGTCGACAATAATGCAATAGCGCTAGACGATGTTTTGGTGTGACTCGCTGAGAAAATTGGGTGATTTATATTAACGTCTCGGTCGTGTAGATTTAAAGTCAGAAATATTATAAGAGCGGTTGTTATATGGGCTAAACTTGCTAAAGCAATCATCATCAACTACAGTGCCTGTCAGCATGGGCGTCCGCAGGAATTTTTATAGGGGAGCACAAACTTTTAAATATTTGTCACATGGCCTAAATATGATGGGTGACAGTTTGAATTTCCATATTACCACGAGAGAATCCTATAGCCTACCTATACGTTATGCGCCCAAAGAAATATATATATATATATATATATATATATATATGTTCAACTTGTAGAACGAATCGATAATCACATTGAAAATCGCGTTGTAACAATCACAACCAAAAAATCTAAATTTATGTGCACCTATGCGAAAAATCCAGGGGGGCGCACTTGCGCCCTCTTGCGCCCCGCTGCGGACGCCCATGCCTGTCAGATGAGTGTAGGATCTGTCAGTGTCTGTCAGATGAGTGTAGGGTCTGTCAGATTAGTGTCGATAAGGCCACCGCCAATAGCCGCACGACCACTGAAAACAACAATTTAGGTCAAAGAAATAGGGACTTGAACACCTAATTCTGCATTGTAAACGGGCATTATATGGTACTTCAATGACATCTTCAATGAAAATTTATAAATCATGAAGAAGGTGACATGACATGACAGAGATTCAACAAGACTACAGCATCGATATATTCAGAATATGTAATTCTCATGAAAATTAAACATCTTACAGGAAAGCATTCCATAATTTGGCTATCACAAGATCACACTAATTTAAACATAAAATTGACAACGATTTAAATAAAACCACCATGAAACATATCTGTGCCAATGACTAAAACAAGAATCTCCGAAATTTCAAACCCTGCGAAAAAACCATTATGCTGCCACCCTTAGTAAGAATTAAGGAGATTGAAAGACTTTACACAAATGCTACCAAGATCCCCAACAAAATCATGTTAACAACACTGAAACACATTACAGGAAGCATCAAAATACTTATCCTATGCCCCACATACTTACTGGTAATCTGTACTCTAAAGTATCATAGTCATAGTACTTCTTTTGCACAGGATTTGAATTAAGGAGGCACAACTATCTACGATGATGGTATGTATGTATGTATATGATCATTTATATAGCGCCTTAACAAGAATCTCACGAAGGCTTCACACAATTCTACATTGAGTTTGCATGACAAACACAAGACTTTAACGCAGGTCACTGAGATTTAAAGCGCCCCCCCCCACTCGCCGCTCAGCCATTACATTACCTCCTCAAAGTACACTTGATCATTTTTAGAGTGTACTCGCATTGTACTTGCATGTACTCGATTCATAATTATGTCACAGCAACACTGCTTTCGATCAACACACGTCCTGAGAAAAAAGTTCCACTAATCAACAATTACTTATTATTTATTCAGACGTGTTTTTCTGGTCATTCCAAATATCAGTCCTGAAGTTTCCTCAGCGTATACAAATTGGCTGACGAAAGAGAAGCCCCTCAAAAAACGATGTCCCTAAATGAATTAACTAAAACATAACATGCTTACTCCCAACATATATCATTTCAGTATACTATACATACACACTATAGAAATATATACATTATACAAAGAACCATTATCCAATACAATGCACATGAAGACTTCTCAATAACTGTTTTTGGTTGAGCTGCAACCTGCACATAATTATGAGCACTCACATAATCCACTGACAGGTAACCAGTGTACTGCACTCGAATAATCCGTTGACAGATAACCAGCGTACCGATGTAAATAAGCATAATACAGTTATAAATGTAACCATAATTTTATATATATGTATATAATACGTATAATACATGTATATTTGAATGCATGTATTAACACACTGAACATGGTGCAAATACCATTGAGAAGCAACAATATACCTAAATATGATACCATAATTATAATATTCGTATTCTTAATGTCATACAAATAGTAGAGTGTGGCACATTATATACCAGTAATATAATTATGTATGTTGTGTACGCATATACGATATAAATACGTATCTTGGGTTTGAATCTGGATGCTTCAGATGAAGCTGACAACATTAATTTTTTTTTGTGAACTTTGTGTTACAACCAAAATGAATATATCTTACACAAGCGTCACAGAAATTTCATTTATAACGCATTTCAAGGTCATTTCAAGGTCATCTCACAGCAGGATTCTAAAGAAGTTTTGCAGCTGGAACTCATCAGCATGTTCTTTAAAAGGAATTCTTAGAACTGCACAACCCCTTCTTTCCCTTCCTTCCTTCCTCCATGGTAAATTACACCAAATCGAATGATAGTGACCCTTTTAAACTAAATATTTTAACTGCACATAAGTGTAGAATGTTCCTACAACTGGACAAATCCATAATTATAGTGCTGCACATTTTGTGTGTACAACTGCACACTATGAAAAGCCCAGCACATCCTATTTACATGGTGCAGACTTATAATTATAATATGTTACTGATATACTTGATACGAAAGGTTTTGAAAAATTCAATTAAAAGAACCAGTTTCACCAACAGTTTGGGGGAAAAACACAAGAAACCAGATAGATTCCAAAGATTTCACAGAATAGTTTCCATTTCTGAGAAAGAGATTAGAAAACCCACTAAATAAACAAATGGGTCCACAGTTGTATCTACCGATTGGAATGAAAATAGATGAATAGCAGGTGAATTAAATCTCAACTGATACACAGATGAATAGATGAATAGCAAGTGAATTAAATCTCAACTGATAAACACAGATGGATAGGCGAATACATCTTTGAATGACTTTAGAGATTAAAGTACATGAACTATCTCTTCATTTGGGGCGACTGAAACATGTAAAGAAATAGAAAAGATGACTGAAGACTATTCGATATACGAGATGACTCAAGAGATAGAAAAGATGACTGAAGACTATTCGATATACGAGATGACTCAAGAGATTAAAGACTCAACTAATGGACGACTGAAGAGATTATCACAACGCGAAGAAGAGTCATTTGGCGAGAGTCTCAGTGATTTGGAGAGATTAAAAGATTATTACAAGACAAGATAGCATCAGTGATTTGGAGAGATTAAGAGATTATTACAAGACAAGATAGCATCAGTGATTTGTAGCAATCCAAATGAGAGCTTATTATTACAAGACAAAGAGAGTCTCAATGATTTGGAGAAATTAAGAGATTATTACACGACAAAGAGAGCCTCGATGATTTGAAGAGATTAGAGATTTTTACAAGACAAAGAGAGTCTCAATGATTTGGAGAAATTAAGAGATTTTTACAAGACAAAGAGAGTCTCAATGATTTGAAGAGATTAAGAGTTCACCACAAGACATGGAGAGCCTCAGTGATTTGGAGCGATTAACAGATTTTCATAAGACAAAGAGAGTCTCAATTTACAACAATACAAAGACAATCTCAGTGATTTGGAATCGGTTCCAGGAAGTCTCGAATGATGATCTGTTCGATCAGCTGGACTGCAGAAGCTGGTGCAGGGCCTGAGCCGCTGCCGCCGCTGAGGCTGAACGACGCCGCAGCAGTCTGTGTGCCACTGTGGATGTTTGGCACCGATGCGGACCTTTGCATCTGAGGCGACGTCACAATGGATGGGGATGCGGCGTCTGGATTCGTTGACGCAGCTATTGTTCCGTCCTGTAGCATCGAGTAGATCGTGACGAAGAAGCTGCACAGATCCTGAACGGAAGAGCTGCGTGGAGACGTCAGCAGGGGGCGCTGTACGGCGTGAGGCAAGAGCGGAACATCCCCAAACTAAAATGCAACAGAATGAACAAACGTTGTATCGTCCAACTGAAAGAATTTCTCTAAAGATCATTATTATGATTTTATTACTATTATCATAATAATAATATTAACATAAAAACAGTAAAATGTGTATTATTGTGTAAATGACTTAGGTTCCTATCGACAAAAATTCTGGTACGAAATACAGCCCCACTATACCACAACGCTCAGGTCGGCTTTACAGCAGTGGGTTCGGTAGCCTAAGTGCTGGATCACTTCTGGATCGGCCACAGAAGAACCCGAGTCAAGCAACACAACAGAAAAGCGCCAATGGCATCTAACAGAAACTTTTAAATAAATTAATGCCCTGTATGAGGCTCGAAACCAAGTTGAGTGGATGACAAAACAATAGCCTATGCTAAAGAAATAAATTATGCAAAAAAGTGTGGCGTGCCAAAACACGGCAAAACGAGCTTTTGGCATGCCAAAACGAGCTTTGGAGAGACAAAACGAGCTTTTGGCATGCCAAAATGCGTTTTGGCGTGCCAAAACTACAAAACGAGTTTTGGCATGCCAAAACGAGCTTTTGGCGTGCCAAAACTACAAAACGAACTTTGGTATGCCAAAACGAGTTTTGGCATGCTAAAACTACAAAATGAGCTTTTGGCATGCCAAAATGAGCTTTTGACGTGCCAAAACAAGCTTTTGGCGTGCCAAAACTACAAAACAAACTTTTGGCATACCAAAAAGAGCTTTTGGCATGCCAAAACGAGCTTTTGGTGTGCCAAAACTACTAAACTAGCTTTTGGCGTACCAAAATGAGCTTTTGATGTGCCAAACTGCGTTTTGGCGTGCCAAAACTAGAAAACGAGCTTTTGGCGTACCAAAATGAGCTTTTGGCGTGTCAAACTAGTTTTGGCACGTCAAAACGAGCTTTTGGCATGCCAAAACGAGCTTTGGAGAGACAAAACGAGTTTTGTGCCAAAACTACAAAACAAGTTTTGTTGTGCCAAAACGAGCTTTTGTCATGCCAAACTAATTTTGGCATGTCAAAACGTAGAACGGTGGACCGGAGGCATACCAAAACGAGCTTTGGAGACAAAACGAGCTTTTGGGCTACAAATCGAGTTTTGGGCTACAAAACAGGCTTTTGGCATGCCAAAACGAGCTCTTGGCATGCCAAAACTATAAAACGAGTTTTTGTGTGCCAAAACTACAAAACACGTTTTGGCATGATGAAACTACAAACGAGTTTTGGTGTGCCAAAACTACAAAACGAGTTTTGGCGTGCCAAAACGAGCTTTTGTCCTGACAAAACGAGTTTTGGCGCAGAATTAAAATATTTGGTTTAATATTTGTCTATATCAAACGCAAATTTAGGCCGTGTTTTTTGGCAGGACGAATAATTCAAAAACCAGTTTCACCCAGATGTGATGTGTTGAAAGGAATTGCAAAATTCAAAACTTGACCAGAACCTTGCGTTCTTTCAAACATTTACCTAGAATATTTGTTTCAAAATTACAGTAACATGCCTAGACATAAGTATATATTTCAGATGACTTTGTTTGCTGTAGCGACTGTTAACATCATAAGCCGCACGCTTTTGTGCAAGACTTGTCTTGTTAAAGCGTGTTATAAATAATAAATTGTTTTGTATTGTATGTTGCATGCACTATAGCATGTAAGTCTAATTACACTTTGTGAAAGAAAGAAATGACAATGCTGTTGTATGCTGCAACGTTAAAAATCAATGCTAATCAAAGAAAGATGGACACAAAGTCCATAAACTCAAAGAAAATTTCTATTTCTGGAATTCTTCACGTACCCCTTACCGACGCGTGGCGTACCTCCAGGGGTACGCGTACCACAGTTTGAGAACCCCTGTTATACATGTACATATATATTCACACACACACACATATAATATATATATATATATATATATCACCTTGGCTTTCATCAGCCTTGCGATTCGGATGACGTGAGGAACAAAACTCGGTGGCTGGTCTCGTATTTTCCGCTTCTCGTTGTCTTGTTGTAGACCACTTGGATCAGCAACAAATGCCCATCTATACCTAAAGTAGACAAGTAGTAACAAATGCCCATCTATACCTAAAGTAGACAAGTAGTAACGAATGCCCATCTATACCTAAAGTAGACAAGTAGTAACAAATGCCCATCTATACCTAAAGTAGACAAGTAGTCGGTAAAATTAGCCTTCATTTGTATATGACAGGAGTACAAGCTGTGCAAGTGTGCATGGTAAAGAATAGTTTCAAAAGTGGTAAACTCTATACTCCATTGGTAATTATAATAAATGAGTTAAAAAAGCAGAGCACAACGCAACTACTATCAACGTTTATTTGCTGGTGTTACGTAAACCACGATGCCCAAATGGTATCCTAGTCGGCGTCGCTCTTATGAAATGTTCTAGACTCTAGTGCTAGACGCTCTTTTCTAGTTACACTCTAGAAAATTTTAGTATCTTCTTCGCAATGTTCTAATTACTTTAGCAACACTGTTAGAACATTCTATTTACAATAAAAAATTTGGGGGGAATATTCCTTTGGTTCGTTTTAGGAGAGACCGACGCGAGTACTTACAGTTGAAACTGAGGCAGGAGGTCTGCTGGCAGACAGAGAGCCAGGTCAAGCAGTTTACAAGCGGAGACGTAGAGTTGGAGCCAGGCCGGGCTGCTGAGGCTGACGACCCCGTTGCCCAGCGTCCACGATGGATCCAACACCATTCTCGACGAATGATTCCTACGAATATTACGCATCCATCAATTCACCATAACTACAGTTACTACAGTCAAACTCAATTAAAATGTATGCAGCAAAAATCTAAAAAGAAATAAATCTAGTCAATACACTAGCGTGTGGGGTGCGGTGGTGTAGTGGTGGCGTCGTTGCCTTGAAGCCGGAAGGTTCGAGGTTCGAATCCACCTCGCTGCGTAAGGACCTTGGGCAAGTCCTTCACTCACAATTGCTCAGCGCTTCGGCGTAAAACTCCGATGCAGTGTCCGCTCTGCATTTGGGAGCGCCTCTGAGTAGTGGAGAGCTTGAAGGGGCGCTATAACAAGTACACATACAAACAAACACTGCTTTCTATGCTTTCACATCCTCAATGAAACCGGTCTTAGAAGCTGTTCGAACTCCTCTCTTTGGCCTCTGACAATCAGACTTCGACCTCCAATGAACTCTGATTTCTGAAAACCCCTCTGATACAAAACAGCCCTCATGAATAAGCTGGTGCCCTGCATTTAGTATTAGAGTAACACTCTAGAAATTTATAGATTACAATTAAGATGTAGTACATTTTAAGGTGGCATTTGATCAACTGGCATTCTTTCTATATGGCCAAAACATCAGACTCTTCACTGAATGACAGTCTAGCCAACTATGATGGACAGATCAGCACTGTTTCGATAGCTAAGAACTGTCTTGTGTCATTACTTTTGTTTTTCTCAATTGTCACAGTAATGCACCACAAAATACAACGAACCTTCACGATAATGACACAGACACCAGATTCATGCATACCCGATAATACGACAACATGGAAAAAGTAGACAGGAAAATATCACGATAAGTTTATTGAATGGTCTCCACCTTAAAATAACCGATAACTAGCACACACTAACTAAAACCACAACCAAAACAACTTAGTCTATTATTACTATTTATTCACTTAATAGTGTGGCACTGGCCAACCTAAAATTATATTAAAGCAGGCGACAATAACCTAAATTATTAAAGTTAATTAAGAACAAAAAAGTTAACCGTTCAGTAAACAACACTCAAGAAATTAGAAAAAGTCCCCAGTAGTGGGTGTGCCTGCAGACACACTAAACGCAACCAAACTTAACCCATGCTGCAACATGTTAGGGCAAAACTGTAGCAGTATGAAATGATTCAAAACAGGTTTGCCAAATCAACTGAACACAAAACTGTAAATTTACTAGCCTATATATAATATATACAATGGATTGGAAAAAATATGGAAGGATAGGCATGTGAGTACAGATACGAAAAAAAGACTGGTGAGGGCTTTGATAATACCAACAGTACTATATGGATGTGAGACATGGACAATGACCAAGATAATGAAAAAAAAGATTAACGCATGTGAGATGTGGATTTGGAGGAAGATGCAGAGAATATCTTGGAAAGAAAAAAGAACAAATGAGTGGGTGCGCACAGAAATTGGTATCGATATGGATGAGTCGTTACAACAGACAGTGCTAAGAAGAAAGTTGGTTTTCTTTGGTCATGTTATGCGTTCAAATGGTTTGGAGAAAGATATGATGCTGGCATGCGGTGAAGGAAGGAGAAAACAAGGGCGACCAAGGAAAAGGTGGTTGGACGATGTTCAAGAAACAACAGGAATGAATCTGGAACAACTAAGAGAAGCGACATCAGAAAGAAAGCAATGGAGAAGGCTGGCCTTAACGATCGCTAGAGTTCAACGAACTGACAGCACAAGGTGACAAGGTGGCGATATATAATATATAACAATTTTTGTCTGTTTTGTACTAATTTCATTCTGTCTGTGCTTTACATAATGATCTTAACAATAACAAGATGGTTAAACCCAAAAAAGAACATGCTATACATGCACGTATGTATGCATAAATACATATGGTATATGCATATGTATGTGTGTATGTATGTATGTATGTATGTATGTATGTATGTATGTATGTATGTATGTATGTATGTATGTATGTATGTATGTATGTATATAGCATGTAAGAATGCATGCATGCATGATTGCATGTATACATGTTGAATGCATACATGTATGTTCATATGGAAGAATTTATGTATGCATGTAATAAATGTAGTATGCATGCAAAATGTATCTATTTATGTACAAGTAAATATATAATATGTAAATATATGTGTATGGCATATATATGATTGGCACAGCAATATCAAAAGGTGGTAAAAACAACATTAACGAAAATTAATTAAACAATTAAACTTAAAAAGCAACAACAGCATTAAATTAATTGGGAATTAGCGAGTAAGACAGAGATTTAGCAGACTTTGGTACCTGTGTTTACTACTTAATCGATAGCTACGCAAAAGAATAACACAACCGAGATTAACTCAGACTCATTCCCAAAAGAATCATTTAATTCATTATTAAACTGGGAGCGCTTCTGAAAGGATCCTGCTGCGAGAAGCGCTTTATAAATGGCCAGATACAATACAATACAATAAACGACTCAGAAGCACACAAATGGCTTTATAGAAGTGACGCAGCTAGGTTCAAATCAGCCGGCTTGATGCTGCAGACCAACAAATATTTATACTCTAAGTTTCACAGCTGCACGTCAGTTCTGGAGCTCCACATATGGCATAAAATGGTTAACATGAAAAATTTATTCAGATACATCTTTAAGTGCAGAAAGTTCTGTAACCCATGTCCTTTCAAAAAAAAGAAGGCACATTGTTCCTTATTGAGGTGGATGACCATCTGCAGCATCTTCCATGCCATCTGGAATGCAGTCAGCACCATTACCAGGTTTCTAAATATGCACCAATACAAGTTAAGTAGTTATGAAAGTGTCGCACGAATGCATTGCCGAAATCACGTTTGCACATTTCGGGGCATTTCTTACTCTGCGCCTCTTTTTTCTATTTATATTGAAATATTTACTTAACTTTATACATTGCCTTTAGCCATCGCTTTAAAACATCCAGTGGCATTCAGTTAGTAAGGATGCTGGTTCAAACCATCAATTGTACCAGACCTTGTGGGTGGATATGGAAGATCAGTTTGCGCTGGAATCTCATGCAGACGAGGCAATCACGTAAAATAGAAAGTGAACACCAAAAGAATTAGAATTTTTCATTTACCCATCCAAGACATCAGCATCTGGAGCCAAGTCTTGCTCAACCTGAAGCATCACATGCACCTGTTTAACGGAAAAAAGACTCTTCTAAAAAACTAAAAATCCAATGTTTCTCATGGTACACAGAACTCAAATATAAACAGCTTCGACATAGAAATGTCAAAACTCAGAAAAAAAATCACACAATAATAACGGTTGAACAGTGTGCATAAACAAAGGGGATAGAATTGATTTCTGACAAAGAATAAGTTGTCTTGAATTTACACGATACAAGTTGATACGATAGAATAAAATACCATTTAGCATGAAGCAATATAATACACATAATGCTGAACCAATATTATTGCAAATTAACAACCTCTATAACACAATTGTCTAATGTATGAGACATTGGATGGAACATTGAAACCATGTCACAATAACGTCAATATCCAGAAGGTCAACTGCTCATGGTGGTTACACTAGACTAAATGGCATCTGTACTATTGAATTTATAAGTGCCAAAATCAGACACATCACAGAAACCAGGTACACAGTCAAAACTAAATTGATGTACAGTAAAGTGAGAATTGGATCCAAGTCAACAACCAAAGGTTAGCAAGCAGGTCATACCACAATGGATGGACGGCATTCAGAATTAGAGCAGCGAGAGAGGTAGGGAGAAGAGGAGGAAAGAGGAATATAGCACACTGAACGGGGTAATGAGTACAATGGCATTCTACACCAAATACAGTAAGATTCAATAACAGAAGACAAGATAATAGATTACAGATAGCACGATATACAACAATGCTAGCAACTGAAGAAAGACCTACTAATTCAGTGATGATTGTTGGCCACAGAGACGTCAGGTACTGAGGCGAGATGCGAAGGATGAGGACGCGGAAGCAGAGGAAGACCTGCGCCTGCAGAGACAGAACGTTTGACATTCGAAGACAATCGGCCAGCTTCTCTGAAAGGACAATAGACGCAAGAAGCTATACAAAGTAATGTAATAACGACAGTTTATAAAGCACCACAAGTAGTAAGCCATTCCCATAGCACAAATGCACAAAAACAGGTTTTTTAGTACTCCTTGTTATTAGTGGATAAAAACTGAGTGCAAGAGAGGAGGAGAATAGATCAGATTGCCATGACTTGTCCTTAGTTAACAAAATTCATGATTTTCCATAAAGAAGTGATCCAGCACTTAGGCCATTAGTGTTAAGCTACCAAACCCACTGCTGTAAAGTCAACCTGCGTGTCGTGCTATGGTGGGCCCTATTTCGTATAACCTGTACCTGTAATCATTCTGCGGTTTGTCAGATTGAATCATTAAAGAATAATTTTTTTAAGGTAGATCAAGACATAATCAATAATTAATTCAATATGCCCAGAATCTGAACACGATCCAAGAGTTATTCCCCCAACTAGGTTGAGTAGGAAGAAGATGGATAGGACAGACACTCAGAGGAGACTCGATGCTAAGAACAATCATAGAGGGGAAATTGGAGGGGAAAAGAACGAGAGGAAGACCAAGACAAAGAATGTTGGACTGGATGATGAAAGACGGTTATCAGAAGCTGAAAAAGGATGCACAGAACAGGGAAGAATGGAGACGTCAAACATTTGAACCTGCCTAAGGGCAGAGAACAGAAAGAAGAAGAAGAGGTGGAGTATGTGTTTACCTTGTATATCCGGCATGTGTTTCTGATACTGGTCAACTTCACTACAGAATATGGTAAACGCAAGACGCTTCAGCAGCTGTGCTCGCTGCTCAAACTCTGCCTCGCGACTTCCGAACAGACTGCTCTGAGTAGCGTTAACTCGAACTGAAAAAAACATTCAAAATCACTTACACATCAATTTCAGTTGTGATAAAAATAACAATAATAATTATCTTCGTTTAACTTCAAACTGACGCAACGCAGCATGACTACAATTCATATCATGAATGGATGAACACAAGTTATAACAGGAGTCGAATTTAACTGTCGGCAGCCATGTAAGGCACTATAACATCCTACTGCTTATCTTTTCGATGACATCTGCCGAATGGAAGGTTGAGTGCATCATACTGTATCACAGTGGTTCCCAACCTTTTTTGACCTAAGGACCACTTTTCATAAGTTGGAGGACACGAGGGCCACTTTTTCTTAGTTGAAGGACACTAGCGGGCCACAAGGTCAAAATTTAGTTAGCTAAAAGTATATAAAATTGCTATTATTGATTAAAAATAGAATGTTTTGTGTTATTTATAGATTTCAAAATAAAATAATTTGTAATAGAAAATAATTATGTGTTCTATCCTGTTAAAATTGTCATTTTATCATATAATTTTGCTAATTCTTTGAGAGACGAGGGCCATTTTTTTAGGGTCGGCGGGCCACTTTTGGCCCGCGGGCCACGGGTTGGGAACCGCTGCTGTATCATATACTGTATCATATTGTGTAATTTATATTGTATTTTATCTTAATCGTATCTTAATCATACTAAGGAGATCATCTTAATCATACTAAGAAGATCCCTGAACGACGATCCTCGGTCGTGGGTCATAAGATTATCGACGGTTGTCATCCACGACCGAATGCATTTGTCGTCCATCTGGAAAAAGTTGGAGTCGAGCAGAAGGTCGAACGCTTCTTTCTTCCACGTCTTGCGTGTGTACTGGTAGCTGCTGAGGCTCGACAGCAGCTGAGAGCACGCTCGGAAGCTCGGCAGATTATGAGCGCTGAGACAGATCAAGAAATAATACATATAATTTTATGTTATGAAAAAATCCATTGGCAAAAACTCATTTTTTCGTCGATTTTTAGATATTTCTTAAAATAGTGTCGACTAGAAACCATACGTTGATGCATGTCTTGATGCACGCATTTTCAATTGTAACTGACTTTGCATGAGTGATGTTAAACTCTGCTGTTAACTGCCGTAGCATTTTTTTTAAATGTGCGTAAAAACTGCGTAATCATTTTATGCAATGTAATGTATACATGTGTGCTTGTCAGATGCCAATAAATTCTACTTACTTACTTACTTAAACAGTCACAATACATTACTGATCATATATGCTCCAACATATTCAAGCAGCAACCAAGTAAAATGCTACATTGAGACTGTATCACTCTGCAGACAAATATTTTGAATCATCTGAACTACATTTGGAAATCCATGAATCTCACTCTACAATACCACAGTTCAAACAGCAACTACCGGTAATATATTTTATTAATATTATTACAAGAATTTGAAGCACAGTAGACAATCATACGAAATAAACAGAATCAGAAAAACTTTCGTAGCAAGGGTGGAAAAAAGCGAGTGTCACACACCGGTGATTTTTCAGATACGGGAAGACGTGGTAGAGGATATTGTTGAGCAGCGGGATGACTCGCTCCTTTTCCTCGCTGCGATAGACGACGTCCAGCAGCGTTGCCGTCACTTCGGCCAACAGAATCAACGCCTGCACGCTGTACTGATGCTGGCTGGCTGCAGACGCTGCTGTCGTCATAGCAACGGGTTCGTGTGGTTTCGTTGATGGAACTGGAGGAGACTCTGGACCTGTTGGAAAGTAACAGTCGTAAAGTCATGGAGGAATAAAATGCTTAGAAAGGGTATATTAAGGTAAACGATTCAGTCATAATTTATTATGCTTCTCAATCTAATTTAGTCCTCCAAGGCATCGTGTGGGCATGGTAGCCAATTGGTTAGAGTGCTTTGTCTGTAATGTCAACTGTATGGGTTCAAACCTTGACTAAGGTGGATGCTGTGTAGGGTTTTCAGCAATTTCTTCAAGCATATCAATGCTCTTTAAAAAATTGTCATGTGCAATTCTGAACTTGGAAGAAGAGCAATACAAAAAGCAGTTACAGACCACTCACATGCTGATAATTATCGGAAGAATATAATTTGATCAAACAACATAAATCTTCAGGCTGAATTTATCACTGCTCTTAAAAGAGGGGTAAATGAGTAATCACTTTTTCTATTTATTTAGTTATTGCATTTATAGAAGGGAAATAAAGAAAAGGTGTTATTAATAAAAAAATCTGAACCGTCTTCTTGCCTTCCACTTCGACATCTGTCGTCAATTCATCCATATCGTTGACGTCCATTTGTTTTCCCGGTTTGACGGCGAGATTTCGACGGAAGAATGTAACTTGCTCTAGCGACGAACCGGCAATTTCACTACATGCCTCCAGCAGCTTCTGCGTAATTTCCTGAGAAGTAGCAGAAGAAACACAATTGCTTCTTAAGCAAACACTGGAGAAAATACAACAGAGATGGAATTAGAGCTAAATGCACTTTGATGTCAGAGACTGGGCAATAGAGATTGCACAGGTACGATGGAGTGCAACCAAAGAATGCAGCGCGAAACCAGAGCAGCAGTAATCTGATACAAGATACGTTAGACACCTGCCACTCACCAGTTCTTTCCAGACCTTCAGCAACCTCTGCACAACTCAGACATTTAGGAATGACACAAACACCAAAATGACACAAACACACCATTCATGAAGCATTGAAAAGGAGAAACGACTCTAACCTGAAGATCCTTCTGATCTTTTCGCTCCTCGAACATCACAATCTTCTGCAGGAATTCGTTCAGTATGCTACAAAAACACATTGCAGACTTTTCTCAAACAGAAGAATAAGAAAATCAAAGGTCATTTCAAACGGTCTTTAGAATTGTTGCTTTAGAAAGGAAAACAATCAACACTATCTAACACTGTAGGATTTCATCTGGCCATTTATACAGCTACGTTCAAGAACCTAACAACAGCTGAGGTCTGTGAAGCATGTGCTGTTCTTAACAAAAATGCAGTTTCCCCTAGAGAAACAAGAAAATAAAAAGCTTATTATAATAATAATGGAATTTGGTAAATATTTCTGATAAGCACAAGAAACACATAATAAATGTTTGTGAGAACATGAATTCGGAGCTTGGATGTTATCAAGGCAGACAGACAGACAGACAGACAGACAGACAGACACACAGACAGACAGACACACGGACAGACAGGCAGACAGACCAGATTAGATCAGTGTGTCTATAATATTAGTTTTGATCACCATTAAGTTTCTTTTACCTGAGCAGAATAAACTGTCCCGGTGGCACAAGATTAATCTGCAGACCCTCACGAAACAGTGACAGCAGCAGTGGCCAGGTCTCAACAAGAACAGCGCCATCTACTCGCTGGATGTAGGCGTAGACAAAGCGCAACAGACCCACCTCCAGCGGCACTCGCTTCTGCAATTCAAAGTATAACGCCAACTGACGAAATTTCTCAGCACAGCAGAAAAATCCTTAAATCAACTTCCACATGTCATCTGTCTAAACATGTATACATAATATATACAATTATGAACATATTTCTATATATATATATATGCATATTTTATATATATAATATGCAATTATACGTAAAAAATATATAATATATAAAAATTATATACTTAACACGTTGGCCGCGAGGGATGTGTTAACACGTCCCAAATTGAGTCATTTAACACAGCAAATCAGCGGCCAGCATGTTAATGATTACTCATACGTGTATATACACACAACAGAATATGTGCATATCTATATATTTTTTAGCACATTTATGTACCTTGCTGTAATTGCTGTGAAGGCTGCCACTATGTCACTGCTTATACCATCTAGATAGATGCAAAAACTGTTGAATAGCTATGAACCCAAACAGTCTATGGGATCAAAATCTTATTGCAACTTCATAACACTTAATGCTGATGCTGTGACTGACCCCAATGCACTCAAATGACCCCCAATGAACTCAACTGACCCTGATGAACTCAACTGACCCTGATGAACTCAACTGACCCTGATGAACTCAACTGACCCAGATTCACTCAAGTGACCCTGATGAACTCAACTGACCTCAATGAACTCAACTGACCCTGATGAACTCAACTGACCCAGATTCACTCAAGTGACCCCCAATGAACTGAACTGACCCTGATTGTGTCTGTGGACGTCTGTCCAGGTTGTCGAATGATCTGCTTCACCGTCTGGATGATCGTATCCAACGGCAACAGTCGGACTGTGCTGATCAAGTCGACAAGAATCAACTGATCTTCAGCAGCCACAGGAATCACCTAAACAATCAATCAGCATTGTTGTCAGAATCATCATCATCAACAGCAGCAGCATTTATCAAAATTATCATCATCATCATCATGATATGTATAATGTTGTTGTTAGTCAATATCATCATCATCACCGTCATCACTGTCATCGATCATCATCGATCGTCACCATCGTTGTCGTTATCACCATTGTTGTCGTTGTCGTCATCATCATCATCAATATATCATCATCATCAGAATATTGTTGTTACTGTCAGTCAATATCATCATCATCATCATTAACACTAAACATCACACAATGAATTCTCAGTTAAAGGCAGTTTGCAATCCAATTCTGCATGATCACTGAATGATCCATCTGTCCACCCTTGTCCACCCCCTTACCCCCCTGATTTCTTTGGTTGAATGACTCACCCTTTTGACGCTTGCTGGACCTCGTAGTCGTCTTTCGTTCCAGACGACAGCCACCGCAGCCATCATGTGCTGCGCGTGATGAAGCGCAACTGGACTGAGCAACTCAAGAATACAATGCCGCACCATCTGCACAACAATCAAACAATCAATCAATCAATCAAACAAACAATCAATCAATCAAATTGTTTATTGTTCCCATAAAACAATAGACAGACAATGGCCTAACAGAATTCAAGTTACAATGGTACATTCACAATGAAAAAATACTGTGATTAATTGCAGACTTTGACAATTATGATGATATACAATAACTACTGCATATGTTAGTGAGCAATAGGCTACCTGTAGGGAGCGATTCCGCTAATGGGGCCTATTTACCAAACACATGATCATTAGGCCTAAAAAAAATGTTGTGTTTCCGGTAACAGAGCTAAAAAAAATTGGGTAGGTAGGTCGGAAAATATTTTTATTTTGTAAAATATTTTTATGCAGTGACTATCCGAAAAAGTATACCTCACTAGTCTTTTTTGCACGCTGAAACAAAGTACGTGTTCTAAGCAAGTATAAACTGCCTATTTCCTGACTGCCTGCACCTAAAACTGCTCTAGAAACAGTCCTATTAATATAATTTTGTTGACATCTCTTATGTTATGTCAATACAAATGTTAAAAAAATATTTTTTGGAAAAAAATTTAAAAACTTTTTTTTAAATTTAAAAAAAAAAATTTTTTAAATAAAATTTTTTACAAAAATATTTGGGTCGCGGCCGTAAAAATGGGTCGGTCGGGTTACCGGAAACACAACAATTTTTTTACGCCTTACTATAACATGTCAAATTATGACCATGACCTAACAGAATTCAATTTCTAAGAAAGTCCAAGTTATAAGAAGACCCAAGCGCATCATATTTTAACAACCTTTACATATTAAAGTCAAACCCATCAAATTAAATTGAAGAAGTTAAATGAAAAATTCAAAAGGTAACCCTATGAAGCATAAGCATCAACTGGTTCAAAAGAAACAGTGAATACCTTTGGAGTTCCGAGCGACCACCACGGCTGGACAAGACCCTGTTGCTGTTTCTTCTCCGACACGTGGATGGCTTTCCAGAGAATCGCCAGAGACGCAAGGATGCGAGGCAGGATGTTGAGCAGATGGCTTCGAGCTTCCATGCGTGGATTGCTCACAGTCAGAGTCTCCTTGCTTGGACTGGGGTCCTGAATGCCACAAACAATATTATTGCAGGTCAATCAGTCGGCAAAATTTAATGTTCTTCAGAGGTCATCAATGTGTACACACACGAATACACAATGTCAAGAATTCTCATTGAAATCTGCAGTTTAGTCAGGTACAAATACTGAAAAGTAGCAAATGGCATCCGAAATCAACTCAGATCGGTGCCAACATGGGGTACCAGACATCAAGTATCTCAATGTCAATGAAAGTCTACCAATGCCAATGAGTTTCTCTATCCAACGAGAGTCTCCTAATAAGAGTCTCTTAATTTCAATGCATAAACATTAATGTGACGGTACACAATGCATACCACATCACACTTGTAATACAGAAGGACAACATAAAAACTCTGAAGAGGTCAACACAATATTATCAGTAGAAAGCGAAGCAGTGAGACAAATTTGTCTCCATCCCAGTCCTGCAACAGGTAAGTTTTCCCCATCCCCACTTCATAAGTGCATGTTCTGTCCCTATCCCTGCCCCATCCGGGCCATCCCCATTGGTCCTCCCCATACCCATGCCATGTCTCCAGGCCTACAACACATCCCCACAAAAGTGCTTAACCCTTTAATTTCCCATACTATTTACTACCATCTCGGCATTAAAGGGTTAAAGCCAGCAGCATGACGCTGGACTTACTCGATTGGCCGAACTGAGCTGGAAGACATGAATGAGATTGTAAAGGAGACCACCGTGGACATCGCCAACTGATGTGGAGTTCCCCGTTGCAGCAGCTGCACCGCCACCAGCTGCGGAGGCAGCTGACGATGACAGTGACTGACCAAGCACGCCGACAACACTTACATCCTGTTGATTCGTGTCGAGCAGACAGTAGTGGCAGATCGTCGTCAGGCCTTCGAGAAGCGTGATGACGTGATCGGGAGGAATGTGATCGGGCTGATACGTCAAACTGTGACAGGTGAACAACAAGCGCGTGTGAATTCGAATGCAGTGAAAACCCCAGAAAACATTACTTGTCTAATCTAATATAACATTTGTAAAGCGCTTCTCTCAGTAAGGCTATTCAGAAGCGCTCTCAGCATGACATCGTAGAAAACGATCATGCAACACAATGTTACAGCCGTAATTTTAATCATACCAGTTTATGTTGCTCAAAAGCACTTTGGCAAGTTTTCAGAGGGAGCTCTTATAATTTTATTCGTTTTTCCAAGCAAGCTAACAGTTATGAACTAACAGCCTCCTATGGCTCTTACTCAAGCACTTTTATTAAACTCAAAACTGGTTTTTTTTTTAATGCTACAGTGTGGCGCGCTTCTGAGCAGCCTCTTCGAAGAAGCGCTATATAAATTCTGGAATGAATGAATGAACATAATCAAACAGGAAATCTGTCAGCATACGAGGAGTGCAGTTGAAATTGGGATAAGAGTTTAAATTGGGATAAGAGTTTAAATTGGGATAAGAGTTGAAAATGGGATAAGGGTTGAAAATGGGATGAGAGAAATAACCTAGTAGAACATAGAAAATAACTTAATGACACAACATCAAGTAGGCCACTGCAGAGAGCACCTCCGAGTAGGTTTCTTGAAGAAGCGCTACATACATTTTCGGAATCAATCAATCAATCAATCAATCAATAGGCACTTTCAGTTAGGAAAAGGCTGAGTGATGCTGTTACCGACCTCTTGATGACGTGTCCCAGTTGAAACAGCTGAGCAAGCAGTTCCAGATTGCGACACACCTGGTTGACGGTCGCCAGGACGACCTTCGTCAACGCTCGGCCAACGAACGGCATCGCCGAAATGGCCATCATCACCCAATGCCGATGCATGTGACACATGTGTTGTTGACGCAACATGTTAACGATCGCAGACAACAACATCGGCTGGTAAACGAGCGGCACGCCACCCAAGTAATGAATCGTCGACAGATGCGCGTTCAGATTTGCGTGCTCGTACTCGGGAGGGAGCCCGGTCCTGGCACCGCCGGCGTCTCCCTTCGCTCGCTGGATCTGGTCCTCGAGCATGATCACGGCGAGCAGCAGCTTGATGAGCTTGATCTGGAGCGTCTCGTTGGCGTCGGCGTCCATGTTCTTGTCGTTGAAGTTGATGATCGCCTCGCTTATGTCAATCGTCTCTTCTTGACCGGTGATGTGAAGACGCGAGTTGTAGACGCTCGACATCAGAGAATAGAGCAACGCCTTCTGCACCTGAATACGATGAAAATAATTATCGGTTATGGGATTAAAAAACAATTTTGCCAATTATTCTGATGCACAAATTTATGCGAGTTTGTTCTCCGTGGGATATTACGCACTACGCAGGTGTAGCAACAATTCCGATATCGTAAAGACTTCAAAGCAAAGTTGTAGGCAATATTATTACAACAAATACACAACTTACGCCAATAATGAAAAGGATCACTTGACGTCCAAACCAAACTCAGAAGGGGGAACATCAAGTCTCTCAATTATGCCAATGAGAGTCTCTAACAATGCCAAGTAGAGACTCCCAATGTCTAGGAATATCTTTAAATGCTAATTAGAGACTCCCAATGCCAATGACACATGTTCAAAAATTCATAAGATAACCACGACAAACAGCACATAAATCGTCACAGCATGTAAAACATTAACAAATGGGACCAGATGGCTCAACAAGAAACAATCCGTAAAATACACATAACCAGCGCACGTACTTTGCATTTGAGGAGCAGCTCTCCGATGTACGTCGCCACTCCTCTTCCGCTGCTCTGAGCGATGACCGTCAGCTCAGAAAAGATCATCGTGAGCACATCGCTGCTCACGATCTGAATCTCTTTGTTCGCGTTCAACTCAAGCTCGCTCAGCTTGCTCATCATCAGGTTCGGGTAGTAGCCGCGGATGTAGAACAGACAGACGGAGATGAGGACCTCGACGAACATGCTGCTCCGAACGCCGACCGAAGCGTCCGGTGGCAGCTCGCTGTTGAAGTTCTTCCCGAGCACGGAGCGCCGATGGCGAATGAGAAGGTTGAGAACTTGCGTGACGTGCGGCGTAGTCGTGCTCCCGATATTCGACGTGGTAAGCGCAACCGTCACCAGATGGGGACTCGTCGATATCACCGACTTGAGGCAGGAGAAGGCGTAGAGCGTACGCCGTGCATCGTACTTCTGCGTGTACAGAAGAATGTGCGTGTGCAGCGGATGAACGTTCGGCAGTTCTTCGTGACGACTCAGAGAGTTTCGACGAACGGCTCCGACACCACCGCCCGCGTCCGACTGACTCTCGATGTCGGAAACGTGGCCATTGTGCAGGTAGTGGTCGTCTTCGAAATCGAGAACGAGAGGTTTGTCCTTTAAGGATGATCGCGATTGACCAACTTCATCCCGCGGTCGATCCTCTTCAACCGCCTCCGATGCGCTTTCAACTGGCACAGCCGAAGGTGAATGCGCCAGAACGTCGGTTATAATTTCATCAAGAATGCCCCTAACGATCACCTCAGGAGAAGCATCTTCAATTTTCGACGTTAGCTCGCTTTCTTGCGAAGCGGCGGAAGCTTTCAAATAGTCTTCCTGCTCGTTGTCGTCAAAGAAAATCTTCTCCTTCTCGTCCTTCGTCAGTCTCACCGCCTTCTGAACCGCCTGCAACTGCGACGGTTTCGTTTGACCGTTTTCGAACACTTCGCTGTCCGACGAGTGCTGCGACCCATACGGATTCACCGTGAGGTTGACGTCAGACGGGTCAACACGCGTGTAGTCCAGGTCCATCTCCACGTTGGCCTTTGAAGCCTTCGTCGCCGAACCTTTGTCGGAGACGAACGTTAAAGTGTAGGTTCGTAGTTCTTCTATTGTTTTCTTCGAGAATGATCGGCCATTGTTGCTGACGTGATAGATGATGTTGCCGCCTTCACTGCTGATCGCAAAGATGTTTGTCTCGACTACGTCACCTCCGCTTATGCTGCTGCTGTCTTCCGATCGGTCGCTTGTGCTGATGCGAAGGTGTCTCGACTTGTGTATACTGACATGCTGAATTGAAACCCTATAATCACGTAAACAACATCAATAATAGATTCTAATAATAGTTAAAATGATGATTTATAATAAAAAATATAAGCAATAATAATAAATGCTATGGCATTCAGAGGCATGTTGGAGACGAGAACCTATAATAGAATTTTAATCATTTGTAGCCTGAAAGATCTTTACTACCTCGGGCAAAAAATAATAATAATAATAATAATAATAATAGTAATAATAATAACAATAATTGTACAATACGACACTTTTACACCACTACCTTCCATGGCACATGTGTTCTGCCAGATCTCAATCACTTCTACCCATACAAGAACATGCCATTGTCATCAGGCACAGTTTAAAAAATCTGAGGGATCATTTTTATCTTATGCAACTGCGCTCTAGTAATAAATAGTCCTGAAATCTTTTGAATTCCAAAGTCAAAAGATTTAGCGTGAGACATTCTTCTAACCGAGCAGTGTCTGGGTGAAGAAGGATGAGAAGTAGCGGCTCCAGAATCCGCATCAGGTCACCACGTTGGACTGCGTGGAGTAACCACGTCTGGGTAAGCGAGGAAGACAGATGAATGTCGCTCTGCAGACTGTCCAACATCACCAACAGCGACCTACCGCCAACAACAACAGAATAAACAAATATCAGGAACTTAGTGATGTCAAAGCAAATGAAGACTTAAAATCCTGCCTTTTCTTTAACACATTGACCGCCTACACACCATGTTAAATGACTGGCGGTGCTACGAGTTAACTCCTAGTAGGCGGTCAACGTGTTAAGGGTTCATCACACTGGGAGTGAAAGGTCTTTACTTTATAAATGGTCATTTACGATGCAAAACATCACAACATGCATGTAGAATGAAAATGCCACCTGTCAAATGTCCGGACGGGCAGAATGCGAGGAGTGGCAGACGTCCGATCACGCAGCAGATGCCAAAAGATGGCAAACTTCCTGTGTGCAGAAAACTTTGTTGTCTGCAGAAGAAAAATACAAACACTCGTTAGTTCATATCAACCACAATCATCATGGTAAGACATTAGTTAGTTACCAGATTCACCACAACCATAATCACGATCACCAACAGTATAAACCTCCACAAACACCATCACAAACAATATAAACCTCCACAAACACCATCACAAACAATATAAACCTCCACAAACACCATCACAAACAATATAAACCTCCACAAACACCATCACAAACAATATAAACCTCCACAAACACCATCACAAACAATATAAACCTCCACAAACACCATCACAAACAATATAAACCTCCACAAACACCATCACAAACAATATAAACCTCCACAAACACCATCACAAACAATATAAACCTCCACAAACACCATCACAAACAATATAAACCTCCACAAACACCATCACAAACAATATAAACCTCCACAAACACCATCACAAACAATATAAACCTCCACAAACACCATCACAAACAATATAAACCTCCACAAACACCATCACAAACAATATAAAACCTCCACAAACACCATCACAAACAATATAAACCTCCACAAACACCATCACAAACAATATAAACCTCCACAAACACCATCACAAACAATATAAACCTCCACAAACACCATCACAAACAATATAAACCTCCACAAACACCATCACAAACAATATAAACCTCCACAAACACCATCACAAACAATATAAACCTCCACAAACACCATCACAAACAATATAAACCTCCACAAACACCATCACAAACAATATAAACCTCCACAAACACCATCACAAACAATCACCCATAACCAATACCATAAATTACTACAACGAACTGTAACCATAAACTGGCCAGATGACCACCAACCAACAACACCATCAACACCAGTCGTACTAGTTTAGGTAAGGTCAGCATCTCCCAATAACAATAAACCAAGACTTGAACCTCAGACACTTCAGCAAAACAGAACAGTTCACCAATTGTAATTGTAATTGAACACTTATAAAGCGCCGCTCGCAGATTCAGTAGCGCTCCCGACCCAAGTTAGCACTCCTGCTAACAATCAGTATAGTCTTCAGGCGTTTACGGAACAAGGGAAGAGAAAGACCAAGGAGCTCAAGATGTAGATTACAAGTGACGAAGGCGATTCCAACAAGAAGGGCCAACATAGACTTCACACTTTACGATCATAATCGTGATACTTGCCTTGTCATCCGACAGAAGAGCAGAACTGATGACATCTTCACAGGTCCATGGATTCGGTGACAGTTGCTGCAGCTGGTAAAGAAGTTCCACAGTTCTTGAGTGGAATTCAGGTGTCTCATCGTCCAGGTATTCCCACAGGTTTCTCGCCACCAACTGCAAACAAGAAATAATATTCTCACCTGTATCAGTCTCAACTTCTAGCACCCAACAAAATACTCATTCGATTTAAACCTTCTCAAATCATGACTAACATTTATAGCAAAACAGGAAATCATATATTTTGTCTTAAATATTCCTAGACGAAAATCTCTTAATGTCGTCCTCAATACTGAGTCTGCAGCGGAAGCCATGCTAAAATCACACTTGTTCGCTAGGGCTTATCCGGTGTAGCTGTTTTTGTAAGGCGCCCTTGTAACGGCATGGCTGTGTTACTGCGCCATATAAATCGTCGTAATTATTATTATTATTATTAAGAGAACCAAGTTTTTGTTGTGGGACTAGTGGGATCACATTTGACAATACAATATCCTTTACAGGACATACTCATTTTGTATAGGATTCTATCACTTGGTGAAAGAGATACATCGTGGTACAAGTCTGCAACAATCAGCCTAGGGTTGCTACAAATCAGACTGCTCAGTTTACTGAAACTCAAAACTAATAGCGTTTATAGACTAGGTGCACTAGCTCAACACCCCACAATGACACATCAAATAGATACAGGAAGCAGATAAAGCCACTAAGCTACCTGATAGAAGTTGGTTTTCTCGTTCATGTAGACAAGATCGTTTGGAGTAAGGAGTGGCAGAATGAGGACAGACACAGTGTTATCTTCAGCAGCCTGGTTACCACCATCTTCCGCATCTTCCATGCCATCCTGGTAGTACTGGCTGCTTCCTCCTCCTCCCTTGCGTTCCAACTGAGCGATGAACGATTGCGTCA
Organism: Lumbricus rubellus; assembly: GCA_945859605.1. Classification (NCBI taxonomy): domain Eukaryota; kingdom Metazoa; phylum Annelida; class Clitellata; order Crassiclitellata; family Lumbricidae; genus Lumbricus; species Lumbricus rubellus. Next base: position 16,685,255 of record OX243819.1, on the reverse strand, counting down.
GGCCAATCAGATCCAAGACGGCAGATATGGCCGCACTCTCGATCGAGAAGTTGCGCACGGCGCAGGCGCAAGTCAACAGCAGCTGAAGCCAACTGGGAAAAGTAAAATCTGAAACTAAACACAGAAAGATCTGTAGCAAAACGCAACTGGGAAGAATAAAATCTCATAAAAATGTGGAGAGATCTCTGCTAGCTATACCTAAGTTCTAGGTATTTCTTTCTACATCTTGCCTCAAAGTTTTCAACTCCCTGGTATCTCCATTCTCCACACACTCCTCCTAACGTCACTCATACTCTCGACCTCTTAGCTATCAGTTCATACGGTTTCCATTTGCATCTGGAAGCAAATCGAGCACCTGGTTATTTTTAGCACTTGGTTACTTTTAAAGCTTTGTTATTTTTAGCACTTGGTTACTTTTAGTGCATTGTTATTTTTAGCACTTGGTTACTTTAGTGCTTTGTTATTTTTAGCACTTGTTTATTTTTAGCAACTGCAAAATCTCAAGATGATTGCCATATAAATATCTCGGACCTTTACAGGATGTCAGACTTACATGTAATTACATACACAGCTACACACATTAAAAATGGTATTTTTTGGCAACTGTGGCCCATAATGAACCACAGTTCACAGGACAATTAGATGATAGTCACAGCATATTACCGGGAAAAACTATTAAAAATACTTATAATTTTTATTTTTACTGATTGCATGTTACTACAAATACAGTACATGAAAATAACTACAAATTAAGATAAACGGTGAAACGAAAATTAAACCCAATCACACTCAATGCGAAAAAAATTTGAGTTAACGAGGGTCCTACGACTGCACAAAGTCCACTGAGCCGGCTCAAATGCGCAATCGCTGGATTTCAGACCCAGATCACTGATAAAATAGAACACTGTTCGTTGTTTCTTAAATGCATGCTGATTAAATTGCACAGCTGATTAACCCTTTTTGACCAAAGTGTAGCAAATAGTATGGAGAATCCTATACCCTCGGTCGGTAAAGGGTTAAAATGCACAGCAGATAAATTGCCCTAACAGCAACAATACCTTGTTGGAACGACTTCTGAATCGTCTTGTAGTTGCTCGTGCAGAATATCGGCAGCGACGAGAACTCGACGAGCAGCTGACACGCCGACGCAAACGCCTGACAAGACCTCAGCGACAGTTGCGCCAACGGCAACCGACCCGTCGGCCCGCTCTCCCCCACATCCCTCTCGTGCGACGGGAGACACTCGCTGAACACCAGATGGCCGTTGCTTCTGGTCTCGACCGTCGGTTTCGTGCTGCCACCAGGACCGAGACTAAGGAACTGCATGATCTTCGGCTGGTTGCAGTTGACGAGCAGACGCTTCGTCAGGAACGCCTCGAACAGCCGCACAAAGTTCTCGATGCAGTTCTGCAGGTTCGTCTGCGTCTCTCGCACTTTCTCGCTCGTCTCGCCAAAACATCGCTCGTCCTCGTTCTCGAACTGAACGAAATCGCAAAACTCAGAGTCCGGAACTCGACCGCTCGGATCCCTGCCGCTCGCCGAGGCGGAACCGACGCCGTTGCCATTAGCAACGACAACATCCTTGACGTTGACGCTGTCGTTGTCAAACTGGTCGAGTTTCCCCTTCGTCATCGGGTGACTGACTTCCACGTTGGCTTCTGTTTCCTTGACGTGGTCGTGGGTTGTGCTGCCGTGGCGCGGCTTCGAGAGGATGTCGCTGGCTCCAACGAGCGTCACGGATGGCTGGACACGTGACAGGATCTTGGAGCAGAGTCGGAGGCAGAGCAGGAGCTCGGAGTCAGTGAGCTGGTCGATGCATTCGGTCATCGATGACATGAGACATTGAAGAAGTCTCGGCAGGTGCTCTGTCTGTGTCTCCTTGTAAGCCTCCTGCAAATGCCAATCATCAGATACAATGGATGTATAATGTATACACTAGTCTGTATACATACAGGTATTTTTGTGTGCATATAAGCATTGATGAATGCATGCATGCATGAATTTATGCAAGATTTTGTGTCTGCACATTCAAGAATACATTGTAGTTGAACATATGGATGCATGTAAGACTGTAAGTACATATCAATGTATATACAAGTTGGTATTTCTGCATACACAAATGTATGCACACACTATGTATTACCCAAGTATGTAGATGCATACTTCTTTATGTACATTCTATGTATGTGCACATCTGCATACAAGTCTGTAACTTCACATAGAGCCTCTCCTAGTGTCTCTAAAATCCCGACTTTCAAGCCCCTTAAAAATATCTAAGTACGAAACAAGCCTTTAACTTTTTACCGACCAAGGGTCTTGGATATCTCATACCATTTCCTATACTTTGGCCGTAAAAGGGTAAACAAATATTCACTGGAAGCAAATCCCGACACTTACAACGGACAATTTATCGAGGAGGAAATCGACGAGCTGACACAGTTCCGTGATGGACGCGTCTCCCTTCCCGAACGTTCCACCCCTGACCTTCGGTGCGTTCCTGCATGCGTCCTTGAACGCCCGGCTGATGAAAAGCCAGATGAAGCACGGCTCCAACACGCCGAACAGCAGATTAGCCGTCTTCACGATCTCGCTGTTAACCCCGCCACTGCCGCCGTCCGACTTTCCACCGCCACCGACAAGGTGCGGATCGTCGGCCGTCGTTCCGGTATTCTCCTTCGACGGAACGTTCCGGCAACCGTCGCCGACCTTCGTGACGCACTCGCGGTACATGCACCGGAAGATCTCCATGAGGATGTCCTCCAGGATGGCGCTACCGATCTCCGGCTTATCGAGCAGACTCATGAGCACCTTGAACGGCTTCAGGTTGACGACTCCTCTTGCGTCGTGACCCGGTTCCGCTTCGCCGCTTTCCAGCAGGCTGATGCGTACGGCGGCGATTAACAACTCCTTCGCGTACGTGTTGAAATAGTCCATCTCGCTCGTGTTCGTGCTCGTGCTGTCCTGCCGCTCCAGACGCCCTCCATCTCCAGATGATGCGGGTCCCGCTGCTGCAGCCGCAGCAGCCGTGGCCGCCAGAGGAAATCCGTTGGAGTCGCAGCCGATCAGCCAAGCGTAGAGGCGCTTGTTGAGCGACATGTCACGGCGTAGGACGACCTTAATGGCGGCCGTCAGCAGTTTGATCATGTCCGACTTCGGCAGCTGGCTGTTGTAGATCGGGAAGCAGGTGATGAGGAGTTCGAGCGTGCTGCGCTGGACGAGGATGCCACTGTCTTGCACTGCAACGCACAGCCCCTTCACCTGCAATTTAAACCGATTACAAACACTGATGACAGCTGCACGTGTAAGCGATGATGATATAAAGCATCCTGAGTAGCAAATAATCAGTTAGATATTTACCTAATACGGCCAGTTCAGAGGTCAACAGTCAGAACCAGTACTCATGAGTAAGATGCTCAATATGGACAGTTCAGTAGTGTTGGAGCAACGGTCACAGGAATTTATTACCTCCAGTAGCGAAAGGGTTAAAGGGTGCATTTTTGCATACAAACAATCAAATAAGGCTTACAAATTCTTAATCTTGATCATTAATATCAGTCATGATAGACTCATGAACATCACATAAAACTCGCTAAGACAAGACAGTCTAAGAACAATGCGTTATAGTTCCTTAGGTATTGTGCACAATTCTTCTTATTCTGATATTAATGTACGAGTGTCAAACGTGTAGTAAACTCACAAAAAAATGAAATAAATTTTTTTTAAATGTCTCTCTCTAGTGTACAAATTGGCATAGGCAGAAAAAGATTACTAATAAAAAATTCACCGAGTCCAAATATTGCAAAATGATCTTGCTTCATTATCTACCAGTACTTTTAACGTCCTATTAAATTTTCGATAACATTTCAGGCTTTTAAAAGACTTCTTGACTTTTAATACTTGTTAGCAGAAACCAGACAGAGACGTGGGTGTGAGCAAAAGTTACAGAGTGATGTCAGTAAACAAAACCTCTGTATTGGAGTAAGGAATTTAACTTTATGTCATGTGCTGTACAAATAAAAAAATTTGAACTTTATTCCCAAGTTAGTGTAGCCTTTATGCAAGGCATCGTGGGCCACAAAACATCATCGGTACTAGAAATGGTCCACGGGACGGACTTTTGACACAGCCGGTCTAGAGGTTGCGAATGTGTTTAAGTATAGTACGTTTGGCACATATATGTGGCTCTGACGATGCCAACAATAAAATCTCCAAAAAAATTGGTTACAATAATTATCACAAACATGACTAAGTGGTCATTTGCATTACAATGCTCAACTGCTTGCCGACAGCTGATGAAGAGTACAAGTAACCAACCAGAATGTCGAGGTTTGTTCCCATGAAGAACAGCTGGTCTTCCATCGAATGTTTGCGATTGAAGTGACTCAGAATGAAGTCGATTCCAGCCAAACGATTTGCTGCATTCGCGAGCACACACTCCCACAGACATCCGTAGAAGAACGAAGGTTCGGCCGCCTCACAAAACTCCTCCAACAACTGAACTGTCCTGAAAACAAACAACACAGCAAGGGTCAGCTACAACGCCTCTGAGCACTAATACACAACCAGTCAAATCAGCTACTCAAAAGTCAATGACTAAAATCACCTGTAGATCTGTCAATCAACCAGTCAGTAAATTCATCCACCTGTCAATCAATATATGTCAATCAACCATTCATTAACTTATTTTCTGTCAAGCCAACGGTCAATTAACTCGTTTGTCAATCAGCCAGGCACTGATTTGTCAATCAAACAAACATTAAATCAACTGATTGGTCAATCAGCTAGTCAAGCATTAGTCAGTCCCATACTAGCGGAAATTTTCTCCCCTTCAGAGGTACCCATCGTCTCCATGCACTACATTCATCATCATCATCATCATCATCATCAATGATCAGTTATCATTGTACTTGTTGTTTTCAATTGCCTAGAAATGATCTGGTGTACAACTATTTGGGATCAATAAACAAATACGAAATAGAAACCCCAACATAAAACAACCGAAAAAAATCATTACACAACTACAACTCGTGGACTGCTATCCGACAGCGTCGTTCTTTCTCTGTTGCTGGTCCTACAACCTGGAATGGTCTCCATGTTACACTGCGCTTACCAGTAATTCCCAGGGGTCACTCAGCTCTGTTCCTTAAGAACCTAAAAACTGTTTTATTTAGCAGTGGTTGGGCCGGGAGCGCATCTGAGTAGCCTACCTTGAAGAGGCGCTATATAAATTTACGTGAATAAATAAATAAATAACAACAGCCACAAAGGTCACACCATCATACCGAGAAAAATGTTCCGATCCTTCTTCGAGACCTGGCAGAAGTCCCATGATGAGACCCGTCAGCGCCGGTTTGATGTGCTTCTGAAGCGAGATGAAATGCGTTTCGTAGAGCTGGAGCAGAACGGGACGGACGTTCATCGCCGCGTAACCCATCAACGGAAACAGACCGGAGCCGTACGTGAAGAGGTCGGACGCAAGACGAGTCGTGCCGATGCA
>OX243819.1:16660558-16679558 GCA_945859605.1 Lumbricus rubellus | reverse complement strand
ACCTCTACCATCAATTTCATCATCACTATCACCATTGTAACATCAAACAATAGCTCTGTTCAAACTTCAAAGTGAAAGAGAGCAGAGCGAATTGTTTATCAAACGCATGGACCCAAGAATGCCAATCTCAGTCAGATCAAACCATAAAATGTTTCAATCCACAGACTTAAAACGTTCACCAGATGTTACAGCTGAAAAAAAAACACTTTTGCCACATTCTTTACAGCATTCTCTGAAGTCACTGATTGTCTGGTACCTAAAAATAGTTGCTGTGATCTAAATGCAGATGTGTTCAATAATGTGGCCTATTTTAGGGTAAATGAACACAGCTAGAGTCTGACAGCCGCTAACAATGAGTGCGCCAAAAACTGCATATACACCGTGAGTCAAAAAAAAGTAAGCCAAATTGTTTTTCATATATCTCTAATGCCTGATAACATATCACGCTAAAATTTTCCAAATATTTTGAGAATTGGACCAAGAATATGATTCCAAAATTTCATGAGATAAAGTTGAACGGATAAAAAGATATGAATCTTTAAACTTCATATGCCGAAATTGCCGTTTACAAACAATTTTCTGTCAGATTCAGTAAAATGTAAGTCAAACTTTTTCTCATATCTCTAATGCCTGATGATCAATCATTCTAAAATTTTCCAGATATGTAGATAATTGAACTAGCAATATGACCCCGACAGTATGATTTGATTATTTAATTAAATAAGATGCTCAAAATGTCATCCTTCAGCTTGCACGCAAGCCTTGAGGCGCAGGCGCCATTAGGCAACAGCATCGTCGATTATCCTCTGGTCCAGGCCATCCCACACTTTGTTTCAGATCGTTTATATAAATATTTGGAAAATTTTAGCGTGATATGTTATCAGGCATTAGAGATATATGAAAAACAATTTGGCTTACTTTTTTTGACTCACGGTGTATATGTGCATGATCCTTGAAATAACAACTCTTCCGCATATTGTTTTTCATCGCACTCTCCAACCCATTGTTTTTCATCGACGTTTTCTCCATCGCATTGTTTTCATTGCACTTTAGATGCGCATCGGTTTTCATGCGCATGAACTGCTGTTGTTCTATGGCGAACTGTACGTCTACATTGTCTCCCCAAGTGTACCGGTATTCATCGAGCATACACAAAGCAGCCTGGGACATTCATCCAGGGAATTATTCAGCAATCCTCAGAGAGCGTGGTCAGAGAATACAGTTTGTGTAGTTGAGACAAACGTCTGGTTTATACATATACGATACTTTGTTCTCTGCTAACTTAGACATTTATCCTGAAATCCTACTTCTGGCATGGTAGCCACTCATGCTAAGCATTTTGGTGGTAGCCACGTGGATCATCTGTGATCAATTGAGACAAACGTTAGGGCATAGCCGGGTGCCGTTTTTCAACCGGGTACCGGGTAGTTTGAGTAAAATCTGCCGGGTCCGGGTACCGGGTCGGGTATTGGGTTGGGTATTAAAAGTAATCGTTAATCTCTAAACTGAGTAGTATGTCTCCACTTTGAATGCTGTCAAACGAACACCACTCAGTTTGTTAGCTACCTTTGCTACCTTTGGTGGAATTGAGTAAAACTCATTGTGTCAGAGTTTTACTACAGTTGAGTTCTGTCAGAGGTTATTGATTGAGAGGTGCCAGTAATATCTGTTCGTGAGCTCTGTGGATAGAATCATTCTATAGTAAAGACATGCTGATCTGTCCAGTCAGGCAAGAGGAGGTCAGAGGTCCATGTGGTGTATGCAGTCCGACTACATGTAGATATATTTCAAAGTGCACCATCCCTTAATCTATAAGATGTATACTTGGTTATATTAGGGAAGGGGCCTGTTAAGCTTGGCTGCAGAATCATATCAACAGGTGGAAGGTATTCCTTCTAACAAGTCCTAGTCTCTCTGACTTGAATGAGAGTGTGACAGACCAAACAGACTTTAAAGATAAGGGATTAACAGATGACCACTAGCCAACCTATATAGCTATGGTCAGTGAGCAGCACCTGTATATATATATACATACATACATACATGAATATATAATATGTATGACATTGTATGTACATATGTACATACATATATACACTCCCCTTTCCTATACTTCTTCATCTTCTACCACAGTTCCTCCCCTCCCCCTTCATCATCTCCTGTCTCTTCTCTGTTAGATATTTCAAACAGCCGAGCAGCAGGAGGAAGAGGAAGGGGTAATAGACAAGAAAGAGGAGGAAGGAAGAAGAGGAGGGGAGAAAGCATGAAAGAGAGTGCCACTCTTCTATTTAAATAATATTATTCCTCTTCTCCTTCACAGTCTACCACTGTTCGGCTCAGGAAGGGGTAGTAGAAGAAAAAGATGAGGAGGAGGAAGGAGGAGGGACAGCATGGAAAAGGGTGATACAAACTCTCCCCTCCTCCTCCTCTTGCTGGTCCCCTGTTTGAAATAGGATAGTCTAATAAAAAAGCAACCATCAGCAGGCTGTCTGTTCTGTGATTGTCTGTTCATTATGCTATAATGCCCAGTTGAGAGATGTTGCAGGTTAGCTGTTAAGCCCTTTGATGTGTGGTATGCTATTCATAATTACCCACCCGCCCGGAAGACCTTTCATCACCGGGGCCGGTTATCTGCCGGGTATCAAATACCCGGCATTACCGGTTAACCGGGTCAGCCCCCGGCTATGCCCTAACAAACGTCTGGTTTATACATATACGATACTTTGTTTTCTGCTAACTTAGAAATGAATCTTGAAATCCTACTTCTGCCATGGTAGCCACTCAAACTAAGCATTTCGGTGGTAGCCACGTGGATCATCTGTGATCAAATGAACTTAAACTAATCCAAGAGGACTTCGGGCATCACTGACTGTGTCCAGTTCTGTCCATAGAATTGTTAATTCCGATTCCGATACAATGGAATGATCGAAACAATACAACTATTGTTTGTATAAACAAAATATATTCATAATGGTAGGAAAACCAAATGGATCTCAATTTTTCACTCTAATGGGTAACTGTTTTAAAAAATCTTGGAAAGTCCCCATTAACAGCAGTATTGCCATGGGGTGGTTTGAACCGCTTAACTCTGAAAATATGACCCATGCAAAATTTGTTCATATCCATTGAGTCTCCATTGGGCATGGAAGTGGGGGTCCAGCAAAGCTTGTTAACAATACCAACTAGTGATCTAGACTAGTCATTACAATTTTTTCCATAACCATCCCATTTTCTAGGGGCTGGTTACGCCACTGCCCATCGAACAGGATGTCAGTGTGGCAAAATGACGTTAAGTGAAGAGGACAAAACAGCATTAAGTCAGTGGCAAGAGAAGCAAAGAGAACCTTACGGCCAGGATAAAAACTTAAGCAGGACATCAGACACTAATGATACCTTAATGCATGAGCACATTAGTCACATCGGTTGTTTCCAAATATTATGATTAAAAATTTAATTGTTTCCAATATTGATCAAAAATTTAATTGGCTGCAATTTTTATTGCATCGTTGCAAAGTTTTGTGGGGAGTCACTTTTCCCCGCACGGTGTACCGGTATATATATGACAACCTGGCTTGTGTTCTTTACTTTATTCAAAAGTATTTCAAGAGATGCAATTTGGGGGAAAGTGTAAAATGCACCGAGCAGAGCAATGCGCTACAAGTCTATAACTCTAGGGTGATGAAAAATAAAATAAAAATTGCTAGATGAAAACCAAAACAAAATCCTTGAAAAACCCTTTCGGAAATATCTCCATCTCAGCCTACCTGTTGGCTGGTTATAAAACTGCTAAAAATCCATTCAATTTCTTTGACCTTAACTCACTAGAATACATGTATGAAAGCTGTGTAAACTAATCAATCATTTAATCAATGGTCTCTTCGAAGAGGACTTTTAAAATATAAATGCACTGGTATGTCTGCGTGTGCAAATGTGTATACAGGTGCGTAATTAAGTGCGCATATTACCTTTATCTTTGAAGCCGTGTTACTAAATTCAGTATACCACAACTTGATTCATCTAAATTTCTACTGGCAAAACTTAGCTTACTTACCTAAGCTTATCTTAACCAATCTAAAATTGCCTTAACCAAAATTTAACTTCCTAAAACTTACCTTACTTAAACTTGCCTTTACTGAACAAACTGAGCCCAAGTTCACCATAACTCTAGTCAGCAAACACTTGAAAATTGCTCTCAACACACTTGCTAATATCAGCTAAATAGTCTTGAAAGTAACTCATTTGACAGGTACTTAATAGGTGCTTTGGCAAGCATCCATATAATGCATACATCTGCACATACATATACCATTGCATTTTACAATGCATACACACATGCATTTATACAGAAAAATAACCATACTAAAATAACATACTTAGACTTATAATCATATGTCATCCTTCAAACAATTGTTAACTCCCAATGTTTTATCAAATCTTGATATGATCTGTTTAAAATTCTGATCTGGTTTTCTAGTAGGACAGTTGTTAGCTGGCTTATGCGTTCAAACGCATAATTTTAACAGTGGTCAATAATACTAGTCACAGGGCTCAAGAAAGCAGGTGCGCAGTATCCTTTGTGAGTGCAAAAAATTTCCCCAAAGCTCATCATGTGATTAACGGTAAGCATGACAAGAAGTCATTGGAACATTGTCTAAACATTCTTTCGGCTGCAGCTAGTATTTGCTTTGATTTGCTGTCTTCCGTCAGTCGTGCGACGACGATGAGGCTCCCACATGACTTCTCCAGACTTGACGACTTGTCTATTTCTGGTGAGATCCTTTGCTCTTGACATGCTAATATCCATCCTCTTCAGATCCTCTCTGTCGTTGTCCATGCAAATCTTTGGTTGTCTTCCTCTGCTTGATTTGATATAGCACCAGTGTATAAGCTGGTCACCCTGACGTGGCTTTTGCGAGCGCTGAGAAATTCTCGGAGATTTACATTACATTACCTGACAACCACTAGACCATCATGAATTTCAGAAGTGTGCAAGCAATTGATTTTAATTGAATATCAAGGTGGAAGAGCGATGTGGCTGTATCTGGATTCATTGATAGTATACGGCACAAATTCCTTACAGCAAAAATCTCAGAATTTCAAGTAATTTCGATGGAGGATATACAACATCTTTTAAACACGAAAAAAACAAACTATTCTATCAGTTGCAATAATTAATATGAAAATGTCACACGGTGTCATAAAATTCTGTAACCACCTAAAACTAAATCAGCTGGCAGCACAACTGTTGGATTAGAATCAAAAACACAAAGATAAATAAAATCGCCTTGAAAGTATTGCACACAGTGACACATGCAGTAATTCAATTTTTTTCAAACAGCCGTGACAGCATCAATCGATATTCACAACCACACCGCTCAAAAGATGTTGCAAATGTTCCGAACAAGCATGTGGCTGGAACCCTGTAATGGAGGGGGGGTGGTAGCACAATGGATAACACGCTGATGTAGAGAGCAAGAGGTAACAGTTCTAGGGCGGACATGCTTTCTAGGCTGCTGTTAGGGCCATTTATTGCAAGCTGTCTGTTCTGTTAGTAGTTAAGATTTATGTATTCTGTAATCTGAGTTCCTGTGAACTGTTTCAACTGCATAATTGCAATTGTATACTGTAACCGGATTGTTAAATAAGCGAAAATTATTATTTATGTCAGCACCAGGCTTCATACAAGTTGCCTTTTAAGTGTTGGGGTTTGCTCGAGACAGCATAATACAACACAATGCTCAGAGCACAATACACCATTACACAGTACTTATAATAAAGTAGACTACAGTAAAAATTTCGCAATACATTACAAGAGTGTAAAGCTATAAATTACAGTACAGCACAGCAGAGTAATTTAACTAAAACTTAACAATACTCATATATAGTAGCATATTAGGGCAGAGTACAGCTATTTAATTTCACAGTGCACTATGCTGACGCACTATGCACTGGTCAATGTCCAACACTGTACAATGTACATGGCCCTGCTGCTGCCTTGGTTGATCAGGTTGTGCAATGTGCATGATCAGAGACTTATAGCTGCATGGATGTCTTCAAATCATCTTCATGCGAATTCTGACAATATTCAATTTACTTGGCATCGAGACATGTCCAGATCTCCAAAATTGATTTTTTTCACCCTCTCCCAGTCTTTTGTCACACCTTCCACCTTTGTGACAGATTAAGGCATTGCTTCAGATCAAGAGCTAATGCTTCAAAATCAAGTTTAAAAGTCTGTTGATTTTGCTAAATTATCATCTTCATCAGATTTGCAAAGTCATCGTTAGTAAGATACAGAACAAGAAATTCCTCAGTGCCACGCAGTTATGCAGAATAAATTAAAAACAGAATAGTCGTCAGTTCTAACAGCTACACACCCAAAACTCCCAGCGAACCTTGCTCTGCCTCAAAACAGACTCGTCAGCATCGTCTCATATCACAGCAAACGTCATTGTTGATCAGCATGATGATGATGATAATGATGATGATGACGGTAACAATGGTGGTGATGATCACGACGATGATGATGATAACAACAATGATGGAAGTAGAATAGGACAAAAAATTTCCAAGGAGCACAGTACAACTGAAATATCAAAATGCTCCAATGCCGTTGTGTATGTCTTTATCAGGTTGGCAACAGGAACCAACATGACCCGTAAATCAGACTAGTATAATATTATGCTCCATAACTATCCAATCACATTATCCTTGAGTGAATAAATTGCTGTTGCTCTAAAACTGCTCTAGAAGTGATATATGCCTCACAGGCTGTCAGTTTCGCAGCAAATGAACCACAAAAAACTAATCAGAGGCAAACTCTACACCAGTCTATTAAAGGTTAAACTTCTTTAACCCTTTACCGACCAAAGTGTAATAAATGGTAATGGGAGTCCCACGCCCTCGGTCGGTAAAGGGTCAAGAATAAAATCTTCGTCAGGAAAACAAAACAGTGGTGGGTTCCCATATGTAGAGCCCAATCAACCTTAGTACTTAACCAAACCTTTCTAAATTCAATTAACCTTCGTTTACTGGTTAAGAGGTGTTTGCAATCCAATCTGGCTGCCTGGCATACTGCAAGATCAAGTGAAAATATAGAGCAATGATACCACACACTGCATGCTATTATTGTTATCATCGGTATTTAATAAGGCAACATTGGCAACACATCAATCAATAGCATTGAGCAGAAGTGTTAGAACGACCTGTTCAGTAATCAGCTCAGTAACCCCTACTCAGGTAACACTCTGTGAGCTGCAACTCTCTGAGCACTGAACAGTAAGCACTCAAAGTAATCACCCACCAGACTGTAGAAAGAAGCAGAAAATTGTCAAAATATTCTAGACTTACAAGGTTTTTGTATCACGAGTTACACGTAAACGTCACCATTTCACTTTGCAAAACTAAAATGCTAGACATACTTCCAATCAGACAACCTGGTGAAATTTCATAGAACCAAGTAAGCTTGCAGATTCGGTTTTCCGCTCTGCATGTTTTTATTGTTCTACTGGGGAATTTCCAACCATTGGTAATTTCCAGAAAACACCCCCAGATAGTCTCTGGGCCACTTAGGGAGACTTTAACTTACTGAAGCAATCTAATGACCTAGAAATGTATCTCTAGACAGCTGGGCAAACAATGGCAGCACAGAACAGCCTAGTGCTAATCAGATGACACCAATTAATTACTGGCTAGTTAACAATAGAATAATCCCTCTGTTCCTACTCATTAGCCTGCCACTCCTCTTCTTTGTTTGTCACCCTCCTCTTCCTCATCTTTGGCATCTTTCTGTCTATAATTACTAATTTATATATATACATACAATCATACATGTATACTATATACACTGTGTCCCAATAAATGGGGACCCCTTTTTATAATGTGAATAAAACAGGCAAACCTTAATCGATTTTCAAAATTTCAAAACTGTTTTTATCCTGAGATAATTATCTTCCACTGATTCAAATATGAAGTTTCTGGCACAACTACGTCATTTGCATCAGAGAATTCAAATGTTAAGTACCGAACACAACGATTTTTGTTGACATTTGGTTTCAATATGTAAATTAACGACGTCATTATGATGTAATTTTTTAGTGATGGCCGTTCATAAATTACCAATTTGTAGATAATTATCTCAGGATAAAAACAGTTTTGAAATTTTGAAAATCGATGAATATATGCCAATTTTATTCACATTATAAAAAGAGGTCCCGATTTATTGGGACACAGTGTATATCCAGTACTGTCCAAGTCATTTCATAGCATGTGGCAATAGCTCCTATATAATATTTTATAGAGCTAGACCTCCATGCATGTGTACTGTAATCTCATCCAGTTTGGTCCATTTTAATTCAACCTTCTCTTTTTAATTCCGTCCTGCACTATCACATACACTGGGTATGCATGTCAACCCATAAATTCCCCCCAGTCACTCGACAAAACTTCTCGAACTTTGGCAGTGCCAGTTCCAAGTCTGGAGAACGTAGGAGGGCAACACTAATCATCTTTGACATGGCACAGTGTTCTTAAACAGCAAGAACTTTACCCAATATATCCATTGAAATAAAATCTAACCTTATCCAGTCCAAACCCACAACTCTGCCACAGTTCGCATTTTGGCAGTGCCAGTTCCAAGCCTACACAAAAGAGGAGAGCGACTCCAATGATCCTTGAGGACTATCACACAGTGTCCTTAACCTGAAACAACCACTTTCAAGTCCATATTTTTACTAATTCCTCTCCTGCTCCCCCCCTTCCATCACTCCATTTCACTTATTAAATGACACATGTTCAGCCGAATAGTTCAATCGAACAGTGATAATCATATATTTGGCCTTATACAACTTGCACATATACAACTTGTACGTATGCAAAATTAAATGCCTAACAGAGATCTTTTAATTATATCCAATTAATACTCGTCTAGATATAAATAAAACTGTACATGTTGTCTGTGGATCACTACACTATGAGCTGATGTTATGATGTCATCAGGTGTGGAATGCAATGGTTTATGTTTATTCGATAATACACTTTGCTTTCATGAAATTAACCCTAAAGACTTCACTTCACTTCCATTCACTTATATAACGATGGCGCCTGGTGAACTGAGAGCCAAAGAATTTAGTTGGCACCCTTGTCGGCTACCGGTACGTGGATAACTGCCATACAAGCAGAATAGTAGACGCACTCCGGCTTTGAGTGCTGCTATATAGCCTACACTACAGGTTGCGAAAGCCTCAAGAATAAAAGTAACACCATTACTTAAAGTATATTATTAATCGCCTGTATGGCTTCAATGTCGGCTGATTTCACCATGTTCTGACAAAATCAGAAGTTTGGATTCACCAGATTCATTCTGGTTAAAAACAACCGAAATAGGTAACTCGGAACGAAAGATACGTAATACACTTTACTATCAGTTGGCCTACCTGCTCCTCCCGCAAAGGGGGCTGCCTCGTACATACAAGATACAACTCAATTTCATCGTGATAATTTTAAACCTGCACTTACCAAACATAAGTCACAATTCAAACACTTGTATATCTGCGAAAAATATATTTATTTAGGTACATTTAATCGGAAAATGTTCAGAAATCTATCGCAATATCCTTTACATAATACGTCGTCGCTCATTTGTTTATTTCCAATCACGAACGAGATATCGTATTGATTCAACACTTGCTGCAGGTTGCCTAACACTTAGCGACATCTTTTTACAGTTAACTTTGTTATCGTGATCTACATAATAATATTATACGCATTCGTCGTGAGTCTTTGATTGTAACTGTAAACTCAGAATTTCTAGAGCAACCACAAAAGCGAGGCCGCGGGAAATAGTTTATTTGCCTTATCGATAGGTAGGTTAGAGGTCAAAATCCGGCAGACGGCTAATTAAGGTGCGTGATGTTTACTGTTTAGAGTTGAAACGGCGAGGGAGAGATGGAGGGAGGGAGGGAGGGAGAAAGGGGAAGTGGAAGAAGCCGTTTTGACATCTCATATAGGCCTAATAATCATAATGAGATCCCTTCTAGCTAGCCCGAATGGGGATGAAGTGCTAGCGACTTCATTTTCAATGCCTCGGCATATGAGGGCGGTGGCCAATCCGGCGCCTCTCCCTCGCCGTCTCGCTTGGTTGGTGGCATCTCCCGGTTCGATCACGTTTCTGCCTTCATGAGGGACGACCTTCACTGGCTCCCACTGCAGCAACGCATTGCTTACAGAGTTTCGTCTATTGCTTGGCGCTGCATCCTGTCTCAAGCTCCATCATATCTTTGTGCACTTTTTACTCCTGTCTCCGTTTCTCTGGGCCGCCGTTCGCTGCGGTCAGCTGCCCGCGGTGACTATTAATTGTCCCTTTTTATCGTACCGTTACTATGCAGCGAAGAGCTTATTCCGTGGTGGGTCCAGCTGTCTGGAATGGCCTCCCTACGGCTCTCCGTTCTCTTCCTCGTGACTCTGCTGGCTCTTTCTACCGTACGTCTTCTCAAGACCTTTCTTTTTGACCAGGCCTGGGTTGGGAGCGCCTCTGAGTAGAGATCTTGAAGAGGCGCTATATAAATTTATGTGATTGATTGGACTCATGAGTAGGCCTACACTGACCGGGTAGGCCAGTGCACGTGTAAGCTTACACTCGTCGATCATAGCTGCAGGGGCGGATCCAGGGGGGGCTTATCCGGCCATGGTCCCCCCCCCATTTAGAATTCCCATGTATCGTGGCCCCCCCCTTTGGATTGAACATGCTGTGGAACAATGTACATATTGTACAATTTGGCCCCCCCCCCTATTAAGAAATACCCATGCATTGTGGCCCCCTCCAAATATTTGGGCCGGATGACTAAAAAAAAAGTCATCAACTTTTTTAGCGGACAAAATGGTATCATTTTCCCAAAAATTTGGCCGAATGACTAAAAAAAAAAAAAGGTCATCAACTTTTTTAGCGGACAAAATGGTATCATTTTCCCAAAAATTTGGCCGAATGACTAAAAAAAAAAAAAAAAAGGTCATCAACTTTTTGGGCGGATACGAGAAAGAAAATTTTTCCCAAGGCCTAAATTTTTTCCCGGACCCAAGACCAAGAATTTTTGGCCCCCCCTCCAAAATTTCTGTATCCGCCCTTGCAAAGCTGAGTCGGCTATAGGGAGTGCTTGTGGAACAGAAATTTCGTTACTTTTAATGCATAGATTAGGCCTACGTGGAGACAATTTTAGTTGGTTTTTTTACCGTAAAAAATTTCACAATTTTTATTACCGTACGTCTAGATTAGGAGCATTTTAGTTTGACCGTAAAGAAATGCTAGGTTTTTTAACTTGTAAAGAGATAACTTGACAATTATGAACTTTTAATGTGTAAGCTTAGGCCTATAGCCTAGGCCTACTACGTAGGCTAGCCTATATAGGCCTATAGCATTTTAGTACGTTTGGTTTGACGTGTAAGGGTCGCTATTGAACTACGGTATCAAAAACTTTTCTTGTAGCCTAGTTGTAGGCCTATAGTTCGTCTTTGAACGACACATTTTTAATTTCTCTTGACATTTTTAAGAACTTCTATTTCATACATGTATATAGACTATAGATAGGCTATATATACTTTCAAGAAATCTAATGTGAAAAATACCTCCCTGTGCCGTGGTTGTTTGCCAATATCTTGACCAGAATTGAGAATTTTTAAATAAAGTTTTACAGTTTTAAAGGGTATTTATTAGGGTGGAGTGAAAAAACCGAAAATTGGAATTCCGAAAAGTAATGGCAACCAAAAGTTGCCCAATGACATGGGGTCAAAAAATGTGTAAAAAGTTTTTAAAAATATTAATGTCTTCAGCCCCCATAAGTGGGCCAAAGTTCCGAAAAATTGCATTTTTTAAAGACAGTTGCCGGTTTTATCATGAAATATTCTTAGTGCAAAATAACTAACTGCCATTCAATACACCTTTGGAAAGAGCTTTTAAAACTGAACAAAATGGTGTATTCATTTACAGAATAGTCCCATATTTGTAGAAGATATTAATTTTTTAACCATACCCCCTCTTCGCGACATGTCGCGACACCTAAAACAGTAAAACACTAATAACTTTTTTATCCTTTGAGATATTTCAATGCGTAGTATGTCATTCGATTCTGTTTAGGACCCTCTTTCTAATGGTGTATTGTAAGGTGAGATTGCATATTTGTTTGTTTGATATTATTGGGATGGTATCTGCTATGCACCTTGACTGAAAGCACTTCCAAAGACTTTCATGGAAATCGTATTGCCGTCACAGTAGGGCAAAGTCACAAATGTAAGAATTTGTCTCATATACTGGCATGCATCATTGACCATCAGCAAGTAATCATGCTCTTTTAAAATTTATCCGATCCACTGTGTCTTAGAGGGACAGTAGTGCGTTACAGTCCTATAGTTAATTTTGATTTCAAATATCAGTTTCAGTTCTCGCGATCTTAATGGCGTCCGGACAGACTCATCTCTGTTGTCTGCACCTCAGCTACGGCTGCAATAGCTCCATTCACACTTTTAAGACACCTTTCAAAAATACTCTAATCTGGACATTGAAACTGTCAAACTATCGAGCCTGACCGGTAATATGAAATTGGAGCTATTCTGTCCTTTGGCTGTGTTAGAACAGATTGTTGGAACAGCAACCCTCCAGGTATGAAAGTCAATTAATTCTACATTATCTGTTGAGTTACGATTCTGAAGCAGAACATGGAAGCACTGCACAGACAACTTTCTATCTTGTTTTCAGCTATTGACATTCTCCTCAGACCAAGTTCTTTCATAGGAGTAGCCTATACACCGCATTGGGATGATATCTATTATGCACCCTGACTGAAAGCACTTCCAAATACTACAGTCACTCTATTAGCCTAATATACCGCGTACAGGCTATTGGGGTGGCATCTAATATGCACCCTCACTGAAAGCAATGCCAAAGACTTTCAAGGAAGTCGTATTGCCGTCGCAGTAGGGTAATGTCACAAAATGTCAGACATTAGTCTCACATACTGGCATGCATAATTGACTATCAGCAAACAATCATGTTCGCTTAAAATCGTTTATAACCACTGTGTCTTAGAGTGACTGTAGTCTTTGCAAGTGCTTTCAGTCAGGGACCTCAGGGTGCATAATAGATATCATCCCAATGCGGTGTATAGGCTACTCCTATGAAAGAACTTGGTCTGAGGAGAATGTCAATAGCTGAAAACAAGATAGAAATTTGTCTGTGCAGTGCTTCCATGTTCTGCCTCAGAATCTTAACTCAGCAGATAATGTAGAATTAATTGACTTTCATACCTGGAGGGTTGCTGTTCCAACAATCTGTTCCAACACAGCCAAAGGAGAGAACAGCTCCAATTTCATGTTACCGGTCAAGCTCGATAGTTTGACAGTTTCAATGTCTAGGTTAGAGTATTTTTGAAAGGTGTCTTAAAAGTGTGAATGAAGCTATTGCAGCCGTAGCTGAGGTGCAGACAACCGAGATGAGTCTGTCCGGACGCCATTAAGATCGCGAGAACTGAAACTGATATTCGAAATCAAAATTAACTATAGGACTGTATCGCACTACTGTCCCTCTAAGACACAGTGGATCGGATACATTTTAAAAGAGCATGATTACTTGCTGATGGTCAATGATGCATGCCAGTATATATATGAGACAAATTCTGACATTTGTGACTTTGCCCTACTGTGACGGCAATACGATTTCCATGAAAGTCTTTGGAAGTGCTTTCAGTCAAGGTGCATAGCAGATACCATCCCAATAATATCAGACAAACAATATGCAATCTCACCTTACAATACACCATTAGAAAGAGGGTCCTAAACAGAATCGAATGACATATTATGCATTGAAATATCCCAAAGGATAAAAAAGTTATTAGTGTTTTACTGTTTTAGGTTTCGCGACATGTCGCGAAGAGGGGGTATGGTTAAAAAATTAATATCTTCTACAAATATGGGACTATTCTGTAAATAAATACACCATTTTGTTCAGTTTTAAGAGCTCTTTTCAACGGTGTATTGAATGGCAGTTAGTTATTTTGCACTAAGAATATTTCATGATAAAACCGGCAATTTTCGTTAAAAAATGCAATTTTTCGGAACTTTGGCCCACTTATGGGGGCTGAAGACATTAATATTTTTAAAAACTTTTTACACATTTTTTGACCCCATGTCATTGGGCAACTTTTGGTTGCCATTACTTTTCGGAATTCCAATTTTCGGTTTTTTCACTCCACCCTAGTATTTATATTTACACACGATGGTCAGATATCATAGTCCGATTTGGTCAAAACATTTCAAACCGAACAATGGTTCTATAGTGAGACCACCAACTGTTTTTTGACAATTCCAAAACATAACTAGCAAAAAAACAGCCAAAAAACGATGTGATTCAGTCACGTCTTATCAAATAATTGTTGTCAAATCAACTTCACAACTTGTGTTCAATGTGTTCACCACCAGTGCCCAGTGAGGCGCGGTGGTGTAGTGGTGGCGTCGTTGCCTTGGAACCGGAAGGCTCGAGGTTTGAATCCACCCTCAAGCCACTGCGTCGGGACCTTGGGCAAGTCCTTCACTCGTAGCCTAATTGCTCAGCGCTTCGGCGTGGAACTCCGATGCAGTGACCGCTCTGCATTCGGGAGCGCCTCTGAGTATAGAGAGAGCTTGAAGCAGCTAGTGGCGCAACTAGGGGGGTGCTGGGGGGTGCTTGAGCACCCCCCAGGCTAAAAAGTGACCCACGCAATTTTTCCAAATCCGATTAGTTTTTTGGCGCGAGGGGGTAGGGGTCATTCGGTCTTTAGGATTACACAATCAAGCAAGTTCCTTTGGCACTCGCTACTTCGCACCATCGGCGCTTACAATAATAATTCTGAGCACCCCTCAGGAAAATTTTCTGGTTGCGCCCCTGGCTTGAAGAGGCGCTATAACAAGTGCACAATGCACATACATACAGAGAGAGAAACCAAGACAAAAGTAGAAGCAGAAATAGAAACAGAAACAGCAGTAGAAGCAGAGACAGAAGCAGAGAGATGCACAAGCAGAGGTAGAGGCAGAAACAAGGGTATCCCATTTGACTCCATCGATCGTCATTGTTGCCACTTACAATATTGTTATTATTATTGTTCTGGCGGATGTGTTTCTCATTTGGTTAATGGAGACTAATGAACAAAACACTAATGCAGTCTGGCGATAGCCTACACGTTTTGATTCATGAATGAAAAGCTGAAAACCATTAATATGCACAGCTACACAGTAACATAAACTCTGTTATCATCATTGCTGATTTTCGTCTGCCTCTACCAGTCTACCTCATGCTACTGCTATGTACCACTGATGGTAGATAATACGTGTACGTAGGTAGCCTATACTATTACTGTTGTTTCTATACTAGCGGTGGTAGCGCTGCCACGGTGGCGGGGGCGGCGAAAGTGTCAGTGGTTTAAGCGTAGGAGTGGACTATGGCATTGTTTTATTGTTCGAAACGTAATTTATATTAGCCTATAATAATAATAATAGACCGACGACGTAGATAAAGTTGAGTCACGTCTTCTTCACAAATCGACTGCAGTTGCTGATTAATTTTGATTCCAGAAGAATTCAAGTCATTTTCTGGAACAATTAAGAAAACGCTTGTAATTTAGACAATTTTTATACTATAGCATCGTCGGTAGGCTATCCCGAGCTAGGCCTACTTCTAGGATGCTGTACATGTATGCTTACACGCATATTGTCAACTGTCGGAGTAGGTTTAAATGCAAAGAGCTCGAAAGTCGGTGCAGTTTTAACTGTTTAAAAAAGTGTATTGAGTTTTTAATTCCTGGATAGGTGCTGGATCGATGACTCAAGACTGTTACAGGCGCGATGGCCAACTACCTGAAAGACATGATCAACCAATTTCGTTTTTGTCTCAGGGACGAATACGTTGGCGGTGTTGGACGAACGCAACCGGCCGAACCGTGGATTGTCTGCTATAGCTTTGTCTGATTCTGTCTGCTAAAAGCAGCTAAATAAAATTATGGCTTGATGTAGGGGGCCTACCAACTGTACATTGTACAGTCCTTGAGGCATTTTGTACAACAGGATGCAGAGTTTGAACGTGATGCGCTCGCCGATTCCAAGCCACTGAAAACTGGTCCAGGATCGTGATTGAAATAAATAGGCCTATGGTCGTACTTTTTAATCGCATGATCAGACGAGCAGCAGCATTGATGACCGCCTGAAGCCGAATGATACTGAGCTGTGGCAATTGTCAGCAAAAGCGACATTGCAGTATTCGATACGGTTCAGGATCAAACTTTGCAACAGATGACCTGTCACATAAGCATACTCTTCCTCCCTCTCCTTCCTCTTTCTTCTCATCCTCCTCTTCGTCTCCCATTCATTCCCGTCTGTATTACTTGATCCTGCAGCTCTTATAACAAACCCGTCCAAAGCTCTTCCGTGCTTCGAAGAGACGCAACTGTAGGCCTATAGAAGCAGAAGAAGACGCACCCGATGCGTGTCAGGTAGAGGCCTGATTGGTGTCTGATGGTAGGCTACATATAATATAGCCTAAGCTTACACATCATGTGCACCTGCGTTTCACCAAGTGCGTTTATGCCTGAGTGGTCACATTGACCATAGAGGATTGGCACAATATGCAGATGAACTGCCTTCGCTGCTGCTGCTGCTGCTGCTGATGATGATGATGATGATTATGTTGCTACTGCTGATGCTGCTGGTGGGCTGATCATCGATCGACGTTGCTGTCCCTCACTCTCTTACAGATTCCATGGCACTTGCTCCTCTGCCAGCTCCTCCTTCCCACCTCCTTCCCTCCTCCTCCTCCTTCTCTTCCTCCTCCTCATCTTATTCCTCATTCTTCTCCTTATCTTCCTTCTCCTCTTCTTTTTCTTCTCTTCCTCCTCCTCCTCCTCCTTCTCCTCCTTCTTCTCCTCTCCATCTCCCATTTTTTCTCACCCTCTTCCTTCTCATACTCTTTGTCCCTTTCCTGTTTCGACTCTGATCCTCTTCGTTTCCCATGAAATATATATTCTCTGCAACTTGCTCCTCCTCTTTCTTTTTCCCTCCTCTTCTTCCTTCGCCATCCTCTATTCCTCCATTTCCCACCGTTCCCTGCTCCTCTCTCCGCCTACGCATCTCTCTTCCTCCTAATCCTTTTTTTTGATCATTTCTCTTCTCTTCATCCCAGCAGCTGTCTCCTCCAGCAATCATTCCATTCTTCTTGTTTTCTTTATTCTTTCGTTTAGTCCTTCTCCGATATCCTAGGTCATCTGTCTTCTTATGTAGTGGCAGACTTACTAATGTTCCCCTTCCCGCTTTTATTTGTCTCGTTCTTTCCCTGTCCGTGCGTCCATCTATGTGTCCGTGCGCCCGTGCTTGCGTGCATGCGTCCGTCCGCGTGGCCGTGCGTGCGTGCGTGTGTCCGTCCGTGCATGCGTGCCTCCGTTCGTGCGTCAGTGCGTGCATGTGTGTGTGTGTGTGTGTGTGTGTCCATCCGTCCATTAGTTCTTCCAATGTCTTCTAAGGACCGACCGCCTGACACTCTGGCAGTCGGCATCCTTCTGCCGGATGGTGTGGGTGCGGTGAGAAGTGGGAGTGTGGGTGAGAAGTGGGGGTGCGGGTGGGAAGTGGGAGTTCGGGTGGGAAGTGGGAGTTCGGGTGGGAAGTGGAAGTGCGGGTGGGAAGTGGGAGCGTGGTTGAGAAGTGGGGGAGTGTGGGTGGAAAAAGGGGAGTCATTTCTTTGATCGGTTGAACCAATAGCTATAGGACGACGTGCATAACTGCATGCACATGGCTGACGGCGACGGATATCCTTGGCTTGCAGCATGCATGCACCACGTCAATACGGCGCTGAATGGATAACAAAAGAACAACGACGTTAATGTAATAATAGAAGAAAGATAGGAGGATGCATGGGAAGGATTATCCCAGAGGGAACATTGAATGAAGAAAAGAGGAAGTGGATGGACATGAATGGGAGGATGAAAAGAAATCGGATTAGAGGGAGAAATAATAATTATGAGAAACGGAAGAAAGAATTTTAAAAATAAGAACAACAAGAAGAAAGGAGTAGGAGAGACAAGCAATGTTTAATTTATAGACATTTCGGGGAAGGGGAAGTTGCCCAGGAATGTAAATACGTACAATTTCCCCTCCCCACAGAACAAAAACGAGCGGCCTTGTGCACATGCGTCGTAAATTTTGGAAAAACAAAAAGAAAGACTGAGAAAGGTCAACAGTTGTTTTTACAACAAAATGGTAGATTTTTCTCCGATATTTTAATCGAAAGTCTTTTAAAAGTCGTCACAAATGTTTGACCGAATGGTGTCTTCGTCGGCAACCCAGCCATCCGCCCAAAATGTCCGAACTTTTTCTCGCCCCCTCTCTCCACTCAACAACCCTTCCCCCCCCCAGTAATAGAAGGAAGAGGAGGATGACAAGAATCAGGAGATTGATCAGACGGATGAGAAAAGCGATTGCGGTTGGCGCATGCACTGGCGAGTGTGTACAATGCAGGCTACATATACATGTAGTACATACTGAGTTGCTATAACATCGACCACATACACGAAGGAAAAGGAGGTAAAGGAGGAGTTGAAGGAGCAGGAGGAGCAAGAGAAGGATGAGGAGGAGGAGAAGGCGGAGGTGGAGGAAGTGGGAAGAAGAGGATGAGGAATACGAAGAGGAAGAGAAAGTAAAAGAGAAAATTGAGAGAAAGACACACACACACAGACAAAAAGACAGAAAGACAGAAGGACATATATATAAAATTATATATACATGTATATGTATATATGGAGACAAAGACACAGGCAGATACACGGATACAGACACAGCGATAGAAAGGCAGATATACAGAGAGTGACAACGACAAGGACAGACGCCCAGACGACCAGCCTGCCAAGAATATCGGTGCTTGGCACCGCCGCCTCCAGTAGCGCCTTCCCCTAACGACAACACACATGCAGTTCATGCAGGAAGAAGACAACAACGACAA
>OX243819.1:16653058-16655558 GCA_945859605.1 Lumbricus rubellus | reverse complement strand
CAAGGAATTAAGGCAATATATAAATATATAGACGTATATGGTATATATATATTTCTAGTTATTTGCATAATTATATATTCATCTGCAGTGTCTTGGTATATATATATATAAAGGCTTATTATGGGATACGTAATTAAATTACACATGAGATGCTTTTTTACTTATTAGTACCCTGCTGAATCTTTTGAAGCAAACCTCAATTTTTGACCTTTCGCCAAAAATGTGTTTTATTACTAATATATATATATATATATAATTTATATATAAATAACTGTATATATACATACATATACCGACACCTTTGCATGTAAAACAGCACATAATCGTACTGATACATGTATAGCTAAATCAAAGACTGCTAATGAAGTTGCACGGGTAGATAAATTATTATACTATGGCCGCATTAACTCAGTATGTGTGTTTTCTCAGAGGTCATTGTCAGGACTTCAGAAGCCCGCTGTGTGATGTAGCATATCATATAATATATGCGGAATGGTTATGGTTCGTGCTCTGCAGGTGTTGAGATTATTTTTAAAAAGCAGAATGCAAGATATCAGGCATGCACTCACGAAGTATATATCGATCTATAGTATATGCATTGCAGCATTGGCAGAATCGATGATGATTAGGTATTATAAGGTAAACATGTCCAGATAACTAATGATACTTGCTATGTATATTGTATATCGTTGTGTGAAATGGCAGATTGATGGACAGACAAGACAGACATCTCCGAGAATTTCTCAGCGCCCATGCAGCTTAATCGCCGGCGCTATAATCAAATTAAGCACGCAATAGCCAGAGCTGACTTTTTCGTTCCAGTGCCATGCAGGTCAAAATCCTGGGAGGTCAAGCCGAGGCAACATCGTGGTGCTGCGGTAATGGTCGGTCATGTTGGTGGCCATTTGGTGAAAGTGGATTGGAATCGGGATTGGTTACACGTGCGTCTTTGGTATTTGTCTATAATGTCTAGATGTATCTTTCTGTATGTATCCCACGGCTGAACGTGAGCCGAGTTTGACCGGGTCGGCGATCCGACATCGATTTTCGTGACCTGGTGTTGCCGGTGCTCAGCCGGGTCGCATGGTGTTAACCACCAAATTTAGAGGGAAATTGGTACAGTTTTTGGGAAATTCGGTGCGAATGACTAAAAAAGGTCATCAGAAAAATTGAAAAACTTTCGTCACAAAATTCTGAAACCGCCGTTTCACTCAGACCGGCAACTTTTCCAAACTGCTTTCAGCCCTGATTTATCCCAATGTCCATCTTTCTGTCTCTCTTTATATCTTTCTGCATACGTGTCTGCCTCTGTATCCGTCTTTCTCGGAAGTTTCTCTGTATCACTGTTACTTGCTCTGTGTCGTCAATGCTTCACACAAAAAAACCTTTCCCTCCGTCGTTTTGTAAGTGTGTGTTTTGCGAGTGCTTCCTTTCATCAGCTGGTCTTCTGCTCAAGTCTCTCCAACGTCTGCACAGTCCACACATATATCTGGCAAGGCAAATACGCCAATATCAACAAGGAACAGAAGGCTTATCTCTGCATGCGTAATGAAATCGTGTGTGCGTGGACATAAGTGTGTCCGCGCGTGCGGGTGGGGTGGGATATGGGTGGGGCATTTGAATGCATATTGCACGCGTACGTAAACATTTTACGCATGCACGCAATTTCGTGCACAACCATTGTTGGCAGCCTCTTCTTTTCTGATAAATATATCCTATAGACTAAGCATGCTCTTTTAAGTATGTTTTTGGGCGGAGATTTAACCTATAATATTCTATGCATTATTAAGAGAGGCGTCTTTGCCCACAACAATTGCGCCGTATTGTATTCAAAGACAATCGTGATCAGCGTTTGGGTGGAAATGTAGAACTGTGGAGTGCATGCTATAATTGGATGAATGGGACGAAGTCTATAATTAGATCGCAGTGTCTGTTAGCTGCGGTCGGACAGAACACCAATTGCTGGTAATTACCAATCTTGGTTTCCATGGCAGCGGTCAGCAAAAGCTCTCGACGCCGAGATCGGTTTTTTATTCAGCCAATCAGAGAACCGCATTTCCGGTCAAAGAAACAAAAAAGACGAAGATGCTTATTTTAATACACTTTGGCTTATTTTGCTATAATATTACATAGTCGGACGTTGCAATAGCTGACAGACAAGCTGCTATTCAGTCTGCTTGATTGCACTTGAGTGTCTATTTGTAAATAGGCTATTGATTTATTCATGCTTATATAGTAAGTAATAATGTGTAGTGGTTGACTTCCGTGCTGACCGATAATAATCAACGGGAGGCATGAACATATCCAGATGTACAATTGTACATGTATGCATATATACATGTACATTATGCCAGGTCACGAAGGCGCCAGGTAGTCCGAGGCACAGGCCCACTGACCAACTGGCTAGATGCCACGTGGACATGTGAGATATGCAGACGAACATAGATAGATATAGAAAGAGGGGGAGGTGTGACGGAGAGGAAGAAAGAGAAGGAGAGGA
>OX243819.1:16473058-16650558 GCA_945859605.1 Lumbricus rubellus | reverse complement strand
TCTATCTGTCTGTCTGTCTGTCTGTCTGTCTGTCAATCTCTCTCTCTCTCTCTCTCTCTCTCTCTCTCTCTCTCTCTCTCTCATTCTATCTCTTTCTCTCTCGCTCGCTCGCTTCCGTAGTTTCACTCGACGTCTTAATTCTCTTTCGAAGAAGGTAGCGGGAGAAGAAGGGAAAAGAAGTTAATGGACGAAAACAAAATAATCCGAAGAAAGTAATTTTTCGTGTATCATATATCAAGCAGCTGGAATTGTTGATAATAAACTGTTTCTTCTCCATTCATCCATCGACCTGTTCCTCCTCTTCTCCTACTCCTCCTCTTCCTCCTCCTCCTTCTCTTCCTCCTCCTCCTCCTCCTCTTCCTCATCTTCCTCCTTATCCTCCTCTCCTCCTCCTCTTCCTCCGTCTCCTCCTCTCCTCCTCCTCTTACTCCTCCTCTCCACCCTAACCCTAACCCTAACCCTAACCCTAACCCTAACCCTAACCTCGTCTCCTCCTCTCCTCCTCCTCTTACTCCTCCTCTTTCTCCTCCTCCTCTTCCTCCTCCTCCACCTTTTCTCCTCCTCCTCGTCCTCCTCTTCTTCTCCTCCTCTCCTCCTCTTCCTCATCTTCCTCCTTATCCTTCTCTCCTTTTCCTCCTCTTCCTCCGTCTCCTCCTCTCCTCCTCTTCCTCCTCCTCTTCCTCCTCTTCCTCCTCCTCCTCCTCCTCCTGTTCCTCCTTCTCCACCTCCTCTTGCTCCTCCTCTTTCTCCTCCTCCTCCTCCTCTTCTTCCTCCACATCCTATTCCTCATCGTTCCCTTCCATCGCCATTTTGTTCTCGCCTTATTCTTCCACCTCTTTCGTCCTCTTCCCCATGCATGCACTGCTCGGGCTATTCTTCAATCTCTTTTCTTTCCACCTCTTTTTTATTTTTCTCTTCCGTCATTCCACCTTCCTCATCTTCCATCTCCGTTTCCTCCCCACCATCCTACTTCTTTTCTTCCACCATCATACTCTTCCTATTCCACTTTTTTCTTTCCCTTTACTCTTTCTCCTTTTCGTTTTCTTCCATTTCATCGCCCTATACCTTCCTCCATGTCTTCTCCGTCCTAATTTCTCGTATACGATGGTGCGGAATGAATTAGTAGTGAATCGGCAAAAGCAGCGTCTGCGCGATTCTGAATGGAATCTGGTGAAACAATGCCTCGTACGAACAATTGAACGATCCAGCCGTGATCCATATCCGCAGCAGACAGATGGAAGAACGTTTTCTGTTGCAGTCTTGCAGCAACAGTAACTTAGATATAATTATCTATAATTTTTAGCTTATAGGCCTGTAGGCCTATATAGTGTATAGGCTACTTCTGCTATTTACTCGTGTTATAGGCCTACATGTGGTTCCTGTGATGAGTTATTGCTATACTACTTTACTATATTATTATTATTATTATTATTATTATTATTATTATTATTATTATTATTATTATTATTATTATTATTATTATTATTATTATTATTATTATTATTGTTATCATCATCATCATCATCATCATCATCATCATCATCATCATTATTATTACTTTTTTTATGCCCCGAGGTAAACATATGATTCCTCGGGGATTTCAACACTGTCGATAAAATCAGATTTATCTGGAATGGCCCAACATTGGTGAAAGTCCCAGTTGGACCAGTTATTATTATTTTTATTTTTATTATTTTTTGTTATTATCATTATTGTTGCTGTTGCTGTTGATGTTGTTGTTGTTGTTGTTGTTGTTGTTGTTGTTGTTAGGCCCTATTACGAAAGTCTATAGCGTGCAGTCGGAATACGGAATAGCATAGGCTATGGCTCAAATCAACGATCAAGTGAAGAGGTGATTTATTTAGAGGTCAGGATGTTTGGAAGCCAATGAAAAAATAATAAAGAATTTGAGACATTTCGTAAAGAAAGAGAAAGACTTTGGGCAACGAAAAGCACTGGCATTCCATGGTATTAACAACACGTACATGCAGATCTAATGGACGAGAGCCCAAAGCACGGCTACGCTAACGCACAACCCTTACCAGAAGATCACAGCCTTCAGGGTATAACGTTGTACAGAGGAATGCACGTATAGCCTATACTGACTGAAGATGAGCATGCTATGCATTGCTCAAGTGAAGAAAAAGAAGAAGTGCCTGCATTGATGCCCTTATCTTATCAGGCTTAATAAGTGGCAGGACGGCGTCCAGCATTGAAAACAAGTGCCTGGAGCCCTGTACGCCGTTCATGACCGTCCAGACACACTTTAAGCCCTGCTTTCAGGCTTAGCATATAGGAGTCCTTGTTGTTCCTATACTTGATACTAGCTATACATGTATAACTGTTGTTGATGCTGTTGCTGCTGACGAGAGCATAATATATAATATATACATATATGTATAGATGTTAGGTGGAAACAACACCCCCCCCCCCCCAATGGATCGTAACCCACCCACAGTGACAACTGATGAGTGTTCGTTTCGGAATATATATATATATATATAATATGCATATATATATATATATTTCCTGCCTGATTGCGCTTCATTTATTTAGCGCTGTCATAACGAGACTAATGACTGCAGCAGCGGAATAATAATTAGACGAGTGTAAACAAGAGGCGAAAAGCACTTAATGGACGAAGATGGGAATAACAAGCGGAGTCCATTCATCCATCCGTGAACATTGAACACATAATAATCTCCCTACATCCTTTCATGTATATCCTATAAACTATAGACAATAATTTATAGTGTACAAGATATACATGTATATGCGCAATAATTGACTATCAGGCTTTGGTCTGACTATATATATCGGGCGGACATCGAAACATACAAGTAAACAGCAAAGGCCAGTCAAAGAGCAAGAGCCGGACACACAGAAAGACAAGCAGGCAGACAGACAGACAGGCAGGCAGGCAGACAGGCAGAAGGGCTGAGATTTCTCCAATCTGCGTTAGTCGATTATCGATGAAATTCCATAGCTGCAGGCAACTAATCCGCCACAGCTGTTGGTGTCTGGTGTAAACACAGGGATAATGTATTAATGGTGCTATTTGTGGTGCGGCTGATGCTATGGCGGTGTTAGAGGTGGTGATATTGATGACACTGGTGATAATTGAGTCCGGCCTGATTGCAATATAGTGTCAATATAGTGATTGTATGGACACTTGCGAGTGTGTGGTCATAGTCGCTGGTCTTAGTGGTGATAGTGGTGATTGTGGTGGTGCGCTGGTGACATAGCTGTGGTGTGGTGATAATGTTGTAGCGCATGAAGCATCTGTTTGTGTGTTTTGTTCTAAATAGGAGTGGCATATCCTACAGCCGGTTCTTACGAGGAGGCGCTGAAGAAGGAACAGGCAAAGACTAAAGAACTGGAGAACAAGTACAACGGAAAAATCCTGGAAAACGGAGTAGGCATTCCACCAGACCATCATCATCATGATGATGATGATGATGATGATGATGATGATGATGATGAAGATGATGATGATGATGATGATGATGATGATGATGATGATGATGATGATGATGATGATGATGATGATGATGATGATGATGATGATGATGATGATGATGATGATGATGATGATGATGATGATGATGATGATGATGATGATGATGATGATGATGATGATGATGATGATGATGATGATGATGATGATGATGATGATGATGATGACGACGACGACGACGATGGTGGTGGTGGTGGTGGTTGTGGTGGTGGTGGTGGTGGTGGTGGGGGACTGGTGGTGGTGGTGGCGGTGGTGATGATGATGATGATGATGATGATGATGATGATGATGATGATGATGATGATGATGACGATGATGATGATGGTGGCGGTAGTGGTGGTGGTGATGATGATGATGATGATGACAACGATGATGATGGTTATGATGATGACGACGACGACGACGACGATGATGATGATGATGACGACGACGACGACGACGATGATGAGAGCACTACCGAGCAGATCACCGAGATGCCCTTACTTACTTACTATTCGTCTGTTAGATCTCTGGTTGCGTGAGATCAGAGGGTGGTGGAAGCAAACCTGGCGAGGTCATCTGCAAGGTCGCTGAAGAAGAGAGCGTTGCAATGATCGTGATTGGAACGAGATGTCTCGGCAAAGTTCGTCGTACGATCATGGGAAGCGTCAGCGACTACGTCGTCCATCACGCCCACTGCCCCGTCATCGTCTGCCGGCAGTAGGGTGGGGGGGGGGTGACGGCAAGGATCACCCTCTGTCTACTGTTGTTGGATGATCATGGAGATGATCCACTGATCGGATCTTGATCCTATAGTGAGGATCTCATTGCAAATCTCAACTCTCAGAATCAAGTCCTATGATTGGACTTCGTCGTTTAGGCCTTGGGACTATAATTATGTCATGGCCTTCGTGTCGTGTTGCTTAAAGGCGCTATATAAATGTACATAATGCATAGTTGCTACAGCACCTACATAATTAAGTTCTTAAATAATGTGAACTCGAACTAATAATATATGTAGGCCTACTTATTTAGCCTACATGCATATATGGTTGCATACGTACTTGCATGCCTAATATGTGTATGCATTCATACATGCATAAATACAAACATACCTAATGCATGTATATGTACATGTTTGCATACGCAGATGCATCACAAAAATTATTGCTTTCATATACATGCACGCATGCATAAATGCATACATACGCAAATGTGCAAACACATACATGTATGCATGCGTCCATTCATACATGCATGCATACATGCATAGGCCTTCATGCGTGCATACATATAGGCCTATCATACATATCATATACACATACATACATAGGTATACAAGTGTGTATGCGTACATAGATGCATTTACACATATATATACACACATACATACTCAGGCCTACATGCATGCATGCAGCATGCAAGCATGCATGCATGTATGCTAGATGCATGCATGAACCATTCCTAAATACATAGCTCACATAGCGCCCACTGACGATATATTTATATAATTATAATACAATCCAGAATATATATATATACATATATATATATATAATTCCCTCTGGACCCTATTCATATATAATGTTTAGGCCGACAAAAACAAAAATGGGTGTCGAGGTTGTAGTTGTCAGTTTGTAATTAGGCCTAAAGCAGTTTTTGTCGTGTTCCATTTATTTGTCGCCTGGACTGCGTGTCTTTGATGGCTGCTTAAAACCCTTTAATGGGCCATCTTTGATCCTCGTTAATGGTCTTTTACGAACCATCGTGAAACGACGTGAATTCTTTTGATATATAGCTAGGTTTCCGTTTGGTCTTTTACGACTCGCGGTAGACCACGCTATGAAGATTATAGCAGCTCGCCATCTTCAGTTCTTCACCAGTGGTTCAAGCACATATACATGTAGTATATTGCAGAGACATTCTAAAAATCAGGTTAATTCCAAGGTTAGGCCTATATACTATATATAGGCCTATATGCAAAGCGTGTGAACTGCATAATATAGGCCTAATATAGGCCTAGGCTACACGAAATCGAACAAACTGTGTGATCTCAGTATCGCTCTGGCTCATTTTCCATGGCAGTGATTAAATTATTCTTAACAGATGATAAATAGGCTATATCGTTCGTTTGATTTACCCGTCGTTGCAATTTTCAATGGGTCAACAGTGCAGTTAATTAGACCTGTATAGCCTATGAGTTACTGCATATATATATATATATATATATATATATTGACCACTGTAGAAATATGCTTAGAAGAACAGAACATTCCAGTTCGATATTTGAGACCCTTCCAAACATGTTCAGGCATATTCTAGGCTATATAAGCCTATAGCCTTTAGCGCCAAAACAGTCTATCCATGCATATAGCCTAATTATAGTTGAAGCATCTCAAGTAACTGTATAAATAAAAGGACTATATATATATATAAATATGACAATATATATAATTATATATATAGGCCTATAATATAAATATATAGCAACACATATTAATTTATATTCACTGCATTGTCATAGTACTTTATCCATGGCTGCTCATTTAGCGCTTAGGCTATGCATTACTGCAGTATCCATTGCCCAGTATATCTTAGGCTGAGCCATGTAAGATTATAGTTCCAACAAGTTCGGCTTGTTAAAGCTTGGATTGCATTTACATTGGAGTTGAATCAAACAGGTTGTCCACGTACGGCCAATAATATACAATGCATTTGGATAGGTTCACCTTAAACAGCTCACGAAGAATAAGGTAAGATCGTCAAATTCATCAGTGATGCTCCATAATAAAACACCCCCACCCCGTCCAAAGTCAGATGGCAGACGAAAATGATCGGTTGGGGTGGTAGCCTAGTTGCTGTTTAACGTCACTGTGTGGCAACACATTCCTACCATTAGCGACGCCCTCCTCCTTTATCGAGGCTTGGGACTGGCACTGGCAGAGTGCAGCCAGTGGCGGAGTTCCGATCGGTTGGTGAAGCAGGTAACAAGATTACCCGACGACCGTTTCTTCCCCCCCCCCCCCCCCACTCCGCTACCTCCATCGCCTGCATGGATTCGTAGCTATAACCATCGCCAACGTATACCACCACCCCATCATGCCCCAACCCATCCTTAATCATCATTTGACCCCTCTGTGGATTGTTCTTTACACTATCTTTGCACCAATCTTTCTCCCTATGCAATTTTCGCCTCCTTTGCTCCCTTCCTGCACAATGTCCATCGATCTGGACCTTCTCAACCAAACAGCCACCCCTTCCCATTCCTCCGTTGCTGCTTCTTACATTTCTCAAGTAGGCCTACTTTACAGATAGCCTACTCGACCATTGCCCCACTTTCTGACTTTCACCCATTTGATTGGATTATTATGATTTTCTGTATTATTTCTTATTTGTAACTGGCTGCTGTATTGTAGGGCCTACATTATGTCAGCAAGAACTAAATCAAACGAATAATAATGTCATCATCATCGAATCGCAAGATGACACTACTCACACCAGTAGCTATACTGTTATCAATCAGTAGCTCTGGGTCCATCATGCGAGTGAACGATATATATTCGGTGTTGTAAAAAACCGGAGGTCGTTCGCAGTGATGCCACAGCTGGGTTTTTTCACTAGTTCTGGGTTTTTTTGTCTTCGTCTGGGTTTCTGGGTTTTTTTGTGTGAAAATCTGGGTTTTTTCCGATGAGTTGAAAATTTAAATTTTTTGGAGAATTTTTCGGCTGGATTTGGACTTTCGGCTGGACGACTAAAAAAAAAGGTCATCAACTTTTTTGCCGGCGAAAATAGAAAATATTCTTGACTTTTTCGGCTGAACGACTAAAAAAAAAAAAAAGGTCATCAACTTTTTTGCCGCCGAAAAAGAAATTTTTTTGGACTTTTTCGGATGGACGACTAAAAAAAAAAGGTCATCAACTTTTTTGCCGGCGAAAATAGAAAATTTTCTTGACTTTTTCGGCCGGACGGCTGAAAAATTAAAAATTTTCTTGAGTTTTCGGCCGGACGACGGTCTGGGTTTTTCTGGGTTCTTTTTTCAAGCAAATCTGTTTTTTTTTCTAAAACCTCAGTGGCAACACTGGTCGTTCGACTCGTTCCAGTCAGCGTTGCCACTCCTTGGGGTTTTTCACAAGATCTTGGGTTTTTCGATCCGAACTTGGGAAATGGGGTTTTTTCGGGAGGAACTTGGGTTTTTTGCTTGGGTTTTTTTCGACCCAAAAATCTTGGGTTTTTCGATCCGAACTTGGGTTTTTTGGGGAAGAACTTGGGTTTTTTCCTTGTTTTTTTGGTGGAAAATCCTGAAATTGTGGACATTTTGGACAGATTTGGACCGGATGACTAAAAAATAGGTCATCAGAATTTTTCGGACAGGAAATTGGAAAACTTTTTGGTCCGGACGACTAAAAAAATAAGGTCATCAGAATTTTCGGACGGGAAAATGAAGGCTTCTTTGGTCCGGACGACTAAAATAATTAGGTCATCAGAATTTTCGGACGGGAATTGTGGACATTTTCGAATATTTTGGTAACTTGGGTTTTCTTGGGTTTTTTCACCCTCCAACTTGGGTTTTTTCATTATTTAGAGTGGCAACGCTGGTTCCAGTCCAAACAAGCATGGCATCGTAATAAAGGACACGTGAATTGTGTCTTCTTAAATAAAATAAGTGACCAGAGAACAGTTCGTCATGTGACAGGTTGTCTTCTGCTGCCAAAATACGGCAGGTTGTTGCATTTTCCTTTGAACAATTTTGTGGCAATTTAGAAGAAATAAAGTTTGTTTTCTTCGTAAATGATTGTATACATAGAATTCCGCGAAATACGTTTTAGGCTTTTAGCGCAGGGGTCGAATCCTGGGAATCAAAATAAGTATGGGGGTTGGATGCAGCACTTTTAGATAATAGATCATTATACAGGGTAAATATAAGTGGATTTCATTAAAACAATGTAAGCCATATTTAGAAGCTGGACCAATGAGAATGATTTTACAATCGGGTAATTAAAAATCTTTAATCACGATCATCTGCACCTAAAATTCCTAAATGACAGTAAGAACTTTCATTTGTATGTGAATTCCAGTGACAAGTCATCAGTTACGGCACTAAATTATTCTATGATTTGCACATGGGGGGCTTTTGTCCGGGGGGTGGCTAATGTCCGGGGGGGGGCTTTTGTCCGGTGGGGGTAATGTCCGTTCCCCATCGGTGAAAGTGGGTGGGGCAGGCCTTAATTATATTGATACGAAGACAATGGCCTGTATTTGTCCCATTTAAGGGCTATTTGCAATAGATGTGAGCATTCTAATTATTTTCCTGACTTCGTCTTTCTGGTATATATATGAAAGAATTAAATAAATATAGGAGAGGGATTGGTGAGAAACGTTGAGGGAGACAGACAGACAGACAGACAGAAACAAAGACACAGAGACAGACAGAGAGAGAGACAGAGAGATAGCGACAGTGTGATAGATAGACAAAGACATAGAGAGATAGACAGCAAGACAGAAATACATAGAGAGAAATAGACAGAGAGAGACAGAGAAAGAGTCATTAAGACAAGGACACAGGTGAAAGTGGGTGGGGAAGGCCTTAATTATATTGATACGAAGACAATGGCCTGTATTTGACCCATTTAAGGGCTATTTCAATTTGCAATACAGGTGAGCATTGTAATTATTTTCCAGACTTCGTCTTTCGGACACATGAGTTGATATGAGTGATTTATTTTTGATTTGATTCAAACGTTGGGAGAAGCATTAAAATCGATTTTTTTAATGTTAGTAGTGTTGGCCAATGATGTGTATCGATTAAATTTATATTTCATTTTAAATAAAAAGGAAATGGCCATTATTTATTCGTATTTTCCGTGTTTTCGTCGTTCTCTTTCCCATTTTACCCAGGTTAAAAATCTTTAATCTCGACCACCTGC
Organism: Lumbricus rubellus; assembly: GCA_945859605.1. Classification (NCBI taxonomy): domain Eukaryota; kingdom Metazoa; phylum Annelida; class Clitellata; order Crassiclitellata; family Lumbricidae; genus Lumbricus; species Lumbricus rubellus. Next base: position 16,641,138 of record OX243819.1, on the reverse strand, counting down.
ATGTATACATCATGGGCCGGTATGGTTGCTAACGACTTAGCTAAAATAGAGCGCTGCGACCTATCAGCCGCATCCCATGATACAATGCACGCACTAAGTAAGTAATCAGCGCGAGATCTAAGTAAAATTGCCAAGTTAATAAAATTATAAATGAGGGAAAACATGCAGTAAACACAAGTAAATATAAAATTCGAAGCTAAGGCCGCAGCGCTCTATTTTATCGATTTCATGGGCCGTCATACTGTTCACGTGGACGGGCATGCAGTCTTCGGAATTACATTCGTATTTGGTTTTGTGCAACTGTGTATTTATGCTGTCTAGATATGACTATCACAGCAGAAGTTAACAGTATGTCTTGAATGTGGAGGTTATCCTGTGCTTCAATGTTCTTCCTGTTTAGGTGGTTTCTTCAGGCTCACGATAATCATGGATTGCTTCAAGAAATTCACATGTGAATATTTTCTCCACCAGCTGAAGGATCTGCCAAAAGTCGTATTCAGAAGGTTGTCATTTAGCAAGTTATTATGGATGCATTCTGTGTAATATTGTTACTGATGAATTTTTCAGCAGTGGTTACTTGATGATAGTAATGTAATTATGACTTAGGTTCAAAACGTCTTGTGTCTTCTTCAGGACGTATGGCCAGAAGTCTTAAAGTTGTCTCTCATCTCATATATCTCTTCAGTTCTGCTACATGTGCCTAAAAACTTTCCTGTTGGTCAGCAATGGCACGGGCCTTGCTTGTGAGCATCACTGAATTTTGATGCTTTATTAGGTAATAATTATTTGATAACATCCTTTTATATTCTATGAAGATTTCAAGCCTAGAATCAATCCATTTCTGTTGCAGTTTTGTTTTGTTTGCTGAACGTTGCTTGCCAGTAAGTGCAGTAACCCAAAGCTCTTTACAAGGGTATATGGCGACATGTGTGGTGCTGTAAGGGTTAATCCTTCTAATTGACTGTAACATTTAATGTAAGTCTAGAATGAGTGAACCCAAAGGTAAATATCCACTTACAGAAGCAAGAGGAGCGTAGAGTTGGACTTCAAGACAATTGACACACCACGACTGATTACAACAAGTTCAACAGAATAATAGAAGTAGAGTTTAAAAAAATAAAACTTATTTTGGCTGGAAGGTTTCAATTAGTCTGTTGCCACGGTGATGAGTATATGCCAGCTCTTGCGTCTGTTTTAGATCTTTTGTCGTGGCACTTGGTCTTGGTCAGCTTTTGTCTCTCTTGATTTGTGGTACCGCAGTCACCAGTGGACTACTTCAAAATGAGTCGGTTCACATTCCGACGGGTAAGTTGTAAAAACATTCTGAAACATTGTTTCCATCGATTTAACAGTTTTTGACTTTTGACTGGACTGACGTAAGATTTTAAGATGCCCTGGCATTGATTTCATACACAGTTCGAATTCTTTAGCATGCAGTCCTTGTAAGCCAAGAGCGGGCTTTCATATTTTAGAGGGTGTGTGCATAAATTAACACTTTGCTAACCAGTGTGACAAACTTTTCTCTACTTTGCACAAGGTGCTTCACTGCGGTGAATCTACATTCTACAGATTCTTTGAAGACTGTGTATTATGGGAAATTTTATTAAATGACTTAAAGTACTTATATGTATTGTATATAAAGGTTTTCCATGGCCAACTCTGTCGGATTTTATCTTGCTGGGTTGTTGCATTCGACTCTTTATAGTTGGACATTGTCTGGGTCGGTATATTGCGATATTACAGCGAAATAGGCATTCTGGGTAGGCCAAGTGCGGTTTAACTTTCATCAGACTTCTAAGTAAATTGGTATTTCCCGGTCAAATTTTAGGACAGAGTTTCATGTCGTACGTGCTGCTTTCGGCTACATTTACGACATGGATGTGCTGTGTTGCTGGTGGAAAAAGCATTCCGAAACTTCTTAAGGAACGTGGATGGAAGTATTTCTTTCTAGCACTGATTGATGTTGAAGCTAATTACATGGTCGTTAAGGCATATCAGTTTACTTCAGTTACCAGTGTTCAGGTTTGTGAGCTTTTCATTATTGATGAATAAATTTATTTTTTTAATATTACTTTATTTAACTGGCATAGGAATTATGCTCCAGGAATGACGACATGTTTATGATTTAGGTTATGAATTTTCAAATCCTCTACTACAAATTATATCTCATAATATTAACATCTCGTAATGGATAACACACTGGCGTAGAGTGCAAGAGGTAGTGAGTTTGAGCTCCCGTTGGGCAGATTTGATTTGTAGGCTGCTATTAGCGCCATGTAACTGCAAAGCTGTCTGCTCAGTTAGTAGTTAAGTTTAATTAAGAGTACTGCATAACTTGTAAATGTAAAGCGCAGTGCGTCTTGCAGGTGTTATATTATTATTATTATATATTATTATTATTATTATTAATTTACATGCTAAATTCTTGTCCTAATAACAAAAAATGCTCACCTTAATAAACAAAATTGAGTGGCAGTCTTGCAAGATTTTCAATTGTTATTTGTGTAATTGTAGCTGTTGGATTGCATTGCAATTCCAACCGTTCTCGTCCTATCGTGGCGTCTGCTTAGCATTCGTTACGGTTGCTCCCACCTCATCGGAGTTTTCTCCTGCATCCTTGGAGCTTCGTCGCTTGTGTTGGCCGATCATCTAACAGAGAACAATGCCCCAGCTGCCAGTGAGTTTCGTTATGTTCTCTAAGGCTTCCTCAAGATTGCGATATTTACCTCTCTATGTTTCGATTTTATTTTTTTGATTTTATTTTTTTTTAAATTGATTGACGCTTTAATTTATGTGATCCAATGGACTGAAGTATCATTATTCACTTGCATATAGGGATTGACTACTGCTCATTTCAGAATTACTAGCTATCTGGTGTCATGAGAGAATCTAGAATTTTTATGGTTATACAAATATGCAGACTTTACCTACAGGCATGAATACATGAATGTATGAACTGCAAACATACTATCTAACTTGCTAATTTATTTATTTGTTTTCATGACTTATAATTTGGATGCACGATGTAAGCTAATCGAATTCTGATGGAGACTTGAACGCATATTCAGCGGACTGCACATTAGAATATTGTGTAGGTGTTTGTATAATTTTTGCTGGTTAAGTATAGTATGAGTATATATGTATGTATGTATGTATGTATGTATGTATGTATGTATGTATGTATGTATGTGCACTTGTTATAGCGCCCCTTCAAGCTCTTTACTCAGAGGCGCTCCCGATGCAGAGCGGACACTGCATCGGAGTTTCACGCCGAAGCGCTGAGCAATTGTAAGTGAAGGACTTGCCCAAGGTCCTTACGCGGGGAGGTGGATTCGAACCTCGGACCTTCCGGCTCCAAGGCAACGACGCCACCACTAGACCACCGCGCCCCACGATAATAAATATAATAAAATATATATTTCTCTGCATAACCTATTTTCTTATAATTGTTTTTCTTCTTCAAGGTCCCAATCCTCTACTTGGTGATGTACTGGTTGTGTGCGGAGCAATACTTTACGGTGTGTCAAATGTCGGGCAAGAGATGATGGTCTCCAGACATGGAACTATTGAATACCTCGGCTCATACAGCTTCCTTGCCAGCTTCATCAGCGGAATACAATTGTAAGAGATGAGGATGATACCAACTCTCAAAGTTTCATCATTTGAATGCCATTGTTGTGGTTCATTGTACGATAGCATCTATAGCTCTTCAGTCTGTCTGTATGGTTCATAGTCTCCTATTGCACAGCCTTGTATTTAAATTCTTAACTGCGGCAAGGGGCCCTACCATAGTGTCATATCTAATATTTCTTATTGTCTCTGTTGTAGTTCACTTTTTCTTATTGGTTGGGTTCTATCCACTTCTCCCTGAGTCAGTTCCTGTGCGGACTTTGAGCAAGTTCTTCAATCACAGTGGTTCTTCATCGTTCATTGATGTTTAGTTAATAGAAAGTGGTGCACTTAATAACATGCATATAATGATGATAATAATCAGTTTAAAGCTGATAGCCGCTGATGATGATGGTGGCGATGATAAAGGGCATTTGTCTCCATTCCGCACTTTAGATTTCTTGTTTAGTTTTTAGATATCTGTACCGATATGTACTAGTGATGTAGCATCAGTGTTGTCTGAAAGATTAATTTTGATCATTTGTGATCAGTATTTAATTGTCGTGAAACTATTTTTTCCCCAGTGCAATTCTGGAAAGGCAGGAAGCTGCTTCCGTCGACTTTACTTCTCCAAGTGTTTGTAAGTTCGAGATTTGTTTATGAACTATTTTTGTATCAATTGCACTGTAGTCATTTTTTCATGATGCATTTTTGACAGTTGTGTCGTGGGTTGAATCATCTGTATGGACAGGTGGTTTTTAGGGTAAGAGTAGGCTGTTTTTGTAGGGTAAGAGTAGGCTGTTTTTGTAGGGTAAGAGTAGACTGTTTTTGTAGGCTAAGAGTAGACTGTTTTTGTAGGGTAAGAATAGGCTGTTTTTGTAGGGTAAGAGTAGGCTGTTTTTGTAGGATAAGAGTAGGCTGTTTTTGTAGGGTAAGAGTAGGCTGTTTTTGTAGGGTAAGAGTAGGCTGTTTTTGTAGGATAAGAGTAGGCTGTTTTTGTAGGGTAAGAGTAGGCTGTTTTTGTAGGGTAAGAGTAGGCTGTTTTTGTAGGATAAGAGTAGGCTGTTTTTGTAGGGTAAGAGTAGGCTGTTTTTGTAGGGTAAGAGTAGGCTGATGGGAGATGCTAATTTGTTGCATTTTGGTGGGCTAAGGTAAGGCAGATGGTAAGATGAGGTAAGTTAGTATTTATGACAAGGCCGTAGCTAGCGGGCCTTTTGGGTTTTAGAACACCCCCAAATGAATTTTTTATATGAAATAATGCATTTACTACCACATGATGTAAAAACTACAGTTTGTAATGTATTGGCCGTTCAGAACCCGCCATGAGAGCTAATGACGCTTCTCCAAACCCATTAGTCAGTTGATTCGGTTGCTTGAGGGCTTGCTCACAATCGGATAAACACCCCTTGAAATAGAATCTTGGCTATGGCCTTGATTTATTATATTGTGGTAAATACCTTAACACTGTGCATCATAGACTGGTGTTGTTTTCTTGCAGTTGGTCCACTTATCGGTTTCGTACTTTGTCTTTTTCTCTTGGCTGCTCTCATGTCATATGCAATGCTCAAGATTGGAGCAATGGCCGTCAACCTGAACCTCCTGTCATCCGACTTTTTTGCACTTCTTGTGGGACTTTATGTCTTTCAGTACACGGTAAGCATTATCTTTGTTTGAATGTGAATTCTAGTAATGGAACAATAACTGTATAGATAACCTTGTTAAAGTATGGAATGGTGATGGTACTATAACGACATTTGAAGTGTGTAGTACCTCGCATTTGATTTAGCAGAGTGAGCTTTCTGTGATAATTATGGTAGTTGTTAGATCCCTTTAGATTCATGCGACCAAAGAGTCAGCTCGGACCACGAACTCAATTACAGAATCTTAAAAATTCGGACGAATGATTAAGCAGAGTGCTTGGTCATGGGACGTGTTGCTTAGCAATGGACAGTGAACCTGGTGACTTGTTGGGTGGGTTGGGGGGCAGGTGTTGCACAACTGACAGACTTTACCAATTGGTGAAGCATTTCAATTGTTTTTCAAAATGTCTTTTTTCTGTTGAGTTGCTTCTTGTCAAACTGCAAGAGACTACCTACACACTACACAGTCTACATAGCTGTGTTTTAACCCTTTGAACCCGGAGCAACCGTAACTCTATGGATAACGGACCGGAAAACCGGTCCGTCGGGTTCAAAGGGTTAACCCTCGTGGCGCAGTCCTGGCGAGAAAATGAATCCACGGAGCATGGTTAATTTGGTTATATGCACTGTATGAGTTTTCATTGGCGGAAAAAATATAGCCATATTCATGTTATATCAAAGTATATTACTAAAAAGGTCCAGTGGATTTCTTATTTAAAAAATACTAATTATGTAATGATTAAAATAATATTGATGTTTCATTCATATTTAGTACAAATAATGCAGATGTTGGTGATTTATTTCTATAATTTAGTTTCTGCTGTGTCGATTAAGTCGACCGATTCAATAATAAAGATTATTAACGGTAATTAATGTTACTTTCTGTGTTGAATAGATCTGTGTCCTAGGGATTCAAAGCTGCGAGAAAATGCTATTAATATTAAATACATAATTGATGATTGCTGTGAACTTGAATGATGTGAAGAACGTGAAAGAAGTCATAAACAATGGGCAGTTGCTGTAAACAATGGGCAGTTGCTATAAACAATGGGCAGTTGCTATAAATGATGGGCAGTTGCTTTAAACAATGGGCAGTTGCTTTAAACAATGGGCAGTTGCTTTAAACAATGGGCAGTTGCTATGAACAATGGGCAGTTGCTATAAACAATGGGCAGTTGCTGTAAACAATGGGCAGTTGTCATAAACAATGGGCAGTTGTCTTGTACGAATTTTTTTCGTTTTTGTCTCAGTTCCACGCCTTGTACTTTGTCTCGTTCTTTCTCATCATCTTCGGTCTCGTCATCTACAACGTTTGGCCGCCTGTCAACAGAGCCGCCGACGCATCATCTCCGCTGACCCACACGACAGCTGATCTTGCAGCGCAGAGTGCAAAGCAGAGCACAGAAACTGTACACACGCTCGTCGATTCGCACTCGTTGACTCATCATGATCTCGATCAATCCGTTGTAATACTCGACACAAGTCAGAGGACGAAAGGCCCGGGGATCTCAGATTCTGAAAAAGCATTCCACGACGCAAACGATGTCAGCAGAAAACTCAGCGACGTTGCGGTACGCTGTAACCAGGAAGCAGCGGTTACGAACTTAATTAGCATGTCGGACGAAGAATGCTCAACTGATGTTACTCATTTATAGCGTAGTAGACTTTTTAAACCGGTTTATTACATTTATCATGAATTTTTGTGATTGTGTAGTGGTGTATATGCCTCCTCACTGATATTATTTATAATGTAATTCGAATGCAGTCGTACGATGTAGTTAATCAAATATGATGTCACAACTATTCCCATCGGCCGACTTTTCCAAACTTACTCTCGAACTATTTGTCTCCACTTTCTGTAATGTCTAGTTCTTGATGGCTAGTTGCAAACCTCTGATAGATCCTTTTAATTTTAAAATTCTTTCTCTTATGCACAGGTTGTCAACTCTAGACTGGCTTGCAGATTGAAGTATCCGTATAAATGCGCTGACAGTTTTGGGATAATCTTCAATGTCAGTATCTCATTTTCAATGTTGGGGCTTAATTCATATCCACCCATTTTTACAAATGCGATGTTCATAGCATTTGATCTCACATGCCTCAGGTTGTGTTCACTGACGAATGTTCTTGCTCATGAATGCTGAAGCTGGCCGAGTACCATTGCATGTACTTTTGAGCTATTCGTAGTATTTCAAACGAACAGCTGAAATATTCTGGCTAGAGCCATAACAGGTATAAGTATGTCGCACTCATATTGCATTCAAGTTTTCATATTGGTTTCTGAACTGTTGTTTAGTTTCAAATTGATTTTATGTAATGGTGTCAAACATTACACTGTGTTGTGCCAGTTAAGCAAAGAATCAAGTTTAGAATTAGTGTCTCAAGCGAACTGTCTCTGCTTTTTTTATATTCCTTATACAAGCCTGCACATTATCATCATCATGGCTGAAATTGTATAGAGTGCCTCTTGCAGCATAGACCATTGAGAAGCACTTTTAGCACAGAAGCCCGGGGGAAAAAGAAATTTCTTGTGAGAGTGAGAGGATGCGGGGAAGAGCCCAGGCATGAGCTAAACCTGTATAAGAGGGGAAGGCCGTTCCATGTGGAGAGACCTATCACAGCAAATGCCTGGTTATGAGCCAAAGCACAAAGGACAAATAGGTCAAGACAGAGCAGAACCAACAACACATACACAATTCATAAATGTAAATATCCAGTATGTACAATTGTACATACATACATACATACATACATATTTATGTGTGTGAACTAGAACTGAAATATCTGGACATTTTATAGCACACCAAAAACTGATAACAACAAGAATTTCCACAACTCTGCAAGTTTCTTATTTGCAACAAGTTAACCCACACCGTTTTTGGTCAATTGCAAATGCCTTCATTTGCTCAGACCAACCGTCCATTTCCCACCAGCATCCTCATTTTCATATTGTCTACAGATTTGTTTAATACATCTGGTTACTTGCAATAAACCTTGCCCTATATATCATAGTCACCATTATCACTTGTATATGCCTATCTGTAGCGTTTTCTGGAAGGTAAGCTAGAGAAATTTGAAAATAAACCTAATAATACATTCAATTGCAATCAATCATATTTTCATCTGGCACTTGTTTGGATCAGAAACAACACTGACAAGTTTATTCTTGATGTGGTGATTTATAAATGTCATGTCACAATCATAATTTAACTCCGACGAACTAAACAATTCTTTGCATCGTCATCAAGCTAAGTATACTGAAGTAAATGCTTCTATAAATGAACCACACAAGCGGACCAAGCATGCAAAGATGTTTACTAAAAGACTGACTTATTTTAGGAATAGTATGGACACCTGTTCCAGTGTTCCTGCACATGGAGTGAAACACAAGATTCATCACAGTAATATGCAGAGATAATCAAACACCGCGCAAGCATGCTCAAATGTACTTGCTAGCATGCTGCATGCACTGCTTATTAAAATGCGCTCGAATGAGAAGCCATTGTTTTCAACACAACAGCTCCAGATGTGGTAATCTTCAAACCCGCTTTACTTGCTCGAACTCGCCTCGGCTGCGGCCGCCTGTTCCTGATCTCCCACGCGCTTCCATTCCTCCCGTTGCCGTGTTCCCTGTGCGGTGAGAGTTTCTCCGGAGTCTCTAAGACGACGTCCCAGCATTATTGCAACGCCGCAGCCGATGAAAGTTGCGATAACCATGCTGAAGTTAACGCGAACACGAAACAAGTCCATCGCACGTTTAAGCTGCTGATGACTGAAGAAGAGACAGAAAACTCACGTTAAACAATGACAACATGGGTTTTTAAGTTTAATTTATAACTACCGTATAATAGTGCTCCAAAGAATGTACAGATAACACGTTACAGCATATATTTTTCAACGACATAGACTTATTTTATTTATTTATCACATTTGCTATATGGTGCCCCTTCAGGCTCGATACTCAGAGACGCACCCGACTACAGCGTGGATACTGCATCAGAGTTTCACGCCGAAGCACACCAGCAATTGCGAGCGAAGGACTTACTCAAGGTCCTTACATGGCAGCTTGACGTGGATTCGAACCTGGACACCAGAAGTGGAACAGCAGAGCTCCTGCAAGCACATGGGATTCAGACCATCCATGCAACGCCAGACCAATGCAAAAACCCTATAGGTGATTCACTGCGGAATTGGAAACCAGTGGAGTAATGTATATGTCTGAGTGTTTGTATGGTGCTGCAGCAATGGTCATCCATGTGGTCCAAACAATTGCACCTTAAAAAAAGAGATAATGTTAGCAACCGTCTACTGATGTCTTGAGCATTGGTATAACGTTTTATTGAAAATGTCCAACATCTGGCACATAAATGTCTTGCACTATTGTTATTAAAGTTACACTACAGAAGAACAAGTTCACTATTGTTATGAAGACAATGTCATAAAATTATGAGCAACATAAATGTGCAGCATTGAAAACTGTAGAAACCTAGAAATGCTTCTTTGTAATTGGCAGCACAACTAGGTAGCACATGATTTGAAGTCTATGCAGTGTACCACTAGCATCCGAACAGGGCTGTTTTTAATGAATTTTTAGAACTGCACAACCCCTTCTTTTCCTTCCCATCCTCCATGGTAAATTACTTCCAATTGGAGGACAATGACCATTTTTTGCTGGTTTTAACTGTACAGAAGTGCTTTTACAACTGCACAAATCTATTTAGAAAACTGCACATTCTTGTGTACAACTGCACGTTAAAAAAAGCCCTGCATCCGAAGCGATCAGAATCAGACGTCATACGAACCTAACTCTGTCTGGCACTTCGCCGACACTCTTGTACGTTCCCGCCCACACAAGGATTTTTTTGTGAAATCTGTTTGGTTTGTATGTCTCACCTAAATCTAAAAACAACGTACAGGTATAACACAAGAGTCAAGGTGAAACGCGAGACAGCACCCATTTAGAAAGCACTCAAAGTTGAACTCAGCTTGACAGCATAGCTGATAAGTTTAAGTAAAAACACCTGTGCGCTTTTCAAGTTGCTGGCCTGGAATAGGATCCATGTTGTGCTTCAGCATTCAGTAATTGAGTAACTTTGTCGAAACTTATGTCTGATGTAAGATTTCAAGTTGAGACTCTAGGCTGGAAGGCAAGTTAAGCAGCTAGACAATAGGCAATTAATAGCATGCATTGCACTGGCCATCTTTTTTCAGTTTTCGCATATGTTTTGAGTATTTGTAATGGAATTGCTCTCCTCTTGAAGAGACTTAGGTGAGATGTTATTATTACCATTATTATTTTTTCAATTTTTGTCTAAGGTAGAAAAGATCCCTCAGGCAGTCAGGCTCTAAGAAATTGAAACTAGGTTATTGGTTCTCATCTCCAACATGGTGCTCGAAAGTGCCTCTAAATATAGCTATGACATTATTATTATTATAATTTTAGGAGTTTTTATATAGTGACCTTTAAGATAATTTACTCCCAGTCCAACGACAGTCAACTAACATCGCCCTTAAGCAGTGAAGACCATAGTGGTGTGAACATAGTGGTATGTCAAACGCTTCGAAAAAATTCGATTACCTACCAATATTTCTGTTTGCCGATGACTTTGTGAAGTTTCGAACTCGACACGAAGGAGAAAGTTTAGCCAGAATGGGTCGGTTGAAGACACAACCAACTGAACACCAGAGTCTGTTCAGACCAGCCATGATTATGTACAGTCTGTAACAGGCATAAAACATACTGCATTGATTTAAAGCACTACATTCAACAAATCTGAACCTGACAAACAGATTTAACTCTTTCACAACCAACTAATTTTTCATAAATATAACATGTTAAAATTAAGGAAAACATTTGGGTACCAAAGTGGAACTAGCAGGGTGTTATTTTCAAGCTAAATATTTGTCTGCATTCCTGTGGAGATATAGTCACAAGATGCACGTTTTAACTATGGCATATGACAAATGTCAAATTAATGACAACACGGTCTTCACATTCATTTTCTATGTCAACACAATATTATGTATCGATTTCCTTAATGCTATAATTTGGGACCGCCATTACCAGGTTTGCCAAACATTTAAACTATTGGAGTGCATACTCTGAAATTATCACCAACAATTTAGAACAGTGAGATCTTTGAATAGGAAGAAGGTCATTAAAATGATTTAGCACAAAGTGACCCGAATCAGGTTTAGTAGGTTACAGAACTTGGTAAACGTGGACATTAGCGTCGTAAATTATTTTCACGCTTTTCACGACACAAAAAGCGCCGTAAATTATTCCTAATGACTTGCAATGGTCTAACTCATCTAACAGCACACTTAAAATTTGGTAAGGATACGAATATTGACAGAAAATATGTTTTTAAAATGTCACATTTCCCATGCGAAATCGCCGTTCGAATCGCCATGGAACCCAACATCTGACCGGAAGTTGAGGTACGCGCCCAAACCATAGACGTATATGCGACTATAAATAACGTGAACGTCAAAACTTCGGTCCTAAGTTCAAAATGATAAATGGAAGCTGGATGAAAGTATTTCAAGATCTGAAATAGAAGCCGGATTAATGAAAAAACGCTTAAGTAATGGAAGCTGGATGAGGATATTTTTATATCTGAAATAGAAGCTGGATTGACGAAAATAACGGGTGAGAAATAGAAGAAGGATTAATAAAACGAAGTGACTAGGGGTCCGCCAGGCGGCCGTCGAATCTCAAATACTAGCGCACCGCGAGTCACGTGTAACCTGTCACATGACGAGTGTTGATTCTTGAATATTGTTACAATGGCGGCAGTTACCGATAGTTGGTTTTAGGTCGGACAAAAGTTTTCTTGTTTTAATGACTTAGAAAATTACTAGAAACAGAGTAAGCAACCAATTTTTTCGTCAGTGTTGGTTAGGTTCAGGTTAGGCGTCGTGAGGGTCGGTTAGGGTTAGTTTTAGGGTTTGTTTAGCCATTAGAAACTCTTGTGGATTGGTGTAAATAGAAAGCCTGGCGGCTTGCTAGTATTCCGTATTGGACGGCCGCCAGTCATGTGACAGGTTACACGTGACTCGCGGTGCGCTAGTATTTGAGATTCGACGGCCGCCTGGCGGTCCCCTAGTCGCGGCCTTAATAAAAATAGTCTAGCTTAAATTGGAGCTGGATTGATTAAAAATAACTATTATTGAAACAGGAGTTGGATTCATGAAACAACTGATGCAATTGAAAAAGCTGAACTTTTACTTACTTATTTATTTTTGCGTGCTGTCTTATTGCACACTTGCCGCACGCAACTTCCGGAAAGGGTCAGAATTGAATAACAACTTCGAGCGATCGGCGGTTCGTTATGACAAAATATTACAATTTTTCAATCGATTTTCTTCTTTTTAACAAATTCTAAGTATAATAAAAGATCACTTAGGCAATAGCACGTTGGCAGAAATATTTTAATACTCTTTTTGTGCCATTATATGCGTGAAAATAATTTACGACGCTAATGTCCACGTTTACCCAGAACTTTGCATACATTTTTTGCTGCTGAAAATCCAGCTTGCATGCGACCAACGTTAAAATACATGCAATTTAGCATGCCCAAATGATAGATTACCCCAGCTGTAAGCAGCTCCACAGTATAAATTATAATTTATAACAAAAATAAATGTTATTTATATACTGGCAGCTCTGTACTTTGGCTGTCTTCGTATCTGCGGTCGAGCGGTCAAGGGCGAGACAAATCGTAAACATACACAAATAAAATAATGCAAAGTCACGATTAATAGCCAAAATATCTCAAAAATTTTCAGTGAAACGCTTGCCGTGCAGGTTTAAGCCATGTTTATTCCATGACATTTTCACGTTAGCATTTCTCGATAGAAATCAAAACAACACTCACCTCCACGACCGAAAAAACACGATTTTGATTTCCTGTCTGCGCATGCGCAAAACCCGTTAAGGCTAGTCTCCGTAACTAAGAGCCGAACGCAACACAGCGTGACAGCCATACCTATTCTTAGGTGACAGCAGGCTAATATAACTAATTTTTATCATCAAGATCAATAATATGGGCTGAAAGACGGTCGGACGTAGGTAAACTACTGTACGATAAAAAAACTTGATTATGATTTTTGAAATGTAATGCAGTTCTTCGAAATTTTAATCGGTACACAAATTGCGTCAGTAGCTAACATCTGGTGTACAACTTATCAATAGACAGACCAATTAATTTTGAGAGCAAGTTAAAATTTCAGCATCAGGCAAAGACTGAGGAAGCATCGTGCTGCTAAGGAGGCAAGGAATCATGGTAGCAACACGTACAGCATTAATAAAATGATCCAGGATATGTTTAGGATGTCCGTCACGTTAGTGCTTTCTCACGTTAAGGAACTCTGCCAGCGATTCTTGGATGGTTGAGTAATCGGTATATAATAATACATATAAATAGGTTGAGAGATCGTAACTTCTTAGCCTACATGAAGAAAATAGAAAAGAGAGAAGTGCCCTGCTGTGAGTGTAATGTTAAAGAATGGATTGGCGCTTAAACCAGCCCAAATCTGGCAGGTTTGTATTTGATGTTGCACACAAGAAGAATAATTATGGAATAATGTCCTTTCAAAACATCTGAAGTTACCTGCCTAATGTACAATTTATATAACATAACAAATTCGTAAAAATACATAAAATTAGTAGGTAAAATGGCTGGTATTGGTATAAAGCAGTTAATTGTACTGGTGTAGTTGCACTGCCAATCCAATATCAACGTCAAGCAGGGGCGCCGTTAGGCGTACGCACGTACGCAAGTGCGTACAGCGCGAAAAGGCAAAAAAAATTTTTTTTACGAATTGTCAATTAAAGAATTAAAGCGTGAAATATTATAAGCGATGAAAACAGTGACGTAACTAGCGTTGGGCTTGGGGGGCTTAAGCCCCCCCCCCAAACGAAGCTGAAGCCCCCCCAAATGAAATCAAGCCGTTGTATGCTTACGGCTAATTTAAATAGACTACCGCATGGACGGCGTACATGCAGTTACGGACCGTAACGGACGACCGGCCATGACTGCCTAAAAATGGCTCCATTTGAGATCGACACAGCCAAAAATGCGCTGGTCGCTGGGGCTCCGCCCCAGGCCCCGCTGGGGAGCTTACGGAAAAGACAAAACCTTTCTCTTTTACAGTAGCAGTTTCATTTTTTATTGTTATCCTGGTAGCTTGAGCCTTGCGACACTGAAAAACGACTTATTCTTAAAGTTTTCGCGACTTTTCCGTTCACAAATAGCTGGCAAACAAGTCCTAAAATGGCTCCATTTGAGGTCGACACAGCCAAAAATGCGCTATAGAATATACTTACCTACTTACTTACTTACATACACTATAATAGAGAGCCATCTTCGCAGTCAGCGTCTTCGGGTATATCTTCGTGTTCCGGAAAATCATTGATTAACCCTCAGGCTACCAAGCTTTTTTGTAACACTGACTACCAAGGGGGGTGGTTACCACCCCCCTGGATTTTGGGTTTGGTTTGAGATATCATAACTTGCAATACATCAATGGATTCAGCATTCATTTCTGCACAAAATGGCATATTTAGGTTTGAAATAATTATATGAAAGCACCCCGGAATTATGAATTTTTTTCCGTAGGCACCCGTCGATTTCACAAAATGCATACTTTCGCATAAGAAAATATTAGATTTTGTGTGTTTTTGACATAATTTATTTATTTAAAAAGAGTTTACATATAATAAAGTCCAATATCCAACTATAAAAACTAGTAATAAGTTAGTTTTAATTAAAAGAAAAAGAAAAAAACATGTATTAGCTGCTGAAAAACGTTTACGCAGACTTATCGGTTTACGTTGTAAAAAAAACCCCAACATTTTCACACATTTAAATTTATTTTGAGCACTTCCGGTCATCAAAAGTCAAATTAATTGGTATAAAAAATAGCCCTAAATGCCCTCTATAGAATGGCATAATTTACTTCTCTTGAAAAATAAATTATAAATAATTTTTAATAGGAAAAACATAAAATTTTTATGAAAATAAAACACCTTTTTATACATTTTTATTTATTTTGAGCACTTCCGGTTGTCAAAAGACAACTCCGTGACCACCACAATGTAGCCCCACATTCCCTCTACAGAATGGTGTAATTGGTGTCTCTTCATGTCAAAGGACGGATAAGATACAGCCGATAATCTAAGGGGGGGTGGTATCCACCCCCCCCCCTGGTGCCTCGGGTATATCGGGTATAACTTTTGAATGGTATGGTATATCATCACACATTTTAGCTCAAAATGTGTGCAAATGAATCCTCTACAGCTACCTAAAACGTCAAAATTTTATTCTAAACGAAAAAAGTTTGATTTGGAAAAACCTAGGGGGGCTGGATACCACCCCCCCCCCCTGGTAGCCCGAGGGTTAAAATGAAGCGAGAAAGTAAAAAAACTGGAAAAGGGACACTTATTTTTTTCTAACTACCACTTTTGAGTTTTTAACAAATGTTTTCGCATTAAAACACTAATGATACCAATGATACACACAGTGAAAGTCATAAATAATATTATGTTTAGAAATCTCTATAGAAATAAATATATATAGTGCCTATTTTTTTAACATCTACTTTTGGATTTTTAAAAAATTTCGCACTTGGGAAACTATTCATATTAAAAATAATACACAAAATGAACTGAAAAATTTGCATCAAGAAACCTCTTTGAAAAAATACCCGTGTTTTTAATTTCCAGCGCTGTTTTTTCATGCTTTTGTCACTGAAAAATTCAACCGTGACCATCGTAACATTTTTGCCCCTCCTGCAAAATTTTCTGCGGGCGCCCATGATTGTTTCTTTAGGCCTATAGTGTATACATGCTCAATAGTGTTCTTCAGTGCTCGAGAGTCATCTCCCAGCATCATAAAAGAGTGATAGGCCTATTGTTTTGTCTTTAAAAACTACTTGAAATACTATTTGAAAAACTATTCCACAGTGTTAATATTGGCTCACTAAACAGTGGCCAATTGTCTGATTTCTTGTGCAAATTTTGAGTAAGTTGACCTAATTGAGGGAGAGTGCTCCAAGACGCCCATGAAAACGAAGATTGTGCTTTTCTTCTGTGTGGATTCCAAGAGAAATAGGCTACATCAAACACAAAGAATGATCAAAAAAATTAAATTGGGAAGAACATTATTTTATTGAAGTTTTAAATCATGTATATAATGCAATGAGATAACAGGAAATTTTGACAAGGATGTCATGACGTCAAAATGATAGCCTAAGGTTCTACCATGGCAGTGTGACAAAAAAAAAATCGAAAATGGGGAGGAGCACATCCCGTTCCCAAACTCCTTCCCTGCTCGGCGATCATACTTTGGCCGCGAGTTCGTCCTTTAAAACCAGGACCAAGTCTCCGCCTATGTGAACAGTGGATTTCAATAAGTCTCCTATAAAAAAGGGTCAAAAAAATTTTCGCGCGCTCACGCGCGCATATTTTCACATTCTTTTAGGCACCCCTACTCTTCGGGTCAACTCGGCGCCTACGGAGATACATCATAATCGCCAGTAGCATATACGGTATATATATACAAACATATATATTATATATATATAAGCTCGTATAGATCGCTGTTCGCTTCATATTATTTTGTGCAAGTTGTGCGTACAGAAAAAAAATCCTGGCGGCGCCGCTGACGTCAAGCATGGAATATAAGATTGCCATAATTATGGCAATTTTTTTGTGTATGTTAAACATTTTAAAAAATTAATTATTAGCGCTGCAGTTTAATCAAGACTCAAAAAGATAATCAAACCTCAGTGGCGGCGCCAGGAATTCAGGTTTGGGGGGGGCTGAAGCCCTAAGCCCCCCAAAAAATTATTTACGAAGCGCCGAAGGCGCGAAGCTGCGAGTGCCGAAGGCACGAAGCCCATACCGACTAGGGGGTCTGGGGGAGCGTCATGAGCTCCCCCAGCGGGGTCTGGGGCGGAGCCCCAGCCGCCAACGCATTTTTAGCTCTGTTGACCTCAACTTGAGCCCTTTTTAGGCTCTTTTTGCCAGCTATTTATGAACGATAAAAATCATGAAAACTTAAATAAGAAGTCGTTTTGCAGAGTCGCCGACTAGGCTACTAGTATTAGAATGCACGGCTTAAATTTTTTTTTTATAACTGCATATCTTCCCCAAGCCTCCAAGGCCGTAGCCAGGATTTGATTTCGGCATGTTTTCTTCGGCGGAGAATTTCTGACGACCCTTTAGTAGTCAAAATGTCTGAAAACATCTTTTTTAGTGGTAAAAATGTCTGAAGACATGGTTTTTTATTTGTAAAAATTTCTGATGGCACCTTATTTTGGTTTTCAAAATTTTTGAAGACATTTTTTTAGTTGTCAAAATTTCTGAAGACACGTTATTTTAGTCTTAAAAATTACTGAGCACATATTTTTAGCTGTCAAAATTCCTGAAGACACCTTTCTTAGTAATCAAATTTTGTTTAAAACATCTTTTAGAGCGGCTAAAGACATTATTTTGATTATTTTGATTACAATGTTATTAACGATTTTCGGGTGTCTAAGGATATCATTTTGTTTCTAATGTTACCAACGATTTTCGGGTGTCTAAAGACATCATTTGATTATACTGTTATCAACGATTTTTGGGTGTCTAAAATCATCGTTTTGATTCCAGTGTTATCAACTATTATCGGGTGTCTAAGGATATATTTTTGATTATAGTGTTATCAACAATTTTCGGGTGTCTAAAAACATCGTTTTGATTCCAGTGTTATCAACGATTTTCGGGTTTTTAAGGAAATCATTTTGATTTTAGTGTTTTTAACGATTTTAGGGTGTGTAGGCTAGGCCTACGGACATCATTTTGATTCTAGTGTTATTAACGATTTTGGAGTGTCTAGGAACATAATTTTGATTCTAGTGTTTTCAGCGATTTTCGAGTGGTTTAAGATATTATTTTCATATAGTGTTAAAAAAGATTTTCGGGTGTCTAGAGACATCATTTTGATTATAGTGTTATCAACGATTTTCGGGTGTCTAAAAACATCCTTTTGATTCCAGTGTTATCAACGATTTTTGGGTGTCTAAGGATATCATTTTGATTTTAGTGTTACCTACGATTTTTGGGTGTCTAAGGACATTATTTTGATTCCAGTGCTTTAATCGATTTTTGGGTGTTTAAGGATATCATTTTGATTCCAGTGTTTCCAACGAATTTCGGGTGTCTACGGACATCATTTTGATTCTAGTGTTATCATCGATTTTCGGGTGTTTAAGGATATCATTTTCATTTTAGTGCTATCATCGTCTTTTGGGTGTTTAAGGATATCATTTTGATTCCAGTGTTTCCAACGATTTTAGGTTTGGTTTTAGTGTTATCAACGATTTTCGAGTGTCTAAGAACATAATTTTTATTCTATTGTTTTCAACGATTTTCGGATGTCTAAGGATAATATTTTTATTTAGTGTTACCAACGATTTTCGGGTGTCTAAGGTCATAATTTTCAATCAGAGTGTTATCAATGACATGATGTTTTGAAGTTAATTTGACTATTGTAGAGATCCGCGGAACATTGATTTAGCCCCCCCCCCCACCAGAGCTGAGACCAAACTCCGCCCATGAGTCTGCAAATAGAGCGAGTCACAACTACAGTGTACATGCAGGCTGTAGGCCAGAGCTGAAAGTGAGACGGGTCTGTCAGGGTTTGCGACCCGGCATTGATTTTCGTGACCTGCTGGTGCCGACTATCAGCCGGGAAGCAAGTCTTAACAGTTTGTGGGCAAACAACTAAAAAAATAAAAGAAATAGGTAAAAATGGTATGATTATAAAATTTTATGGGCAAACGACTAAAAAGAGGTCGTCAGGTACCAAAAATGGGTGAAATTTGTCCAATTCTGGGCGGATGACCAAACCAAGATTTTTGAAAATGTTCGGTTCGAAGGCTTCGGCTTGTCCGCCAAAGTCATACTAGGCAACTTTCCAAACTACTTTCAGCCCTCGGCTAGGCC
Organism: Lumbricus rubellus; assembly: GCA_945859605.1. Classification (NCBI taxonomy): domain Eukaryota; kingdom Metazoa; phylum Annelida; class Clitellata; order Crassiclitellata; family Lumbricidae; genus Lumbricus; species Lumbricus rubellus. Next base: position 16,621,896 of record OX243819.1, on the reverse strand, counting down.
TACCGGTATAATTCACGTTTTCTAGAATATCAAAACCTATGAAAAACAGTAGGCCTACACTTCGCAAATGTTATGCTTGAGAACCCTTTTCAGAGAATCACTTGCTGCCTTGGGCCCCGCACACCCTAGGGCCGGGCTTGACTACAAACTGCTAATTGAAAACCCCATTTCGTATTTGATTGTATAGGTATGTAACAGGTGTAGCCCTCAGCCGGCCGGCGGATTACATATGGTATACATAACCTCATGACGGGTCTGGGGTTGGGGATTAGCAAAATATTATATGCGGTGGATTCTATTAAGATAAGCACTCTAAGCTATGATTACATAGCTATTGGAGGTATTTAAAGGCCTTTGGTGGTGCGTGTAACATTTCGATGTTCGAAAGTTAGTGAATTTGCGGTTTACATAATTTTGATAACATTAACTTGCTAAGGGCCTTGTCGACACTAACGATAAGTAATTCTATTGAATGCAATTTATGTTGAAATATACTGACGAAATGAACTACCAGCAACGGTTTTTATCAGTGGCGTCTAACCCCCCCCCCACCTGGAGTGGGAGAACGAACCCCCCCATTTTGCCGACATGCAATTTTTGTAAGAGACTCGGGTCACTCAGAAGTTCAGCAGAGTGATATGTATATTAGGCCTATATCATCATGTAGACCATTGCAAAAGTTTCTAAAAGTTAAAACCTGAAAATGAGAACAATAAAAATCCATTAATATAATTTGTGATTTGACTAGTAGTGACTTTCAGGTTAAAACATTAAACAGCTAAAAAAAACATCAGCGACCAGAATAGTTGTTTGGAGTTGAATTTGGCTATAACTTTAATCATAGAGTCTACATATGCTATAGAGTATAGACTATTGATTGCAAATTTCACGCAAGCTACATTGTAGAAAAATGACTACGGTATAGACATTGTTTAAATTATAATATCAGCTGCGCAGAATTATAGGCTACTAGCTGCAGATCAAATGCTTTCTCAGCACTGGCGACAAGGCAGCTAAGCTGTTAATAATGGCATCGCTGGGAATATTATCAGCCAAATCCTTTTCACTGGCAATCAGCATCAAACTGGAGAAATATTCATCTCCCATTGTGGAACGCAGACGAGTCTTGATGAGTTTGACCTTAGACATAGCGCGCTCAGCTGAGGCACTTGTTACGGCAACAGTCACTAGTATTTTGTATAAAAGCTTATGTGGGCGCTGAAGAAATCTTTCGATTGCGATTGCGATCACAAATACAAAATGCGACCAAAACAAATTATTTACGTGGAAGAAATAAAATTACGGGAAACCGATCATAATGATATAGGCCCAATGCTGTTTGTCACTTTCTCATGAATTTAGGGGGTTAATTGTCTATCTATCTATCTATCTATCTATCTATCTATCTATCTGTCTGTCTGTCTGTCTGTCTGTCTGTCTGTCTGTTAGTCTGTCTGTCTGTCTGTCAGACAGAGTCTGTCTGTCTGTCTGTCTGCCTGTCTGTCTGTCTGTCTGCCTGTCTGTCTGTCTGTCTATGTAAATCTATCTATCTATCTATCTATCTATCTATCTATCTATCTATCTATCTATCTATCTATCTATCTATAGTAATTTATTCATTATTCATCATTATTCGTTATTAGAATTCATATAGCGCCTCTTCAAGAAACTATTCAGAGGCGCTCCCAGCCCAGCCACGACTAAAGAAAAAGATTTAAGGGACTTGAGAAATAGAGATTGACTGGTCAGGTGGAGGAGATGGAGGTTTGGAGAGAGGTCATTCCAGATTGACGACCCCACAACCGAGAAGGCTCGGCGCTGTCTGGTAGCTAAGCGAGCCCGTGGAAAAGATATATATATATATATATTTATAGCTATTTATATAGCGCCCCTTCAAGGAATCTACTCAGAGGCGCTGCCGACCCAGGTCCGGTCAAAAAGAAAAATCTTAAGCAATTAATCTATAGAATAGTATGCGTGTAGGCTATGTGAAAAGCTGTTCTTAATAGAGAGGGCAAATGTGCAATTGCACTATTTTCATTGCACTTACCAGCACAATCCTGCTTGAAGTGATTTCAAAAACCAAAAGATTACTTTTAAAATAATTTACCGCACAGCACTTTATTCACGATATTATTTGTTTACAATTGTCTGCAATACTCTGTAGGTCTTCGTTTGAATATGCGGAATATGACTCCCCATCCATATCGTAACCTATATGAGAACTTATACAGCGCCTCTTCCGGTACTAGCTATCCAGCGAAACAGGCCCTAGGATAATTATAGGAAAGACTTCAAACAGCGAAGGCTGAAGATATCACTCCCCCCATCCATTAAGATCTTATCAAGGTGTGTGGATTGACCTTGAGATCTTACCACAGATAAAGGTCGGTCATTCCACATAGAAGGGTCTACATTCTACAATGGCAAAGGCTAGGTGTTGGGTTATGGTAGTCCTTGCCGAGGACTAATAGGAGATCAATTAAGAGATCAGCAGACCGTAGACAGCTGGAAGAGACTGTGAAGAGAGGTCTGTGCATCTAGTCACAAAGGCATTTAGGAGCTTGTCCATTTAGAGTTTACATGTATGTATTGTATGCTATATATATATACATATATATTTATATGTATTATATGCATATACATGTATATATATATATATATTCATTAGCTATATCCGCATGACCGCTATCTCCCTGCAGTCTTGCATGATTACCGGTATATATTATTCTTGGACGTATAACATCATAAATTCATCGCGACCGTCGTATCATTAATTTTATTGCCTTCATCACGTCCTGCCATGGCTTGGGCTTTGGCTTGACTCCGTCAGTAACCGTGACAAGTGAATTCTGCCACTAATGTCCATGAGTTGACACACACCCTACCAAATAATTATGTGACTTCAAGCGAACCGTGGTTCATTAGTCTGAGACACCATGTGTTTTCGATACTTACATGATGCACAAATATTTTGATTTTCGTATTCCAGGTCCTTATAATCGAAATTCAGCAACCCCCCCAATCTACACCAAAAAATGCCAAACCCCCCCACTTTTAGTAGCCGTGGGAGAACGTTCTCCCAACCCCTCCATTGGTAGACGCCACTGGTTTTTATCACCAAATCTCAGCATGCATTTACAAAACCTGCTGGTGTATAGGTGTCCCACTTTAGCGACAGCTGTGTTGTCAAAGTGGGACAGCGATCTGCTGCTAAAGTGGGACAGCGTATTGCAGCTGAACTAAGCATATGTACGGGCCCGTGTTGATAGTAGGGCATAGCCGGGTGCTGACCCGGTTAACCGGTAATGCCGGGTATTTGACACCCGGCAGATAACCGGACCCGGTGATGAAAGGTCTTCCGGGCCGGATGGGTAATTATGAATGGCATACCACACAAGGGCTTAACAGCTAACCTGCAAGATCTCTCAACTGGGCATTATAGTACAAATGAACAGACAATCACAGAACAGACAGCCTGCTGATGGTTGCTTTATATTAGAATTAGACTATCCTATTTCAAACAGCCTACCAGCAAGGTGGTGAGGAAAGAGGAGGAGGGTAGAGTTTGTATCACCCTCTTCCATACTGTCTCTCCTCCCTCCTTCTCTTTCTCCTCTACTACCCCTTCGTGAAAGGAATAGTGGTAGACTGTGAAAGAGACGAGGAAGGGGAATGGTATATATATTAAATAATCATGTATATATATACATTTAGATAGTAGAGCTCTTTCATGCTTTCTCCCATCCTCTTCTTCTTTCCTCTTCTTTCTTCCTCTTTCTCTTCTATTACCCCTTCCTCTTCCTCCTGCTGCTTGGCTGTTTGAAATATCTAACTGGGAAGAGAAAGCAGATGGTGAATGATGAGGGGGAGGAACAGTTGTAGAGGATGAAGGAGTATAGGAAGGGGGAAGAGTGTATATTATACAAGTGCTGCTCACTGACCATAGCTATATAGGTTGGCCAGTGGTCATCTGTCATTAATCCCTTATCTTTAAAGCCTGTTTGATCTGTCACACTCTCATTCAAGTCAAAGAGACTAATAGAACTTGTCAGAAGGGATACCTTCCACCTGTTGATATAATTCTGCAGCCAAGTTTAATAGGCCCCTCTCTTATATGACCATGTATACAACTATACATCTCACAGATTAGAGATGGTACACTTTGAAATATATCTACATGTAGTTGGACTGCACACACCACAGAAACAGGACTGTTTATCAGGGGATTTTGGCCTCCTCTTGCCTGACTGGACACTGTAGTATTTCTATACGATAGAATGATTCTATCACCAGAGACCTTTCATGAACAGATATTACTGGCACCTCTCAATCAATAACCCCAGGTGGTAGAACTCAACTGTAGTAAAACTCTGACAGGAAGAGTTTTACTCAATTCCACCAAAGGTAGCTAACAAACTGAGTGGTGTTCGTTTGACAGCATTCAAAGTTGGGACATACTATTCAGCTTAGAGATTAACGAATACTTTTAATACCCGGACCCGGTACCCGGACCCGGCAGATTTTATTAAAACTACCTGGACCCGGTACCCGGTTGAAAAACGGCACCCGGCTATGCCCTAGTTGATAGGCCTGTTGAATATAAGCATATATAAACCCTAGATTATTGACGTTCGTCACTGTCTAGCTTTTTAAATCGAAGTTAACAGTTGTAGAGATTTTCCACGTTTTGTTTTGGGGGGGCTGAGCCGCCGATAGGGGGGGCTTAGCCCCCCCTAGCCCCCCCTGGCGCCGCCACTGTCAAACCTATTAATGATTAGCACTGCAGTTTGATCATACTTTTTAAAAATTCATCAAACCTATGCAGATACAGTTGAGATGATTACATTGTTGAGTTTTAATACAAAAAGTTCAGGTTCAAACCCATCCTGACGAAGCTACCGTGTCTTACCATGGGGATCAAATCATTCACTCACACTTGCTACTCTAATCATAGCCAATGTGTACTGCTGAACTTTATGTTAAATCAGAGCAACCACTAAATAGATCTACGAGTCATATACATGTGTGAGCGCACGCATGCGTGCACACACAATCATAATTATATCAAGAGTCCAACAACTATACATGATTCACTAATGTGGTGACTGCCTAACTAATCTAAAACGAAATCTATGTAAAAGAATAAAATGGACTACTGATGGTCCCTCATACGTTGCATACCACAACAGCCCAAATCAAAAGCTTTGCTTGTGTTAGGCCCACGATTTAAGACAGCTGAAGCTCGAGATCTTATCACAGGCCTGTGAGGTCTGCTCTATATTATTTGACAGTGATTGCTCGGGTCAGATGTGTCGCTGACGAGTTTATTCTTGAAGTGGTACTTTACAAATGTCAGATCACCATTAAAAAAACCTCAACAAGGACATCGGAACGTCAAGTCAAGTCTCGTAGGTCTACATAATAATAGTCCAGGATAAAAATGGAAAATGGTTTTAAACTTACAAATAGGCCACAGCTTTTATAACTGTTTAGGAGTGACACATAAACGCTGAAACATGTTGGAGCGTGTGTGTTAATGTATATTGTCCATAAAAGTGTTAAGTATATGATAAGAGTTAGACCACAGATGTTTGCTTAATTGTTTGCTCAAAACGTGAACACTTGTACTTTAGGCCTGCAAGTGTCATTCATTGCCGACAGGTCCTTAGAAGGTATATAAAAACTTGCTTTGTTAAATTATAATATCATAGCAAAACCTGACACACTGTTTAAACACATACTCTGTATTTCATCGTCATGAAAATGCATTGAAACACGTTACAGAAATCAACAAATCACGTTACAGCCTTCAACCAGAAGTTCCTTTCACACAAGATTTCACCTCATCACATTTCATTTGCTGGATTCAAAGTCAAGAAAAATTTAAGTGCACTGATTAATAAAAATGCAGTGGTAATTGTACTCATAATACGTGTAATACATGATGCAATTATTCTTTGTAATGACATTTAACATCATAGTATAGGCTAGAGCAGAGCGCCTCTGAGAAGAAATCTTCAAGAGGTGCTATAGAAATTCTCAGAATGAATGAATAAGTGTAATAAGATTATATAGCTCTACATAAAAAGAAGCGAGAGGCTCCTGACCCAAAAATTCATGATCGACAGAATGGCCTGAACCTTTGAGGAATAGAAGCAAAGATAAGACAAAGTTGTAGCGTTAATACTGTAATTTAAGTAACATAACTGCATAATCGATACCAGATCTGGAATAGAAAAGTACAGCTAAGCAGTAGACTTACAGTAACACAAGTGTTATTACTGAACTCAAATCATATCATTACATAATTGAAAAATCCTGAAAATGTGGTGCAAACTTTAAACCAGTGGTTAAATACAGGCAGATTCCACCGGATTTAAAATCAGCCACTTGTAGCATTTAAATAACACTGCACATAACTGCACTGCCACCTAAAGAAGTAAACCAGTCACCTAAATGCATTTGTGCTACAATAATGACCATATGTATAATTATTATAATTCACACCTTTCATGCTTATTCAAATAGCGACTACCAAGAATATCGAGAGATAAGCTTCATTTTGAAGTTTGTAAGCATTTGAAGATGTAACACCTCTAGCTGAGTAATTTATCCACTACTTTAAGTTAAAACCAGTTTACTTAGCAACATAATAGATTGTGCTAGATATGCAGTGTAACTCGAGTAAACAAAGAGAAATATTTGTCCGACAGTCTTCAAAGAATGTTTTCATTAAATTTAATTACACACAAACTTGGCCTTTTCTGTTTATTATTTTTCATTCATTATCCAACACACAATTACAGGTTTAAATCCGTGATCCAAGCATGATACCAAGGAATGACGAAAAGCTCAGATGAGAACCACTAGACTCTTGCATACTCAACACATACAAATTCAGTCCACAGTTTATCGACATTATTTTTATTAATAAACTTAATCATTTGAATCCTTTCATCTTATTCACAATTTAATAGTAATTCAATTCAAGCAGACATCATATACAACAGATTCAATCATGTGACCATTTAGATCACCAACACAGTCACCCTTACGGTACTCTTACAGTGCTACTGAAAAGTAAATTTATATTAAACGCAAAATCAAAATGCATCAGACAAAAATAATAAATCTGCAATACCCATACCTACAAAAAAATCAACTCAGAACCACCCAGATCAAATCTGTCTTAACAAGATCAAATCAATACAAACAAAACATATACCGTTCCATTCAAAATCAAATTTATTTCATAATAACAAATTCTGTTCAGAGCCAATACATTCCCCGACTCCAAAATCAGTTCTCAGCTCTTTACATGTAATTTGAGCCCATAAATTACTTTACAATTGGACCGACACAGGCTTCTCGAATTGCAATAGGCATCATTCATTCATTCATCGGCACGTCACCATATATGCATTAAACAGATGATAAATAATAATTTTTAAACAGCACGTTTCAACGACAAACCTGATGACAGGTCATCAGAAAGTGGAAATTTAAATGTTCGATAGACATTCTCTCGGGTGTGTGGTTCAGAGAAACGGCGTAACCAGTGAGCAGCGCGTCAATCGTCGACCGCTCACGAGTCCATGCCGAGTAAGTTGTTGATTGTGGCGTCCTTGTTTCCACCGTTCGCCTCGAGAACGGACCGGACGACCTCCTCGTCGATGTTTGGAAACATGTCCTTGACGACCTTGACATCGTCTTCGGTGAAGAGCGGACCCTGCGGCTGTGGTGGGTGCTGTGGGTAACAAACAGGCTGCGGCATAGGTCCACCTGGAACAGGCATAGGTCCACCTGGAAAAATCCACAAAATTTTCAAAATATTGCAGTGGATTAGGAACAGGCTGCATCATTGTGGCACTTGGAACAGGTATGGCTTCAACTGGAAAAAATCCAGGGCTTTTTTAACATGCAGTTGTACACAAAAAGTGCAGTTCTAAATGGATTTGTGCTGTTGCAAGCACTTCTGTGCAGTTAAATAGTTTTAAAAGGTCATTGTCTTTCGATTGGAAGTACTGTAATTTACTGTGGAGTATGGGAAAGGAAAGGAGTTGTGCAGTTCTAAAAATTCCTTAAAAACAGTCCTGAATAAATCCACAACATCCTTAATCTTAAATATCATTATTGTCATCCATCTGCCTGTCCTCTGGATTCCGACTCGTAACAACCCTTGACAACACTTGACTAATCAATTCTGGTTTAGACTGAGTGTCTGTCAATACTCATGATCATGAATTTGTGTAGCACTACTTCAACAGAAACTTCTCAGAGAATAATCTGCTACATGTGACTAATGTTACTTGCAGATGCCCAAAAACTCCAAAGATTGCCATCGCAAAAGAACATAGAACTAACGTCAACATCAACACTGTACTTTTTCACATGTCTCAGTTAAAACGGATAAACGTGGTAATCTTTACCTTAACCAAACCATAATTAAAAATCATTCCAGTTGAAATAATCAACTGTTTCGCTGTCTCACTACACTATTGCACAATTTCATCTTCCTCACTTTGCAAGTGGCACACTCGTGACACTCCTCACAACAGTCTAGCAAATCCTTGCTAACATTTCTGTAAATCCATTAATCATCGGTAGCAAATACCTCATTTACCTCACCTTACCATACCACACGGTTTTACAATATATTCATGGTCTAACCAGGTGGTGGATATCCATAGTAGGCTGGATGTGGACCAGCCTGCGACATGACGACAGGAGATGGATAGACAAGCGGCTGATGACTCGGCATGGAATACATCATGTGCTGTACGGGCATCGTCTGCACCTTCTGCAATGTCAATTAAACGCAACAATGTGCACTTTCAAAAACATAAATTCACCACCAAATTAGAAATTGTCGCAAAACTGATTAACATCTGTATCTTCTGCAATGTCAATAAATATACATGTCACACAGTTAATACTGCAACATAAATTGAACAAAACTTAAATGCATCTTCTGCAACATAATTTTGATATTATGTATCTATGAAATACAAACTTAACATAAACTGCAGTATTTCTAAAGTAATAAACAAAAGCGATGTAAGAATTTGACAATACAATAAATAAGTTTTCAATGCGCATGAAGCAAAATCAAATTTACTGTGATAACAACAAACCAGTCAGTACAAAACTCTCACTCCACTACAGAGCAAGGATTTTGATATTAATGACGATAAAAATTAAGACAGTTTGTACGCTAAAAATGCACAATTGAAGGTTTATTTTTTTTTAAATGCATTGATACGGGTTCATCGAGCTTCTCCCATTCCAGACCTTCCCCCCTATCCCAGACATTGCACCATTTTGCTTAGACACCCCAGTCCACCACTTGCTGGTAAATACTTCCACAGAGCCACCATTAAAAAAGGTTTGATATACCTATACAAATAATGTCGAATTCAATATATCAAACATAAATTTAATATATTACAGTCTGCTGAACACCAGGCAATGTTAATTTAAGATAGGAATTCATCAAGTGTGATAATACTGACGGTGAATGAAAGCACAATGTTGATAGTTCCTTCCTTTTCCTCTCCCAGTCTTCCGTTCAGTGGAAACCATTCCTCAGCCGTCTCTCCCTTGAACACACGCTCTGGAATGGTGATGTGAGCCCAGGCGACGCGGTCATCTAAGGCGAATGCTCTCTACGTGCAAATTAAAACATCCTCAACATTAACGTGTAATTTATAACAGAAATTAACACTCTGATGAAATCTAAGAGAATCCATAATAAGATAGAATTAAATCTAGTTCTACACAATCTAGCAATAAATTCAATATATAGCCATAGAAGTAAATGAAGAACCTACTTCGTCAAATATTTCGAGGTAAATGGAGTCAACTCCTGGAGGAACCGTCCTGGAAAAAACAATAATGCATTCATTTTAATACAAAGCAACCTGCATTTTGGCAACAGTACTGTCAACTACCCAAAAAACATTTTTAAGTGTCAGATCGGCACAAGAGTTCTAAATTTACATAAAATCCACCAGCATCTGAAATATTATGATGGATACTGATGTAATTGCAATGAAACATTTTAATATTGCTAGTTCAAGCTAAGCAGATTAGAGGTACTCTTCATGTGTGCCTAATCACTAGTTTAGTACTGTAAAATAGCCAAATTAAGACCTTTGATATTTCCAAGAAATCATATACAAATAACTGGATGCAAAAACACCACTACAGAACTTACGCATGAATAACTTTATTCCAGACGGGATTTCGTCCCCCACTGTGCGCAGTGTGAGTCTCAAACACTGCGTGTCCAACACGAACTCTGCAATACGGATCCATCTTCGTTATGCCATAGTTCTTGTTAAGGTTTGCCTAGAAATCAAACATTCACATTTACTTACTGTTTGATTTACACATCAGACAAACGATGTCATTTTGTGTCCAATCTGTCAGTAATTCACCGAGTAAACACAATGAGGACTTAGACAATGCAACATTAGGTAAGGTATACTAAGAAGAAGAAATGGAAAAAGTACAGACATTCAAGCAAAACTCAAAAGGCAATCATGGTTAGAAAGTATCAACGACTTACTTCATTAGCTTAACTCGTAGAAAAGGCTAACTCCAAAAGGCATAAATTTCCTTCCCTCATGCCAAATATTCCCACCCATATTGTTTGGCAAATTGGCTTATTATACAGATCAATTCACTAGAGGCACAACACATATTTCTGCTCTAGTGGAGATTACAACCTCCAACATTTTGGCTCACAGTTCAGGCCTATAACAACCATTGTTCACTGCTAGAATGGGCAACACAATTTTGCAGCATGATAAAATGCAGAAACTATCTGCCATCTTTGAAGGTATGAGGTGTGATTACCTGTGCAAGGGTGATGCTAAGCCTTGCAACGTTTTGTGCAAAGACAGACACACCGGGAATCTGTGCCTGCATCATAGCGGCTGTCTGGTGGTCCGCCGCAATCTGACGGTGGTTGGCGTTATTCAGTCGCAGGAAGTCGGGAGGTAACTCGCCAACCAAAACCTCAAACACACATCATACGTTAAGCAGTCAACTACACAATAACATCGCTGCAACAGTGACTAATTACATCACATTTGCATAAGTCAGGTAGCCAAGTCAATTTCTGTGTCAAGTCGAAATCCGTATAGGTCAAGCCTGAAAGCCAGCCAGTTAGATGACACGACAGTGTTCGAAAACAATGTTTAATAAGCGCGTGTATTGGTTATTTCAACTCCTGAAATTCGCCTCTGCAGTAATAAGACGACCATAAAATAATTATAGAGAATATCATGTTTTTTTATGTAGAACGACTTACAGCAATCTCTTATTTCTAAGGTTCAGATCACCACACTGGACGAGTAATTTTAATATTTAAAACAGTTCAGTCGTTTAATTAATAGACGAAAAAGACCAATGAATGGACCAAATTGCGCTGACTGGAATATTATGAATGACTACCTGGTTCCTTCTGTCGGACTTTCGTTCTCCAGCTTCGGCCATATTGTTTAGTTGAGCTAAGCGTCACGTGCTCATCTGCGCATCGCTGTATCATCATCATCTCTTGATTACCAATCGGGTTCAGCCGCTACCATCGGCCGAGCCTAATAATAATACAAGTAGGCTATGGCTAAAGTCATCGACCTATATACGTCGATGGCTAAAGTATCCAATAAGATAATAATTAGGCCTATTATCTTTTCGAATCCTTGCATATTATGCAAGAACTTGAGATAAACGCAATAAATGTAGGATGTAGGCCTACATGCACACGTTCTCCTAAAGCCATCATAGGCCTAATTATCATGGCTTCGACTGTGCGCTCGTTTTTCTATAGATTCACCCACTCTTAGACCTATTATAAGGCCATAATATTTTAAGTGTTCTGACGTATCCAAACATGCGAAGAAGCTATATAATTGTAAAAATTTCTTGATTGCCATTGGGGTTACGCCTGGCCTATTTAAGGATATTAAGGCACAATGTCACGTTGATGTTTCAAAAACATTCGGCCCTAGGCCTATGTGCAAGTCCACCCTAGCAGAAAAACTCTCTGCTTACATTAACGATAGCGTTGTTCAAGGGTCGGGATTAATCTACCAGCATTCGTCGTTGTTGCCTCGATCGGACCTGCAACACCAGCAGCAGTAACAAGTTAACAACCACAATAAACAGCAATAGCAACAACAAAGAAACACTGATAGTGACCGATACTAACTAGACAAGCAACACAAAAGCCAAAATATCTTGCTGAAAAGTAAAACTGCTTTTATATTAAGTTTGTACAAAAGTATATTAATGATCTTAGAGCTGGCTACAGCTGATTGGAAATAGACGAAGGATATAATATACGAATATATGCATGATCTTTTATATAAAGTGAGTCAGTGATTCGGTGTTTTTAAGTCAGGTGTTTTGATTACCTTACGAAAGGAATTTTAAAAATGTAATTGTAATACTGTGAATAAGCAAATTCGGTTTACACATGAGAGAAGTTAGTGAAGTAAGTGTAGTACAGAGACAAAATTCCGAATTTTTATCGATGGCACTTCGAACTGACGGACTGGTAAAAATCCAGGTAAATTACAATTTAAAATATTTCTACTTCAGATTTTGCTGTTATTTACCTTAATTATGTGCAGGTTCTATATGGACTTTATTGTTATTCAGAATGTTTATTTAATTATCAAAGAAGCGAGAAAAATAGAATTATGCGATTATTTGTAAATTCACGTATTATCGCTCCCATTACCTTAAACTCTGTTTCAACTAAAAGTAAGTAAGTATGTACTTTATTGAACCGCATACAAACGCACTGCGGGAACATTGAAATGGAACAGAACATAGCGTGTACAATCATAAGAAATCGAAATGTGCAATTCAATAAACAAAGTATACTTGTAACTAAAAAACATAACAGACATCTTTTGAATTAGGCCTACGTGGGAGAGAATGGATAGACAGAAAAGAAAATCAGTAATAGAATTAGGGTCACTTGAATAGTATCCGTGTTATAAAACCACATGTGGTTAATGCGTCAGCATGAGGAATCTCACAGTTGTGAGAATGAGGATGGTGGGACTAGGTTAAGTTCTTAATTATGGGAGGTAATAAAGGATATAGGACTTGGCTGGAGTTGTAAAATACAGAAAAGAAAGAGGAACAAATCAACATGAACATAGAGGTCATCGAACGACTTCTGGTCAGCAGGCGGAAAGTTGAACCGCATTATTTTCCGTATTATTGTGTTAATACGTACGCGTTGACCAGAGTTACACTACATGCACTTCACCTAAGTTCCACTTTTAAGTCTTCAAGATTCGTTCATGGGAGCCTCCCATTTGTGGTTTGCTATCAGGCTTTAACTGCTGGTCGTAACTTTCATTCATATGAGTATGCTTCTGTCTTTGGCTAGCTTCTGATCTACTGACAGTGTTTAACATCTACTATGTATCTACATTCTACATTGTATCATCAATGGGAAGGATGTGTGTCTTTGGGTAGACTTGTTTGCTACAAGCATGTCTAGAATCTTCAGCCCCAGCTACTTGCTGAGTAGGGTTTGGGATAGGGGAATGTGACATGGCTGGTTTGATGGAACCGTGGCATGCCATGGCACATAATTTGAGTAGACTTGTTCTGCTCTAAACCATTGTTGATCTAGAGCAGGGGTGTCAAAGAGCTGGCCCGCGGGCCATTTCTGGCCCGCCGACGATTTTGTTCTGGCCCGCGGACCCTTCCCTAAAGATTAAAAAATTATTTAAAATGTTGTCAAAAGTTAATAAGAAGCGAAAAGTGGACATTGAATCAAGATTTTTTCGCAATATTTTTACTTTTCTGGGAATTGGCTGACCAAACCCAGAGCTCCCTCTCAGATCACTACCCAATTTTGCTCAGGAGCTTCGACACCCTGGCCCGCCACTTGCTAGAAAATGTTCACACTGGCCCGCGGCTTATTAGAAGATGTTAAAACTGGCCCGCCACTAAAAAAGGTTTGACACCCCTGATCTAGAGATATCATGTATACATTGTGGCATAGTTGACCATTTAAGTGGCTTTAACATGACCTGCCACATTTCTGTAACATAAACAGTCTCAATTACTTATTAGTTTTTTAATTCGGTCTGCAGTGCTTATTTAAACATGATGCAGCTTGCTGCACGTTAATTTAACGTAATACTCTGTCTCATCTAGAAAATTAGTTTGTTATCATCAACATTGTTTTACTTTCTAGCAGCTATACCGATAAAAATGTTGTCGAAGAAAAAGGACTCGGGGAAGAATATTGTCAGTCAAGGCTTGGTCGGAAAATACGTCAAAATAGATGCACCGCCAAATTTACACTGTAAGAATTTTACTTATAATGCTTTCTTGTAAATTTTGACTATTGAAAAGATGTACAGTAATAGGTTGTTTCTGCTCAAAACATTAAGAAGCTACTTAGTAAGTACTTACCGTAAGTCGCATAATAAGAAGTTAATTCATGTAATAGGTTAATTCTGCTTGCCAGTGGCATAGCAATAGGGCGTGCAGCCTGTGCAGTGCTCGAGGGCCCCCAGCAGTAAGGGGCCCCCCGGCGGTCAGAGTCAATTTTTTTACTTTCTGAATATTCAGAACGTAATCAAGTCTAGCCTACAAGTTGGCGTAACACTCAAAAGTGTCATTGGTTTAGGCTCTAATTCAATTTTCTCAGATATATACTGAAGAAATTAAAAATGTTTTATAAATATAGGCCTAATTGAGAGAAAATAATAAAAATTGTGACAAGCTAATTATTTAATTCGAGTGCGAAATATGCAGTGTCTAGGCCTATATCAAAAGAGCCAGGCGTTTTTGCGCAGCCTTTTTGTTTGAAATCGAGGGGTTCAAGCATTGAAGGGGCCCGCCACCGAAACCCTGCACAGGGGCCCCCAAACACCATGCTACGCCACTGCTGCTTGCATTTCAGTTTTTCTTTTGAGCCACCCAATTTACTTACATTAGGGCTGCCAACTATCGCAGTTTCATTTGGACAGTCATGGAAGCGGCCTTATGCGTTCCATGCTCCCGATTGATCCCAAATTCTCCAGAATTTGGTGTAAGTATCCACTTAACCAAATGTTGTTCTTGTTTACGCACACTGAACTCAAACAGCTGGCCGTATATGAGTTTTATCAAGTGCCTATTGCATATAGGGTAGTTGTTAGGTGAATGGTCTATCCTCTACTGAAAGTCTTGGTCTCAAAACGTCTTGAGACAGGTTCTTTGATATCTCAGTCTTGCAACCTATTGCCCTGGTCTTGGTTTCGAGGTAATTGCTTGACTTCTTGGAAACTGTCTTGAAGCGAAAGTGTTCTTCTCTTCATTAGTGGTCTACATCAACTTTTCTTCTTGTGCTATAAAGTTGTCTCAGTGCGCCTATCTGATAACTGCTTGGTACCCAGATGTCTTGGTCTTGGAACTTGACTATCTTGGCCCTGTCTTTGTCATGAAGTTCCAAGTCTTGTTTAAAAGTCTAGCGAACTGTAGCATGAATAAATCTGCTTAGAGCTTTTAGCAGATTGTTCGCTACATTCATTGATAGCGTAAACTGACGATGGCATATTGAGCCATCTAGGCATCCCAGATTGTCAAAATCAAAAGTTGTCTAACTTACATGCATACATATATCAATCATTCGCAAACTGCTGCTTAAGGATTTCTAAAACTTTGTTTTTCATGCTTTCTGACTTTCAGTTACTAACGTTACGACAAGTCGCCCGAATTGCAGCAGAAGTCCTGCATCGTTGTATAAACCTAGCCAAGCAGCTGGTGTTCGTTTGTCCAACTTCTCTCCAAGTCCTCCATCTTCTTCCTCTATTGGGAGCCGTGTTGCATTTTCCAATGCTCCTGCACCCGCAGCTGTCCGAGCTCCTGCAGCCACCGCGTTGACGCCGAATCGCTATGCCATTGTACGAGCTAGAAGCAATCTTATGCCGCAACAAAGCATGTCGCAATCTGCATTAAATCAACCATTGCAGAATGTTCTGTCGTTGCCTAATAATCAACGGCCGAATCCGGCTCTTGATACGGGCACCGTCAAAAGAAGTCACAGTTTCACGTCGACAACTCAACAATCAACGGGTTTGGATTTTTTGCTTTTTACAGACTTGAATTATAATTCAATCATTGTGTTGTGTGTAGTCACTCCACTGTAAGGTAAGCAGTAAGTACAGCTGTATTGAATATTCATTTTAATTCACTTGAGACCCGAATTTATTTTGCTGAATAGTTTGACAAATAAGGGAATAGTAAACGTGATATATATATTTTAAGTTCCGGTTTGATACTTTGAGCGAAACAATCTAACTCTTTCAGTTTAATTTAATTAAAACTTGTTTAGTAAATAAGTGTTAAAAATAATTGCATTTGGCCATAAAATGGCATACATAAATGATGTTGAAATAGGAACTTTAGGTAACTGGGGAAGATCAAATTGAGGTCTCTATGCCATGATCACGATGTAATACAATGAAACCTACAATGCAAACTGTCACTATTATAATTACATTTTTTGTAGTTTGTTTGTTTGTTTGTATGTGCACTTGTTATAGCGCCCCTTCAAGCTCTCTCTCTCTCTCTCTCTCTCTACTCAGAGGCGCTCCCGATGCAGAGCGGACACTGCATCGGAGTTTCACGCCGAAGCGCTGAGCAATTGTAAGTGAAGGACTTGCCCAAGGTTCGTACGCGAGGAGGTGGATTCGAACCTCGGACCTTCCGGCTCCAAGGCAACGACGCCACCACTAGACCACCGCGCCCCACATAGTATAGTGCACTGGTTAAGAGACTTAAATAGCAGTTGCTGTGCTGTACTAAATTGTTACTACATGAAAGTGCACTAATTTATGGTGCTGCTTTGTGCATTTTGTTGCAGGTGTCGAGCCGGATGCTCGCAGTTTTGGTCCGATGACTCGCTTCTGCTCACAGGAAAGTGAGCTCGGACGGTTGCCAAGCAACCCAGAGTTCGAGCAGTTACATGTCGATCACCATGACGACAATTACCAAGTGAGGAAAATGGAATATTAGAAGCGGAATTCACATCTACCCATGTTTGCAAGACAGACTTTGGTTTTGGGAGTCTGTCAGAATTCACACAGTGGATTAGGATATTTGATTGCATTGTCATTTGAAACAAGCATTGATTGATGGTCATTGCTGATAACCTACTTATAGTTAGTGATGGCACTATAGAAGTCTGAAGTCCTAGCTCTCTATCTGTATTTAAGGCCTAATGTAACTGATAATAGTTAAGGTAATTGCGACACTTCATGCAACTGCATTCAGTGATTGTGATCATATGATGAGGAATATTGTGTACAGTTGATGTTAGTATTGTGTATGGCAGTGGTTCCCAAACTTCAGGAGGCCGCGGACCGGCAAAAATTTTGGGCGAAGCTCGCGGACCGCCAACTTAAATGACGATGGCAAAAAAGCTAACTTAGGCCTAAATGGCGATGGCAAAAAAGCGACCTAAATTATAAAACAGACTAAAAGTATAAGGCGCGTTGATTTAAAAAAATTTAAAACAGAAATTTGAAAAAGCTTTGGACAACAATTCGAATAATTTCACAATTTCAAACAAATAAACTAATAATTAGGCTTACAGTTAATTTTTATTTATTTTTAACTCTTCTCCGCGGACCGGCGATCATACCTCCGCGGACCGGTGCCGGTCCGCGGACCACCACTTTGGGAACCACTGGTGTATGGGACATATACTGTAAATCATTCTCCTGCAACGGTGAGATTAATTATTGTTATTATTTGTACATAAAACACTTTTCAATTCAAATAAACATTTGTATGAAAGTGGACATTATCCATTGTGGCAAAATATTACAATATGGGCCAAAAAATTATCATCAATTGTAATAATATTTATAAGTCACAAAGGTTTTGTGCAACTAAATGCAGTGCATGTTCATTGCTATGCTGCAGATATCTAGTTGGAAACTCCTTAGAAACATTGTCCTAACATATTTATTCAACAAGTTATCGTGTGCTAGCATTTGCCTTTGCTTACCACATGTTAGTAATAATAACAATATTTTCATTTGAATTGTTTCAGGTGCTATTATATCACCAACAGATTCAGCAGCAGTATGCATCTCAGCTGAGTATGGTCGAACAACAACAGCAACAACAACAACGTCAATGTCGGGCGGAGCCTCGTGTTCAGCTTAGAAATGCACCCGATGTGTCATCTTCAGGTGGGAAGAAAGAGAGACACGAGTTGAAGACTTGTTGTGATATTGTGCTTGATAACCAGACCAAGATGGCCTTAAAATGGGGGTCATGTTTCATTGCCAGTTTCAGTGAGGTGCTCGATAGGCTCATGGTTAGATCGATAGGTGAGCGGCTCAAATGCCCGCAGGGGCTGAATTTGGTGAGAATTATGCTCCACTTGTGCCCCCCGTTAATGTCACGGTACAGTATAACAGTTCATTCATGTAAAACAATATTTAATGTAGACAGCAACTAAAAACTATTATCGTTTTGTGTGAAGTTTCTGTGAGAGGAATTTTAATTTCTGGGTGTTAAACTTTCCGCCAGGAGATGTCTGGGTAAAAACTGATTTATATGCAAATTTTAAAGCAATACTTATTAGCAATAAGTCTGCAATTAAAACATTGCTGCATGAGTCAGAATATGTTGTAACATTAGTGTACTGTTGATTTCGGGTTGGCCCTAGCGTAAACTGCGCATCAACAACTAATGGGAAAATACGCTGCAGAAAAGAGTGCACCATGTTTGGCGCTCATAGGCCCCACCACCCTAAATGCAGCCCTGTGCCCCTAGCCAACTTGTCTGTATATAATAAGTACTGTACACTGATTTACGCTGTCAGTTGGAAGATGAGACTGCAAGGGAGGGGACTGACGCCCCACCTGTATTTCAAGGCTAATAAAATGAAGTCGTGAATACTGAATCCCAATGGTCTTTTCTACTTTCAGTATTTGAACTAGGTTTGGTATTCCCCATTTCTCATGATGTTCTGTTGGTTATCTTTGTTTCAGGTGGTAGTACCACTGACTTACCATTACCACCTGGCTGGTCAGTCGACTGGACTTCGAAAGGTCGCAAGTATTACATCGATCACAATACTCAGACTACGCACTGGAGTCATCCGCTGGAGATCGAATCTCTTCCACTGGGGTGGGAAAAAGTCGAGTCGCTTCCAGATGGTGTCTATTACGTGAAGTACGAAATGTTGTGTCCGTAAATTTTAATAAGTTCTGTAACTATTATTGTAAACTGATTTATTTTTAGCACATTTTTGTGGGGTGTAGTGGTGACGTCGTTGCCTTGGAGCTGGAAGTTTCGAGGTTTGAATCCACCTCGCCGCGTAAGGACCTTGGGCAAGTCCTTCACTCACAATTGCTCAGCGCTTCGGTGTGAAACTCCGATGCAGTGTCCGCTTTGCATTTGGGAGCGCCTCTGAGTAGCTAGAGCGTGAAGGGGCGCTATAACAAACGCACATACAAACAAAACATTTCTCAAGCCTCTCGAAAATCGTAGTCAGTGTAGTGGTTGTACGAGTGATCATTGTAGCAAAGGATATAATGGAAAAGGTGTTAAGGGTGGTAACAGTGATTGGTAAAAGCATTTTTTTAGTTAAATGATGTGGACAAAGAGAGATAATGACTAAGAGGGTGATGATAATGATAATTGTCACAAAATATATAATTATGATGATGGTGATGAGTAGTGTTGTGAGGCGGAAATCTTTCCCGGAAAGTTTCATATCTTTCCGGAAACTTTCGGAAACTTTCCGACGTATCTTTCCGGAAACTTTCCGAAAATTTCCATCAACACAATATTACTAAATAACAATTTAAATAAATAAATATGCTTAAACATCAATCACTGTAAGCTATATTATTTAGTCATTGCTGATTTTTCATTCAATTAATGACATTTATTGCTTACTGTTTAGTGTATACAGTCTATACACCGACAATACATTTATGAATTAATTGCAATAAGACTTCACTGTTATTATGGAGAAAATTTTTTATGATTCAAATGGTCACCTAACTTTTCTTATTTTTTTTACTTCTGAAAATATGAAGCAAAAACAGCAATTGATTCAGTACACTATAGACACCAAATGTTTTAGTAAATACTGCAACAGATTAATTCCTACATGCAATTATTTTATGCTTGAAATATAATGTTATTGGCATTGCCATTGCAGTGCAAGACTAATCTATTTTCAAATCTGCTTTTCTTGATAATCTGCAAAGAATATGTTTTGGTTTAAATTTCCTATCTATGAGTTGTTGCCTTGAGTAAGTGGTGTATGGACTAAGGAAAAACCTTTTTTATTATCTTATGTAACCTTATTTATTTATTTATTTACTTTCCATAATTATTTTCTTTAATTTATTACTTCTAAAATTCCTTACATTCTTTCCTTACTTTCAAGGATTCAGCTAATCAGGGGTGTACACAGAAATTTTTGAAGGGGGGGGGGGAATTCTTGGCCTTGAGTCTGGGAAAAAATTTCCTTGACATCCGCCAAAAATTTTGAGGACCTTTTTTAGTCGTCAAGTCTAAATTTCTGGGAAACATATCATTTTATCTGCCAAAAAAGCCTTTTTTTAGTCATCAGGTTAAATTTTCGCGAAAAAGATACAATTTTATACCAAACATATTTCACATTATATTCATTGTTCGAAATCTTGTTGAAGCCAAATGGGGGGCCACGATACATGGGCATTTCTAAATGGGGGAGGGAGGCATGGCCGGATAAGCCGCTCCCTGGATTTGCCCCTGCAGCTAATGTACATCACCATTTAATTGTTGCAACATAATTCTAAATAGCACAGTGAAAGAAATAGTTGAGCAGGCTCAAAGCAGCTGCCAAAATGTCAAATTGTCAGATATTCTGAACTGATAATGAAAGTATTTAATGGTCATTTTAATTCTTTTAAGGTGAACATTTCCCACTTTGTCAGAAATACTGTAAATAAAAGGAACTTTAAAAACTCAAATTTTCCTATGTTTCTGATAGGGAAATATGTGATCTTATGCGTTAGATGTATTTTTCGGCCTACAGAAAATATCCGGAAAGTTTTCGGAAAGTTTCCGGAAAGTTTCCGGAAAAATATCTTTCCGGAAAAGCTACATCACTAATGATGAGTGTCAAAGACCTTAATAGAAAAAATTAATAAAATACTTTGGGAATAGCGATTAATTCTCTTAGCCTATATCCGAGAGTGTGTACCTGTTTCTTAGTGTCTTTATAATGTGTATGCACTGGGTTTTTTATATTCTACTTCTTTTCAGTTTATAATAATTGAATTAATTAAGGTAGTTAAGAATTTTACTGCTCAGTTGTTTACTTCATACAGTTAGCAGTGCTCCCTCTTTTCGACGTAATGCTCTCAGGTGGCCCTGGCTTGCGGGACCTTTGGTCCCTTTGGATCTCCTGGGTAAACTGATACTACTGGAAGTCCTATCCCCCCCCCCCCCCGTTCCATGAGGAACATAGGGAGGCGCTCATCTCCTTTTCCATAGCCCTGAGCCAGCAATGGACGATTCCCAACGTCCTGGACACGGGAAGACATGGTGTAATTACAGCCTGTATTATGCTGGTTTGCCAAAATAAAATATGTTATGTTGTGATGATGGTTGTGATGGTCTTTTTCCAGCCATTTGAACTGCACTGTCCAATATAATCATCCACTTGCACAACCCGTAGAAACAACTGTTCACTACTCACCACTACGGGAGGATGCCATCGTACCTCCAAGTCCTTACCGTAGAACAGGTGGGTTTTCTGTACTTTTTGACGTATAGTAAATTCAGAGTAAGGTTTGATGGGCTTTGTGTATGTTTGAATACATTATGTCTACCATGTACTGTTTGACATTATAGCCAGTTTCATTGGCAGTATTTTTAATTAGAAACATTTTAGGATTGGTGAAATATTGTAATGAAAAGTGCTTAGGATTTAGCAAGTTTATAGGATTGGAAATATTGACTGGTTTCCAGATAGAATTTGGATGGTATTTTTGGTGTGATTAATGAGGACTGTTTCCTTTGCAGATATTCCGCACTTCCTGCACGTTTATTTCAATGCATCTCCAGAGCATGATCACAAACTGAAGGTAAATAAACAAACTATTTTGACTTTCAATATGATTAATTGAAGATACTTGAGTGGTGCTAATATTATAGTTTTATTAAAGTGTAAAGACCTCTGCTTAACAATTTAATTCAGTCAGAGAATTTTCTGACCACATTGTAATGCATATCACTAGAAGTAATGATGATTAACTCAAATGTGGGGTGCACTGGTGTAGTGGTGGGTTAAATGCCTTGGAGGCAGATAGTTTACAGCTTTGAATCCACCTCAAGTTGCTGCATAGGGATCTTGAGCAAGTCCTTCACTCGCAATTGCTCATGCGCTTTGGCTTGAAACTCCGATGTAGTATCTGCGCTGTAGATGGGAGCGCCTCTGAGTATAGCTTGAAGGGGTGCTATAGCAACTGCGAGAAATAAATTTTTAAAACTTTACTTTGCTCTACTTGCCTTTTTATTTTTGCTTTATTTTGCCTTCCTTTACCTAACTTTATCTTATTTGGCCTCATCTTACTTTACCTTACCCTTTCTGTGCTTGACTTACTTTACTTTATCTTACCATACCTTGCTTTACCTTTTCTAAGCTGATGAGTCAGTTGTAGCTGTAATAATAAACATGGGCAGAGTTCCACCACCCCCCCACCCCCCAAGAAGGCATTACCCCTCACCCCAAGAACGGAAACCAAATTCCGCCCATGATAATAAAGCGTTTTATCAAACTGTTGTGCATTGGATAATTTTTTCTCTCGTGTCCAGTGGCAGCTCTTCAGTCATCCAGAGCTCGAGAGATTTGACTTCTTTCTTCATCGAATATTCATGAACGACGCCGAACAGATCGTCATGCGATACGAGAAATACAGAAATCTGCTACAGGAGGAAGTTAATCGAAGGAAAAACTTGCATAGCGGAAACCAAAGAGCCATCATGCCATCCTACAGTCCGTCGAACGCTGGGAAGCATTAGACAACGTACATGGAATTGTGTTGGAAAATGTTGGGAAGTTGTGTAGCACCTTTTTAAGGTTACATGAAATTATGCATGTGCACGCATAGTTTGTCAATGTAAACTTGGCGTGCCTTTGTTTGCTGGGTTTGGATACGAGTGGTGCTTCTAAGTTGATGCCTTGATTGTTTTCTGCGTAAATGCTTTCTTGCGTAGAATACGTTGCATTTACATGATACTGCACGTTCTGCCTTCTCTTGGACGGATCTGTTGATCCGCACGATTTTCACATGAGTAAATTCTGTCAGTTGTGCTATTAGATTTGATTTAAAGGTCTTCTGATCAACTGGGTAGAATTGTTGTTTGTATGTGAGAATTACTTTTTTGATTAACGGTGGTGCAATTAATAGGAACTGATTAGCTATTGAGATTGAAGGACGGACTATTTAGATCAGTCCCGTCTATGCGTCAAACTTACAGCAGTTACGTAGCCTTGATTTTCACCGATAGTAACCTGCATTCAATTCTTATACTGTTTTTATACAATGACAGTATCTGATTGTGCTATTTAAAATGTTGACTTTTACTTACACGAAAACTACAGTACTTATATATGTCTGATTTCACTATAATCAGATATTGTACTTACCGGTAGATTTTTACAGAATAGTTAAGAAATATTCATCTTACTGTAACTACATTTAACAAACTCTAGGGTCAGTATGCCTGGCTACTGAAAATTACACAAGTTCTTCTTTTCTACTGTAGGTACCCAGGTAATAAATAAGAGTATCTGTTGAAGCCATAGATCCACTTGAGTTACTGATACTGTGATGAATAGGGATGTCTTGCTGATAAACTAGGAACAAAGATCTGTGGAATATAAATTATTTGAAAAGTTCTGTGTGACGTCCCTTAAAAAGCCTCAAAATCGAAAAGAACATGGAAGAAAATCCAAGAAAGAATCGGCATTATGATGATCGTAATAATTGTTGGTCATGCACATTTTTGGCAACAGAATATTGTCGTAAAGAGTTGCAATGACTAAAAATAAGGTCATCAGATTTTTGGCAAAGGCTTTGGCGACATGGCATCCATTTTAGTAACTTTCTGAATGTCTGGACTTTTAGGCTATAGAACTCGGGTTAATGTGGAAACACCCGGAACACTGCATAAATTTTATAATATTTTGTGTTGGCGTAAGCGTAACGTAGGTTGTGAGTTGTGACTTGCTTTAAAATGTTGTGTATCATGGCTTTTGCTCGGTTGACTTTACCTGTAGTGCCTTTGATTTTAGATATATGCAGAAATGAGTCATTGTGTTTTGAATTGAAATTCCCTTTTATTTGTTTTGATGAATTTATTTTTGTTTTGTTTCTTGTTTTTGCTGTTTTGTGAAGATATCGAATATAGTTATACATCTGGTGTTGTGAGTTGCATTAAGTGTGACATGATAATATTATTTACCCAATAATAATAATAATAATGTCAGCTCTGGGTGGAAATTCGTAGTAGGTCTCTTAGTGTGTGCAGGATTCTACCAGTAGTTAGTATAGGCAGAACTTTCATGAGGTCTGCATGAAAGGTGTTATGTAGTGTTTACTAACTTATAGCCTATGTAATAATTTTTTATTGATTGTAGTATTATTTATTCATTGGTAACTTCACCAGCCACGGTGTCTATTAAAGTAAGAACAGCGTAGCCTAACCCTCCCAGCATTGTGGGTACTGTGAATAAAAACAAATTCTGCCTAGAACGCATTATGACTTAGGATCTTGGCAAGGACTTTCTATACATAAAGTCCTTGGGTTCTTTGGATTCATTTAGTTAATTTCCCATCTACGAATAAGCGCTACATATATAGATGTCCAATGATAATTAATGAGGAAAGATCAGAACAATTTAAATCCCTACTTGCTGATAGTAATTGGGATAATGTCTCGACTGCATGCAATAATGGAGATGCTGACGGGGCATATGAAGTGTTTATTGAAAAATATAAAAACGTTTATGATCAGGCCTTCCCGATTGTGTCTAAAAAAAATAACGCTAAGGGGTCTAGATTTAAGCAACCCTGGATGACTGCTGGGCTCCTCAAGTCTAGTAAGAAGAAAGCTTCATTGTACTTAAAATATATAAAAAATCCAAATGCTTATAATAAAAATAAATTTACTGTATATAGGAATAAATTTAAGGCTATTAGAGTCAAAGCAGAAAAAAATTACTATGCATCTGAATTCTGCAAATATAAAGACGACCTAAGGAGGACTTGGAAACTCATTCGCTCCATAATGCAATTGGAAAATAAGGAGACACAAATTGAATCGTTAAAAATTAACGGAGAAAATGTTAAAGATCCAGAAAAAATGGCCAATAGCTTCAATAACTACTTCACCAACATAGCCCATTCTTTGGCAAAGAAAATACCAGATTCACCTCTCCCTTACCATAGTTACTTACAGGCCCCTCGGCAGAACTCTATGGGTTTCCTAATGGTATCCCCGGAGGAAATTATGGATATTGGCCGTGATATACGTTTAACGCATAGCAAAGGTGTTGACGATATAGACCCCTGTATTGCGGCCCCCAATCTCTCCTTGGTTGCCAGACCTTTAGCGGAGATAATAAATTGTTCATTTAGTAGTGGGATTGTTCCACAAGGCATAAAAATAGCTAAAGTGGTCCCAATACTAAAAAAGGGCGATAAGGACAATGTAATCAATTACAGACCCATTTCCGTTCTTCCTTACTTCTCCAAGTTCTATGAAAAACTTATGTATAATCGACTCTATGGCTATGTTAAAAACTCTAACATCATTTATCCATCTCAGCATGGATTTCAACCTGGTCATTCCCCCTATATGGCCTTATTAAATATGCAGGACATGATTTCAAAGGCTATTGAAAATAATGAATACTCAGTGGGAATCTTCTTTGATCTAGCTAAAGCGTTTGATACGGTAGACCATAATATTTTGCTTAAAAAATTAGACAACTATGGAATTAGGGGGACTCAGCTCAGATGGTTTGCCAGCTATTTTGAGAGCCGTACACAAAGAGTTCTCTGTAATGGTGTCCTTTCTGAGCTAGGGTTGATCAAATATGGAGTTCCTCAAGGCTCCAACCTCGGACCACTCCTTTTCCTGCTTTATATTAATGACTTGGCCAATGTCTCTCCAACAATGTTTTTTATTCTATTTGCCGATGACACCAACGTTTTTTACTCCAATGGTTCATGGCAGACGTTGTTTCAAACTGTGAACGTTGAACTATCTAGCATAGCTGTTTGGTTCCATGCAAATAAACTCACCCTTAATTTAGATAAAACCAACTTTATTTTATTTAAATCCCACCGGAAAATAAAGCCAAATGACAATCTCTGTTTGCTTATTGATGATATTTCCATCAATCAAGTTGAATCTACAAAATTCTTAGGTGTGCATATAGATCAACATTTGACCTGGAAAGTTCATATTAATCAAATTGCAACTAAAATTGCTAAAAATATTGGTATTATTTCCCGCGTTGCTTATATCTTGCCAAAGACAATTAGAATGAATTTGTATTATACCCTTGTCTACCCCTACCTCACATATTGCAACCTTGTTTGGGCATCGACATACGAATCCAGGCTTCATAAACTTGTAATCTTACAGAAGAGGGCTGTTCGTATAATTGCGGGTATTCGTAAACGGGAACACACTGGCCCTTCCTTTAATGAACTTCATCTCCTGAAAATTGACCAGATAAAGGATCTCCAAATTAGCGAGTTCTTTTTTCGACTCGAACACGGTCTCCTTCCTTCGGTATTCCAAGGTTACCTCCCTCACGCCTCTGACATCCATTCGCATTTCACTAGGAATTCATCTGCTTTTCGCCCTGTCAAAGCTCAATCTAATACTAGGCGGTTTACTATTAAATCTTATGGCACTAAAGTATGGAACACAATACCAATTGACATTCGTCAATCGAGTAGTCTGCAGGTATTTAAAAAGAAACTTCGTGTTCTTCTACTCTCCTCCACTAATGCTACTTGAAGTGCACATGACCATGTGTAGTTAAGATTTTAGTTAAGTACTTAGTTAAGTTTGTTTCTCTATATGCTCTTGACAAAATAAGCTTTTCTGCAATCTGTCATCACCTAATTTGTTTTAGTCTCTTTCTTTTAAGCTATCTTGATTAATTTTTCTTGGGACTTTTTTACTTGGGTGACCCTTCCCAGCGGGATGTCCATCCCTTTTGGGCCCCCCTTTGTAGCCAATGCATGCATGTTTTGTACTTTTATTGTTTTCTTGTTTTCTGGTTGCAATAAAGTGAATTGTATTGTATTGTATTGTATAACCACTAATGTATTTTTTACCAAATCAGCATTAAACACCTATTTTCTTAAAGATAGACCTTCTAATTTTAACTTCCCAGACAAAGACTCCATAAAGAACTTATTTCTAGTTTTCTACAAATTACAATCTTATTTCTAATCTCTTATTATTAATGTATTTCATCATCCTACACCGTTTTTATTTCTTTTGGACGAATAAACGAAATACATTGACGATGTATTGTTTGACGGAGTGCGCCACTGTCACTATTCGTTAACGTCCCACTTCCTGTAAATAAATTATATTTAAATTTTTTTAATTTAAATTAAATGGTAATTACCATCATGATGAAGACAATCATGATCAACATCTAATTTAACTAATCAATTCTTATATTTTAAAGGTTTGCAGTTGCGTGGGACAAAACCGTCATTCTTTACAAAACAAATCGGATTTTATTCAATTACTAGATGACGCGAAAAGTAATTGCTCAGTGCTGTAGGCGATGCGTAATCTATGTTGTTGTTATGGTCACCGCCTTGCTTCAACGTGTTCGACAAGGTTCCGTGTTAGGACAATTCGAGTGGTTCTAGTTTCGGTGGACTCGAGTAGGAGAACCGCAGAAGTTCATAAATCACCTAGGATGACACTAAAGTGAGTGCTTTACATTCCTTCGGTATGTTGAATAGCGATTCTTTCGAAAAATCGGGCAGAAGTCAGAATTTTTCAGGCCAAAGTTGTGATTGTGAAACTGTGTGTTGGAGAGCCGAAGTGATTTCTAAAGACAGCTGTACACAGCGTACAGGCAGTTGATGTGGAACGGCGAAATACGAAATAGGTGACAGTATGAAGTAATAAGGGCAGATATTTCTATAATTCCGGTGGCGACCGATCACCTTACTATGCAATAAATTATGACCTCCCAGAGCGCAATTATTAGGAAGCTTTTAAAATGTTTTATTATTTTGTTATTTATGAAGCGCAGCTATAATGATAACAAGACATCAACAAGTGGCTCCGAGGTTCCTTTTTGCACAGTAACTGTCTTGGTGGGGGGAGGCGTTGAGCCGCACACTCAGCATAGCGCTGCAAGTTCTTAAATCAGTCCACTATAGATACTGCCAGAAACGACTTTCTGAATTAGGCGTGAGTTCGTTCACATCAGAAAAATATCTGTGGACACGAATTATAATTTGTAATTAGTGATGTTTAACCACCATGACGTTATCATCATTGTTGTAAGTCATTGAATAAGTATCAGCTACTACAAAACAATGCAGCAATTAATTAAGTCATTGTGAACATTCTCATTACTTCACTAATGATCAGTTACTATGTTGTTATTATTGCTGCACATTTGCCAGGTACTTGTAATTAATTAGATCCTCAGTTTTAGATTTTTACAAAGACACAACAACCGAAATTTCACAAAAGAAATACAAGACAGTGTTGCATTTCTTAACTCTTGAGTTACTTGCAAAATAAGAACAGTGACGCTGCTATCCAGCAGGTCATTTGACTTACACATTTGACTGTTGACCTGCCAAAAATTCGAAAGAATTTATAATAGCCTATGTTTTTTCCTTTACAATGCAATTTCTTCGACTGGCTGAATGACTCTGACGCGACCTGCTGAAACTTAAAAACTGGCACCGCCGATGAACACGAACTATTTGTATTTCAGCTGCGAACTGACTTGTGAGCCTAACACGTCCGGAGGTTAAACAGCCCGGGTGACATTAGACAGTTTCTGGGTGACGACAACCATAATAAATAGTCCGTCATGTTTGCTACTCAATCGCTGACGTCATTCACCCAGATGGCGAAGATCACCGACCACCTGTTCCTCAGCGGTGCCGGCGCCGTCACGGCCGACAAGCTACGTCGCGCTGGCATCACCGTCGTAATCAACTGCACACGAGAAGTGCCAGCGCTGTTGATGACCGACATCGAAACGCTGAAGATAAACGTCGACGACACCCCGACGTCTCGCATCAGCGTCTACTTTGACCGTTGTGCCGACAAGATCAAACTCGTCAAAGACAAAGGCGGCCGCACGCTGGTTCACTGCGCCGCGGGCGTGAGCCGCTCGGCCAGCGTTTGCATCGCGTACCTGATGAAATACCATCGCATGAACCTAAAAGACGCGTATACGTACGTCAAGTCTTGCCGTCCGATCATCCGACCGAATCCAGGATTCTTCCGGCAGCTGATCGAGTACGAGCAGAGGCTTTTTGGGACGGCGACTGTTAATATGGTCACGCTGCCTGGGTTCGGCTTCATTCCCGATGTATACCGAGAGGAGAGCAGGAACATGCTTGTGGTTGCTGCAGATTCTAGATTCTTGCACTGAGCTGAGGGGTGGATGGATGGATGGATGGATGGATGGGAGCAAGATGACACCTGAAAGGTTTTTCTTCAAAGTTTGCATTGTACGCGTGCAGTGAAAATGTTTAAAAAAATGCAAATTAGAATGTGGTCGAAGTTTTCCAAATTGTTATTGAACCCAATTTTAATTTTAATGAAATGTCACTGGTAGCATTTACGATAATTTATAGTAATTTCACAGTTGACTTTTAACAATGATTTAACGGTTGTACTATTTCCAGAATGTTGTGTAGTACGTAAAATTGATTTCTTATAAAAACTAAGCAGTCTACTTTGGACTATATCTCTAAAGACTCCACAATTGTTAGCTGATTTGTGATAATTTTTAATTTCTTGTTAGGTAACATTGTTATGATTAATGAATTTGTTCTTTGTTAAAAATGTGATTTTGTTCTTTGCTAAATGTTTCTATTTTTTAAAATAATTTTAAAGAATTTGCAGTTGTTTGCCAACTATTGTGATTATCGAAAGTAGTGTGATATTTTTTAATATGAAATCATTATTCACTGCAGATACATTACAAATGTAGTCTAGACATAATTGTTGGCATTTTGAGTTACAATGTTTTGTTGGGCATGTAACAAATCTACAGATGTTCTAAAGATGGTTTGTTGTGTAAGATATGGAAGAGAAGCATTTAATTTTTGTACTAATGAATATATGATTTGGTATAAAGGAAATATATTTTTGTCTATAATTGTATAGATTTTACTTTAGCATATACTTTAACAAGAACAATAAAACTAACAATACCGTAGATATAACAATTCTATGTTAATGGTTTTAAGCAATTGTGTTGCATTTTGAATGTGATTAATAACAGTTGAGGAATACATTGCACATTGTGATGGATTATTCTATAGGTAATGCAGACGAGTATTGTATAATATTCTAATAATATTATAATATTATCTGGCTCTTCATTTATTGCAATACTGCTGTGTTTATATAATATACCATGGGGCATGGCAGGCTGTAGTTGAGGGAATGCACGAGTATACAGAGTGTACTCCCCTCACAAATATTTGTGTTTAGCAAACGGAAAAATGACCTGCGGAAAGCGTTTTTTGCCATTACCACCCTGACATGCCCACTCTCAATGTTAGCCAATACCTGTACAATAGTGTACATCCATGTCCCTTGTGGGACACTTCAATTATGTACATACAGTCACACATGCAAGGTCTCTTGCATGTGTTCTAGATTTGCTTGATAGGCTGATAGCTGTGATACAGTTTAAATTTATTACAGAAATAGTTTAAATGGGAGCACAATAGAAGTTTCCACGAATTGGGATTATTTCGTGGAAGAAAATGGCATGCAGATGCTTTTGCCTATGATCAACTGGATTTCGGCACGTCCTGGTAGACATCAGAAACAGCTATATGTTGTAATGTAAAATAATGTATACCTTTGCCGTTACATGGAGCCAAAAGAGAAAGCCGCACTCAGTGACAGTTTTCATATTCTTCAGTAATATTTCAGTAATAATTATCTGTAGTATCCAGGCCAGTTTGGCCATACGGTGCTAGGTCAGAAACCGGGAGGTCAGGTCGAGGAAAGGGATGGTGCTAGAGTGGCTACTGGTGATGATGGTCTTGTAGTAGGATCAGGTTATGATAGCTTGAAAGCGTGGCTTTCAGTCATGAATGGAAAACCGTGAAGAAGAGTAGGATACAAGCAGAAGAATGGCGAAATTAATCTGCGAAGATAAACAAACTGATAGAGATCTTTTGGGAGTTCAGTGTGAAGGTATAGCTGGGAGCACATCTGAATATGTCTCTTGAAGAGGTGCTATAATTCTCGAAATGAATGAATGAGTGAGTGGGTAAGTGAGTGAGTAAATGGATAAGGTTAAGGCATACCTATCAGGGCCCTTAGAGGGCGATATAGCTAAGATCAGCTTACAAGCAGGACATAACTCAGGTAAACAATATTTTTATGTTTGTTCAATTACTGTGTTTCTACTGAAATTGTTTACTGGGTTCAATAAACATATTGAATTGAATGGAACGACATTCTGGAATTAAGGCGCTATATAAACCACAAACTCTCCGTCGATGGAACTCTCTGGTAATAAAAACTCTGTGCTCTTTTCATTATCGCCCGACGTTACTGTTGTTGATAAACTTTACGAAATTTATTTATGATAAAGATATTGTAAAAGATTTTTTTAAATGACATCTGAGGTAATTTCAATGAATTTATGTCATCAATGCAAACGAATTGTTAAACTTCACTGTGATAGCACATTGATGGGATCAGAGAGCTATCAGTAAAACCAACGCAACATGAATAAAACATAATTATTTTACCGGGAATCATTAATCAAATCGAATCAGAGCATGCTGCTTGAAAATTACCTTTTAATTCTTAAAAATATTGTTAGATTTTGTGTTTCTTTTGTTTTTTAACGAAACTCATAAAAAATTATCAGTGTCGCCCCCCTCCTTCTATAGATTTACTTGATTAAAGTAGCGTTACTTGGACTGTAGAGCAGTGTAGATTGTAAAAAGCAAGTGTTTGGCACATTACATAGAGCCTAAGTGAACAGTAGAAGCGAATGAAAGTCAAGCACGAACATTCTCAATACTCTTAATGCTTGAAAAAAGCTATTTGAATAAACGTAACTTGGGGATATAGGAATAAGTTTGTAAAATGCTATTTAAGAGATTGGGTGATACGTCCATACCGGGTACTATGTTTCTTTTGTAGTTTCATTATTGATTGCAATTCTTTAAATTAACATCAATGGTTCCGTTTTATAATTTGCTTTATCGATTACCATTATAAAATTGAAACTTTTGCCTGTCTTACTTGGTTTCTGAGCATTGTATAATTTATAGTATTCTTTTCTTATATTTTATTTATTTATATTGTAGAGTCTCAAAGACGGTAAGTGAATATCACAAGTTTATTGCAGATGCATCATGTTAAGTATTTTCACGTTTCAGGAAGAAATGTTGTTATATATGAATAATTGACTTAAATAAAAAAATTCTTTATTGCATTGCATCAATTCACCTTTTTGGGGATTGTCAACCTTTTAGGTGTTGTGCTTAATACTGGTTCAGACTGGAATTTGATTGTTAGTCCTGTGAGTTTCAATCTAAGTTTACAATCCTTAATTTGGCTACTTTGGTATCCTAGTTCTGTACAAGAGCCAAAAAATTACATAATGAATTTTTTTAGACTTTGAGCTATGCCAAAAATTGGCAATGTATTGTATAAATAATTATGTCACTGACGTTGAATGTTACAGAACTGTCTGAGCTGACCTTTGCAGACAGACTCTTCATTAAACAGAAGCTTGGCAGCAAGAGGTTAGTTTCTGACTGTTAGAGCTTTTGCCACAATGGTAATGGAAAATTTATATAGCTCCACTTCAAGGGAGACTAATTGGAAGCATTCTAATAGCTGTTCCGCCCCTCTAATTCTATGGTAACTCAACCCAAACCACCGCGGACTACTCTCTCGGACAACCCTTCTGACTCAATGCAGTGCTCGTGAATAAGCTGATGCCCCGCGCTTTGCTTTCGAGTGGCACTTTAGAAATTTTGAGTTTACGATTATGATATCCGAATTAACGCAATGAAACTGCAACTTAACAAAATGGTCTTCAGGAGTTTGCTGAAAATGGGCAGAGGTGAGAAGCTTGTATTGCTTTGCTTGCAGATTGCACTTGCATTCCTGACAGATTTATTAAAAAATAGTTAGGGCTTTGCTTGCAAATAGCTAATATTATGGGAAAGAATTTTTCAAAATGCTATACAGTAGTTAAAAGTTTAGCTGCATATGGCTGAAATTTTCCATAAAATGTCATTTTCTGGATACTATGACAATAGTGC
Organism: Lumbricus rubellus; assembly: GCA_945859605.1. Lineage (NCBI taxonomy): Eukaryota > Metazoa > Annelida > Clitellata > Crassiclitellata > Lumbricidae > Lumbricus > Lumbricus rubellus. Next base: position 16,588,288 of record OX243819.1, on the reverse strand, counting down.
TAAGTGATGTAATGTCTTGGTCAGTTGTAAGATCTTAGGTACCTGTTCATTTAATGTCAAGACATGCTGTTTTACTCTGGCCTTTCAGGCGGTTTTATTGACTTGCGCACATATGCATTAAATAAATCTATAAGTATGAAACTAATTGCTACTTTTCAAAGCTGCCTGCCACAAACCTTTATAAATGAAGTGGTTTTTCATTTTAGATTCAATGAAATACTTAATGAGAAAAAGGATGACCATGAAAGCCTATCTACGGGCGCCTCTTCCTTGAAAAGGAAGTCAAAAGAGCCAGATGATGAGAGGTGACGTTGCTAATCTATAATCTGTTAATGTATGATTTATTTAGCTTTGCAAACAGTGGTTTGAAACTTCCATGGTGCTTCACAATGCTGCTTGTCAGCGCATGTGTGTGCGCGTGCGTATCAAATTAACTGCCAATGAGTAGCCAGTGGTGTGAAGTAATTGTAGTGACCAATTTATGTAGCACCTGATAAAATAGACACAGGTTTTACTGACCTAGTTGCAGTGTATCGCTATCAGATTGAGTTGGTAACGTCTGTAGCGCAAATGTCTAATGCAGAATCAATTGATGGCACACTAAATCCAAGAGCTCTGTTGTCAAGTCAACGTGCAGAAGGTCTGAGAGACAGCCTGTGGTGGGTTTGCAATTCAAAGAAGTCGAATTGACATGCCGGAAGTCATCAATTTTTTCAAGTGTTCTTTCAGAATTGATGCCTGAAAAGATTTTTACTATTTCAGCATAAAAGGTTCAATTGCAGCACTTACTTCTTAGCTAGATGATAATATTCACAAGCAGGCTTTAATTGCATGAGTTTACTATTAGTCATCTTAGTTAATTTATTTCGTATTACTTTTGACCTGTTCATAGCACTGTGGATCTGACATTTTAAATTTTGCTGTAGTCCGATTGAGATGCCAATGGCATTTTCAAAAAAGAAAATCAGAAAGATGACAACAACTGCACCGGAGACAAATCAGGTAAAAACCTATCTGTGGCAATTAGACTGTCACCAATTCTTGAATCTGAAATTGGTTTGCATCGGATTTAGCCATAGGCCAATTAATCCAACTTGGCGCATGCCAGGACTACTGATACAAATACCAAAGAGTAATAATTCTTCTTTTCTCATTGATGCAAAAATATTAACCTGTTTCTGCAACCTCCTGCAGTGATTGTTAATCAGTGATGGGACATTATTTCTGCTTCTATAATCCTATGTTGCATACTGGAAATTGGAGCCCAACCTGTTTAAGCTGTTGCTTTTGTAAGGCTCCGTTTGTAGTACTTAAATGATTGCTTGTTTGATATGTAATGTTGACATGAGTTCAAATATAATAAACATCTATCCACTATCCAGTATGTTGGTTTTTACCAATATGTATGTAGTTATGAACATTTACTGTATATTTTTCCTGTAAGTACCTCTCAAAGTACTGCAACATACTTGAAGCATTGTTAGGTTTGACTGATTTTGTCCAATGAATCAGGCTTTTAGAAAGCTGTCTACATTGTCGGACCACCAATTGTTTGCTTACACATTATGATAATGACTAAGGAAGATTACAGATTAGACCAGAAGACGGTGTCTCCATCTCGACACCGGCGCGCTGAGTGTCTGTGGGGCCCTGATACGGCCTTCGACTTCCGTGCGCGATCTCGGTGTCCTGCTGGAGTCAGATCTGTCCATGAGGCGCCATATCGCCTGGACAGTAGGTTGTTGCTTCCGGCAGCTCCGTCTCATCAGGAGCTGCATCAAGTCCTTGCCCTTTGAGGCCGCGAGGGCGGCCGTCGCCGCTTTCGTCACTTCCAAGGTGGATCGCTGCAACAGCTTGCTTGCCGGCGCGCCTGCGTGCCTCTTGGACGGACTCCAGTCAGTGCTTAATGCTGCGGCGAGGCTAGTCTGCAACAGGAGAAAGTACGACCACGTCACGCCGCTCCTCCGTGATGTCCTCCACTGGCTGCCTGTTCCATCTCGCATCGAATTCAAGCTCTGTTTGCTCGTGTTCAAATCGCTTCACGGAGCTGCGCCCGAGTACCTGCGCGATTGCTGCATAGAGACTCATTCCTCCGCGGCTGGGCTTCGGCTCAGATCATCCGAGAGGTCTGATTTGCGTGTGCGGAGAATGAGAACGTGCTTCGGCGATCGTGCCTTCTCGGTCGCTGGTCCTCGTTGCTGGAACAGTCTTCCTCTCGCTATCCGATCAGCAGGCTCAGTGAACTCTTTTAAAGCCAGGCTAAAATCACACTTGTTCGCTAGGGCTTATCCGGTGTAGCTGGTTTTCTGTAAGGCGCCCTTGTAACGGCATGGCTGTGTTACTGCGCCATATAAATCGTCGTAATTATTATTATTATTATTATTAGATGTTCATCGATGGTAATGAAGGTTTTGCAGAACCTGACATGTTTTTAAATACTAGCAGCTCTAATTTAACACATTGACCGCCTACACGCCATGTTAAATGACTGGTTGAAGTACGAGTTAACTCGTACTTGGCGGCCAACGTGTTAATTGCTAACAGTTGATACACTACTAGACTGGTAATAATTGACGTTGAAAACATGTTTTTGTAGAAGCAGGTTTCTCGTGATCCACGTTTTGACGACTTGTCTGGAAATTTCAACGAAACCTACTTTCAACAAGCTTATGGGTTCCTGTCCGATGTTAAACATAGAGAGAAAAAGGTGGGAGTTTTTTTAGAAATGTAAACTGTTTTTCTTGTCTCTATATTGGATGATTTTCGTGGGATGATCAGTTTTTTTCAAAAAGCTGCACTGGACTTGCGATTTACTTTGTCTGCATAAACATGTCTTTCATAAAGTAGAACAGTTACAGTAAAGAAGACTAAATTACTTTGGAGCAAACAATGACTGATATGGAATATGCATAATATTATATTATATATATAATATTACATATCTACACTGTGTCCGGAAAAAAAGCGACCCATTTTGTAAATATGAAAATAAATAGTAAATATTAATCGATTTTCACAATTCAAACACCATTTTAATCCTGACATATTTGTCTAACATTGGTAAAAATATAAAAGTTCCAGTCACAATAATGACGTCATGATGACGTCAGTTGCATCAAAATGCATATAGCCGGGCATTCATGCATGGTTTGGTTGGTATTATTGGCTTTTGGTAAAACGGAAATCCATTTAATAGAACCAGAAGTGAAAATAAATGCAGCTTATTAGAGCTGCTCTATAAAAAAGTGGTGCCTGATATCCGAGAATATTCGGAACAATAGCCTACACATTTCAACAAAATAGCGCTTCAGCTCGCTGGGTTCGTCAATCTGTTGTACTGTTGACTAAGGAGACTCGGATTTCATTCCTCTTAATCTTTGGCCGCTAAACGGCCGCCCGCTTAAATCCCGTTGATAATAAGAGTTGGAGACTGGTGGAGAAGGTGCAGGCTACAAGACAAGGATAAGAGACATTGAAGAACTCCGTAAGCGAATTGTTAACGCCTGGGAGGATTTTGATAAGCTGGTTATCGACGCTGCTGTTGGCTATTAGAGCAACCCTTTTGACGCTTACGTTGAGGCCAAAGGTGTACTCTTTGACCACAAATTGCTGTCTGACATAATTCAGATATAAAAATAAAATTAAACTTACATTTATTATTGATAAATTACATCATAAAATATTGAAATTTTGGATGCTTTTGCGCATTTAACTCTTAAATTTGACTTTTCGTGCAAATGGCGTCATTATGACGTCATTATTTGGACTTGAACTTTTATATTTTCACAATTGTTAGAGAAATATGTTAGGATAAGAACGGTCTTTGAATTGTGAAAATCGATGAATATTTACTATTTTTTTCATATTTACAAAATGGGTCGCTTTTTTTCGGGACACAGTGTATATATAAAATAGTATATATATATGTGTGTGTACACTCGTGCATTGTGTATATATGTTAATACAGCAGATGGTACTGCATTTATTTGGACTTGAGATTTACTTTATGAAACTGAATTGAAGAACAGACTCAAGCACAAAATTTAATTGGAGGTTTTGTTAGAAATGGGGAAAATGAAAGCTAAATTTGGTTTAACATGAGAACTCAAATTGAACTCTGAAAACACGAGTAATACTTTAATCTTCCAAAACAGTTATAATAATAATAATGACAATTTATATGGTGCTGTTACAAGGGTATCTTACACACAACTAGACTTTTATTGTATTACATATGTTTTCTAACAGCCTGTTTTCATTTGCAGAAGCTGATCAAATCTCTAAAAGTCACAAAAGATGAAGAAAAAAAGAAGAAAATTGAAAGTTTAGTAAAGAGCTATGTGAGTCGCATTGAGTCTTCTGTGTTTTTAACGACAAGCATGTAATAAAATGTAGGGAAAGCCAATGCAGCTCAATATTTGATGATCCATTCAAGACTTGGGTGCGAAGAGATTTCTTGCTTCACACAATGCTTGTGTAGACATGAAATACAATTTTATTGTGAATCTTACAATGATGTGCGGATTCGGAGGGAGGGGGGGGTGCTGTGCTTTCCATCTACCCTCATATTCAGTTTAGGGTGTGGTGTGGCTATAGTGGCACTCTGTTTCTAATAACAATCTGTTTATTGTTTTAAAATGAGATGAATGCAGTGTGATTACAAGTGATAGCATCACAAGTTATTACATGAGTCAAATTTAACTGTTTGGCAGCCAAGCAATGCGCCCATAAAATCCTACTACTCATTTTATCAAAGCCATCTGCCGAATGAAAGGGTGAGTTTAACTTTGGGACGATAGCGGGAAGTGGTTGCACAGTCACGTTGATCTTCGGATTTAAGTAATTTTGCCTGATGCTATTGTTTGCTTTGTTTTGGTCTGATAGAATCAGCAGGAAGAAAACGAACGCGTGAAAGAAGAGAAACGGAGAAAACTGAAAGAGATGCGCAGCAAGGAAAGAGAGCTCATTAAACAAGGAAAATCTCCGTTCTACGTAAAGAAATGTAAGTCAGAACTTTGCAAATGTAAAGAATTGCCACATGTTCATGCTTGTGTTGATAATTATCTGTACATTACTGGTATGTTTCTGACTTATTATAGCTCCTTTAATTTTACAAGGTATTAACAGCCAGATACATGTAAAATCTCTCAAGGTTAAGTTAACCATTTAATGCCGGAGGGTATAGGATTTCCCATACCATTTACTACCGTCTCGGCATTCAAGGGTTAACATCAGTAGACAATGAATTCATGTGATGCTGAAAGAGATATATGTAATTATTAAGAAAGTCTGTTAATATTTCATAGCAAAATTACTGACAATTGGTAAGGCATGTGACAACTGGTAAACCAAGTGATAAGATAAACCACAATTGGAATTTAACCGACTCCTGGTTATTGTTTGTTTACATTATTTATACACCTTTTATATTCCATTGACTGAATTACTTAATTTGCATCATTTCAGCCGTTTTGAAAAAGCTGGAAAAAGACGAAAAGCTGGACAAACTAAAATCGAGCGGCAACTTCAAGAAGTATGAACTGCGTCAGGAAAAGAAACGATTAGCGAAAGAACGGAAAAGCATTTCTTTCCTTCAGGACTAATTTGACTGCTCCTCAGATTCTATTTCTCGTTTTTCTGAAAACTTTTACTTTTGTCAAGATATACAGATGGGACTTGAATCTTGATTTGTGCATTAAAATCTGCTGATATGGTCTGTAAACAGATTCTGTTTTCAACATCATGTCTAGGATAAACCAACCAATTCTTAGACTTAACTGTTCTCCAGCAATTAGAATATTGGCCGTTTATTTGTTGTAAGCTGTAACTGAGACTATTGCTCAACAAAGTAGTAGCGTAACATAATGGAACTGAACATTTATCATGCACCTTTCTTCTAAAAGTCTACCAATGGCACCACATAAATTTCTGTGACAACTTTCCGACTATCATCATCATCATCACAAACAACTGAAAATCAATTGTTGGAAATAAATTTTTAAAAAACAGAAATACACAAAACATTCAAATTAAATTTTTTAATTATATTATATTATACTGAACATGATTGGTAGATACGAGCAGCTTTTTTCTAAGGATCATAATAAAAAAACTCATAATTCTATTATTCAAACAGTCTGCCATTTTTTGCGGCCCATTGTGTTTTGCCTTTTTCAGTCCAGAACAACCTACTTCAGGATAGGACTGACATTAGCTTCTTATCATCAAAACATTTCTACAATCATGATATATTATATTTAACATATATATCTAACATATAATAATCACCAGATGGCTTGCTGTCTAGGACTCTGCATATTCAGCACAGTTTCTGAGGTTAAAATCAGCAAATTTCTGTTAAGCCTGCATCCTGCCATGTGATGGTTTGTCCAAGTACAAATTTTATTGGGTATCAATCTGGTTAAATAAGTATGTAGGCGATAAACGGATTCAGGACCTTAATATATTAATCACAAGAACTACCTTACAAGCCCCATTACATACACAGTGACCATCAGTCACCTATGTCAACTTGCATACCAATTGTGGCTATTTCAGAGATTTAGCCTTGGGCTAGCACCTTCCAATACAGGCGACCTTAAAAGTCATGGCACCCATTCAAACAGGAATATTTGGTGGAAAAACTCAACTGATCAATTGAAAAAATGAGTATGGTTGAGGCCATACAGAAAACCATGCATTCACATTTGCAACACTACCTTTGGATAGCATTTCAAAACAACTAACATTACGAAGTATGGCATGACAAGGGTCATAAATTTAGTCTCCATCTCATTCAATGATGTCTATAGCCAGCCATCATAATGCACAAAGCATTCAATTGAAAATTGTTTACAGTGAAACCATAGCAAAAAAATAAATCAATAAATCTAACTTATGATAAAATAATATATATCCTTGTTATATTAGAAATCATGATATAACAAAGCACAATACCAGAAGGAGGCCGACAGTAGAACACATGGCACAGCCTGCATATCAATGGCAGATAGGATGGTAGGCTAAATACCTGGCCTCATAGGTAAAAACCAAGAAACAAGGGTGCTTACATTTCATACTAACTCATCCTACCACGCAGGCAGTACCGGCATTTATACAGAAACTACGTGCAGACCCAACTCTGGTTTTGAAACGTCATTCAGAAAAAAAATCGACCACACAAAATAATGCAGCCACAAAAAAATGCTACATATATCTCGAGAAATATCATTATCGAGCTGAAACGGTTTAATTCTATGCGAGGGTGTGGCTCTATCCATTGGAATAAACTGTCTGTGCGGCGGCCACCTCCAGATGGCGCCTCTATCGAGATGCGATCTGGCTGAGTTTCTGTTGTATGTAGAAGGACAGCTGGCTGTCGTGTTGAACGTCTTTCATCTGAAGCTGCAACGCGTTCGAACATCCTGTGACCGGACATCTGAACAATGCAAACCAACAACAACAATTTCCTTTGTGAATTCCTTCATTGTTATAGAATTCTAAACTAATCTGTCAACTTATCATAGTGCTGTACTCCTAAATAATAATAAGAAGAAGAAGAATAATCGTTTATTAATTTAAACTGACAAGTATGCAGTAAGATTACATGATATAGTAGCAACAGATGATCACAAGTCTAACTGGAGTCAAATTTAACTGTATAGCGACCTGAAACCTGTCCAGCTGTCCTATTATTCCTTTTGCAGTCGTCCCCCTAGCGAGTGGAAGGCTGAGTCAGGTTCATGAGACTAGCAGGTATTGAACCTGTGTTCTTTTGATTTTTACACCAGCGTGTTAAAATTAACCATCCCCCACAACTGTCTCCTTAATCCACAAGACTTGAATCACTTCAAGTGCCACTAACAACACAAAGTTATAATCACATAGAATGATTTGCAAGTGCAGACTACTGCATTTCAATTGTTTCTGTTCTAAATTTGTGACAAATCATTAATTTTATCACTTTTTCATTAATAGGCTTAGATCAACTGATAAACAAAAGCCATCCGTTTGCTTGCATCATAAAGCACTTCATAAACTGCCCAACACGTAGCTTCTACTGCGGGGTGCGGTGGTGTAGTGGTGGCGTCGTTACCTTGGAACCGGAAGGTTCGAGGTTCGAATCCACATCGCCGCGTAAGGACCTTGGGCAAGTCCTTTACTCACAATTGCTCAGCACTTTGGCGTAAAACTCCGATGCAGTGTCCGCTCTGCATTCGGGAGCGCCTCTGAGTAGAGAGAGCTTGAAGGCGCACTATAACATGTGCACATACAAACAAAATAACTGATCCGAATAATTCCATTTTAACGTAGAGCTCTGAAAATGTTTTTGGGCAATTGTAGAAGACAACGAGAAAACCTACTTGGCCTTTTCTCCACGGTGCTTTATCAGATCCTCAACGCCTTGCTTGTCGTACAGGTGGTTGCAGTGAATGTTCTTGACGGGATATTCCATGATCTGTTGTGTTATCGGACATCGAATGTTGATCTTTTCGCCGGTCATCACCAAATCCTCTTCGCCGGTTACAACCAATTCCTCAGGTCCTTCACCATTCTCCTTTAACGTTCAAATCAAAATCAACAGCGCATAATTAACCTTGCTCTGTTTTCCACGTAAATCTATATACAGTTATACACTGACTGGACCATTCCATTTCCTCCCCATTAACTGGTAGGCTAAGTGTCCCTTTCGTTGCCTCAAAGGCACTACATACATACTTCTGAACAGTTCACCGCTACTAGAGGCACTTTACAAATGCTCTTTCTTTTCTCTTTGTTCGTCGTTGGGCTGGGAGCGCCTCTGAGTAGTTTCTTGAAGGGGCGCTATATAAATGCTCTGAATGAATGAATGAAACAACAATGCAATACATGTCTATCTGCATTAACATTACATTACAGACAGATAAAACACTGAAGCTCTTCAACACCATTTATGATTTCACAGCAAATGACTGAGAGCACACAGCTTCTCACATACTTGTAAGAGGACCATTCAAAATGTTGGGTCAAACTGAGAGATCACCGCGGTAAAACTACCATTTCATTTACAACATTTGTTTAGTACATGTTAAGAACTCATAAAAAAAGAGTGGCATTATTTCATTTCGAGAATTTATATAGCGCCTCTTCAAGAAACCTACTCGGAAGCGCTCCCAGACACAGTAAATTTTTTATTATTATAAGCTACTTACGCCGACAACTGACGTGTTGCAGCTGACGCCAATGTCCATCTCAGCATCCGAATCAATCGCAGGCGCCACTATCTCCAGGTCGTTCTCGTCCTTGTAGCTGGAAAGGTCAAATGAAGACATAACTTAGTACCAAATCAATTCCAAATCATTCCCTTCTTATACTCTTCTCATCCATTGCTAGTGTTAGCTGATTAGACTTGCTCAAAAATCTCCGTACAGTGACTGTCCTCAGAGGTTTTAATTCACATTCTTCACATCAAAAGGCAAGTAGTGGAGCTACAAAAATCTCACTAATCATTTATTCATATGCGAGGTGCTCTATCGAAATCAGGCGCATGTAGAACAATACATTTTCGAGATAACGGCCAAAAATGACCGGCCGGATCAAAATTGTCTTTTGATTTTCAATCAGATTCATGTAATGATTATATTACACTTAAATCAGACCTAAATGACAAGAAAGAACAATAAGACTGCACAGAAATGGACTACAAGTTCCAAAAAACATTAAACTGAGAGTGCTCTTCACCCTGCAATACAATACTATATCACAATGTAACATTGCAATGACTTGCGCAACCAGAAATAAACCTGAACCCGAGTATTACGAAGAAATATCTACCCTGGAATGCGAGGTAGATCAATGCTCTGAGAATTTTCCGACGCCACCGATTCGTCCTCTTCGTGTTCTTCCGCTGGTAAGGCATTGTCGTCCGGAAACCACTCGATGATCGTAAACTGGTTGTCGCATTCCTCCTCCCTCGGAAGCAGGTCGCTGCTTCTGCTCGCTAAATCTTCCTCCTCTTCTTCCTCCACGTCCTCCTCGTGGTTCGTCTGCCGCGGCGGTTGCTGCTTCTCCTCCGTCTTACGTCTCTTGGCGTGCTTCAAGATTCCCGGCCGATACCGAATCTTTAATCGCTTACGAATAACATCCGATTTCGAAACGCCGTCAACGGCCGTCTCGCAGCTGTCTTCCACTGTTTCGTTGGATAAGAGATTTTCGGCGAGTGTCAAACATTTGTTATCGACGATCGAAGACAAACCCAATTTGATGAAGTTTGAACCAACTTCACGAGTAGACAGTACTTCCTCGGGTTCTTCATCGACCGGTTCCAGCTTGCAGTCCACTCCAAAAGCTTCGGCGGTGTCGCAGATGAACTGCTCGCTTCCAGGGTCGTGCGACGCGGCCGAAACCGACACGCTAACCGCGGCGCCATTCTGGGGAACGCATTGTCCAATAACGACCTGTTTTGCCGCATTTGCGACCGGACGAGTATCAACAACGTCGTTGCCGAGCGCATCGTTATATTTGTTGGCCATGTTCGACACGGCAGTAGGCCTGATGTTGCCCAGCAGAGCAAGCGCTGATTTCTGGTCGATTTCGCAAAACAGGTCGCCAAACATACTCACACGACTCATTCGCCAGAACAGGTAGACGAGCTTTGCGATCTGCGATTGAGAGAGCGCTCGTGGGAACATGATGATGAGACTGGACAGGGTGAATTCCTCGCCGAGAGAGCACAGGCGGCGGACGCAGTTGGGCAGGACGAAGAGGAAGAGCGTGTGCTTGCGAATGTTGCCGAAGTAGGCGGCACACTTTATGACCTCGTCGCAGCCGATTGTAAATGGAGTTTCTGAAGAGAAAAACAAAGTAAAACACGTTAATTCGCCAATCGTAAACACAATTCTAAAAATAAAACTAATGTAGCTTGCAGGGTGTGAGACCTCCATGAGCCAGTTCGTGATGTAAAAACTGCTTGGCGCATCGATCGATTTTCGGGCATCAGAAACAAATGCTACACCACAACTTCCATACTGCACTGAATACAACTATACAATATACATGCATTAAAAATTTTTTTTATAAACTAGTTATGGACACGGATCAAAATGTTACTTGTGAGCCCATAATATGTACATTATGTGTAAAAATATTTCTTAATCTTAGCATCTTTTACGCACATCATAAAAGTGGAATACTTCATTCTGACTATCTAATTTACCGGTAAGTAAGATTCAATATTGGGCACATCAATCTTAGTACTTACCGTAATTAAATGCATTTACGACAGATTGAAAATCTATGCAGCAGAATATACATAAATATCCATATTTGAATGGAAATACATATATAAATAAAAAAATTAGTCTATATGGATAGAAATACCAATGGCGTAGCCAGGAATTTATGGGGGGGGGAAAGGTTAGGTTTTCTTTTGGCCTGGCCGGAAGTCCTTCCTGACACCAACCCAACAGTATTACAGTAAATAGAAATGGAATAAAGTAACAAAGGGAATAAAGTAAGAAAAACAATTGTTACTACAAACAATTGTTTTGTTTTTTCTTATTTAAGTGGATAAATAACCTTTAAAAAAACTTTTTCCAAAGCCAATGGAGGTTTAACCCCCGAAATCTCCCCTTGTCCCCCGAAAACCCTCCTTGTCTATGCCACTGGGAAATACATACATAAATAGAAAAAAATTTAATTCTAGGACTGACCTTGTTCGCCGTTCTTGAGTACGAAATGCAATCCCTTTTCATCGATCGTCACAGGTTCGATCGGTTGATTCATCGCCGTTCCAAACCAGACGTTTCCAACGTCCAACATCAGACCCGCTCCCTCGGGAGAACTCTTTGGTGACACCGCAGCAGGCGGTACCACCTTCGGAAGAATGCTCCCAAGCACTTGCGCCGCTGTCCGTGGGGTGCCAGCGGCTTGCATTCCCAGCATAGCTCCTGACCCCACAGAACCGATCGGCTTAAGTACGGACTGCTTAGGCCAGCCCGCACACATGTACATCAGTCCACCCTGCGTCGACCCACTGCCGTTCTCCCCTGACGACTTGGACATGATGATGATTGGCTGCGAGTTACCTGTGCCAGGTAACTTGAGAGAAGACGAGGATGTGACGACACCGTCTGGCGCCAGACGAAACGCCAGAACGGGAGTTCTGTTCATGGCGCCCTGATTGGATCCGGCGCCGGTATTTGACGACAGAGACACGGCATTCAACACCTGAGGAAGCTTAACTTGTCTCTGGTCCATCGGCTAAAAGACAATTGATTATCCACTCACTAAACAGGTAAAACTGATCCAAAACGAGAGTTTCTACCTATCTCTTTTCTCAGGCATACCTCTGACTGATTGCGTTCGTGTTTGTAGAGACACATTTAAAAATAATAATAACAATGACGATTTCTATGGCGCCGTAACACAGCCATGCCGTTACAAGGGCGCCTCACATACTTGTAATGGCATGTACTGTGTTACGGCACCATAGAAATTTTATTCGTTATTATTATTATATAGAAATTTTATTCGTTATTATTATTATTATTATTATTTTAAAGAGCCATTATCAACAACCTATACATTATAACATGAAGAGTTACAGAAACCGAAAGTTGGCTACAGAGGGTAATAATCAAGTTGTATTTATAATTATGCATGCAACTTGGACCCTCATTATGAAATACTTCATATGAAAACAATTTATGATGCAACGGAACCATAGAAATAAATCCTGACCAATGTTCATATTAAGAAAGCAATAGATCTATCATAGAAAGCAATCTATTCATACACACCAGTGTGTAATAAAATGCTACCAAATACATTTCCCAAAAGCAAGATCTTAACGAGACTCTCATGTTATATTTAATAAACGTTAAATGTTTATATCCGTATATCTGCATTCTCTACAAGCATTCATGCACACACTTTTGCATGAATGTAGAAACAGAAGAGCTATATAAATTACATGTATTATGGAGACTACCCAATTAAAGTACCACCGAAACAGATTTTCAAATTGGTTCCTGTGCATCCACATAAACAAATCTCTCCATTAAAATCATCCAATTACCAAACTGGAGCCAACTGCATTCAAGTCCAGCTCGGAATATAAATAATAAATACGCATACAGCGCTTTTTAATCCTTTCTTATTGAAGTTAAATCCCAAAAAATCTCTCGGAATGCTACTCACTGCGAGTCGGATTGGGATGGACTGTTGTGGTTTAGCGGCAAGATTAACAATTCGCCTGTTTTCCGCCTCGATTGCCTGGATGCGAGCGTCAAGAGAACCAGGCCGTGGTGTGTAGCCATTAGTCGCTCCCGTCCTACACATGATCAGACAATTTGATTATGTACTGTAGCTGTTGGTAGCTTCTGTCCTACATTAATATCAAATGATCAACTTCAAATACTCTTAAATAATTGCTACCTGTTTAGAAAAAACAATGATCTGTTCAAGAAAAATTGATACAATCAATTCTGCAAAATGAAAGACCAACATTTATTTATTCATTAGGCGTAAAAAAAAAGTGTTGTGTTTCCGGTAACGCGACCGACCCATTTTTACGGCCGCGACCCAAATATTTTTGTAAAAATTTTTTATTAAAAAATATATATTTTTCAAAAAAAAATTTTTTTCAAAAAAAATTTAAATTTTTTTTCAAATTTTTTTTAAAAACATTTGTATTGACATAACATAAGAGACGTCAACAAAATGAAATTAATAGGACTGTTTCTAGAGCTGTTTTAGGTGCAGACAGTCGGGAAATAGGCAGTTTATACTTGCTTAGAACACGTACTTTGTTTCAGCGTGCAAAAAAGACTAGTGGGGTATACTTTTTCGGATAGTCACTGCATAAAAATATTTTACAAAATAAAAATATTTTCCGACCTACCTACCCAATTTTTTTTAGCTCTGTTACCGGAAACACAGCATTTTTTTTTTTAGCCCTTACAAGGATTTTTACACAGCGCATCTTCAAGGTTACTACTCAGAAGCGCTCCCGACACAACACTGGCTGAAAAGAACAGCTTTTAAGGCTGCAATAAAATGCAGACTTGTCGCATACTCTAAATCTATGTGCTTTCCAACTTAAACATAGCACGCTAGTAATTCATCAAACAAATTCTGCCATTAGAACTATAATGTAGAACAATTAGAATATAATACACCAAAACGCATAACAAGTCTGCAACACAAAAGAGAAAAACTGGGCAACACCTGATAATCTCAAGACCTCCAAATGTTGCTTTCCAAGCATAATACTTGCCAAAACATGTATTGACCTTGCTTGTCAAGCACAGCGTCACACGTAAACTGTTCTAAACAATAGGCTTGACAAACATTCCCCACAGACCATACTCGCAGTGAAACCACTGTTGCCCAAGACTATCACATCCAAGACGTTAACGATTGGAACATAGAATGGAACTTTGCAAACTTCCAAGCAGAGAAAGAGGCAAATAATGCAAGGAAAGAAACGCTTACACAACCCGGGAACCATTATCACAGATTCGATACCACCTCGTCTTGATCCGGTCAAGTTCTGCATCAAACCATGTACACAATCGCCGCACTTGATGATAGGCCTAAGAAACAACAAAACATAACTAGAGATGTCATTATCACAATAACACATGTAGCATAATATATACAAAGCCGATATTTGTCTGATAATTGCATGTTATCTGAAATAGAATGGTCTGGAACACGGCATCATCATTGCACAAGACAAATGAAGTTTAATCTAAGGCCCTGTGTTCACCGAATGGGAAAACCGTGCTTATAGTTAAGAAGTTTATTTACTGTTTAGTTAAGGTGCTGTTTTCTTTCTCAAAGTTGTTTTGTCTCATTATATCCTATGTCGTGACCACCTTATGGCAACCCAATGGCCTTCATCATTATGGTATCTCCGCTCAGGGGGCCCACCTAGTGGGGTTGCAAGACCCCTTCTGAGTCCCCTGTGCAACCAATTACCTAAGCACTGCTTTATTTTATTTTGTTAACTTTGTTTCTGTGATGCTTCATTTGAGCTCTGGCTGCCGAATAAATGAATTGAATTGAAAGTTCTAGTGTAGAAAATGATACCTCATTGCTGCTGTCTTTAAAGAATCTCTTGTAGTTGTCAAACATCAGATTCATGTCTTCGCTGAAGTGGAACAGACCGGGGTACGAGCCACCGTGGAATTTCAGCATAATCTTCGACAGATCAATTGGATCGCGAACCATATTGTAATACTCCTACAAATCAGAACAGAAATATTGAGCGACTTTGATTAGCATGCACTGCAAGAAACGCTATGCAAATTTTTAGATACAATACAACGTCAAATGTAATGCAGTAAGCTATCAAAGCACCTTCAGCCAAGCACAGGAAAGAAAAATTGAATGCAATAATGTCTGCTACCAGAAGCATATTGACTCCGAGGTGCTGTGCAGTATGGAGCTCAAGTACAAGGGAAACATGAGGTCAAAATGATTATGTCCGTTAGAGCATAAATGAAAACCAGTTAAACACCTAACACACAACTAAGAAAAATATGTACACATACAAAAAGAAAATGCTGACTATTTAACTGGAATTTATGCATGTTATTATCATTATTATTTAGGAATTTTCATATAGCACCTCTTCAAGGTGGGTAACTCAGAAGCCATCCCAGTCAAACTACAACTAAATAGGATGGTTATGAGACTTTTCAGAACAGATTAAAGTGGCCCTGGGCACTTAGCGCAGTGTAACAACAGGAGGCCATTCCACGTTGTAGGAACAGCGACCGAGAATGAACGGCGTTGTTATGTATATAAGTGTTGCCTAGTTCCATAAATTTTACGTAAGATGTCCAATGTTTGTCCATATTACTATAATGCAGGCACAGGACAATTATCTACTGATCACGTTGCAAATTTTTCTTGCAATATTAAAGAATACAGTAGTATCCAAATAAATAGAGTTTAAAACTTTGTTCAAAGAGACCCGAAGCAGGTCATATTGGAGCAGCGCTTACAGGGTATTTGAGTGGATTCATCGGCTCCATAAATAACTTGGCGTCGTCAGAGCTTGAGATTGTTTCCAGTAGCTTCAGACTCTCAGCGGCCCACTCTCTTCCACGCCCACCAAGACAAACTCTCTTCGTAGGCACCTACCACAACAATCCAAGCAAACTCAATAAATATACAGTATTGCCAGTACATTCAAATATAATAGACACCATATTCTTTGATGATGACTTTTCTGTCTCACAGTTTCTATCATGCTGACAAACTCTAAAGAACTTTAAACAAATTCATCATTTTCGAAGAAACAGCATGTTGATAAATTTCTTTCCCAAGGGCAGAGTCTACTCTAATTAAATTTCAACACAATCATTATGATAAGGCTGTATCAAAATTACTTTTTCAAAATTATGGCAATATCATATGCAACCGATTAATTATTAAATCATCCGATACCAATTATGAGAATGATTATTTCATTATTTGAAAAGTATAAATGTTCGGTCAAAACATAAACTTACAATTGCATTTACAAGCACGTGTTTTGCTGCTAGCACTGACCGTGATAAAATAGTGGGACATTAGTGGGTGGATGACAGGCCGCCAGTAGAATTGCATTGTTAAACCATCTGGCATTTGGATAGTTTTCTGGCAAGCGGTAAAAATTTAATTAAAAAATTTACATCGGTACCAATCAGCCTGGTTACGAGAATGGCCAATTACTTGGAATAGCTCTACACGATGATGATAAAAGTCAAAAGTAGACTCACCGCTTTCTCTATAGGAGGATCATCAGAAGCTGCAGAAAAGAAAATAACAGACTTTGTATAATTTTTTAAGAAAAGCTTCAAACAGCAATCACCTTCAAAATTATTTAATACAGCCTTCGATGCATAATACCTTTGTGTTAAAAAGCGATGAACTTAATTTTACACTATCCACAGCTTGAAGATGATCTCACAGGATGTTGCACCACGCCTAAAGTCTATACCTCCTGCACCATGCCTAAAGTCTATACCTCCTGCACCATGCCTAAAGTCTATACCTCCTGCGCCATGCCTAATGCCTATCTACAAAGCAGTCAGTCCTAGGTCAGTCTGGTAAGACAGAGAGGGTTGTCAAGAAAGGCTTGAGAAGTGCACTCACACAGGTAGCTACTCGATTTATTTCTGAAATGGTCAGAGAAAAGGCAGGCACTCTTTATACCTCCGAAAAGACAGTCAAAGGCAGTCCAATCAAGACTGAACTGCATTGCCTGGATTGAAAGAGATCAAGTTCAAACTAATCGAATCCAATTATGTCTGTAGCCAATCTAATCAAATGACTTAGAACTGTAGCACCAATATCATAATGTGCATGTTGCTTTCAGATAAATAATCACAATAAAATCCTATATTAAGCTACCCTGAAGCCAGGTTGAAAAATCCATATGATAGACAGTTTGAACCTACTTAGTGGACACAGCCACAAATCTGGACATGTCCCTCTGTCGCCAAACAGTAAAATCCAGCTCAAGCATACATGTTGGGATGTCATCAAGTACTGCGATGTACAAGCCATGGGCACAGGACCTTAAGATTCATCCACAGTCAACTCAAGGGCTGAAAAGGGTAAGCGCCCCAATTAACTTTGGAAATGGGGGCTTAACTTACTTTAATGGCATCATTAAAAAATTCAGAACAGTAAATTTAACAGGAAATCTACCAAAACTAGGTACATGAGGAAGAATGGGAAACATTCCGCTCAAACACGATTTCCTGTCATCCGGACTAGAGCACTTTGAATAGTTTCACTCCTGAAGGGTTGACATAAAAATCTGCGATCGTAATTAGACCTTAGGACAGTCCAACTAATGTTAGTTTATCTAGTATAAAATAACTCATAATGATGTCCCAAAGACTCACAAATCCCTGCTGACAATGTACGAGATATTTTGTACGAGTAGCGTCCCCTCATGCTTGAACCAGAGGTTACTGGTTTCTCCTTAGACATTCGGAATTTACTATAAAAAACAGCAACCAAATAAAAACATCTGTCACCAGTATCTAAAACATTAAGCCAAAAATATTACTCGTAGGTAAAACAGAAAAATATGGTAAAAGTCAAACGAAACCTAAAAAGTATGCAGATAAATATTTTTAACTTATCATATATGGCTTTGTCCAATTATTTAATTATGCAAATTTCAACCATAGATGACATAAACGCCAAAATCGAATACAAAACTGAAAAACATCATTTCCCCCTCCCTAAAAAACAGAAAACAATTTGGCTTTATTACAACTTAAACTGCATTTTGAAATTAAAAACCTTGCTTGTGCAATTTAAGTTTCATCCACAAGCATATAGCACAATTTTATTAGTAAACACTACGTATTAACGTTATTCCGCAACAATTGTTTTATTTCTTAGAACATTAGTTTAGTAAGAAATTGAGAAATTAAAATATTTAAATCTTTTGTAGCAAATTCGCAAATTTTATAGACATGAATTCATGTATGTGATACAAATAATAATAATAAATAATAACAATAGTAATAATACACAGTGCATGAAATACATTAGAGCTACATTATTAATGCATAAGGTTTACAATATCCTGGAACAATATTAAACAGAAAGTCAATCCATAATTACTACAACGTCACAAACAACACTGGATGCCTGGCAATCAAAGTTATTAGGTGAATTTTTATAACACCGTCCTATCTGGTTAACTAAGCCATCCACCTATTTGGGGTCAATGCATGATTAAGAGTACGATATCAGGCTCAAAAATGTGAACTGTTGTTGGAACCTGTATGTTAAGATTCAGCTGAAGAAAGCCAGACCTTCAATTTTTTTTTATTGTCATGCTTCTAAATGTTTCAAGTTCCTTTACGTCATTAACAATGGCGTCATATCAAGCAGATAACTTCGACATATTAAAGTGTCTGGAACTCAAAGGAGCAACAAAATATTAAAACAAAATTCAAAATAAAACGCGATGATCAATTAATAATAAATACAAAGGTCTCTGTCGATAGCAAATACAACATAAAATAATTGGGGCAGCGCCATTTCGCGTCACCACAACAGTCAAGCACCACAGCGCACATCGATCGCTACAAAAAACCAAAATTACAAAGATACTTACAGCATGAAGGAATCTGGTTTCCAGATATTTTCGTAGATCGGCGTCAGAATTTAGTACAATAACTTTAGACAACAATTTGAACAATAAAATACGGAATAATTTGAAAAATATACATTATATTCGATACGACCGGAAATTAAACATAATGCGCTGGTTCCCTTTTGTGATGACGTCGTTAGAAGAACTCTCTATAGATCGGCTATGACGTCATATGGTTGACATCTCAAGAAATATTCGATTCATTATAAGTACAGTAAGTATGTAAATGAAAGTTCCTTGCATGCTTTTTATTTTTCAATGAAAATAGTGATCCTGTAAGCGGAACTTATTATTCCTTTGGTTCGATCTGCCCATATTGAGGCTACTGCATGTAGGCCTGCATTAATGTCTAAATGATTTGCTTGCTTGTATTATGGCGATCAATAAAGGCAGTGCTCGCCATGGTTGATACGTAAGCTTACTCGCTTAAATAAAATTGAGTTCGATTCCTCAATACATCATCACTGACAAATCATCCACCGTTATTTGTCTCATACTCCTCTTTCTATCGCTTCTTTTATTTCCTCTCACAACCGAGGTATCACCTCATCAAGAACTCATTGCATTACCCGACTCATCATGATCCTCCACCTTCCAATAATAAAACATAACACGTCTTGACGGCTATAACAGGCTTCGAAGGCCTACTCTGCCACCTCTGACAATCGTGCTGACACATCTTCCTACGATTCAGACTACTTTCGAACATCACCTCTGACTAGACACAGCACTCGTGAACAGGCTGGTTCCCTGCGCTTATCTTTTGGGTGGCGCTGCTTCAAACGTTTCGGCTTTTGAGTAGGCCTAATGATCTTACTTGTAGGCCAGGCCTACGTTTTTGGGATACATCGGCGCGCCTTTGTATAATTCTTATGCGTCTGCAATTATATGCCTGCTTTGTTTAGTCGCTGGATAAAAGCAAAGTTGTGTTAAGCTTTAGTTTAAAGCACGGACTGCATGCTTAGTAAAACAATTGCATACTGGGATTTTTAGTTCCTTGTAGGCCTATAAACATGCGCTAGTGCTGAACAATGAAAATCTGCTAATTATTAATATGCATGAAAATTCCAGAAAACTTTATGCTCTTGCTATTCTATGTCAGAGCTCCCCAAGTCCTAACTGTTATAATATCTGACCAAAAGAGGTCATTGAGAGTGGTCTGAAAATTTTATTTTGCCTAAATTTATAGTAAATTTTATTTCTTAAATACTTGGGTCTGAGAGCTATAACCTAGGAAAGTAAGAGGATCCATGGTCCAAAAGTTTGGAAACCTTTGCTGTTCGTAGCAGGTAAGAGTCCTCAAAAGCCATGGGTTGTTGTAAGCTGCGACTTTTTGGTACTCATCAAGTTCATTTGTCTCACGTAATTGTGAACTCCAAACTGCTAAAGCACCACTCGAAGGCCTGACACAACGCATCAGCTTATTCACGAGTGATGCATCGAGTCAGAGAGGTTGTACAAAGTGAGAAGAAGCCCAAGTCAAGAGTGGCTGTTAAAGAGTCGATTAGAGGAAAGAATTCTTGATCGTGACTTTCTGCTCTCTACAGTTTTACGTATTTCACAGTAAAATTAATGATTGTTCGTGTTTTAACCACTTCGTAACTGTTTAGTAGTCCCCATTAAGAAGCACTATATAAATTCTTGAATGAATTTATTCAATAACCAAACTTGACTAAATTAACACTGTATATTGTGACGGTGTGACCAATCAATCCTATAAACAATCGCCCATGTGACCGTTTCAAGAAATATTTTCAATCAAATATGTTTAATGTTCTCGCCAAAAGTCCTACTCCACCAAGCTAAATGTGAAGGCCTGAAAACGATTCATTTCTTAGTATAAAACAAAATCAACGATATAAATGTTTAAGATAACAGTGTTTACTACATCCACTCTGTGGCTCCAGAAGTCATGAACAGAATCAGTGAGTAACAGACACATATTTAAAGTAAAAAGCCATTCATCCAAAACTTGGACGAAATGTCTGAGCAATTGAAATTGCCGCAACTGCTGAGTGCGACCAGTCAAGAAGCAATCCCAACCGAATTACAGCTAAAGCACACGTGATTACTATCAATGCTGCCACTAATTAACTTGAGACAAAGTCTGCTCCCACACGCAGATATTCTAATTACCAAAAAGCTATAAAGATAGAAATGCATAGACGAAATTGCTTCGTAAAAATTTGATCTTCATGTCATTCGGATTTCAAAAGATGTTACGGCCGATCATTCTTGTCTTCATTTCAGCTCAGCAAAGAAATAATCAAACTAAAAACAAATACAATTCGTAGTTAGAACTCTGTTTCTAACTCCTGAGCACAAATCTATAATATGATAAGTTTTATTTATTTACTGATTCTGATAGGATGTTTAAAATTCATTTTACAAAAGGTAACATTATATGTCTAGTGTAGAAAGGTTTAA
Source organism: Lumbricus rubellus (assembly GCA_945859605.1). Taxonomy (NCBI): domain Eukaryota; kingdom Metazoa; phylum Annelida; class Clitellata; order Crassiclitellata; family Lumbricidae; genus Lumbricus; species Lumbricus rubellus. The sequence continues at coordinate 16,566,702 of OX243819.1, read as the reverse complement.
ATAATTATAATTAGAACAGAAGAAAATTACAACAATATAGGAATGCTATTGCTAGTATGTGGACATGAATTAGCATCTTTTACAAATCTCTAAACGGTGTCATGTCTCTGCCTAAAGTTAAAGGTAATTTAACCCAGGGTACAAAAGCCAATGTTAATACAGGCATGATACAACGTTTAAGCGTAATCATAAGTGCACTTCTAATCGAGCCTCTTAAAAAAACAGATGTGCTTCTGGCCTGAGAAACAAGACCACAGTCAAGTAGAATGGTCTTCAACCACTGGTAGAATAAAGACAGATAAAGGAAAGCTCATGTCATAGATAACATCACGTTTTGTTCCAGAATGAAGGACTGACCACAGTGAACAAAATAGCATAAATTTTGCTTTAGAAGTAGGAGACATGGAAACAACCAGATAAGCACAGCATTGACATCTACACTGAGCTGAATAAGCAGTTACATAACCTTACAATGTTCAGTGTCTGAATTAAAAATCTTTTATAAAATTAAGTTTTCTAAGTTAATCTACATTACATTGTGGTATAAATGGCTTAAAGTGAGTACATACTTGTAAAGAAACAAGAAGAAAAATACGAGATGACATCCAAGTTTTATCATCGATTCTTTCATGTAGTACTTCAATAAGCTGCGGTTGTGGATTTCTGTCGGATCATAGACTCCAATGTTGCCAGACGGCTTTCTCGCAAACCTAAAAAAAAGGATTAAAAATCTTTTCATACAATAAAATGCTTATTCAGCACCAAAACGTAGCAACTTTAACAGCCAAGCTGCCGTACTGTGTGGCGAAAGATCAATTAATTAGTGAACGAGAATTGATGCTTTGTTCATTATGATAATAACCATTACAAAGAAGTCATTCACATGACATCAACAACATGATTAATGGGTGCCAGCCCATGGCTGCCGCAACTTTATTAGTTTATTACATTAATTAATTATTATTACTAAACTTTATTGTTACTCAGAACTGTGTATTATTTTACATCTCTGACCTGTAACCTGGTGCGGTATGTCACCTGGATTTGTCCTATTTTGAAATTAAACGCATATTAAGTATATTGTATCTGAACATTTCTAAAGCACCTCCCACAGTACAGATCAATCAGAGGCACTTACAGTGCAAGAGACCAAAGAAACAGACAATATTGAAGAAACATGACCATAACCATCAATTTTATTGCACCAAAATTTAAAAAACCATTTTTTGCAAAGTACATATACAAAACAGTAGGTTACAAACAGAAACCCAGAAGGGATTAGAAGTCCCACTGGTATGGCTACCTATTCATTCTTTCAGATACAAGATGGCAGATAGGCAAATATCATGTATTTACAATCTGGAAATACACATGATGCAGTCATAACTATAACATAAACATCCATAGTTAAGACAACTTGGTGTTGTAAAGCTATCAAGCAGGTGAGTTTACATGAATAAATAAGAAAATGTGATCTGCTTTAAATACCTGTAGATTTGCCAGGCAGTCAGAGGCAGACCGAGAAGGCAGAGCATCCAATGCCATGAGATAAACAAAAGCACACTTTGTGCCGTCTGACCAATAATCTCTGGCAACACCAACTGAAACATAAATCCGAAATTGATATTTATAAACTAACCAAATCATACCAGATTTTCTAATAACGGCACTAACCCTGACACTAATCTACCTTCACGATGCTTAACCTTACCGTAACCGACACACAAGACACCAGCACATTTACGCACCATATACTATAATATTTAAAGAAACTGACTCACTCCCTTACTATCGCTTACTTCGTGCATAATCGGCGACCGAGCAGATTATAATATTATTGCTTACCGACCTTGTATATAGAGAAGATATAGTTTCAATAGCATTGCATACTGCATTCGTGGGGCGCGGTGGTGTAATGGTGGCGTCGTTGCCTTTGAGCCGGAAGGTTCGAATCCACCTCGCCGCGTAAGGACCTTGGGCAAGTCCTTTACTCACAATTGCTCAGCGCTTCGGCGTGAAACTCCGATGCAGCGTCCGCTTTGCATTCGGGAGCGCCTGTGAGTAGAGAGAGCTTGAAGGGGCGCTATAACAAGTGCACATACCAACAAACAAACAAACTATGCTTAACATCGTACCAGTGAAGGAATAAATCCAGTAACATTATACCTACCCTGTTTAATTTTGTACAGCAGCTCCTCGCATTTATATAATCACATTCCAAATCTGACAATGTAACAATCTGTGTAAAAATGTCAGAATTAAGAAAAACAATCTCAGAATTTGTTTACATTTAAACTAGCTAATCAGGATAGTAAATTTAAAGTTATATAACCGATCCTTGGGTAAACACTATGTAAAACGATAAACCAGAGTCAAAGTCGCTGTTCAAAGATGAAGTTGTCTAAAAGTTAAACTTCTGCATTTTAGCATGATATTCAGATATAATCAATAACTTCTTCATAAAAAGATACGAAGTAAACGGACAGAAATAGAAGACTTATTCCGTCGACCATAGAAAATACAAACACCCAAACATCCGCCATGTTTAATCTTTGGCGCACACCAAAAGCATAGATATTATAAACCTTCAGAGAGACATCAACAATCAGTAAGTATATTCGCTGCAGACGAGTCTCAATCCGGCGTAACATTTAAAATCTAATCCAAGTGGAACAAATACAACTCCAACAGACAACCGGATTCGTCTTAAAATGTTTCCATTAGAGCCAGAACCCTGTCATGAGATCGTGGGCGAAGGGCATAGGTTCATTAAAGTATATACTTACTTACTTACTTAACCTATCATAATTGGTTTCCTTGGTGGGAACCGTGGGATCAACTTACAGCAATAATCTTACCATTGCCATCTGCCGAATGGAAGGTTGAGTGAACCGTATAAATTTGATATGCCTGTGCACTTTTCGTGCCAGAATGTCACTAGTCTATTACCCTCTCTAGAAGCATGAGTCAGGTTAAAATTAAAAGTAGCTGTGAAGAAACCGGTATCAGCCTGCCTGGCAGCAGAGCTTAACAAAGGTTCGACTGTTAACCAGGTCAATCTACATTCTACATAATTATGATGGATTGTTTTTTCCTGCTGACGAGCAAGCCATCGCCATTCTGAGGGCTTGCATTGCTGTCAATAACTGGTCAATAATAAGAATAATGATGGTGGTGATGACGAGGATGAATACTGTGATGACGTTCGTATGGTCACACTCACAGGTGGCATTCGGATGAAACATTTTATATCTGATCTAATGTATTAACCTTGTTATGGTGCCATTAAATGTACATATATTATATATGTGTATGTGTGACTGTGTGTATGTGTGCGTGCATGTTTGTGTGCGTGTGTGTGTTTGAAGGGCTGCTTGTCTGCTTGAGGTCTCGTCTCAATTTGAAACTGTTTATAATAGTTTCCATCATTCCATGGTGCCTGTAAAAGGAACGGAAACTAGCCATAAATAGTTAAGGTAAGACTCCGCCTGTCCACATTCCCTCTACACGCATGCGCAAACACGCTGCGCCAAAGGTATCGTAAACTTGACTCAAAGAATAAATGGGGTGTAAAATTAAGGAAAACAATTTAATAGTCAAAAAACATTAACGCAAATGAATGTTAAAAATCATTTACTCAAATCTATACTTAGCACATGACAAATCCGAATGCATAATAAATGCTTAAGCACAATAAAAAGTCACTACAGGTCAGTAATATCGCTGTAATGAACGAAAACCCCTTGAGATCTAACTCTAGCCACAAAAGCACATGCCATGAAACAGCTTTAATACGTATCCATCGAAATGGCAGACGCCCTGTGAAACCAAAGATTTCGTTTCACGCATTAAAATTTTAACTGAAGGTATATTTTGCATCAATTGCATGACAATTTTACAGTGTAGCTCAGCTGCAACCAGGGCTTAAAGTGTGCCTGGACGGTCATGGACGGCGTCCAGGCACTTATTTTAAAATTTGTACACCGTCCTGCCACTTATTTGGCCCGCATAGCAAGGAAAGGTAAGGAGCGTCCAGGCACTTCTTTTTCGACACTTTAAGCAGTGGCTGCAACAGAGGTTTGTCCAGACCACTTTCAATTTTTCAGCGCGCTCACTGCTCCTACTTTAATGGTATCATTACACTTACACTTCGGTATGTATACAATACATAGCTTCATTATACTCGTAAAAGTAATGCCTGCAACAGACAGCAAATTGGTCAGTGTTAAAAGATCTCACGAAAACCATGTCCACTGAACTCTAATGCTGCCTACAAAGAGCCAATGCAGCACCTTTGTGAGGCTTTACAGTGCCTTAAAATGCCCTTAAAATACATTTTAGATAAGTGTTTACATACATACATGGTTTCCATCATTGTAAGGTACCCGTGGGGCGTGGGTGGTCATGTTTATACAGGCTTTCGAAGCTTGTTACACATTTCTCAGCAGTTGCTACACTGCTATAGCAACTTTCAAAATAGTCTGTTCACTACAGCCACTTGCAAACAATAATGTGGCTGTACAAATCTACCAGACAATTAACGGCACCAAGTTCCAGACATCGCTTTTACGAGCACACGAGATGTAGGTATACGATTCCTGAGCTATGGGAATGGCTAAGTTTCTATATCATAAACTTTTTAACATCACCAATGTTTCCAATTTTATATATCGTCATCGTCGTCATCTCCATCGGACCGGGTCGACCTTGGTCTGACCAATTTGTCGAGTGCGGTTCGACCCACGTATGCTGCCAGTTTCTTTGTGACCGCATCAAAACCAGCTTTGACGGCCAAGTCATGTGCTGTCTCACCCTTGTCATTCTTCTTGCCTGGATTTGCTCCACAACTGTTATTTTTAAAGAAACCACAAAAGCTCGTCATCAGTCAAAGCAAATGGTAATGTTAACAACACAATGCCATGCATGAAATAATGATGAACAGGTTGTAAAAAAACTATATGTAAAATGTCATATACAAGCTCAAATAAAAACGTGTAGAGGGTTAAATAAAGTAGAAGGTATTCGTAACCAAAACAAGTATGTAAGTATTTAAACTATATATGTGTGTAATGTATGTAAGTATGTACATTGTACATCACAGTACATGTCCATAGAAAACACTTTTATACTGTACCTTGTCAGAACCTCTCACAATTACTGGAAACTGATAGTTTCATGTGATGAATCACAGACTTGACAAATCAAGATTCCCAGACAATAAACTTATTGTTTACTAGACAAACATCTAATCTCTTTCAATCCAAAATAAGCTTTTGTTAAATGACTTTTCTATAGCATTGTTATCGTAAAGTAAAAGACATCAATTTATTGCTAGTCACTTCTAACTGTGACGTAGAATCACTCGCTTTTACTTACCCAAGCAGGACATCGATGACCTTAAGTCCTGCTGGACCCATGCTGACGACTTCGTGCAGGACAGTGTTTCCTTTGTTTGGACCTTTCTGGTTTACATTGGCTCCCTCCTGGATCAGCATAGGCAGTGCATCAGTGTGCTTACTCAGTGCAGCCACGTGCAGCACTGGCACCCCGTCCTTGTTGACGCAGTTCGGATCAGCTCCCTGCAAAATTAAAAATTGAGAAAACTTAATCCATTCATTCATTCATTATTAGAATTTATATAGCGCCTCTTCAAGAAACTACTCAGAGGCGCTCCCAGCCCAGCCACGACCAAAGAAAAAAGATTTAAGAGACTTGAGAAATAAAGATTGACTGGTCAGATGGAGGAGATGGAGGTTTGAGGGGAGGTCATTCCAGATGCTTTTAATCATCTATAACAGTGAGCTCTTTTAACTGAGGTCAAGCCTTTTGTGGTAGATGAATTCAAGATATATGGGGCACAATGATTAAGCATCAGTAGTGTATAGCTCAATGATTTAATACTACAGCCTAATGATTAGAGTGATGGACTGCCAAACTAGAGGGTTTGGGTTAAAATCAACAATGGGAACAGGGTCTAAAGTGGGTGGGAACCCCATCGAAATTCCTTCCTTGCGTTGCCACTGCTCATCATGCATGGAACCCTGGAAATACATGTGTTCCAATACAACTCTTCTACGGCATTCCAACTGCTCACCGATCAGCGTTCTAAACCGAACGGGAAGATATAGTACACGGCTTCTTATACAGTTGATCTAAAATGATTCCTGTAGAACGCAGGCAAGGTCATTTAATATTTAATTTGCTATGAACTATAACCTCTTGTATGAGCTGTGAAACTTCTGTTGGTCGGCCTTCTCCTGTCTTTCCAACCTCCTTCAGCAACTTCTTATCTGCAGGCTACAATATCAACCGAAACTCTTCTAGAATAAGAAGTTTTGTTATCTCAAAGCTAATTGCAAACCGGTATTACATTATCAAAAACAATACTTTCTACAGTAATATCAACCATGCCTAATCATACAATTATTTGAAATTTTCACAAATTTAAATAATGGGAAACAGAATAATTTTCTTAGAAGCAATTACCAACCGCCTTGGATAAAATTTATTTTTGAACACTGGTGAATTTTAATATATTCAAGTTCCTGCAGCTATTGAGAGAAAATCGACTACATGATGTTAAAGAGATTAATTTGTTGCTGTTGGGTTTATATCTTTACTTGAAGTTGCTTTTTGGTACATAACCGCACTTGTTCACTATTTTAAAAACTTACAGATAGTTTGTCTTCTTCTTCAGACTTCCTGATGATCTTCTTCCTTGGTTTTCTTGCCGATCTCTTCTGGCTCTTGTTGCTACGAGCTGTGTTTGCAGCCGTGTCTAGAAAAGACGAAATTAATAACAATCACTAAGAAACCGTGTAACTTCCAGATAGCATAGCATCACATAGCATAGCATAAAATGACGCATAACCTAACATATACTAATATGCAACCTCAATTTTCCTTCCCAAGTATTTTTATCTCAAAAAGCATCATTATAAAATTACTCAGATGCACATTTCAGTGTGACCTTAATAATAATAGAATTACAATATAGCACAATAACAACATTTCAGTGCACTGTTCTCCCTTCCGAAAAAACATTGCACATCCTTCACAATGCCTAAAAACGAAACGAGTGCGTACTTCTTGGTACATGTCGGAACATAGACAAGTGTGCATGCATATTATCAAGGATTAGCATCATCAGTCAAGTTTGATCATGATACTCATCCATACACTAACCAAGGCTGTCCTGACTGGCAATGCTGGCTGCACGCTGTCGTGTTGCATAGGAACTCAGCAAATCTCGGTTTCCAGTTGCACTGACTGGCTTCCCAACAAATGCATCATCATCCGGAGTTCCTCGAAGAGCAAAATTCACCGTCAAGCTCAACTCATATCCATCTTCATGTACAGATGCCGATAATAGCTGAAAAAAGCAAACACAACGTTATAATTAATAGCGGCTTTGCTCCAATGAAGTAATCAATTATGATGTTGGACTGGTTGATGGACAGAGAAAACGGACAATGATATAAAGAAATAAGAAAAAGCACAGAATAGACAAGAATGGTGTCGTTGGAATCTTGGACGATCTGCCTAAGGGCAGAACACTAAAGAAGAAGAGAAAATAATAATAATAATCTATGAATTCCTCACTGTAAAATATAAGAGGTTAATTAATTCCCATTAATTTACTTTCTTAGCCCACTAAGTCGTTGATAAACAAATCTTAAAGTCCTTGGCATTGACAAAAGATTCTGCAGAATTTCTTTTACGAGTTTTAACCTACCTTTCCCATACGTGGTTCACCAACCAATGCCCGGAAATCTGGACTGTTTGTTGCATGAGCTTTCAGATGAATACAGATGTGCTCCAACTGCTTACGCCAGTAACCTATTTTGCAAAAATAAGCAGACAGGCAACGTTCATACGGCTTTTACTTTCAATTGTAATTTGCTCATCACGCTGAATTGTGAATGTTCAATGCTCTGCATAACAAAATGCATTTGACATTAGTTAAAAACGACGTCACCATATTTTCAAAGATTGAGTTTACATGCTGTTAAGAATATGTTACATGTACAGAAATAGAGCATAACCAACTGCAGTCTTTTTCAAAATGACCTAACCTGATTCAAATCTGATCAAATTCCATCAGAAAGCTTATATAGTGCAATTGTACTAATGCAACAATACATCAATTTGATTGCTATTCCTCATTTCTCTAGACCAAGCAGATGCGACCAGAGGTCAGTGTCTGAAGACTGGGTAGGGGTTCATAAACCCCTCACCCATGGCAGAAAGCTATTTTGGGCTTTTCTGCTATAATTGCAAACTCATCCATCGGTTATAAGTGACTACATCGATTGCATAATGTCAGTGAGAATATCAGACAGTGTGAGGGAACCATAAAATACGCCACGAAAGAAAAATAATCTCAACTCTTTGTTAACAGTGCCTTCGTGGATTTCTTGGAGCGCATCATACGAGGGTTTGCATACAGAAACGGTTCCCATCAAATGGACATGGGCAAGCTTTCAGGGCAGTTAACAACAGGTTTGGACCCCTGGTCCAGTGTAGAGAACCTGTGACCTCAGACTGGTCATGTCTGAACCCTTTACCGACCAAAGTGTAGTAAATAGTATGGAAAATCCTATACTCTCAGTCAGTAAAGGGTTAACCTGCCATGTCATCTGTCTCACTCCAGGGACTGCTTTTGCGTGTCTCTCTCTCATGTACGCATGTAAGAACAAGTTTCCACCCATGGTACAGTGCAGAGTACCTGCAACCTTAGGCTGGTCATGTCTGAATCGGCCATGTCACCTGTCACACTGGCTCACTCCAGGGACTGCTTTGCGTGTCTCATGTACGCACATCAGTACAACACAGGTGAAACTCTTCTCACCTCGTCCAGGTGAAATGGCTGTTAGGACGGGCTTCCTGTCCCTCATCTCCTTCTCCAAGTTCATCTTCTCCACCATATCGTGAGTTAACGCGTTCATCTTCTTCTCCGAAGGAAAGAAAATGCCAACCGTCTGCGTCATCGCATCTGAACGGGGAACCATTGGAGCACCGACCACATTCACTGGCATCCATTGTCCATTCGCCTGAAGCAATCAAAAGCAGATCCAATCAATCAATCAATCAGTCAACCAATCAATCAACCAATCAATCAATCAATCAATTGCTAAATTATATAACTAAAAATCAGTTCAAACAATCAATTATGGCTGTTAGCATGTTCTCTAGAAATCTAACACCTGGAAAAGCCTATTAAAATAATTTGAGACGTAGGAAGAATAATTATGTGTCTACTTACCATGTTTGAAGCAGCTGGACCAGTCTGACCAAGAAACTGCACTGTCTGTCCCCCAACATTTCTGAAATTATATCATTATATCAACATCATCACTGTTTGTTACCATCATTAACATCATCGTTGGTAAAATAAATGTCTAATTACGACATCCATATTAGCCTGTTTGTAACTCTGTATTATTGTTAAATTATAATAATCATCACTGCACAACATCTGCCCCCACCACTAGGTCCACTACTACCACCACCACCACCACCACCACCACCACCACCACCACCACCACCACCACCACCACCACCACCACCACCACCACCACCACCACCACCACCACCACCACACTGCCGCCACCCCACCCACCCCACCCCACCCCACCCCACCACACCACCACCACCACTTAAACTGAATTTCACCACCGCCAGCACAATGTCATGTTGACCATTCATAGCAGAACTCAGATGAGAAGCCCAACTCACCGTAGATCAGATCTCAATGGAGCTGAGAGGACCGTACCACAGGAACCGCAGAACTGAGCATACGGATTGTTGGAAGCACGACACTTCGAACAAGACATTGGCATTGGTAAATTCGCTGATGGCTAAGAACAAAGACAGACATCATCACTTATCAGACTCATCTAAACTACTAATCTAATTTATTACTACAGTCTATTCTTATCATTTCTATTGTGCTGTTACAACAATGCAGTGTCTACAACCCAACAATTGATGCAGGTGATTGAATCCTTTACTGATACCTGGCCAGTAGCGGCAGCAGGGGGTAAGGGGGGCTAAGCCCCCCAAAATAGGCGATCGTTTTTTTTGCCATGTAAAAATTTATAATTTGGACGTTCAGCCCCCCCAAAAAATCCAAGCTGAGGACTAAAAAAAGTCGTCAGAAATTTTGGCCGATAAAAATAAAACATTCCAGAAAATTCAGCCCCCCAAAACTGAAATCCTGGCGCCGCCACTGTACCTGGCAAGCTATTCATGTACATGTGATTACATACAGATTACACAAGCATCCCCCAACCACTACCAGGTATTTAGTAAATACACGAGCGAGGAATGAAATGTGCTGGTTTCATGTCCACATATAGAATTTTCAAACTGGAAACTCTCCTCTGTTCCATTATGGTTATACTGCAAGTCTGCTTGCTCTCATTTAGACATTGTATAAAAAGCAGACATTTAACTCAAATAAATACATTCGATTCAAATGATATAAGACTTACCAATAACACCTGGTCATCAATGACTTAAGCATCTAACCAACCCAACTCCATCACAAATCTGCTCACCACATTCTTAGCAAGAAAACAATGCCAGTTTTTACACTACTTAATCATAAATACAGTGTTATTGTACTGAATAACATTGAAAATTGAAACATGAAAGGATAACAGTGTAAATCTAATAAATAGCGCTATGAAGCAGTGTAATTCCACTGAATAGCACTGTATGAAATTGCAAATAAGTATCCTCACACATGCTACACTACTGATTGTAAACTGAACACTCATATTCATTCGTACTATGTTAATACTACTGAATGGTGAAAAGATCATATACCGCTACACTACAAAGCATTCCAATTCATAAACTGTTAGACTACAAATGGCAAAACCACATTTTTTTGTAAACGATATTGATACTACCGAATGGTGAAAACAGCTCTGACAACTATGCTGGTGAACGTCTACAGAAGCATTCATTTTCATAAAGTGGCATCATGAAAAAAGCATTCATCTTTGTAAAGTGCCAGTACTACTGAATGGTGAAACTAGCATTCATCTACATATCTAGAGCTAACATTGCTACATAGCATACATGTTCATAAAATGTTAACGTGACTCAATGGTGAATATCATCTCCACACGGTGTTAGCTACTAAACAGTGAAATAATAGTCTACCTTTACAAGAGTTAATGCTACTGAAATCGTCATAAAGTTCCATTGCTCAGGAACAGATGAAGAAGGGAAGAGCAGTCCTTAACCCTTTGAACCCGGAGCTCCCGTAACGCTATGGATAACTGGCCGGACAACCGGACCATCGGGTTCTAAGGGTTAAACAAGTCCTGAAGCAGGCATGGGAGTGAAGAGTTGGCTGCTCCATTTTCTTTAGCCTCAGTATATGAGGGCTGGAGGACAACTATACTCTCACTCACATCGTCTTGGTGTCTTTGTTAGGGGGGCGGGGTGTTAGCTCGACAGAAATAATTAACCAAATATCCGCCATGGCAGCTACAGAACAGAGGCATGATTAATTACGATCAAAGAAAATATTGGACTTGAAAGTCCAATATGCAATACTCAAACTGGCTAGGTTCATGATCCAGTGATAACAAAACATTTTTGCATCTGGCTATTTTAGGAGGACAGTTTGTTCTGTCTAACCCTATGGTCAGACTCTTGAAGGATTGATATGCCTGTCATGATTTACCAGCTTGCACAAGGCTAAGGCTTCAGCAATCTGGCGAGAAACAAACTTTATATAGGATTGAAAATGCTAGGATAGGGAGCTCGGCATCTAGGTCGTCGTTCTGGAAAGACCCCGTTTTAGTGTTAGTAAGCGAAGACTCTGTGTTAGAGTATCTGCATCTATAGGAGAACCAATGGCTGGGTTACTCCTCTCAGCTTAGATGTCATCTTCTGTCTTTCTCGAACGTCTCGTGCACTCTGCGACCGATAAAGCGGCTTTCTCGGTGAAGCGGTTCTTCGTTGAAACGATACACTGTTCTTGTTGATGCTACTGCGCTGCTTTCTAGCTTGGTTCTTTTCAAAAAGGTATAATTTATTTTTTATATATATTTATTGTTGTGTATTATTAACTACCTTCGATATAAAAACTTTTATCTTCACGAAAGCGATAAATCGTCTTTATCTGAAGAGACCTAGAGCTAACAACGTCGTACATGCACAGCTTGAACACACATATCTCGATGTGCTGTTACTTGTTAGTGAATAACAATGTCATGCAAATAAACAGCATGCCGTTTATAAACTTTGCAATGTTTGCATGATGGTACATACCACAGAGTTTGAACTCGATATTGAACGACTATCCAGCTGAATGCATCAGTCATGATACGAGTAAAAGTTAGCTATACACCTCTAAATCCGTAAGTACAGTTATGTCATTCAAGTATTATTATTAAAACCAGTACTTAAAATAAATTTTATTATGTTCCTGTAATAAAAAAAGTAATTTACATGCCTATTGGTGCCATTGTTTGAATTCTTTCACAACAATTAAAGATCAGTGTAGTGCCCTGTTACAAATTTTTATACAAATGAGTCTACTAAGATCGACCCTTAAACCAATGCGGTTCATCATTAAATTTTTAGCCTGTTCTAAAAGAGATTTTACAAGGGGCCAAATGAACGCATCTGATGTGTAAAACTCGTCAGCTTGGTAAGAGCACTTTGACAGTAGGGAGAGACTTGAAAATCATAATCATAAATTTATATAGCACAACTTCAGGAGTCAAACATGCAAGCACTCAAACATGCATACACATTACACACACTCTCACATACACACAAATAATAACAAGTGCACATACAAATATGCATGGCACAAATTCGACACACAAGAAGTGAAAAGCATGCTGCATACAATACATGCATAAATGAAAGTTTACACATACAGCATCTCTGAGATAAGAAAATATGGAGTACAACAGGCAGGTGACAGGGCGTCTTACCTTGGTGCCACACCAGTCACAGAACCTCGCCTCTGGACTGTTGACGCGTCCGCACTTGCTGCAAGTCAACATTCGACTGATGACGCCATCCTTCTTCAGCGCACTGCTTGGGTTGCCGTTCATCATGTTAATGGCCGACTGCTGCTGCTGAATCAACTGAAACGTACCACACATGCATTGTCATGCAACGTCTTTATAGTACGATTCAAAGCATGCAAAGATGAGAATCTATTTCAGACACAAATTCGACATCACAATACAATATCACAATACAATATCACAATAATAATAATATTCTTTAATGATTCAATCTGACAAACCGCAGAATGATTACAGGTACAGGTTATACGAAATACGGCCCACTATAGCACGACACGCAGGTCGGCTTTACAGCAGTGGGTTCGGTAGCTTAACACTAATGACCTAAGTGCTGGATCACTCCTGGTTCGGCCAAGCCAGAAGTGGGAAGAACTATCATATTTTCAGCAGAACCCGAGTCAAGCAACACAACAGCAATACAATACAATACAATAAATACAATTGCATTTAATACAGCCCTCCTTAATTTAATACTACACTACTTCCCCATATCAGCAGTGCACACTTGACTATAGACCGAACACTAATGGTGCTGAGTGATTATGAGCAAAGGATTTGTTTAACCCTTTGATGCCGAGAGTGTAGTAAAATGTATGGGAAATCCTATACCCTCCGGCATTAAAGGGTTAAGGTGCTTATGCAGTAACCACCCAAGTAAAGGCTTGAACCCATACTGTCCACGTCACAGGTCAAGGTCTTCATCCACTCACCTACTGTGTCTATCGAGGAAACAAGGAGACAGGTCCGACACCCAGTTAGTTTGCTGACCAGTTAGAAATGCACTTTTTAAAACTTGAATCTTATTCCTGTATTTGTGGTTATTGACAAATTAATGGCATTAAATTTAAAGAAAAATTAATGTTACCTTTCCGGAAGCCGGCAGACTTGCTTCGCAGACGATGCAGTGGTGTAGGTTGGGTGGATTTGGTGTTCCACATTTCGTACAGAGCAGTTTGTCGGCCAGTCTGATGCTGGCCTGTGGCACATTCTGAGGTGCAAGTGGCGCCTCACACACCAAGCAGTTCGGAGTATTCAGTGGCACTGGAGTGTTGCAGCTGAGGCACACCCCCATCTGATAACAATGGAAAGAGAACAATTACTTTATTCTTGAATTCCAGCCTTAAACAATTATTTACTTTATTTTGCAGATGACAGACAATGTGAACAGAAACAGACAATATGCATGAGGCGTAAAAATTTTTTTGTGTTTCCGGTAACCAGACCAACCAATTTTTACGGCCGCGATCCAAATATTTTTTAAAAAAAAATTTAATTAAAAAACAAATTCACATTTTTTTAATTTAAAAAAAACTTTAAAAAACCCATTTTTATTGACATAACAGAAAAGACGTCAACAAAATGAAATTAATAGGACTGTTTCTAAAGCAGTTTTAGGTGCAGACAGTCGGGAAATAGGCAGTTTATACTTGCTTAGAACACGTACTTTGTTGCAGCGTGCAAAAAAGACTAGTGGGATATACTTTTTCAGATAATCACTGCATAAAAATATTTTATTTTTCCGACCTACATACCCAAATTTTTTTAGCTCTGTTACCGGAAACACAACAATTTTTTTAAGGCCTGATGTAAGTTCTATTGAAAGTTCTAGGTGACGACTTGGGTTCCTTCCGGCAACGTTCCCAAACATGGAGAAATTAGCTGCTGGAGCTGATGCTGGCCTGCTTTGTGCTTTAGTGCTAGATGCCAATCACGTCCTGAGAAGACTTTTCTACCTCTAGTAAAAACTACTTGTAACTCACGCCCTAGACTGCATCCATTCATTTTACAATTTTTACCAGAAAAGGATGTTAAAACTTTATTCCGAGGGTTGTCTCTGCCGGTCATCAATGGTATTATTGTGTTCACAGTAGTTTCTTGTTTCTGTTTAATGTGCTTCGACATGTAACTGGTTGCGGTGTGTCATCCGGATTTGTCCCATATTTTTTTAATGAACGAAGATTATTATTTGCATGTACCCAAATAGTATGCTTATGATGCAACAAGAAACTCCATGCAGCACCTTTTAACACTCATGAAAGGTATTTGTGTGATTGATCTTACCTGTCCAGGTGCAGGTGGTGGTAACCTTGTCTGAGGCAATGGTGGAATGGGATTACCGCATTCATTGCAAAACCTGACGAATGGATCCGCAGGTCTTGGAGCGAAACAGTAGATGCACCTGTGGAAAAGAATATGTAGAGATCAAAAATGACTGAACAATTGTGAATAAATAGAATGGACTGTAAAAGAAATTAAATGAATGAATGGACTAATGAGTGAAGAAATATACAAAAGCATGAGTGAATGATTGAAAGAACGAAACAATGGACGAATGTCAGAAGAAAGAACGATGTTATGAGACGTACTTGAGGAAATCAGTTTCTCTCTGGAGCCGCAGCGCCTGAGTTGCATCGTCTGGTGGTAATTTCCACTTTCTCAGCCACTGGTCAGCGGATGTCGGTTGGCCAGTCTGTCCAAAAGAATCCTAAACGGAAAAACAGACCAATTTCAACCAAAATGTGGCATTTTTCAGTGGCTATAAGATCAGCAGAGCAAAGATTGAATCCTGAAGTCCCCCCCCTCATAGGATAGACGCGCACTTTGTAGGCTGCCAGTAGCGCCCTTGTATTGCAGGCTGTCTGTTACGTTAGAAGTTAATCTTTTACCCGTTTGCCCCGAGAATATCCGCTGAAAACGGGTTTAAAATTTAAAAACGAACGGGTAAAGGGTTAAGATCGATGTTGATTACAACATGACTGAGTACAACATCATAGAAATCATTGTCATTATCATTATTATACATGCATGCACAGACACACACACGCAGTCACATGCACACACGTAAGTCGCGTATGCACTGATGAACCACAGATCAAATATGGATGCTATAAATAACATGAGAGCAATAGATGCTCCAGACCTCTCTTCCATGTCTATAAATAACATGAGAACAATAGATGGTCCAGACCTCTCTTCCATGACCGTTGGTCAGATGATGACCATGGGAAGTGGACGAACCATCGAAACGACTGTTTAGAAATCGAGGTCCAGTTGGTGGCCTTCTCTTCTCACTCAAATGTCCAACATCTGACACACACACACACACAATCATTACACAGATAAACAAGTAATCCCAAACCATGCTTCTGTAGCATATAGGTCCCCTCACGCGGTATGTCAACTTAGTTTCTTTCTATAAATGAAATAAATGTTCATATATTCAGTTGACAGTCACTGCTTTGCATTGCCGTTCATGTCAAATTCCAGGGGAAGTCAGACTGGACACGAAAAATTCAGATGAAATGTTACACTTGCACCCAATTTGACCAAAACCTATTTTCAGAACTGAGTTCCTGTGACGCAGAACAGTCTTTCAGAACGACGAAAAATGAAATTCAAACATAGAAATAATTAAGCTAAGATGTCTGTTGTGAACATAGATTTGGTCAAAGTTCGTTTCAGATTAAATCAGTGAAATTACAGAAGTCATAGAATTAAGTTACGTCATAGAATTACGTTACGCCATATAATTATGATAACTCAGAGAACTGTACAAATGACTGTCTTCCGTAAGTCACAATAGCCACACTGGAGACTTAGTTATTTATTTTTACGCTACACGGCAAAACTTTCCTTCAGTGCACATACCTCCTCCGTCTGCCTCAATTTCTTTCATTCGTTGAACTTCAGCCCAAGCTTCCTTTCCTGTCACCATCTTATTTGCGAACCTTCTAACTTCCCGCTTGGCAGACTGACAACAGAAAAACAACAATTATAATTGTTATTTAATTATTAAATTAACTAGACATTGCTGCATTTGTATGTATGTGCACTTGTTATAGCACCCCTTTAAAGCTCGCTACTCAGAAGCGCTCCCGACTACAGCACGGACACTGAATCGGAGTTTCATGCCGAAGCGCTGAGCAATTGCGAGCGAAAGACTTGCCCAAGGTACCTACGTGGCGACTTGAGGTGGATTTGAACTTGCAACCCTTCAGCTGCAAGGAAACGAACATACCCACTACACCACAGCGCCCCATGATGTATGATGTATACCTGAATATGTACTCTTCCTAAAATTCTCTTTTCTGCTTGATATATCACCAGTATATCAGCCGATTTCCCTTTTGCAGCATTTGCATGGATTTGAGGAATTTTGGAGCTTTCTGTACTGCATTACATACGAATAATGCATTTTTTTTATTAATCTTTCAGAAGATCTAACAGTTGGCATATAAATATATGTAAAAACAATTCCAAAACACCATCAACCAAAGGTAACTTATTTTTACTCAACTGAAATCGTAGCCTGCTAGATAAAAGTAATTAATTAATTGCATAAAATGTCCATCCATAAAATATTAATTATATTTGCCTCATTAGCAGGTATGTCATTAATGAAGTTGAATTCGTCCGTTGCTGATCTTGCGGAGTTAGATTCCAACTGCTGGACATCAAAGACTTTCGTAACAATGTGGCTCTCTCTGTGATCACTGAGCAAAGAAAAAAATCAAGAATACAACTATAGCTGGAATTGGAGTGCTAAGTGATGGTAAACTCAAAATCTTGGAAGTGACCTCAACTGATGTGATTATAGCGAAAGCATGCAGAGTCAAAACACTTGAATCAGGGACTTTGAAGACGGTTTTTCAATGTTAACTCTGCATGGGGATCCTGTGCTTCATAATTGCAATCATAAGCTCTAAATCTCAAAAGCGGTATCCAGAAACGCAGCGTACCAGCTTATTCATGAGCGCTCCTTGGGTCTAGAGGGTATGTATGTATGAGCACTTGGCATAGTGCCCCTTCAAGATTTCTACTCGAAAGGCGCTCCTGACTACAGCGAGGAAACTGAATGGAATTTTCATGCTGAAGCGCACGAGCAATCGTGAGTGAAGGACTTTCTCAGGGTCCCTGCGCGATGGCTTGAAGTGGATTCAAATCCACATTACGGTTTCAAGACTCCAAACATACCTTTCCCCCCCCCCCCCCCATACCACCGTGCTCCACAAGAGTGTTTGAGCAAGTCTTTCTAACTTATCTCAGCACTGTTTCCTGACTGAGAGACTTAATTACAATTAAGTGTAATTGCAATAGTAATACTTATTCGATTGGTCCAGATCATGAGAAAGACTAAAACAAAGCATTGACCATGCAGGGAACACATTCTCGGTGGTGGGTCCAGCTGTCTGGAATGGCATCCTGGTGGTTCTCTGCTCGCTTCCTCGTGACTCTGCTGTCTCTTTCTATCGTCTTCTCCTGACTTTTCTTTTCGACCATGCCTAGATTGGAATCGTCTCTGAGTAGAGATCTTGAAGGGGCACTTTACAAATCTATGTGATTGACTGATTGGATTGATTGACTTATTGATTGAGCAACTCACGCTGATACAGCAATGGCCTTGATCGTTTTCTTGCCTCCAGGCAACAGGAAAGGTTCCCTGTAGGTATACGTGTTCTTGGCAGCTGGACCGATTGTCTGGAACGGCTCTGGCTTCTCTCCATTCAGAGTAAAGTAGATCGTAACACCAGGGGTCTCTGTTGAAAACATGTAACATTTTTAAATTTTATTTTATATAATAAATTCGTTCATTCCAGAATATATATACCGGTAGCGCTTCTTAAAGGGGGCTACTCAGAAGCACTCCTGGCTCTAGCATGACAAAAAACTGTTTTGAGTGTAATTTTTTTAAATGCTTGAGTAAGAGCCACGGGAAGCAGACATAGCTCTTGTGGAGATGAAAGACACTGGCCGTTTATCACGACTGTGTATTAATAAAGCAAGGAGTAAGATAAACACCTGAGCTTATTTCGATTTTTGTGTTACTATCAACGGCAGTCTTTGGCAGTCCTGGCACTGGAGCCCTCAGTGGAACGATTGTAGGAACGGAAACTGATCCAGCCGTCATTTTCTTCCCAGTCACTGAGCTCCTGCACAAACAGAAAAGTCACGTTTTAAATTGAGCATTAGTTAAGAAAGATAGTTCACTCACTGTTACTGGTACTTAACTTACATAAACTGAAAAATGGTAAAAAGTTTGGTAAGTCAAAACGCACAGTACATGCACAGACTTTCGCACAATGCCGCATTACATCAGTGTTTAACACTGCAGCCATGTATTGCATGTTGGTATTAAATAAATCTGAAGAACCACGTTATGTAATTTCCACGTTGAGTCATTTAGTACACCATACAAGTTCAGCACACAATATTCTCGTCTTGAAACATGCAAAGTTGCTTGTTTTGAAAATACAATAAATACGAAACAAAGACATTGTTTTAGCAATAACATAAGCAGCCTGCGAGTTAAGATTTTCTGTGCTAGAATAAATTAAAACACATCTACGAAGCATGCTGTTTGATATTCATCTAAGTCCTACGGCAATACTGCAGTTAATTCATTTGGACATATTTGCAAAAACTTAATTTCAGGCAAGAGATTGCAAACCTGCATTTCGTTAGACATATGCAACCACATTGTATAAAATATTCCACATGCTTTTAAAAAGTGGACATGCTTCAGTTTGTATTTAACTTGAGATAGTTAAGAGAGCAGACAAACAATCCACGTTGCTCCAAACCAAATCCCTTACCCATTCAAGACTTAGTGCAAATTTAAATATTTCTAGGTCATTCTCACTTATCATCAAACCAAAACATGTCTTGTCCCACTGTAGATCCTCTAATGATCAGAGTACATGCAACAAAACTCAGAAACCAAAACATGTAAAAAATTCTATTGACCTCATTTCAAGTACCAAGTAATTAGACTTAGAAGTAACTGCTTCTTTGCAAAACTCTACACACAGACTATAGCACAATTAAATGCATAGTTATAAAACACAGTTCAATTAAGTACAAAAGCGAAATTCTACTATAACCTTGCAAAAGTTAATGAAAGTAATCAAGTAATTTATATTTCAGTAAATATTATATCGTTCCACAGCGAACGCGTAGGCCTACACATGTCATATTTTTTCTGTTGAATGAATGAACAAATTGGCACACAAAGAAAACTTACTCAGGGTGAATAGTATAAACCGCATAATTATAAAAACAGTGGAATTCCGTTCTTGATCGTCGTCAATGAAGCACCTTCGGCCTTCGCGAACATGGCTGCCTTAGATACGCAACTCAACAGTCGCTGTGATTGGCCATTAATTAGGTCATGACATAAGCGAGCGCCTTTCTGATGGTCTATTATATAAAGCATCAGTTCTGACTTCTGACTAACATGGTTGACGGTTCACATCTGTTTTAATTGTAATTTAAATCTTTAAAAAATGACATCGCTCACTGCTTAAATCAAGCCGCGGAAATCAGTCAAAACACAGTGTTAGATTTGTAAAGTCTTATTTGGTTCTAGGTCGGGCACGGGTAAAATGCTGATTTGCTGATTGCTGATTTGCTGATCGGCAAGGGGTAAAATGCTGATGAGGAAAGTGCTGATTTCTCATGCTGATTGGTGGGTAAAATGCTGATCAGAAAATGCTGATTGTAACAAGTAAGTAAGCAAGTACAGCCTTTATTATTCCAATCGCAAACGAATAATGCATGGGAAATCGAAGTAAAAATACATCACGATGATATCAATAAATGAAAAGTAGACTAATGTAAACAGAATGTTAATAAGTGTAAAGCGTTCTAGTTAACAAAACAAGAGAAACAAAGGCGCATATTAAGTCATTTTATTCGAAGATGAGTAGGACTAGGCCTATTTGATATAAAAACTCTCTGAATTTCATTGCGTAACTTCTAGGCTATTTAATTTTCGACAGGCAAAGTACATAATATGTAGGCTACTTTCCGCGTATGTTCCGCGCAGATGTAGGCCTACACAACTTATACTCTAACTAGCCTATTAGGCCTACAGGCTACAGGTAGGCATAGGCTATATTGCGTAAAAGTTGTGTAGGCCTACTTCTACGCGGAACAATGTCATCGCTACACCAAATCATCATTGACTAGGCCTATAATACTAAAACTAATAGACCCATAATTATTAAAAGCAAAACTGTGCAACTTCGTATAGGGCGTATTAGGCCTAGGGCCTATAGATGTGCACTGTTGAATGTAGACTATTCCTTACTGGTTTTTTGCTTAAATGATGACTTCTCAACTGAGAAACATTTTAAACTTGCCTGTGCTGTAGAAATTGATTGGCAGGCTATACATGGGCGGAGTTTATCAGGGGCTAGGGGGAGCTAAGCCCCCCCAAGAAGGCCCAGATTTAGCTTTTTTACCATGAAAATGATATCTTTTCCCGGGCTTAGCCCCCCTAAGAAGGCATTAGCCCCTCCAAGAACGGAAACCAAACTCCGCCCATGAGGCTATATTATGATGATAATTATTTTCATTTTATTAGACTCTTGCTGATAATATATGAAACAATTCAAGCAAACTAATATGAAGAACCTTTCGATCACTGCCAGCGACAAAATTATAGGCCTATAACTTCCGAATGAGATCACATACTTTACAATGCTACCAGATCGAATAGGATGATGCGGTCTCCTGTAGCCTATAAGCTCTTACAGTGAAATAAATGGCAGAACGGTGTGCAGATTTGAAAATAAGTGCATGGACGCCGTCCATGCAGCCACTTTAAGCCCAGAGCCATATTGACATTATTCATGTTGCCTACAGGCCTAACTATATGGAAGCCTCAACCTGTAGCCTAGGTCTACTTGTGTAATTTGTTTAAGTTGTGTCTGTGTGAGACTGTGTCAGCTTAACTAAGCTTGTTGGTATTCAATAAACAATTAAGTAGCCTATAGACGTACGTGTTCCATTGTTTCATTTTTTGCTGGGAAATACAAAATTGGTGACGTTAGAACAGTAGGCCTACCAGCTGATATGCATCAATCTGAGTTGATTCTGAATTTTCAACGACGATAATTCCGTGCTTTGGAACTCTGAGACAAGAAATAATTTGTTCGTCATAATTCTCATTATGCTCATCCTTACTTTCGACATTATATATATATATATATATATATATATTAGTTTCGGCTATAGGCCCAGCCCTCCATGCAGTGAAAAATCTTCCAAAACAATAATCAAACGATAATTTCTAATCTCCGATGATCCGATCAGACTCATGGAGTGCGAGTCTGCTAATTAAAAGTCCAAGCGGCCTCTATTCTGTTCAGAAATGGGATAATGATCATATTAATGTCATGCAGTTGGTCAAATCACTCATAATTATACTATTAATTATATAACAGCTGTCCTTCTGCTACTTCTTTCACCTTAGAACCATGGCTGATAAAAGAATTACAGGTAGACCTAGATGATGACACTGTGGAGTGTGGACTGGTTCAACATAGTTACGATATTTAGCCTAGGCCTACTGTGTGAAAATGATCAGCTAAACCCAATTTCTTACAAGGCCAGTTTCAAGAGCAAACAGCTTGGAATGGGGCGGACATAACCTAATAATTCAAGGTGAACTGAAGTCGACCTACGCTACTCGAAACAGCTGTCCATGTCCAAGGCAACGAAAACAGACTTGCTTGTCTAACAACAGAGTCATTCCTATGATTTACCATTTTCAAAATTTTGACTTCTGTTTGGAAAATTGAGAGGCATGCAGTTTGCCAGAACCAAACACTGACTAAACCTCTGAAAATGAGGACTGTGACTTAGTGTCATGGTTATTGATTATTGCTGTTCACAACTGTTTAGCCTTGGTTTTATTAAGAAATTCGGTATTATGACTTTGAGGCATTCTTTTGCAATGTTGTTAGTTTAAATTTATAAACATTATTGAATATTGCCAAGTTGTACAATGCTTCCTAATTCTATAGTTTATATGGCATCTTTAAAAGGATATTAAAATACATAACAATTATTCAAATTTGATATTATTGTTTTATTTATAATATATGTGATTAATTTTTTGCCCCGAGGTATACAGGATCCCTCGGGGACTTATCTAGCGCCTAACATAAAATCAAAGTCTGGAACGGCCCTACTCATCTTCTGTTTCTTGGTCGGCGAAAGTGCCCCTAAAGGCCACAGCATTATAGCGTTGCATCATGAGTGAGATTCGTTGGAACAAAAATGTTGTCTCCCGTGGGTCCCCCGTTACAGCGCTTAGCTTTCGTCCCAGGTCCGAGAGGAATGATAATCCTTCGCTGTTGATCGGACCCATTGTCTCGAAAGCCAAAGGGACAAAAATGTATGACGTGGCTAGTTCGTGGTATTTGTCTAGTTTGCGGGTCGACGCCCTCTCAGCTGCGGCGCCGACCGTTTGACTGGTTTCCGGAAGGTAGGAAACGGCCAAGGTATCCGTTACGGTCGCATCCCAGATGAGACATCGCCCGACGCGCCATGGGATTAGGGTGAGACCATCTGGTCTCTTTCCATCTGTCCTCACGAGGCCCACCGGCTCCTTTGTGGATGGATAACCGGCTCGGATCAAGCCCCGGAAGATCAGATCATTCATCGAGGCATGTCTAGGCAAACGACCCGGACCCAGCCCGCAGGAAAGCCCGTGGTGGCCATCAGCGAACACCGGAGCTCCACAAGGGCACCCATGCGGCTCACAAAGCGGGACCCCCAGTCGTAGACCCGTCGCCACCCTGACCGATTCGTCATCCAGCCGGAGTCCGCAGCTTGTGATAGGGAGCACCAGCAACCAGTCCCCAGCGTGCGGGGCAGACACCGCCTTGAGGCGAGCTTGATTTTTTTGGTCATGGAGCCTGGTATAAAGGCCAGAGATGGCTGCGTTGATCAGAGGCCTGTCCCATGCGGACTGTTTGTAGGCAAGAATGCCTTCTGGGCGTTGCTCTGCACTTGCAGCGAGCCATATGGCTAGTTGATCCATGCAACGCGGATCGGTCTCTGATGCCTCTCCCAACATGGTGGACTGGAGCAGGTCGGTACTCGCGGCTGATGCCAGAAAGGCGGGAAGTGCCAGCGATGTCACCGATCGGATACCCAGTCCACCCATCTTAATGGGAAGTGAGGCTTGTAGCCATGCGTCGTCTGAAAGGGGCAGATTGAGAACCCTGCTCAGGCCGGATCGCAGGACTGCATCATACTGCACCAATCCTGGGTGGCCTTCACACGGGCAGCTGCGGAGTATGTGGAGCAATTTCGTTGCACTGAGCGAGCATCTCAATAAGATGATAGCGTCATGCGTTGCGATATTTGCTAATTTCTCTAGCGCCCGCGTTAAATCGGATATGCGGGCTCCCAAGGCTCCATCCAGCGCTTCCAAAGTTGAGAGAGGCGCTCCGAGGAGAGATGCATTCTCTGGGCTGACCCACGTGAACAGACTCAGCGGTTGGTGCTCCCTGGCTATGTTCGGTGACCTCGAGATTGCCTCGCATTTCGACCGGTTTAGCTGCAGTCCGAGTGCTCTGCACTTTTGCTCCAGTTGTTTCACGTCCTCGGCCACTACCTGCGCCTTACCTCCTAGTGTCACATCATCAAGGAAACCCAAAGTGAGCGGCGAAGACATTTCAACAAGGATGGGTTGTAGAGGAAGGCAAAATTTTTATGAACTGATATATGTGATCAGTTCATAAAAATCTTCACTTTGAAGTTTGAACTTAAAATAATTATTGCTCAATAAGTCATTGGGGCGATGGGCAGTGGCCGGGGCAATTCGAGTAATAATAAAGAAATAGTAAAGAGAACGTTACAAACCACTACACTTATAATTTACAATTTCTCTTCCATAAGAGAACATCATTGTACTTGTGCCATAAGTGCATGTATACAACACAGACAAAATACAATACAGGCAAAGTGAATACTTAATGATACCTTACAAGCAAAAAATGCAAAATTCCTTTTATCTGCAAAGGTGCATTATTATCTTGAGACTTTTCAGCATATATAGACTATAGAGACATGTGTAAAACTGAAAAGTGTAAAGATGGTTTGAGGAGTGCTTAATACAAACCAGAAAGCGGAGGATATGGAATGTTTCAATGAACTGCAAATATAACGCTACACACCACTACACTTAAAATTCACAGTTTTTCATCCATAAGAGAACATCATTGTAAAATGTGTCATGGCCCATAAGTGCATGTATACAACACAGACAAAATACAATATAAAAGTGCATATTTAATTATGCCTTACAAGTAGAACTGTAAAGCTCCTTTCACTGGCAAAGGTGCACAAATCCTTGCTCTTTCAGGCAAAGGTGCATATGTATTATTTAATTATATGTATTTTACAAGCAGAAGTGCAAACTTCATTTATTAGAAAAGGTGCATAACTTGCAACTTTTCAGCAATGTCAATTTTTTCAAAATTTGTGATAAATTAATTTATTTCTGAAGTCATGCCACTTTGTGTTCATGTTCCAGGGTCTCTCTGCAGTTATTTAAGATGTGCTCACAATTCTGTTGTCGCCAAGTTTTGCATTGTGCAAAAGGTGCAAACGTTCAAATTCGAATTCCCTCTGAATGCTAGAAACCTATTATTTGCACCTTTTCTTGTAAGCCTTCAAGGCCTCGATATTTTTAAACTGACAATAACTTATATCACAACAATTGCACCAAAAATAGTTTAAGGTCTCTAGTACATTACATATGATATGGCAATTTGCAGTCATGATTACGAGGAATGACTACTTGGTCATATGACAGGTCGTAGTCCACCAATCCATAAATCCAACCATCCGTCCGTCCGTGCATCCATCCATCCATTAAGTCTGACTGTCCACCAATCCACCCATCCATTTTTCCATACATCCATCCATCCATCCATGCACTCACCCATCCACCAACCCATCCATCCATCCATCCATCCATCCATGTACTCACCCATGACCCATCCACCAACCCATCCATCCATCTATCGATCCATCCGTCCGTCTGTCTGTCGGTCTGTCTGTCTGTCTGTCTACCTGTTTATCTATCCCTTCGTCCGTACACCAAACCATACATCCATCCACCAATCTATCCATATATCTCTCTGTCACAGTCACAGCATTTCCACAGCACTTCTGCCCAACAACGAAGGAGCGCTAGGACCAAACAAACAGGTCCAGTCGAATCCAGCGACCGGCGTCGGGAGGTGAAAGGTCACTGGGTCATAGGCCAGCGGGCAAGACACTATTAACACCTCTGATGCACCCACGGGGCGCATTATGAAGAAAAGGCAAAGGGCCGACTGCTGATAGCCCATGGACGAACTAAGGCGATCGACCTCCCTAGCCCCCACTGCTTGGGCGAAGTACTGAAACGCTGGCTGACAAAGCGACTAAGTCAGCAAGGCCTGTCTGTCTACCGATTCTAAAAATAGGCCTGCTGTCTGATTAAACGTCTCATCTAATACCTTTACACAACATCTGCCAAACTCATCTAACTAAACTAAATAGACTGCAGAAAAAGCCATAAGAATTGTTACTAAATCTCCCTTTAATACTCACACTAGCCCCCTATATCATCAGTTGAACGTGCCAAAAATATCCCAAATTAAATTCATCCAAACTAGTACAGTTATGTGTAAGTATGACAACAACCTTCTTCCACTTGCATTCTCATCCTATTTTAGACCTAACTTATATACTAAACTACTAAAGGCATTAGAAATAATAAAAATTTAATCTACATAAGTGTTTTTGCTAAAACAAACACTAGAAAGTTTTCTATTAAGTATCAAGGTCCTCTTTTTTGGAATAATGTACCGGAAAATATTCGTGCATCCACGAGTCTTGCTCGATTTAAATCCCTATAATCCGTGCACACACATTAAAAAAATGAAATGAACAGCCCATTTAATTTGTGGCTTATTTGTTCTCATTCCTTCTTTTCTTTTCTCTTTAAGTTGAGCAGAGGAAGGGTATCCCACTGATACAAATCATACAATTTAATTGATTCAAAAAATACTGCCATTTCCATCTGTTTCTTGGCCTATTATCATTTATTATATCATAGTGAAGAATAATTTCTTTGATAAATAGGCCACAATAGCAGGATCACTCCCCTTCGGGTAGCCTATTGTTCCCTATATTTCAAAGTAATAATTGTACACTAATTAAGCTATCCCAATGCAATTGTTAACCGCAATTAATCGCTTTGTGTACTTTTATGAATGCATAATTGTATGTTTGACATTTCTGGGATCAATAAACAAGTTCAAGTTCAACTTCAAGATTGATCCAATGATTCCAATCGTCCATCCATCCATCCATGATCCATCCATCTGTCTGTCTGTCTGTCTGTCTGTCTGTCTGTCTATCGATCCAATCATTCATCCATCCATCCATATGTCCTTTCATCCATCCATCTGTTCATCTATCCATCCATCCAACCATATCTCTGTCTGTTTGTCTGTCCATCCGTTAGTCTGCCTGGCTGTTTGTCTGTCTATCTCTCCGTCTGTGTGTCTGACTGACTCTCTCTTTGTCTGTCTGTTTCTGTCTGTCATACAAAGCGACAGACTCTGTGTATATATTTGTCATTCTGCCTGGCTGTATGTCTGTATCTTTATTTCTCCGTCTGTCTGTCTGTGTCTCTGTTTGTCTGTCCGATTGTCTCTCTATCTGGTCTATCTCTCTGCGTGTCTGTCTGACTGTCTATATATCTATGTCTGTCTTTTGCCTGTCTTTGCGTCTGTCTATAGGCTATGTCTGTATGTCTGCCTCTCTGTCTGTATGCCCTGTGTGTTCTGTTTATTCTGTCCGTTTGTTATGTCTGTCTATTCGTCTTTCTATATTTTATCCCGCTGTCTGTTTTTCTTAAGATCGTTGTTTCCTCTGGATAGTTTATCTTCTGATCTTGTTTTCCTATGGTCCTTTCTTATTTTCAACAGATAGGCCTATGAACTTTTATATTGAAAAGCATTTGTTCGCCCATCGGTTTTATTTGCAGTAGGCCTAAAATTCAATGTTGTGTACATGTGTTTTATTATAAGGCTATTGTTTCGTCAGCTAAAAAGTCTGCTGGCTCTCACTGATTGCACAGGCCTATGTCTTGCAGAGGCGGTCTCCTTCATGCAGTTGAATTAGAGTAGACCTTTGAAATTAACTAGTTCAAGCTCGCACTGGGTAAATTTACTAAGTTAAATCTTGTTTTATCACTGTGGGATGTGCAAAAGCATCCTAGTTTGCATGCTTCAATGTTCAGAGTTGAATATGCGTGGATGAATGTGCTATATTGTATCATTTGTCGATCGATGTCCCATTGTGCGTTTGCATATGAATAAATGGTATATAATAATTTACTTACTTACCCATTATGCGTTTGCAAATGAATAATTGCTAAGTACTTAGTTACTTACATCTTTGTCTGTATTCCTCAATCAGCATTTTACCCACCGATATGCTGATTCTGCTGGTGGGTAAAATGCTGACCAATCAGCATCGGCTAATCAGCATTTTACCCCTTGCCGATCAGCAAATCAGCAATCAGCAAATCAGCATTTTACCCGTGCCCTTCTAGGTCAGGTCGGATGCAAAGTCAACAATTTTCTATGTGTCCAAACTTCCAAAGACTACAAATGAGTAGGAAGATGGGTCGCTTGCAGAAAACGAGTGCGCGTGATGCATTCTGGTCATACTACAGGATGCTCCCTGCGCGTTTGTTTTGGACCCACAAGCATGATTTTTTTTTCTATTTTATTTCGAAAGTCACCTGTTGTTAGTCACCCTTACATATTTTTACAATAAATTATTTACAATTTTCTGTTGACGAACGATAATAATATTATATTATGGGCCTAATGCAAAGCTTCAATAATCGTAGGTCTATGCATTATTCGTAGGCTAAAGCACCTACACCTAGGCCTAATTCTTGCGTGAATAGGCTATAGGCCTATTAATTATATAGTCATTGATTAACGCGGAATGCAGTATTGGATGGTTTCCACTTTCCACTTAGAGTTTTATGCACTAACCACCACTTCTGGATTCTTTGACTTGTCGCACAAAGTCTACCGGGGCCTAATTGACTTCTTCAATAGAATAGATGACGTACAATTAACGGATTCACTTCTGAGGCGAACAGTAGGCCTAATGTTCGTGCCTGATGTTCATCACGAGAAAGGTCGGGCGCTATATCAATAATTTGCATAGACCAGTTTTATATCTGGTTATGTAATGACGATGACGAAGACAACGACGACGATGATGATCATGATGATTATGACGACCACGATGATCATCATGATGATTATGACGACGACGACAATGATAATGATATCGAGGCGACGACGATCGAAGATGAGGATGACGAGGAGGACGAGGAGGAGGAGGAGGAGGAGGAGGAGGAGGAGGAGGAGGAGAAGGAGAAGGAGAAGGAGGAGGACAAAGACCAAGATGAGGATGATGATGATGATGAGGAGGAGGAGGAGGAGAAGAAGAAGAAGGAGAAGGAGGAGGACGAAGAGAAGGAGGAGAAGGAGGACGACGACGACGAAGACGACGACGACGACGAAGATGAGGATGATGATGATGATGATGATGAGAAGGAGGAGGAGGAGGAGGAGAAAGAGGAGAAAGAGTAGAAGGAGGAGGAGGACGAAGAGGAGGAGGAGGAAGAGGAGAAGGAGGAGGAGGACGAAGAGGAGGAGGAGAAGGAGGACGAAGAGGAGGATGAGAAGTAGGACGACGACGAAGACGACGAAGATGAGGAGGAGGAGGAGGAAAAGAAGAAGAAGAATGAGGAGGAGAAGAGGAGGAGGACGACGACGACGACGACGAAGATGAGGATGTTGATGATGAGGAGGAGGAGGAGAAGAAGGAGAATGAGGAGGAGGAAGAGGAGGAGGAGGAGGAAGAGGAGGAGGAGGAAGAGGACGACGACGATGACAGTTATTAGTATATTAGTGTCAATGTCAGCAAAGTCAGTTTTAATGTTCCATCGATTGCAAAATCCATTTGCACTGTCTCTCTACCTTGTTCCACTTAGTCTAAGTGTCTGAGGTCTATGGATGGCGCTAAGATATTGACATCTCTTCCATACTGTCTGATGCTCACACACAAACACACACATATACATATATACATATATAATGTGCACATTATATACACACATACAGTGTAGGAATTGTGGGAAAAATAACTGGGGGTTCCCGGGGTTGAACCATTATCCATTTTAACCGGGGTGTGAAAAACAGACTTTAACATGGGGCTCTAAGCAAGACTGGGGGTACCCCTCCCCCAAACCTCCCGGCATTTCTCACCCTGTACCAATATATTGAGTATAATATTGGCCAAGATGGAGTAAATTTGACGATACGTTAGTCGGTGTAAGATCGGCAAAACCCACAGAGTCGACTCGTAGACTATACGACCAATTAGTGCGTCTCTAACGCTAGCTACTGTGATTCAATGTAGGCCACAGTAGGTGTAGGTCTGTACTCTGTAGGCCTATATATACAATGTACAATTTCACATGAACGTGTGAACGTTTGTTTGTATGTACGGATGTATGTGTGTATGTATTGTACATACACATGCATACATACATAATATTATATACATAATGTATATACAGGGTGGTCCAAAATAAACCGCACAGTGACAGTTTTCTTGATATAATGTATAACAATTCAATGTTTAATGCCATTTTTCTTACTTATTTATATATTTTCTCTTACGTCATTATTGACTTCACCATTGTTTATCATAGTTTATGGTAAAGAAGTTGTTGTTTATAAGAGATTGTGATCATGGGACGCTTAACTGCATGAGAATGACCGTTGTCTAATTTGGAATCTACGAACTCAGAAACATGTGCCCCCCAAACAGCCCGGACTTGAATCCAGTCGACTACGCTGTTTGGGGCGCCCTTCAACAGATGGTATACCGTCGTAGAAGTTTCACCACAGTGGATCAGCTGAAAGAAACAATCGTCACAGAGTGGACCAAGCTGTCACAGCGTTTCATTGACCGCGCAATCGATCAATGGCGTCGTCGGCTTCAATGCGTGGTCGAGCAGCAAGGAGGACACATTGAACATTTTATGTAACGAAATCCATCCATGTAACGTTACAGTAAAAATAATTGCTGCGTTTTTGTGAATTTTCACGGTTATAATTATTTGAATTGGTCTGAATAGAGTACTATCAATTTATCATTGTGCGGTTTATTTTGGACCACCCTGTAGTTATGTATATGTGTATGTATGTATGCATGTATGCATATAAATGCATGTATGAATGTATGCGTGTATGCATGTATGTATGTATGTATGCATGTATGTATGTTTGCATGTATGTATCTATGTATGTATCTATGTATGTATGAATGCACGCATGCATGCATGCATGTGTGCATCTGGCTAGTGACAGCGCGCAAAGACAGAACCATTCAAAGTTCTCAACGCTAAATTGTCGCCTGCAGTGTTAGGCTGAGCCAGTGGTTTTCAACCTTTTTCTAGTGGCGGAACCTTTCCGAATCACGTATTTGCTCGCGGAACCCTTCGCGTTTCACCCGTCCAGTATTTCAAGAAATGCATAGCCAACAGTTGCAATTTGTGAAATTGTGTAATAATTAGATGAACTTTACTTGCACGTCTAGTGCAGTCTATACTATCACAATACAAATACTTGCCTTAGAATTTTAGAAGACAGTGTAGGTCTAGTCACTCTAGTGCACTAAGCACCGTTAGAGAGCAACTGCATTCTGCATTTTATTCAAGTTTTCACCAACAATCCATCTGACAGACGGATAGAATATTGAAAAATAAAATACGTTCTATTCTGGACCAGTGTAATGGACAGGTTGTATTAAAATATTTTATTCAAGTTTTCTGCTAAATTTATGCCTGTCTTAAGTCTTGGACGCATCGTAGAGAGACACGTAGACAGACGCATAATGATTCATTTTCAACATAAAAGTAACTTTTGGGGTTCAACCGCCATGAGTGTGGTGAGTGACACGAGGCTATAGTGGGGCAGAGGGGCTTAAGCTTATTAATTTTGGGGAGCGTCCGCTTCGCTTTTTAGTTTATCCCTGCACCTGAAAAAGTGCTTCTGTCACAATAATCACACATCTATTTCGCACATCTAATGTAATTTTCCAGGAAACAAATAGCGAGAGTCGCCTAGGCCTGTCGGTTCAAGATACCACAGACAAAATATAGGCCTATGTTTAAGGTTCAGCCTTTACATTTGCAAAAATTTGAATATCCGCTACCTCTGGATGAAAAATTTAACCATTGGCTCTTAAAATGACCTTATCAAAGAAAGAATAAACCAACCAATCCGTTGACTAAGTGCTTGACACATTCTGTTTAGTCAGAACGGATCTCGAGCGTCCAAACAGTATAAAGCCAATGATAAAAATGCTCTGTCCAACTGGACAAATGGAGACGTATATGCAATTTATAGGACCTAAGGCTCTAAGCCTATAGATTCCCATTTGATGCATGTGCCATTGTGCCTTCGAAAAACAAGTAGGCCTACTGAGTGACATAATTAACATATAGAAAACAATATTCAAATTCACGTAATAATGGTTTTAAGCAAGAATAACTGAAGGCTGGGAACGAATCTGTTCATTGCCGATACTTTTAGGATTTCAGTCGGTGAACTCAAATTTCTACCAAACTGCTGCGGAACCCCTGGCCGACGCCCGCGGAACCCAAGGGTTCCGCGGAACCCCGGTTGAAAATCACTGGGCTGAGCTGTCAGACTGTCACTGCCTCTGGCGCGTGATGCAAACAACGCTTTAAAGTGACGCGATGATCTGCCGTTGCTCCTCCATCTCCTCTTCTTCCTCTTCTTCCTCTTCTTCCTCTTCCTCCTCTTCCTCCTCTTCCGCCTCTTTCTTCTTCCTCCTGCTCCTCCTCTTCCTGATCCTCATTCTCCTCCTCCCCTACTCCTCCTTTTCTTCTTCTTCTTCTTCTTCTTCCTCCTCCCTCCTCCTCCTCCTCCTCCTCTTCTTCTTCCTCCTCTCTTCCTCTTCCTCCTCCTCTTCCACCTCTTCCTTCTATGAAGATGATGAAGATGCTGATGACGCATGACCGTTTCAGGGCTCGACATCTGGAACGCTGCTGGCACTGCTGCTGCTGCTGCTGCTGCTGCTGCTGCTGCAGAGTCAGAACGAAGCGCTAAGTATTTAAATAGTCGCCGCACGAAGGGGACAGCTAGCGCCCGTAGGCCTATATACAATATTCTGACGTGAGAAAACGTACACTGCAGGCAACGCGAAGGATTATCGTGCGTTCGCACTCTCGCCTGTCCAGTGTGTCCACGTGGATATACTATGCGGAAACTGCGCCCTAGGCAAACAGGAAGAAGAAGAAGATACGAGATATACGACGAGGAGGAGCGTCATGTCATAGGATCTCTGCATCTTCTTCAGCTGACATCGTCTGCAGTCAACACATCGCAGTGGCTTCTTGGCATCGAATTATTATTGCGTCGTCTCAGTTTGTTCTGCCTTCTTCTTCTTCTCCTCGGCGTCATCACTGATGCCTTCGTTGGATGTATGGTTGGATACACAGATGCGTGGATTATGTCTCCGTTCAGTCCGAAAATAGTTCGCACGTTGACATTTCGGTGACAACTGTCAGTCATCGGGACTCTGTTTATATTCTCTTATGTGTAGGCTATTCTTTATGACGACGCCATAGCCGGACGTTTCGTAGTTTGGTTTTCAGTAAAGTAGTCTACGTACACAGTCGTCAAATAAAATGACTTTGTCCAGTGTAGTGTTCAGTTGCCGTTCAGTGAGTCGTAGACACAGTTTCAGCAGAGCCATAGGAACAGTTTCACTAGAGCCATCGACATATTTATTCAGCAAGGCATAGCCTAATATTCTGTAAGGACGGAGTTCATCAGTATTCGGTGTTTTCCAGATAAGCAATCCGCTTGAATCCGTCTTTCATTGTCGTCGTCATTGTCGTCCTCTCTTTCCAGTCTTTCTCCAGTTCTTCCAGTTTTCCCTCTCGCCATCCTTCTCCTCCTCCTACTCTTCCTGCTCCTTTTCCTTTTCCTCCTCCTAGCTGTTCTTCCTCCTCCTCTTCATCCTCCTCCTCCTCCTCTTCATCCTCCTCCTCCTTCTTTTGCTCCCTCTCCTTGTAATCCTCCTCGACCACTTCTTCTTCCTCCTCCTCCTCCTCCTCCTCCTCCTCCTCCTACCACCGCCTGCTCCTCTTCGCCCTCCTTCTCGTCCTTCTCTTCGTCCTCGTCCTTGTTCTCGTCGTCGTCGTCGTCCTCCTCTTTCTCATCTTCCTCCTTCACCACCTCCTGCTCCCCTCCTCTTCTTCTTCTTCTTCTTTTTATTCCTCCTCCTCTTGCTCCTCCTCCTCATCTTCCTCCTCCACCATCACCACCTCCCCATCCTTCTCCTGCTCCTCATCCTTCTCCTGCTCCTCCTCCTGCTCCTTCTCCTCCTGCTCCTGCTCCTCTTCCTCTTCCTTCTTCTCCTCCTCCTCCTTGTTTGTCGAATGACGGAAGATGCCAGCGAAAAGAGGACTTATCGCCCCCCAGAATACCTTCCTCGACAGCATCGTTCGTAGCTCCAGCGGACAATGCAAGTATAAATTATTATTATTATTATTATTATTATTATTATTATTATTATTATTATTATTATTATTATTATTTTTTATTTTATTTTATTTTTTATTTTATTTTATTTATTTTTTTATGCCCTGAGGTACTTCATTCCCCCAGGGACTTATGGACTATTATTATTACTATTACTATTATTATTATTATTATTATTATTATTATTATTATTATTATTATTATTATTATTATTATTATTATTATTATTAGGCCTATTATTATCGTCCGTCATCTTCTTCAATCTCGTGTCTACCTGCACATTCAGAATAATTACCATGCATACACATTACACCTGCTGATTTGATTTGAGCAAACACGTGAAGTAGGCTATAGGCTTACAATACGCGTGTATGAAGATGCAGACGTTAATTGCACACAGCCTGATTAGTTCAACTTCACTCTGATGTCCGTCTGTCCGTCTGTCTGTCTGTCTGTCTACCTGCCTGTCTTCTTGTCTGCTATTGTTTGTTTTTCTGTCTGTCTGTCTGTTTCTCCATCTGTCGGGCCTACATGTAAGACTGTACGCAGCTTATATATGGAATGCATATTAATGTAGGCATGTAAGAGTGTATGCAATGCAGGTATATGCTATATACTGAGTGTATGCGTGTATCTGAGCATGTTTGTATGTGTGTGTATATTTGGCTAGATGGTTGGATCATACAATATTCATTCGAGAATTCATTCATTCGTTAAAGAATTTCTATAGCACCTCTTCATGGGAACTACTCAGAAGGGTTCCCGATTCTAGCAAAGCAAAAAGCACAGTTTTGAGTTGAATAAAAAAAGTGCTTCAGTAGGAGCCCCAGGAAGCAGACGTAGCTCATTGTTTGAGCTCATTCCAGACCTCTCGGCTCACCAATGCCACCACGGAAAAGGTTCGATTCTACATAGTTGCAGTTCATGCAAACGGAACCAAGAGCACCCATTCTGTGCAGAACGGAGAAGCGGTGGCCTTGGGATACCTGTGGAGCAGCTAAGTTTTTGCAGGTATTCTGGGTCAATACCAAGCCAAACAACATACATACATGTACATCAAAGTGGAGTTGTATTGTCAGTGGCGTAACAACTGAGCCGGGGGCCCGTGGACAATCTCAGCTCGGGGGCCCCTATACATTAACGGGACAAAACAGTGAAAACAATGAGATGGCTATTTTAAAACAAGAGAGCCTATTAGGCCTATGTAATACACACACGCACACACGCATGCCAGATAAATTTTTATATATAAATATATAAATATATATATATATATACACACACCATACAAAGGTCCGTGCATAGGCCTACAACAAGTGTCTGTAATGTAGACTCACTGTGGTCTGTATAGTGCTTCGTAGAGTTACTTCGTGAATTTGGCTTTTCTATAGTGACCTTCAGATTTCCAGTAGAGAAATAGTAGTAGAGTTTGTCGCTGAAAATAGGCCGGCCGCTCTCATCTTCTTCAAACTCACCCATGGGATGACATGGGCCATGAGACAAAATCACGCTCTTCAGGGAAGCAGATGCGATGGTAGAAGGAAAGTGTGCCCGATCAGTTGGGAAAGATTGGTCCAGCTTAACCCTAATCCGAACAAGGGGGGGTCTGGCCAGACCCCCTTCATATATTTGGTGCATAACTTTTTTAAAGGTGATAGTTTCTCAAATTGCTTTTATGACTTTGTTCCTATATGGATGAGCTACAATTAGCACATCTAAGCGACCAAATCGGTTGAGTGATAAGGAGATACTGAAGATAATACTGACGGATACTGTGTAATGTTGACAGTTTCGACAATAAGAGCAATAACAACGAATGCGAACGTGAAAAGATACCAATGCCTGAATAACAACCTCCAGGTGTTTCTTATGATAAAAACAGTGTTGAAATTGAAGATGATGATGAACATGATGATGAGACTGGACTTTATAGTGAAGATGATGATGATGAAACTGTTGATGCTGATGAAGCCAAGAGACCTGAATACAGGTAAAGATACGGATATGTTTGGCAGACAAATGCATTGCCAAAAGGATGTGCTCTGTTGCATAATGTAGTAAGCAAAAAATGTGAAATAAAAGAATACGGACACATTATATGAGAATATTCAAGATAGTGTTGACAGTTTCCTAACCAATGAGATGAGAGACATCATCATTCGACATGCAAACCCGGACTATGATACATGCTTACAATTTAGGTGAAGGCATATTCCATTAATTTTTTGATAGATATTTTCTATAAAACAGTCATTCTGACTTTAAATTTAACAGCATTTGGTACTAATATTACTAGAATTATGATTTCTTTATTTGTTTTTCCAAATTTTATAGATAGACAGTTATTGAGTCCATGAAACATGTCTGACAAACCGTCGCAATTAATGTTAGTAAACACGTAGAGGGGTCCAGTCTAAAATTCATCATAAAAACGATTTATCTTGCATAGAGAGACTGATACATTGTTGTTTTCAGTCATTCTGACATCATCCTACAAAATTGGCATATAAAAAACACTATTACCTATGAAAAACCTACATTTAAACGGGGGGTCTGGCCAGACCCCCCCTTGTTCAAATTAAGTTGGAATTTCGCTTGTTCGGATGAGGGTTAAATTAGTCACAGTCTGAGCTAGAAGAACTGGATGCATTGTCACTTTCCTCACCTATAGTAGCCTAATGTCTTTTTTCTCCTTGGAAGTTTGTCGGCACTTCTGAACAAACTGGACTAACATCGACTTCCTCCTCTGCATTCTCCGCTATAGTTGCAGCAGCTGTAGGAATATCGGCACTTGGAATTTGCATCTCAAAAAACGATTTGATGGAGGGATTGCCGACCATATATAGCAGCCTCAAATTTTCGGTTTTTCTCTGCTCGTTTCTGACTGCCACAACTGTATGTGCGTTTCGTGGCATTCATCTTATATGATGATTATTTTCGTTTAGGCACCGCAATATAGTGATGATCCAGATAAAAGTAATAATTGAATAAATGCAGTGACTTTTATTATGAGCGCGAAGGAATGAACACTGCAATGTGCAGTGTGTATCAGTCACTTCAACACTTGGCTCGTATAGAGACATTGACAGAGACAGAGACAAAGACAGGCACACAATGCACGCACACAGAGAGCAAAAGAGAGAGAGACAGTGAGACACAGACAGACCTATCTCTCTCTGTGCGTGTCTGACACACAGAGAGATCGAGACAGACAGATAGACAGACACACACAGCTAGCATCAGAGGGAGCGGAAAAGAAAGCAGATAATTTCAAGCATAATTCCTTGGCGCTAGAATTGACTGTTCGGATAAGGACGATTAATTAAGTGATGTAGGCTATGCACCTCTGGTCGGGCACTAGGATGAACCCAGACCTCCAATGATGAACGTCTTCCTAACGTACAACTAATGTTGATGTCTACCACGGGTCAAATGCTCTCACATCCGGGGACTCATGCAGTTTCGAAAGACACGACACATGCATATCATTTATCATATCCGTCGTATCCAGGCTATAGGCCTACATATGGTCAGACTCAACAATCTGAAACTAACTATAACACGGAAAAGTACATGAAACTTTTTTACTTATTAAGCTTGGGGGCCCCTTGGGTCTCGGGGGCCCGTGGATTTTGTCCACCTTCGTTACATGGTTGTTACGCCACTGTGTATTGTATGCATTTGAATGTGGATATAATTATATGCGTTTGTATAATTAGGCCTACGTGCGTTATGCAGGCACATGTTTTATGCATGACATGTGCATGTGTTTGCACACATCGTATGTCTTTCTTGAAGTTGCTCGTTCTTTTCTTTATAGATGATAGTTTTCTGCTGGCTAACGCGCGCATTGTCGACAGTCCGATCGTGTACTGCAACGAAGGATTTCGTCATCTGACCGACTACTCACAGGCAGACGTCCTCTGTAAGAGCGGATCGTGTTCGTTCATGTATGGACCGCTTACGAACAGCGATGCAACGAAGCAACTTCTGATGGCGCTACAAAACAACCAACAGGAACAGATGGAAGTGATTCTGTATAAGAAGAACAGTGAGTATATAATTATAAGCTTATAAATGCATGTAGAGTTTTATAGACTGAAAGATTTTGAAAGACAGTACAATGAGTACATGTATGTTCTTGTTGTGGCTATTAGGTCTACCCAAATGTCTCATTTATTCGGAAGTGGCTTGTCGGATATAGTCTATGCGTACACCTTTCTGCCATATCGCTTATATATATATATATATACACTAATCCGTTTCTCTGTAACTGTCACTCACTCTGACTTTGTCTGTCTCATTCTCTCCGTGTCCCTGTCTCTGTTCCTGTCCCTGCCCCTGTCCCTGCCTCTGCCCCTCCCTCTCTCCCTCCCCATCTCGCTCTCCCTTTCCCTTTCCCTCTCCCTATCCCTCTCCCTCTCCCTCCTCCTCCTCTTTTTCTCCCTCTTCCTGTCCCTCTCTTTCTCCCTCTCCCTCTCCTTATCCTATTCTTCTCCCTCTCCCTCTGCCATTCTAAGCTTATGTCTGTATGTCTGTCTCTGTTTCTCTCTCTGCCTCTCACACTTTGTCTGTCTCTTTGTGTCTGCCTATGTCTCTATCTGTCTGTCTGTCTGTCTGTCTGTCTGTCTGTCTGTCTGTCTCTCTCTCTCTCTCTCTCCCTTGGTCTCTCTCTTCATCCATGGTATATAATTTTATTTCTTTTTCCATTAAATGTGTTTCGTCGGTTTAACTTGATGTAATCCCTTAGTTCTAAAATAGTCGATGTTCTAATCCCTATTAGGCCATTTCAAAAATTTTTTGTTAGAATGTTACTTGTGCCCCCCTGCCATATTGTTTCTATTACTGAAACATAATTGCCTGCAAATTTTCAGGTCTTTAGGCCATTTGTTGACCCCCGCCCACCTCAAAAGTAGTTTTATGTTCAAAACGGACATTGAGAACATGGTAGCAAATTGTAAACTTTTTGCATTATCTTTATTAGGTTGTAATCAACTAACCATGGCAACAAGGAGTGAAAATATGGAGAAAGTACCACCTCAGGAAGTAGTTCCTTTAATTTAATCCATACCAAACCACCCGGTAGGCTATACTTAGAAAATATGATATCTAGAGAAGTGCCTATTCTACGTTGGAAACTGGCTCTCTTCATCCATTGAGGCCGATGCACTGATGCAGTGATTGATCTCAAGCTATGGCATGACTTGAACAAGTATTGCAAGCATGATCCACACGTTGCAAATGCAGACATAAAAGCCATGGAAAAGCACTTATGATACCTATTAACTGAGGAATGTGCTGTGTTCTCTCTACTTTGAAACAGACTTTCCTATTCAGAACGACAGCAGATTGCTTGAACATTGCTCCGAATTCCTAGACCAAGAGAGTTTGAAAGAGGCCATCCAACTTTTCCTCTTCTGAGTCACAATTTAAAAGAGCTATCATCCCTTATTGGGTCTAAATCCTGGTTCTTGCTTCACAGCATGGGAATTGACGCCGACTGGCTAGGAAAATGTGTTAGTGAATGGCATAATGATCCCAATTACCAAGAAACTGAGACATATGTGCACTGTGCAGCCAGAAGCTGATCCAGGGCCAATCAGGCCATTCCCTCGTCAGAATTCAGAAATGTCCATAGGACGTTCCCCCCCCCCCCCATCAGGTGCAAAAAGTTTTTGATCAATGGAGCGGACAAAGGTGAAAGTAGGATATGACTAAAAAAACAGATGATCAATGTAACATTGGCTTGGAAAAAGATACATGCCCAAGGCAGTTGATTGATTAAATGACTAAAAAAGGTCATCAGCTATTTGGCAGGAAAATTTGGTATTTCAAGACATTTAGACCGAATGACGTAAAAAAAAGGCCATCAGTTTTTTTGTGTCAAAAATCAACGAAAATTTTTCCGACGTAAGGTCCAAAAAGTCTGACCCCTCGAAAATTTCTGTATCCATAAACGTGTGTGGCATGTTAAAGTGGTGAATGATCTGTCGGAATGGGCTGTGAAACTTATCCAAGACTTCTGAACTAGTGCTACCAATGATGAAACACAAAAACAGTTTTTATTGAAAATGGTCGATTATCAACGCAACGAAATTCCCAACTTTCAAAAAGATACATTAAAGAAATTAACCTTCTCCTCCATAAAACCTTTAATCTAGTAAAGTGATATGACATATAAAGTGTACAATATTACCAAACTACTATAATTATATGTAGTTTGTCTTCTCTGTATAATATACTGTCTTTATAGCCTATTACAACGTTTTCGTCATGATTTATAGTGTAGGAAAACAATGATTTATCAACTAAATCAGTTGATCGCGTTGGGCGGGGGTCAAAACACCATGAAATGACCTAAAATTTGGTATACAATCGTATTTTGCCATTAGAAACAACATAGGAGGGGGGCACCATGCAATTTTTAAAAATATTTTTCTCCCATGCATTTTTGAAATGGCCTAATCCCTATGCTGAAGCGGACGAGCGTATAATCAAACTAATGCAAACTCTTTGAACCCTTTGTCAGCAGCATCATCATCATCAGCAGCAGCAGCAGCTAATGGTCATTTATCGATGGACTGATCTGCATTTATATGGCGCCTCGAGATCTGAGCGAAATCAAAGGCTGAGAGAGTTGCAACATGCAGGTATAAATGGGAAACTTAAAGCTACAATGACATACAATGTGCTGCATTGTCTGCACGGTCTTCTTTGAAAGTCCGACAGCGTAAAACTATAATGGAGCTAAAGCATGAGTTACAGCAAAGACCATAATATTATAGTCTACAGTGTGTTCAGTTAAGGGTTCCCACGTACACCCTACAGGCGTTTCCAACTCATGTATCATCTCTGCTTAATTAATAATTCATTAATTTCCTGACTTTAGTCACGATTTACTTGTGTCTATAAGTCTATATATACATCAGAGGCGGATCCAGAGGGGCCAATCCGGCCATGCCCCCCCATTTAGAAATGCCCATGTATCGTGCCCCCCCCCCAATTTGGTTTCAAGGAGCTTATAATTCGGTATAATTATTTCAAGATTTGGACTTAATGACTAAAAAAGGTCATCAACTTTTTGGGCGGATGAAATGGTATGATTTTCCCGAAAATTTCGCTAATACTTTTTGCCCCCCCCCCCGTCCAAAGTTTATGTAATCTGTATCCGCCCTTTATATACATGTAGAAAGAGTCCAGGGTTGACAAATGTCTTTTCAGCGTTCCATCTAACCCGGTGTTGCCACGTATAGAGTCACGTGCCCTGGGTTTCCCACAGCGGGGCATTTAATATAGAGAGTTCCAGAAGAAATTGTAGGCGGTCGTGTTTCAATAGTATGAAGCTCTGAATACGTCGCGACTGGTTGTGGGTCTCATCAAAGCTTTGTACAAGCATTCATATTGGAGAATTATATAGCGCTCCTTCAAGGTTGCCCTGCTCAGAAGAAGAGGAGGAGGAAGAAGAGGAGGAGGGGAAAAGAAGTAGAAGAAATAAGAAGAAAAAGAAGAAGGAGGAGGAGGAGAAGGAGAAGGAGAAGAAGAAGAAGAAGAAGAAGAAGAAGAGCAAGAACAAAAGGAAGTGAAGAGGATGAGGAGGAGGAAGAAGATAAAGAGGAAGAGGAGGAAGACGACGACGAGAAGTAGGAGGAGGAGATGGAGGAGGAGGAGGAGATGGAGGAGGAGGTAGAAGTAGAAGGAATAGAAGGAGATTGAAGACCTGTTCTGGCTAAGGGAAACAACCGTATGGCCATGGAACTGGATGAAAGTCATAGAAGAAGAAGAGATGAGACGAGGAATTTCAGTTAGAGAATGACTATAGTAGACTTGAGGATTGGAATTGACCGGAGAAGACTTATTCTCTCTGTGTCTGTCTGTCTCTTTGTTTGTCTGCCTCTCTGTTTGTCTGTCTCTGTCTGTCTCTGTCTGTCTCTGTCTCTGTCTTTGTCTGGCTGTCTGTCTGTCTGTCTGTCTGTCTGTCTCTCTGTCTGTCTCTGTCTCTGTCTGTCTGTCTCTCTCTCCGCCTAAGGCGATTAATTCACTTACCGTGTAATTCTCTTCAGCTTATTTCGTCTCCAGCCAATCCGGTCGTCGCCGAAGATAAAAAAAACATTCGTAAAGGTTAAACGAATTCAAGGAAACATGTCCGTCCATCCGCACGTCTGCCTGTCCGTCTGTCTATCTCTCTGCCTTCTCGTCTTTCTGCCTATTATAACTTCTTCCTTCCAGGTATACATTCCGTCCAGTAGTTGCTTTGTTTGTCATTCGTCATTTCTTTTTGTCTCTAGCCATCTTTGCCTCTCTGTCTCTGTGTCTGCCTGTAGTCTATCTGCCTGTGTCTGTGTCTGTCTGTGTCTCAATGAACCGCCCTTATCAATGATCAGTTTTTCTGATCGTATTTGCTGTTTTCAACCGTTTTCAAATAGGTCTATATCCTGTGTCGATTACTTGGGAGCAATAGAATTAAATGAAAAATTAAATGAAATGGATCAATTGACCATAATAGTGAAATAGTTTCCAATCGTCTCGCACCGGTGTAAAGGTTTCAAATTACCCCCTCCTAAACATTACCCCCCGGTAACTTGAAACCGGTTTCAGATTACCCCCCCCCCCCAGAAACTAGATTTGCATTAATCATCGCAATTTTTGCACTAAAAACCAGAAAAATCATCCCGCCTCTTGTTTTGGTCTGAAGATTTTCATCCGTCATCCCATCCCGTCATCGTGATTTTTTATCAATATTTCAATCGGAAAAAATAATAGCCTTGAAGCCATTTCTCCATGTAATTTCAGCGGCGATTTAGTATTTCAGCTACATATGAAAATATTGATAACAAACCACGAAGTGTGGGATGACGGATGAAAATCTTCAGACCCAAACAAGAAGCGGGGTAATTTTTATGATATTTTTCGTGCAATAAATGCGATGACTGATGCAAATTTGCGGTTTGCAGGGGGTGGGGGGGGGTAATGTTTAGGAGGGGGGGGGGTAATCTGAAACCTTTACACCGGTACTAATAGATTCTCATGGATCTGGTATAAAATCCTTGACATCAAAGTCTTGTTTGTGTTGTAGAACAGAATCCAATGTGGCTCCTTGTTCATGTAGCGCCAGTTCGGAATGACAAGGACTCCGTTATTCTGCTGCTTCTCGCCTTCAAGGATATAACGTTTCTGAAGCCTCCAATAATTGAGCAGTCACAAGAAAAGAACGGAACAGGTAGGCGCAGCAATCAACAGGTGTGCCGCTCTCGTCGGCAATAATTTGTCATTTAAAGCAACACGCTTCGAGCGAGAAGTATATGCC
This sequence comes from Lumbricus rubellus, assembly GCA_945859605.1. NCBI lineage: Eukaryota > Metazoa > Annelida > Clitellata > Crassiclitellata > Lumbricidae > Lumbricus > Lumbricus rubellus. The sequence goes on along the minus strand of OX243819.1, from coordinate 16,522,861 downwards.
TGCTTTCTCTTTCATCTTGACGGACGAGTGTTACACACGCTGTAAAGTAACATTTTTAAACGGGTCCCTGTGCACCAGTGTAGTCAATGATGATGGCGATGATGATGGTGATGATGATAATAATGATGAGACATGAGATGATGATGATGATGGTGATGTCGACGACAACAATGACGATGATGATGATGAGGAGGAGGAGGATGACGTCGACGACGACAATGATGATGATGATGAGGAGGAGGAGGAGCAGGAGTACGACGACGACGATGATGATGATGACGACAACGATGATGACGATGATGGTGATGGTGATGATGATGCTGATGCGACGATGACGATGATGATGATGATGAAGATGATGCTGACGACGACGACGACGATGATGATGATGATGATGATGATGATGATGATGATGATGATAATGATGATGATTGATGATTATGATGATGATGATTAATGATGATGATGATGATGATGATGATGACGATGACGATGACGACGACGACGACGACGATGACGACGACGACGATGACGACGACGACGATGACGGCCAGCATCTAATCTCTAACATTATTGAAGCAGCGATCTTGTATAATATTACGACTGTTGTTTTGTGAGGTTTAGCAGTGAACGATCGTGCCAATCAGCTGACGAAAGTCGTCGCCAAGAACAACTCTCTTCAGCGACTGTTCGCCAAGACATCGACCTCTCGAGATGTCATCGTTAGAAATTCTCAAGTGGCTCCTGTAAGCATCATCAGGCTGCAGCTATGCATTTACTTTGTCACCATCTTCATTGTTCATCGTCATAATCGCTATTGTCGTCGATATCGTCATCATCACCATCACCATCATCACCATCACCATCAACCTCACCCTTACCCTCACCATCCCCACCACCACCACCACCACCACCACCACCACCACCACCACCACCACCACCACCACCACCACCACCACCATCATCATCATCGTCGTCGTCATCATCATCATCATCATCATCATCATCATCATCATCATCATCATCATTATCATTATCATTATCATCATCGTCATCATCGACGTCGTCGTCGTCGTCATCATCATTAGTAAGTTTTCACTTAAGAATACAGGAACAGCTTACCTAAAGATATATTTGTACTGAACTTGTTCTTAGTTATCTGTGACATCGTTTAATGACTTTAATCTCTCAAGGGGGTCTTTTGAAATTACTTTTAGAGATCAATGCGACTTAGAAATGAAACATAACATTACAATATCACATAACAGTATTATCATAGGGAAACAATAATAAACATTTGCAGAAGTCAGTTGCTCAGCCGAAGTCCATGAAGCAGCGAGGGCAAGGGAGATGGCCCTACTGGAGTCAGCTGATACATGAAGGTCATAACCTATGTTGCCCCCAATGGGCGAGTCTGGCTTCTGAAGATGGCTTCAGTCGTTTCCATGACGACGAGCAACAAAAAAAGACAATCACTCAGGATGCGGCCGTTTGCGGCAGCAGCTGCAGCAGCATCGTTATTCCACTGGGAGTCAGTTGCAGCCGTATATTAACCTCTCGCCCTTCCTCTTCTTGTATTTCTTCTTCCAATCTTTCAATTCTTCCTCATCTTCTCCTTCTTCTTCTTCTTCCTCCTTCACTTCTTATTCCGCTTCCTCGTCCTCTCCTTCTCCTTCTACCTTCTCTTCTTCCATCTCTTCTTCTTCTTCTTCTTCTTCTTCCTCCTCCTCCTCCTCCTCCTCCTTCTCCTCCTTTCCTTCTTCCTCGTCTTCGTCTTCGTCGTCTTCTTCCTCTTCAGCTTTTTTCTATTCCTCTTCCTCTTGATCTTCCGACTTCTCTTCATTCTGTTGATCTACTGTTACGGCTTCCTCCTCCTCCTCGTCCTCGTCCTCTTCCTCCTCCTCCGCTTCTGCCTTTTTCTTCTTCTTCCCTTTCTTCCTCTTGCCTTCTCTGGTCAATAGCTTCTCTTTCTTCATCTGCTTCTTTTCGCTTTCAACCTTTTAATCTTCAGTCTTTCCTGCTGCTTGCTTCCCGCATCATCTTCCATCCGTTAGTTCTCCAACATACACACACACACACACACACACACACACACACACATATATATATATATATAATACGATGCAATATATATATATAGATTTCATCCACTTCACTCCTTCTCTTCTTCCTCTCTCCGTCAACTCCCTTTTCTTCTCTTCATTACATATTATTTTCGTCGTTGTCGTCGCCTTCTTCTTCCTGCCCTTCTCATTCTCGTCCCTTCCTCTACCTCCTCTTCCTCCTCCTCTTCCTCTTTCTTCTTCTCCTCTTTTATTCTCCTCCTCCTCCATCTTTACATTCTCTCCGTTCCTTCCTACTCTTCGTTTTCATCTTCCAATCTCCTTTCATCCGGGGTCTTCTCTTTCTTTCATCCTCTTTCTATTCGCCCACTCTCCTTCATCCAGTCGAGCCGCAGCAGATTAAAGCGACCTGCGCATCTCTCCTCATTAAAAACGAAATCCTATCTGCACACATACAACACACAGCAGGAACTGTAGGCTATACTGTACTAACAGTACTATACAGTCACCCACATGCTGATCACCAAATCACATGCTGAGCGCATAAGACGAACAATTACAATGATTAAACTGTATACACTGAATTCACGGAAGAGACACACAGACTCACAAGCAGACAGGCAAACAGGTAGCCAACTAATCCGTCCAGACAGACAATCAGCAAAACAAGCTGTTATTATCTGGTCAGGCGTGCGTCTTTTATAATGCCATTAAATTAGAAGCAATACAGGTGAACAGTGAACACTCAGGTATTACTTCGACTGCACAAACTCGTGATACGAACATTATATCAACTTAAATGGAAAATATTCAGGACAATATTAATATTAGGCTAAAAATTTTATCTGTGATCGATCTTGGTGAATTTGCAGTAGGTATTATATTTATCGACATTGCAAAAGCCTTTTGAAACGGTTAATCATGGCACATGTATTGACCAGCAAATAAAAAATATTGGCGCTCGTGGTGTTTCCCTGTCGTGTTAGAAATTTTGGAAATTTTGGAAATTTTGACACAGTTAATCATGGCATACCAACAAGCAAATTAAAAATATTTGTGCTCGTGATGTTACCCTAGAGTGCACCGTTAAGAATTATCTTGAAAATAGAAAGCAGCATATTTCATTATTCTGTCTCTCTTTTTTCTTGCTTTTTTTCTTTTTTTTCGAAAATAAAAATGATCAAATTTGGAGTACCATATGAATTTCTGAACCCCTTATTTAATTGTTTTCATACTATATGTCTTATTAATGAACTTACACAATGCACTGTTCAGTGTTCACTGTAGACAACAGATATAGAAATTGAAACAATGCTGATATGCCAATCAATTGTTGTCCCAAGATCTGACGTGGTTCCAAATCTTTAGGCATGATTAATGTTCATGTGCCACACTAACAACTGTCGTTGTTCATCTAAACTTCTAAAGCGTTTTGCCTCTTGTTTCATAAGTGATCACAGGTTAGTGCCGCACTGCCAGTGAGTAAGCAGCAGTACGTCCCTGACGTGACTTTTGTGGATGCTGAGAAATTCTCGAAGATTTACATTACATTACAAATTACAATGCATAGCACTGAGTGAGTCTGAGTGACTAACATTGATACGTTTAATGAGGATTGTGATCACCTGCCATCTCCACTGACACTGTCAATAACATTCACAACATCCACCTACATGTATTAGCCTACGGGTTGATTGTTGTGCATGCATGTCACTCGCAAATTTTTAATTTTCTGTCATTCAATTAATTTCAATTTACCATATACTGCGTACTATACTCTAATTAGATCGTGTACTTATGAAACGTGGAATAGAGTTCACCGAGTTATCTGCGACTCTGATTCACAAAATATTTACCAAATTCATTACCTGATAATTATGATCTACGGTACCGTATACTCTGTGAGTGATAATTAGGCTATTTCAGACCATTAATTTTCTACATAACAAAGTTATGTAAACATAAAGCCTATGTAAAAATTTATACACTACGGCGACCTTTCACCTGTTTGGTTCGGTGCACAGTGCTCCTGCGGCCTAGAATGCAATTAGTTAATTACCCGGCTTATGCAGATTTCGCCTTAGTAGCCTAAGCCGACATGCCAAGGAATAACATAGCCTGCGGCAATAGCGACGCATCTTTGTAAGCTTAATAATAGCGCCTCGAAAAAGACTTGCTCTCTAATTCACATGAGAAGAGCGGTTTGTCGCTGTTTTAAGACACTGTCATTGCAAAGATGATTAATGTCGCCCTCCTCCTTTATCCAGGCTTTGGACTGGCTCTGTCAGAGTATACCGGTAAAGACCAAGATTACTCCACTAACAGGTTGGCCCGCTGGCTTGTACTGGGAGGCTCATTAACTCGGGGTGGGGCGTTTCTGACGTCCCTGGGCCACGCGGGCAGCCTCAACAGAGCAGCCGTTCATGCAGTTCGTTCGTTCAGTGTATGACTTCAGTGCAGCTACATGTATAAAGTTTGTCAAGTGTTTATAAGACCTATTGTACAAAGTGTTTGTCAAGTATTTATAGAAAAGTTAGTCAAGTCACTTAAGTGTTGTGTTGTAGATAGCAGTGACACTAGGATGGCAGTGATACTATAGGACAACAGTGACACTAGGTTGGCAGTGATGCTATAGAACAACAGTGACACTAGGATGGCAGTGATACTATAGGACAACAGTGACACTAGGTTGGCAGTGATGCTATAGAACAACAGTGACACTAGGATGGCAGTGATACTATAGACAACAGTGACACTAGGATGGCAGTGATACTATAGACAACAGTGACACTAGGATGGCAGTGATACTATAGACAACAGTGACACTAGGATGGCAGTGATACTATAGGACAACAGTGACACTAGGTTGGCAGTGATGCTATAGAACAACAGTGACACTAGGATGGCAGTGATGCTATAGGACAACAGTGACACTAAGTTGGCATAACTAGGAAATATGTGAATAGGATGGCAGTGAATAGGATGGCAGTGAATAGGATATCAGCAAATGGGATTGTAGTGAATGGGAGAGCATAAAATGGGATTGTAGTGAATAGGATATATCAGCAAATGGGATTGTAGTGAATAGGATATATCAGCAAATGGGATTGTAGTGAATAGGATATATCAGCAAATGGGATTGTAGTGAATGGGAGAGCAGCAAAGGTAGGACAGGAGCAACGGTCAGAAGAGGCAGAAAAATTGAGAAAAGGCCAACACAAAACAATTCGTTGCCAAAAAGATGAAGAAGGTCACTCAATAGACCACATTAGTAAAATGCTAAGAAGACCTACTGAAGAGCGCAGACTTTCCGTTTCTATGAACATTCATGACAGTTTAAATCTGGTCTACAGACTACATGTGTCTCTGCACATTGTCATTTCTCATTGTATGTAAAATTTTCATGTCTTTTCTGATTGTGATTGACAGAGTAAAGAGCCTAGTTGCTGCTCTCTAATCTAACTTTTAAAACTTGTTTCATTTGATCATATACCGGGTGGCGCATAAAAAACGTCCCCAAACTTTGTTAATCTGGCAAAGATCTAATTTCAGAGATATCAAATATTAATTTACACCAAAATGTTAAGCAATCATTTCTGTGCACACATGTCAAATTTCAAGAGATTACGTTTATTATATCACACTCTGCGGCAAGGTTATAACGTCGTACCTGTTAAAATATTTTGCACAAACCTACGTCATTAAAAACGTTCCCAAACGTTGTTAACCTGGCAGGCTGGCAATTAAACAATTTTAAAGATAAACTAAATCATAGTACATCAAACTAATCACAATTCATATTTGTACAACACAGCCAAATTTTAGCTAAAAATACTCAACCGTTTGAGAGAAATTGTTGTTAGAACTGTATGACCCATGGCCAAAATTGTGCACAGTTGTTTAATGATGATGTTTTACGCGAGTAAATGTTTGATTGATCCTCCCCTTTCTCTTGTAACGACCCTTAAACGCTATTTCCACTGTCCTGTTGACTTCTGTAGGCCTATTTGTGTGTCGTCTAATAGAGACCATTAATTTTTTACTTCAATGACCTGCTTAAGTTCGTCAGCATTAATTTTAGAAACAATTTTCTGCGACCAGCATACACATTACACAAGCTCCTTTGGGGCGCTCCGTGCATAAGTAGACCATAGGATTTAGATCGGGTGAGTTTGGAGGCCAGGCATCACTGTGGATAAAATCAGGGATGTTTGCTTGAAGAAATTGCTGATCCAATCTGCAACGATGTGAAGGAGCACTGTCTTGTTGAAAGATGTAGGCCTAATTGTCATCAGGATTGAGTCTACGTACTAGGCCTATACGACGTTCGGGAATGAGCTTATCGCGTAACAAGCCAATGTAATAGGCCTACTCTCCATTGATTTTGGTTTTCCGAGGATCAATGACGATGATGTGTGTTGTACCGTGCATCGAAACTCCAGCAGATGCCATTAAATTTGTTTAGAGAAACGACTAGTCTCATGATAAAGTCTTACTGGCGCAATTGAAGACTTTCGTTCGCGGCAAAATAAATGACGTACATGTAGTTTTGTGCAAAATATTTTAACAGGTACGACATTATAACCTTGCCGCAGAGTGTGATATAATAAACATACTCTCTTGAAATTTGACATGTGTGCACAGAAATGATTGCTTAACATTTTGGTGTAAATTAATATTTGATATCTCTGAAATTAGATCTTTGCCAGATTAACAAAGTTTGGGGACGTTTTTTATGCGCCACCCGGTATTTAGAAATAAATGACACTTGGAGGGGTCTAATAACACTACTTGCATATTTGCAGATGGCCCTGCAGTTGTAATGAAACATAGGCCTAATGGTTAAATTAAAAAAATAAAGAAATAATGGAGCAAATATCAAGTAGCCTAATAGACATTAGACAAGTATTATAATTATAGTGAATATATAAAAAACACACACAAATGATAAGTTTACTGTAAAATAAATGTTAAGCCTATAATTAGGTGTGCTAATAATTGTATGACAGTCAGTTTACTGCCATCAAGATCATTCCAGTGGAGTAATCTGGACTGCTATAGTATAAACAGATGTCAGCTAACGCTGTGCCTGACAGCCACAGCCACAGCGCTGGTCCTGTGGTCCGACAACGTCACAGCACCCCACTCCGATTCACGCATATTCATAAGCCCCTATTGGGCCGACCTGTGAGTGGAATGATCTTGGGTAAAGACAGTGGCTGCGCTGTATTAAAAACTTACACAGTAGCCATCTGGGTCATAATTCGGGAGGTGAAGCCGTGGAGACAGCGTGGTGTTAGGACAGTGACAATCGGTGGTGAATGGTGAGCGTGTGGTGAAGCAGGAGTAGAATCAGGATGTGATAATTATAGGCTATCTTGAAAAGTTCGGTTTTCGTGGCTTGAAGTAGCATTGGTCAGTGCAGGCGCATAGATGAAATGAACAGTCGATAATAATCATATGAAAATGAGGAATCTGCAATTCAGCATGGTGAAGTAGCCTACTTTTGTGAGTCCGTTAATTCCAAAGAGCTTGCAGGCATGTAGATTATAGGCTATAATAGACATGGTGCGGTTGATTAATATCAGTGAAGAAGTGATTGGCGGTTAAAAAAGAGAAAGATAATCATGATGATAGGCTAGCTGAACCAAGCAGTTGATTTGGTGAATACTGAATAGCTATCGAATCTAAGGATGTTGAGATTTTTGAAGGGAGTTAAAGGCTAGAACTTTATAGATACAATTTTGTAATGGCTGCTCTAAGGACTCTTAGCCAGTGAAATAATTTTGTGAGCGGGGTTAATATGCGATGGCGTTTGGAGCGTAGGCGAGGTTGTTCTGAATTGTTTGCATGCGTTGTAGGCTATTTGAGAAGAGCAGATGTTGTATAGGAAATTGAATTCCAATAGTCTAGTTTCGAATGAGCAATCGAAGTGGTTATAAATGTGCAACGTGATCTTTTAATCAAGCTTTGGGGTGCAGTCGACGAGATTCGCGAGTGTGATTATAATATAACAGGTGCAATGGTACTGAATCTGTGAGCGGCGCTATATAAATGTTCAATTACAATTACAATAACAATTACAATTACAATGGTGCATGTAGGTTAGTTGATTGATGTGGTCGCAAAGAAGGCCTATAAGGATTTTTATCAATGACGATTCCAAGACTGCAAGCGGACAGAAAAAGGTTGCGTGGGAGAAGATCGATCTGTCTTTTAGAAAGGTAGTAGCCTATATAAATTACTTAGAGATCTGATGCATAAGATGGAATTATTTAACAGGAGTGGACGGGGGGAGGGGTGGGGTGGAGGGGGGGAGATTGTGCGATTGCATCCGATAAAAAGTCTTCTAAAGGTGCGATAGAAATGTAGCCTACAGGTAGGCTAATATACTATAGTAGCACAAAATAAATTGGAAGCGGGATTTATTGCAGTAGACAAATCCTGCTTCAAGCGGACAGAGAGGTCTGAATATAGTAATGTCAGACGTGCAGCTGCTTTCTGCTTCTGTCGCAACAGCAGCAGCATCTCTCCATTTGAAGAACAAACGGATGCGACGGACACGCGCACGGCACACACACACACACACACACACACACACACACACACACACACACACACACACACGCCGCGCACACACACTCACGCGCACGCATACACACACACACGCACGCACTAACATTATATATATAATTATATATATAATTATATATATATATATATTATATATATTATATATATTATATATATTATATATATTATATATATAATTATCAATTACAGCGGCATTTCAAGTATGCAGTGGAGAGTGATCGATATAGCATTTATAATAGCCTACAGCACCGCAATAATTATCAGACTGTATTTCAGTCCACATTGATAACGAATAACTCTGCTTAACATAATAGTACAGGCATACGCAGAGTTGTAATCAATATATGTCATTATATCAACACACACACACACACACACACACACACACACACACACACACACACACATGCGCTTGTAGTATATACAGCGGCGCCGCCAGGATTTTTTTTCTGTACGCACAACTTGCACAAAATAATATGAAGCGAACAGCGATCGATACAAGCTTATATATATATATATATATATATATATAATATGTATGTATATACCGTATATGCCTACTGGCGATTATGAGGTATCACCAGTATAAGCTTTTTTGTTCCCTTTTGGGTATAATCATACAGTGGCGGCGCCAGGATTTCAGGTTTGGGGGGGGGCTTCAGCCCCAAGCCCAACTGGAACATTTTTATGTCGCGCCAAAGGCGCGAAGCTGCGAGTGCCGAAGGCGCGAAGCTGCGAGTGCCGAAGGCACGAAGCCCATACCGACTAGGGGTCTGGGGGAGCGTCGTAAGCTCCCCCAGCGGGGTCTGGGGCGGAGCCCCAGCCGCCAAAGCATTTTTAGCTCTGCTGACCTCAACTTGAGCCCTTTTAAGGCTCTTTTTGCCAGCTACATGTATTTATGAACGATAAAATCATGAAAACTTAAATAAGATGTCGTTTGTAGGGGGTTTTACGGGTACAATCAGTGGCGGCGCCCGGATTTCAGGTTTGGGGGCTGAAATCCCAAGCCCCTTCTCCCAGGAACGCAAGTAGAATATTTTTCTTAAGGGCGGTAATTTTGCATGCGCTGGAGACGCGAAGCTGCAAGTGCCGATTGCACGAAGGTCATACTGACTAGGGTCTGGGGGAGCGTCGTAAGATCCCCCAGCGGGGTCTGGGGCGGAGCCCCAGACCCCAAACTTCGGGGTCTCGTGGACCGTCCCCTGGCTCCCAAGTCTCCGCCCATGACTGCTGGTGCTAAATTAACACCAATTTCCCAATGAATAGTTGTGTAGGACTACCGGCGTAGCCCCTCAGAAGGCCGGCCGGACATGGTGCACATAACATCATCACGGTCTGCGGCGCATTCTATTAGCATAAGCATCGACGCGCTATTGTAGCGAAATTCAAAATTGCTGTCCTTGTGAATCTCAGTCCCTTCCTCCGCGAACCCGGACTCAACACCCTTCTCCCGCCAGCCCGGACTCACACCGGGCCAAACCTCAGTCCCCTTCCTCCGCCAGCCAGGACTCACACCGGGCCAAACCTCAGCCCCCTTCCTCCGCCAGCCAGGACTCACACCGGCCGAACCTCAGCCCCTTCCTCCGCCAGCCAGGACTCACGCCGGTCCGGACCTCAGTCCCCTTGCCCCCCGCGCAGACCTCAGCCCCTCGCCGCCTCGGACCTCCAGCCCCCTTCCTCCGCTAGCCCGGGTTCAGACTGGTCCGGATCTCAGCCCCTTTCCCCGCCAGTTCAAACCCTCCAGTCCTCTTCCCTCTTCCAGACCCGTCCGGACCTCAGACCGGTCGGTACCTCAACCCCCTGGTCCGCCAACGCGGATCTCTGCTTCTTTCCCCCCCCGCCAGACCGGTTCTCAGACCGGCCCGGACCTCAGCCCTCTGTCCCCTGCAGTTCCATTAGGATATAAATAAGAGGACTGTGTGCATGCTAAATTGCTAATATTGAGTCGCAGAGAGAATCAATTTTCGGGAGTCGAGCCCAGTCGCAATTGATGTCTCACATGTGAGTCGATGTATGACCGTCCGCCGCAGTTGAGGTCCGAAAACAAGATAATAATAATAACTTTTAAGCCGATACATGGAGATTCATTGCCTTTTGCTTTGGGATGAGGCTGAGTCACATTTAGGGGCTTAGCCCCTAACCCCTCATCTGGTGCCGCCAATGGCATAAGCATTTACACTATGATAATATAGTTGATTTTGTTGCCGTTGGTCATTGTCTAGTTTCCTTATTACGAAGTAAGCTGTTTTAGACATTTTCAGCCTTTTCCTTTGAGGGGGCTGAGCCACGTTTAGGGGGGGGCTTATCCCCCTTAGCCTCCCTGGCGCCGCCACTGTATACGCATACAGGTAATTTTTCACAGTTTAAACAGGCCTAACTACCAACAAAGCGTTTCAAAATTCATCCGCAAACCAGTTACATTTTACCTATTTATAAAGTATAGAGCCTAACCGGTGTATAGGTCTAAACTCTAAAGGCTTCAAATTATAACCCCCCCTCCTAAACACTACCCCCCCCCCCTGCAAACTAATTTGCATCAATCATCGCATTTATTGGACTACAAATATAATATTTCACGCTTTAATTCTTTAATTTACAATTTGTAAAAAAAATTTTTTGCCTTTCCGCGCTGTACGCACTTGCGTACGTGCGTACGCCTAACGGCGCCCCTGAGTATATATATATATATATATAATATATATACATATGAAGCCTTGATCGGAAGAACCACTAGAGTCCATTTTTACGATTTCGAGATATTCACAAAATAAACTTTGTAAGTCTACAAGTACTTCACCTATGAAAATATGGAAATAACAATTGGCACATGTGTTGATATGTGTTGTCTCTGTAACATGTTAAAATTATATTGGCAGTAGTAGTTAATCTTCGCTTCTGGATGTCTTTTATTATTTCCTGAGGGGGGTGCTCGGTAGTACAGTGGTTAGCGCGATGGACTGTCGACCAAGAGGTCGGGGGTTCAATTCCCCGCCGGGGCAGAAATTTGTTACGAGATTTCTGTTCCACAAGCCGACTCAGCTATGATGAGTACACGGTCAGTGGATGATGAGACGGCGAGGGAGAGGATTGGTCACCGCCCTTTGGAAGTCTTTTATTATTTCGATCAGCAAGGAAATTAAGGTCGTAAGAATACTGCCGAAAAGTCTCTAGCTAATATATTTAGTGCGATGTGCGAATAAGCGAATATCTCGAGAAAATCGGTATTGGTTACGAAAATTATGCAACTACCGGTTGAATTGTTAAACGCAGCTCCCGTTCCCCCTCCGCCCGCAATTTGCATGTAATTCGCCCCATTTCTATACAGGTAGACGTTACCAGGAGTGGTACTACTGTTACCAAATTCTATGTACGTCGAAACGAAATAGTATCCGGCTTTACCGGGAGTGAAACGGGTCAGTCCCGCACTTATGACACCATCGGTTTTGAATCTTACACTATCGAAAGTAACTCTTGTGTGAGTTTTAGCGATTAAGAATTGCCAAGTTAAAGAATGAATGCTAAGCGCGGGACCGATTGAGATAGAATCTACATACTGCTTCGTAGCTGCATCGCTGGCGTTGTTGGGTTCGTGTAGTCCTGTAATGTAAGCATCATGCATAAAGATGGACTTATACACATTTATTTTAGACGGAGGAGTGCCATCGAGTGACTTAACCATCTCTAACATGATTTCATTGTTTATTCTAAAACGAAATCCATCCATCGATTGTAATGTAATAGGATTGTTTAACGAACATTGTAGTTTATTTCGTATACTACCTAAGAAAATAGTGAATTCTTTATTTTCTCCTCTCAAGTCCTTACAACCCATTGAACGCAGACGATCGGAGCCAACGTTTAAGATTAGATCACCAGTCATGGTATCACCAGTTTTAGACACCTTCAATGTAACTTGTTCATCAACGTATTTCTTATTCGTCAAATGATTATCGTTGGACGGAGAATCGTCGTGATTCGTTATCAAATCAATGGCTTGACCCCAACTTAAGGCCTCATCCATTCCTGCTGTCAAAGGCTTCGTTGTGGGCAGTCCTTTAATTTTGTGACCACCCATTTTTAGATTTCCAGTCGCGATGTTTGCTCCATCCAATCGAAGAAAACTAGCATTTACTTGACTAAGAGTGACACCTCCAGCGATTACTCTTTGTGATGAACCAACATCGGTGTGACCGAATTTATCGACAGGCATTTTATATATAATAATAATTTTTAATGCAGATTAGTCATCGTATACATAATAATTGCATTACCTGAATCCCTCGTGGAAGATCGTTATCCTTTGCCAGTACTCTAACTCTGTAATATTGATACGCATCCGTAGTAGAAATATTAAAAAATGTCGGAATAGTCTCTGAAGGAGTTGAAGATGTATGTAAGTGTGCAAACACTGCTCCATCATTGCTAGCGGATAAATTCCAATAAGATACAGATACGGTTTTCAACGCAATTCTCCAAATTTTAACTGGCTCAGGACATTTAATTTGTAACCAAACAGTTTCATCTTCACCCGAAACCCAAGCTGCGTTAACATCGTCAGTGAGATTAGTGAAAGCATGGTAGGCTTTGCTTCCGGCAAAACAAGAACTGGCGCTAGCAACGAATCCTGTTACACTTACATCAGCTTCCAAGGGAGGAATATACCCAGCACGACACTTTTTCAGAGATTTATCGACGTACTTTGTAACTTGTTCATCAACGTATTTCTTATTCGTCAAATGATTATCGTTGGACGGAGAATCGTTGTGATTCGTTATCAAATCAATGGCTTGCCCCCTACTTAAAGCTTCATCCATTCCGGCAGTCGAAGTATTCGTTACTGGGAGACCTTTTATCACATGTCCATTCATTTTTAAATTTCCAGTCGGCAGATTTGTCCCATCCAATCGAAGAAAATTAGCATTTACTTGGCTAAGAGTAACACCTCCAGCGATTACTCTTCGTGATGTTCCTCCAGCAGCGGTGTGACCAAATTTATCGATAGGCATTTTATATATATATTTATATATAATAATTTTTAATGCAAGCCATTTATAACTTCTTGAAATTTACAACCATCGTTCATCGTCTTCTTTAAGACGTACAGACACAAATGACCACAAAATACTTCGTTATCGGGTTGTATTCGCTCGCTGTTATATAACACTGGACGGCGTAAATACTTTATCAGTTCCAGAGGGGGAGGAAGGCCGTAACTATCGAAATATATTTTCTCATTACCGCTCTTTAAGAAAGAGCACCAGTGGGTCCCCACCCCATTAGAACCATCTAGATTCAATATCCCACACTCATTCCGTCCAGGTTTCTTCGGCAGCTCGTCTCTGAGAAATACTCCTCTAAAATTATTGATGTTTAGTTTCTTAGCCGCTTCGATTAGATCCACATTCGATAAAGCAATATTCGGTAGCACTACTCCACAAACATCGATTTGTTTGACGCTCATTTATTTAATATAAACATTAATTAAAAATTTTCAACGAGTAGTGACCATATGCCAAAGTATGAATTCCATCCTCCATTATTACCCGTTTATCGTCATCTGCAGATAATGCAACTTTATTAATTTCTTCTGTATAAATATCGTGATGATAAGATCTAATAACATTCATCGTTCGTTGTTGTTCTTTTTTAGTAAATAAACAGTCTTTATAATCTTCGTGAGTAATAGTTTTCTGGACAACATTCTTCTTAATACCTTTACATTTCTTGTGCTCATCTCCAGCAGCCATCTTATAAGAATACAACTTTGCTCTGAGTCCAATAAATTCTTTTATCTGTTTCCCACTAGCTTCATCCTTGAACATTCCAATAACTTTTTTATTTACTCCAACCTCAATACCAGATGGGTGATCTCTCGGGTATTCACTCGTGTCGAATCGAGTCTTAATATCGCCTGCGATATCTGAGTAAAAGTCTTCAGTTTTAATTTCGTATGTCAAAGAATCTGTATCGGTAAATAATAATTTAGCTCTATTTCCGTATTTATCCTTGATGTAATTGTAATGAAATTCATACATCAACGTTTTGCTCAAGTCTAATATACACATGCCAAGATATATAGGTTTATTATAGTACAATTTAGTTTTTTTCATGTGAACGGCTATTAGATTTTCATCGAAAATAGTACATCTCTCATAATTAGGTTTAGCGGCTAGTTCAATAGCCCTCTCCTCTTGACACACTAACTCTACATCAACACGATTTTCAATGTTCTCACAAGTTTTTCCAAAGACACTGTTATTCATTAACTTGAAAAAGTCTTTCTCAAAGTCATTAGTAGCTTTCGTTCTAAGAGCTGTATTTAAATCGATATACTTTTTCAACCAATCACTTTCTTCGAATAGTACACCTCTATGCACTTTTGTTATTTTCAAACCCAAGCTCTCATACAGCTTCAGATTATCGTAATGCAGCACATACTTCTTTTTATGGTTTAAGTTTGGAATTAACTTTTTGACTTTGTTAATCTCAATGCTTTCGGGGGCTAACGGAAAATCGTTATGCAGGTCGTGTAACTCTTTAGGATATTCCAAATCAACTTCCAATATGCATGGAATACTTCTCCAATTATTTAATTCATCTTCGTTCATCCATTTGAACCCGTGAGTAGGTAAATTTTTGATCATAGCCCATCCATATAGATTATTCGCATCCAGGTAAGTAATAAATGTAGAATTTTCGTTACTATTGAAATCGCTCATATATTTATTATTCGCTTTCCCGTAACGATTTGATATTGTGCTCACTCCTCCTCTCATCCCTTGCCTAAGCATCAGAATCATATCATAATCATTCAATAACTCCAATTTCACGCCTGTCAATTTTAAAGCGGCATCCCAGGCTAAACCAGGAGATGTAAAATACCATGCAGGGTCAAGCGTATAGTTCTTCATACACACATCTCTAAAGTTTTCGAAAACATCGGCAAGTAGCAAAACATCTGAAACGTTGTATAAATCGTGATACTCTCTGAATGTTTTACATCCAAATTCTTTCCATACCGTTTGTGCATGCTCGTAGTCTTCATCGCTAATATTCGAATCATTTAGCTTAGAATAGAAAGCGGATTTTGGTGGTAGTTCGGTTTCATTAAAGGTAGTAAATGAATCGACGTAGTCATAAGGATATATGCCTTTTCTCAGCAAAAGATCGAGCTTCTTTCCAGTATATCGTTTCCCAATATTTTTACACTGGTCTTTGCTTAGGTTCCTCGATAAAGCATCAAGACTAGAAGCCATAAATTTAAAACTGTCGATAAAACGCAGTTGTCGCTTGACGGTAATCTCTTTTCCCTCTTTATTTACAAACTTATCAACAACAACCTCTCTGCTAAAAGATATATACTTTTCCTCGTTATTAGGTATGCAATTAATTTTCTCTCCATTATTACCTCTCAGTTTCTTAATGAACAGATGACAATCGTACCCGGAAAGATTATGAAACACTACAGGAAAAAACTTGGGGATTTTATAGTCTAAATTACAAATGTTATGAGCAGCCCCTCTAAATTTACCGCTAAGATGACAGTGATCTCTCACTCGGTCTTCGCCCAACGGTTTTTCACAGATATGGCAAATAGTAGCTCCATCAAAACACTTCTTGTCCTCTTCTGTAAATATCATCTTCTTAGGGAATTTAAATTGATTATATATTTGTTTTATATTCTCTTCTAGTTTATCTACAAATATTTGACCAACATCATCATCTTCGCTTTCAGCCGTAAACGTCACAGGATCTTGAGAATATACACTATCGTCGAAACATTTTATGTGGTAACAAAAGGAGCTAGGAATATGCTTTTGATATTTATTAGTGTACGACAACTCTGGATTTGGTTGGCATGTATCGATCGGTTTTACAAAAGACTCAAAATCTGCGTAGACTATAAACGGAACCCTCATAGAATTGTTATAATTTTTAAAACTTAACATAGTTCCTTTTTCTGGCATTTCTATTTTTTGTGCGTTATGGTGTTTGCAGTACTCATCATGGTTGTTAAGCGCTTCTGTCGTTGTGAAACCATTCATACACCTTTTACAATAGTGCGCTGAATAATGCGAATTTGCTGTTCGGAACGTCATCAATCGGTTAAAATTCTTTATCCAGCAATAATGTTTTTTTTCTCCATCAGATATAAGCAAAAGATCTACACAAATATCGCTTTCACAGTTAGACAGATAAAGCGGATAGACATGTTTTTCGTAACCAAATATATTAACACTAATATTATTATTTCTCTCAAATTTACCTATCACATTAGCATGAGTCGCTACCGGAAACTCAATACCACTCCAATTAAGTTTTTTCGATTGTTCTTTCAAAGCTTTCGTTATTTTTTCCGGATTTTTTACAACCGGATTCAAAGCTCTAGTGATACACCATTTGAAACATTCTTCGTCGTCGTTTTTCATATTTATAATAGCCTTTTTATTAGCTAAGAAGCTGGGAAGTGGAATGTAAGAACTACCTCTTAAGGGGGTATATTTTACCGTATTTATATCTAATTTTACAACAGCTTTAAATCTCCAATTACTTCCTTGCATCTGAAAACTAGCAATAGACTCCATGATTTTATCCTTCTTTCTGCTGTATATTTCATTCAAGTCGGTTGCTTCTAAAATAACTTCTGCCCTGGAAACGAATGGTATATCCTCAGAATTAACTATTCCCGATTTCATATCTACTCGTTCCATATTACAAGTAAGAACTAAATTAGTCTTTGTCTGGCGATTACTCGACAACAGATTAACTACCTGCGGTCTGACGAAATCAAGAAACGACGAGGCGTCCATTCCATTAGTTCCATCTATTCTATATTGCTTGGTAAATCCTTTAATAGCTGACGCCGTTTCTCTAATTTTAATTTTATCAAATATCCTAGAAACAGTTGACTTCAATGATTCTAGTTTTTCATTAACCTCTGCTTGTTCAGGCACATAACTAAGTAGCCAATCCGCAAAATCATTTATTTTAGCTCTAACCCTATTTTTGTATTTTCTCTTAGGCGCTACTGGTTTGTATTTACCAGGTGTGGGTGTAAGCGTAGGAATCTTAATGTCAGGAACCGGCGAGTCGAGCAAGTGTTCAACATGGTTCATGTTTCTTAAACTACTTTTCTTTAAATCCATTTTATCTTACCACGCAAAAATATTAATACATGTGAGATCGAAGATCCACTTATCGAACACTTATCTGTGAGATCGAAGATCCACTAATTTCATATCATTTTATCTCTCGAACACTTTAATTTCGTATCTATCTCTCCAGACATTTCCGTTATGATAAGCTATTATGCCAGCACTCTGACCATACGCCTTAGCAGCTTTATACATCGATGGATACGAGGTAACAACGCCAGTCTCTCGATCTATAATATCTACTCTTCTCGGTTGTTTCCTGATACTACCCAGCGTGTCATGTCGATATGACACAGACTTGTAGTCCGTCGGAAGAATATTCTTTTCAATCAGTACAGCTATCATTTGAGGTTTGTTGAGATGTGAAGTGCCTGTAACATTGTTATGCTTGGCCAACATTCTAAGCTCTGGTAGCTTCATAATATATAAGTATTCTTTAAATCAATTTTCCGTACACTACACTCATTTTCTGTCCATCCGATTGGAACTGCAGCAACCTATCTGAAATTACGACAGCATACGCTTCGGTGTCGGCTGGCACTGCTGCATTGAAAAGAGCCTTAATCTGAATATCGACGACTGAAGATTTCAAACGCTCGGATTGTTTGCTTACATCGAACACGAACAGCGGATATAATTCTTTATAATCTATAGGTGTTATATTTCCTTGCGTAATCAACTTATCCATACCATAGAATTTTTGACTAAAGGAGGACGCGTCTCTGTATGCTCTGGAGAATTGTTGATTAGGAAACGACAGGTTATGATCGACAGCTGGATATCTTTCTTGATTCATCATCACATATATGTTCTTGAGATCGCAGTGATTAAATAGCGACGGATTACTTTCCTGATTACCGCTACGGTCCGTCTGAAATCCTACGATGATATATCTAGGTTTCTCAGGTGATGTTTTTACGCTAAGACGCCAACTGAAACTTGTCGACTGAGGAACCGTTATTGTGTCGCATTGACGAGCTCTATACGCAACTGGCAACGTTAATTTCGATTCAATCGTCTTATACAACTGCATTCGTTCCATATCGGAAGGAATAACGTGTGGAATAAACCATGAAATTCTGTTTATCGCAACTTTTCCAGCAGCTGCAGCGTTATCTCGGAATATTGCATCATCGTCGGCTTTACGAACTAATGTCAGCGTCTGTTTGAAGCCGTAAATAATCTTGTCGTAATCATCGCAAAACCCGAAAATATGCTTCAACGGAACAATAAAGCTGAACATTCCTTTAGTGTTTGGTTTGCGAATGAGAAAGCTTTGTCTAGTGGCAAATCCGGGGTTATCCGCAATAACAGCAGTCGCTCCAGTGTCTTTATACCACAGCTGATTTAAGCCTTGAGTCAGCTGAAAATCGTTTGGATACGTAAGTAAACCGAGCATCGTTGTAGCTTGACCCGGATGAAATAGCGTTTCGATTTCTTGATTAGATAACTGATAGGATATTTGACTGAATAGATACATAAGCCCATTATTCGTAAGAGCGACTAAATCGGCGTTAACGTATGCGGTGTCATCGGCTTTAATTAGTCTTCCATCGAATTGTAGATATGACTCTGCTGGGTGACTGTATAAGTCTTGTAATTCAATATTTATTCTTATTTCACCAGAACTGTTAAGGTTAGTTCTCGCTACAGGTTCGTACTCATGCCATTCGTATCGCTCGATACCTTCATCGATCAATGGTTGCTCTGTGAATCTTAGAATATCGGATTGCATTTTATTATACATATATTTTTAAATAAGAAAATATGTTTAAGCCATTTTCAAACCACCTCCGTTTAAGCGTTTTACTAGATCTTGAATTCTAATAGCTCCTCCCGTCATTTCTGGATTCGATCCTAGTAATCTAGCTAGAATGACTTTAGTTTCCTGAGTTATCGGCTGCTGAACGGGAGTTTTAGGGAGTATCTTATTGAGTAATCGTTTTCCAACGTCGATCGCCTTATCCTTAGCAACACTCCCAATCTCTTTGACAGCTGTGCTCGCAATTTGTTTGGCTGCATTCGATGTCAGTAGTCTCTTGAGAAATCCTGCAATGGAATCGAATATTCCTGCTCCACCGACAACGTGTACTTTTTTAT
Source organism: Lumbricus rubellus (assembly GCA_945859605.1). Classification (NCBI taxonomy): domain Eukaryota; kingdom Metazoa; phylum Annelida; class Clitellata; order Crassiclitellata; family Lumbricidae; genus Lumbricus; species Lumbricus rubellus. Next base: position 16,502,949 of record OX243819.1, on the reverse strand, counting down.
AACTTCTTCTCGCAACGACCAGCATTTCTATATCATCAATTTTTAAATTAGATCATCAATTTTTTATATTCATCTTTGGTTATCACTCTTTGTCTTAGTAACTCATCCGTCATACCTACAATTTCATTCCTTACACCCGTATTTCCCGCTTTGTAGCTATACAATCGTAACTCTAATTGTTTTACTAATTCATTTGGATCCGAAGGAATGGTAATTATTCCGCTTCCTGTTTTACCTCTTAACTTCATGTAATCGTCCCATATGGGTTTTATTATCTTTGCATATTTTACACTTCTAGACGATTTAGGTTTGTTTGGTTTATTTGGCTGACTCATGGCATTCGTTTTAATTAGAATCTCGGCGTATTCTTCGAGATCACGATTATCATAAATTGAACTGTTTGGACTAGCTAACGTTAACAATTCCCATAATCCTGGAGTTCCTTGATAAGTTGTGGTTCCAACTGTAATATCATTTCCTTGGATTGAGGCTTCGCTGTCACCGATGTAGAATTTTCCATCTCTTGATCTTAATCCGAATGTTGTATCCACAAGTCTTTTATCAGAAGCATATTTTTTAAGGTATTCAACTGCAATATTTCCTAATTCTAACCTTCTAATGTCTTCTACTGGGTCATCGTCATCGTACGCCTCTATAGACGGATACTGGGGAAATTGAATAGTTTTCAACGAATCTGGAAGTGATTTTAGAGCAAGTGATGTTGCTGCAGAATTATCCTTTATTGTCGACAGCAAAGCGTTTTGTTCTTTCGAAATTGCTGATTGAGAGTCGACTATTGGTTTGTAGATTTTCGTTAATTCTCGTTGAAGTCCAAGATCATCTATTCTCTCTGAGAGAAAGTTTTGTTTAATATTTTTTTTCGTTTTTAAAAACTCTTCGATAATAAAATCTCTTTTTGCAGGATCGCTAATTTTCAGTAGTGACATTTTTTATTATAATGTTTAAAACGTAACGTAAAACGTAAACGTAAAACGTAAACATAAAACGTAAACATAAAACGTACAATTTATGCATCGTAGTAATTAACATAACAAATTGAGTCTTTTTCATTTATAGTAACTGGTGAATCTGAGTTGTTTTGAATTGTAATTATTATATCCTCTGCGTCCTCTAGGACAGTACCATCTTGAAGACTCAGTCTGAGTTGTTTCAACTTCTGTCTAAGAGAGACTAGACACATTCCACTGGTCATTCGGACTCCAAGGCCTACTTCTACTGTAATATTTGTCTTTGGTTCAATCGTTATCGCTTGCTGAGCAAAAATCTCATATCTATCGCCTGCTCGTTGTCTTGCAGGAGCGTGAGTGACCACTTTAGGCAACCAAATTATTGTACTCACACGAGGCTTCCGTTTGGTGATAAATTTGTGTATTGGGTGACCGTATCCAGACATTTATAAAAGAGATTGTTTAAAGTAACATTCCAAGAATAGGAATATTTTTAAATGGTGAATTGGGACCAAGTATAAGACCTTCACCGCTGACATATCCTGTTCCTCTTTTCATAAACAGACCGGAACCTGATATCGAAATACCCTTTTTCCACGGAGATAGAAAAAGACCTTCCCCAGCAGGCACTATCTTACAGCATATTCCTCCTTTCTTAACGTACAGCACGCCAGATCCACTTATCGAAGATCCACTTATCGGATGTGAGATCGAAGATCCACTTATTTTATCGACAATTTTGGAACCAGCTGCAGAACCCAATCCTGTTAAGGCTCCTGTGGCTAAACTCGGAAGAACACTAGACAGAAGAAACTTTCCGGCTGTTGCTAAGAACGGTAGAATAGCGCCAATAAATCCGCCTTCGACTCTCGCATTGTCTTCTAATTGCTTTTTACCCATTTTAATTGTCACACCAGTTCCATTCTGATACGCTTTAGTTAACTTGTTAATTTGCCTCTGGTTTAGAGCTAATACATGCTCACCAGTTATATCTTCATGAGAAAGTCTTATACTCACCCCAGTTCCGACTTGAACAGCTCGCTTAATCTTCTCTTTTTGCCCTTCAGAAATATTAACTTTGACCTTAGCGTAAGCGCTCATCTTATATTAAATATAAACTTTAAATTAAACCTCTCTTATGTGAAATCGTATCGACAATTCCTCACCTCTTAAATTAATTAGTTTTCCATTTTGGTCTATTAGTTTTGTTTCCATCGATGAAATAGAGTATAGCGTTATTGGAAGATAAACCAGATTATGAGGAGATTCGATTATCTTATAACCAGGCCCGACCGATGGAAAGAAAGAATAAATTATGTTCTCCGTAGTTCCGTTGGCATACGATGATCCTATTATATCACTGGTAACACGTAAACTATTCACGCTGTTTATATCGACTATGTGCTCGGATTCGTTATATCATTCGGAGTATACACGACGCTGAAATCCTAGAACGGTGCTAATTGAATTTTCTACTGTAAAATCAACTTTATAGTTCTCATCAATTTCCAAAACAGCCTTCAAAGTATTGTTATTTGGTTGCAACTTTATACATTGTCCATGACCTTCTTCTTTTAGAATTCTCTGTATGTAATCGTTTAAGTCTTCGATTTCATAGCAACCGGTTGGAATGTCTAAATCTTCCCATGTTACACCGTTATCTGACGAATATACGAATTTATTATTTGTTTCATCTATATTAGGAAAACTGTAGTAAGTTTCAAGATTGACAAGAGCCATTTCATACGTTTTACTTTTGTCCAGTTCGATTAGTGGATTAAATTTCGTTCGAATTCGTGTGTTCCTTTCGCTCAACAAAATGCAAAAGGATTCTTTAGCTTCTGTGTTGCGTGCAATCGTTTGAGTATTAGATAAAATTTCGTCAAGAAGGGTTTCCATTTTAGATAGCTATTTTTAAACCTAGAATATAAAATCTTAAATTTTGTTATCATTTTATTATTGCTTTTATTTAATGTAAAATGTATCTAATCCAGATCTGTACCTGCCCTTATTTGTTTTACTAGTAAGGTCTATAACCACAAAACCATGCGTTTCATCCCACGCAGTTTTGCATAGTTTTCGAAATTCTTCTATAGTCATATCATCTACACCTATATGATCGCTGTATATATGATTAATATTTTTGAGGTCTTGAGGGAATAGACATATAAAATTGGCATTCTCCCTGATAGTTTGTCTGGGCAGCTTGAAATAATTTTGTGCTAGGTAAAAGCAATCTACATTACTATGCCTACCTCTTATATAATAGGATTCGCATTTATTTTGCCTCTCTAATTGTAAATCATCAAAAATCATGAGATTCTTTTTATCTCGACTTAAGTCTCGTGGATCTGGAACATCTTCAGAGGTTTCAAAGAACTTGCATTCTATATCCGATTTTTTGGCCATGTTTTTAGACATCTCCTCGACTACGGCTGTCGGTGATACATTTAATTTCATTATCTCATCGCGATTATCAAAAAGTCTTATAATTGCTTCCTTTGGTAATTTCTCTTCGAATGCTTTCTTAAGTATCTTATATTCTGATTGAAATAAACTTTTGCCAAAGATCTGCAGGTTATCGTAGTCTAACCAACCAGGTCTCAGTAATAAATTAAGTAGTAATATTGTTTTGCCGCATTGAGACTTACCGACGATCAAACCTCTGATGCTTCTTGGTAGGAGAGGACTGTTAAAGCGTTTACTTGATTCTTCATTCCATGATAGGTCTTGGACTTCCATTTTAATTATATTATATTAAAATGGAGCACAGCTCGTATTGCGTAAAATGTAAGCGACAAACTGAGTGTAGAGATATTCAACGAGTTGTCAGTAAGAATGGCAGACCTATGCTTAGATGTGTATGTGTTGAGTGTGGCGCTAGAAAAACTCAGTTTACTAAAATGTCCACCGCTACAGGTGGTGATTTGGTCTCAGCTCTCAATTCTGCTACTTATAATATTAAACTTCCATGGGCAAAGTACCCGGGTGAAATGCATCTTCCAGGACATTCTTTCACGGGTCCAGGTACTCGATTGGATTTGAGATTGAATCCTGATGGAACACCAAAAGATTGGAGTAAACCAGTAGATAGGGTTGATGCAGCAGCCTATCGTCATGACCTGGCTTATGCTAAACATACTGATACAGCAGGGAGAAACGTCGCTGACAGAGCTATGATAGATGAATTAAATAATATACCTAATCCTTCTTTCCGCGAACGAATTGAACGATCTATAGTAAAACCAATATTATCGACGAAGACCCATTTTGGAATGGGGTTGAAAAAAAAGATCTGAGATGGACAGACCAACTTGCTGACGAATTGCATAAACCTATAGTCAGGAAGTTCAGGAAGCGAGTTGTTTATGTTCAGGGAGTGGACAAAGTTTGGGCGGCTGACTTGATTGACATGCAGGTTTATGCTAAATTTAATTCTGGTGTGAAATATTTGTTAAGCGTCATTGATATATTCTCCAAGTATGCATTTATTCAGCCGTTAAAAGATAAGCGCGGAGAATCTGTGGCAGATGCTTTCGTTAAAATATTTAATACGAGCAAAAGAAGGGGTGATAAACTTTGGGTCGATAAAGGAACAGAATTCTACAATAAACAGGTAAAATCATTAGGTATGGAGTTGTATTCGACTGAAAACGAAGAGAAATCTTGTATCGTGGAAAGATTTAATAGGACAGTAAAAGAGAAGATGTTTAAGTATTTTACAGCAAATTCAACTCAGAGATATATCGATGTTTTAGATAATATGGTTAGTTTATACAACAACACAAGACATTCTTCCATTAAAATGACTCCTGTTAAAGCGAGTATTAAAGCAAACGAATGGGTTGTGTGGATGAATCTGTATGGTGATGCTGTACCTGAAACTGCTAAACCTAAATTTTCAGTAGGAGATAAAGTAAGAATTTCTAAGAAGAAAAAGACATTTGAGAAAGGCTACACAAATCGTTGGACACAGGAAGTTTTTACTATAACACACATTCAGTACACAGACCCTATAACCTATAAAATCTCTGACTATCATGGAGAAGAAATAAAAGGGACATTTTATGAAGCTGAGTTACAATCGACAACGCAAGATACATTTAAAATAGAAAAGATTATAAGAAAAAGAGGAAATCGGTCTTTGGTTAAATGGTTAGGCTATGATGATTCATTCAATTCATGGGTTAATAATAAAGACTTGATGTCATTGTGAATTTACTACTACTATTAGCAAATTGTTTCTACTACAGCCCTTGTGCAATCATTACTTCTCTATGAATAAGAACACGCTTTAATAACAAGTTCTACTGTTCATTCGCAGCTTGGTATCATCGATTATGTCGAAAGTAGGTCATGAAGCACGCTGACTAAAAAAAAAAGGTCGTTAACTTTCTTGGGCGGTCAAAATCGAAAAACAAAATTCTTGACTTTTTGGGACGGATTACAAAAAAAAAAAAAGTTAAAAAAAATAATAAAAAAAATAAAATAAAAAAAATAAAAAATAAAAAAATAAAAAAAAATAAAAAAAAATAAAAATAAAAAAAAAAAAACCTAGAAAAAAAACCTAGAAAAAAAGTTAGAAAAAAAACCTAGAAAAAAAGTTAGAAAAAAACCTAGGAAAAAAGTTAGAAAAAAAACCTAGAAAAAAAAAACCTAGAAAAAAAAGTTAGAAAAAAAAACCTAGGAAAAAAAGTTAGAAAAAAAAAATTAGAAAAAAAAGTTTATTTGCGTCTTCTTGTCCTGTAAAGTTGTCTATCTGTGCTGCACACGATGCGCTTGAGCGCGCGGCAATCGCCTGCAGCAGTCACATCACTGCAAACTAGACCAAAATAACTCACAGACATTCTTAAAAATAAATCGTGAGTTACAAAGAATGTGTGAGTTAATTTGACCTAGTTCCAGCCGTCATCGCTATTTATAGCCAGGTGTAGGCTGATCTATTATATAGTCATTGCTACAGCCGAGCCTGCGACGTAGCACACACGAGAAGGGTGGTGGTGGTCACGCACGGACAGACACACACCCGCTCATACACTCCTACGTCTGGCGTCTGACTCAGAGTATAGACGCATCAGCAGCCAAAAAAAAGTCAAGTTATCCATTATGCTTCTGATTTTAACACCATTTTAGCTTCAATAGGAAAAACACCAGCTTATCCATTCTGTAAAAAAAGTCGTATCTTAAACCATTTTACAAAGAAATTAACTGGTTTCTAGCACTAATTAAACTCATTTTTCTTCAAGGGAAACACCCCCCAAAGAATCATAATTGAACAAAGGACCTGTTCGCATGTAATAGCTCAGTCTGCTGTGAGTCAATACCGTATTCTGTTGTTGTTCTGCACCAGCGTTGATCACCATTACCGTAGCTCCTGCGCCAACTTATATGAATTATTTATTACTGATTTTAGGACTAATTAAGCTCATTTTTAGAACAATAGCTAAGTTGTTAATTATGCATCAGGAAATAATAAAATGCCCCAAAGGAGAAGAGGAGGAATCAGGGGGGAAATAATAGAAGACCTCTTGGTTGACAGTCCAGCGCGCTAACCACTGTACTACCGAGCACCCCCCCCCCCTCAGGAAATAATAAAAGACATCCAGAGGGCAGTGGCCAATCCTCTCCCTCACCGTCTCATCATCCACTGACCGTGTACTCATCATAGCTGAGTAGACAGTCCAGCGCGCTATCCACTGTACTACCGAGCACCCCCCTCAGGAAATAATAAAAGACATCCAGAAGCGAAGATTAACTACTACTATTGGCTAACCAGCTAGGTGGCGCCACATACAAATTTTTTTAACATGCTGTATATGGCAATTTTTAGGACATTTTTTCCCAAGTTGTCAGTGTGCATACAAGATATTCAAGAATTGTCCTAAAAGGATAATTTCAAAGTTGCTTTTCAGTAGCAAAATAATATAATCAATTAAAAATGAATTAAATTTTATAAGGTGAAACATTATTTTAGTGGATTGTCCTTGTGTTGTGAGTAACTTAATGCCAATATGTGGTATTTTCATCGTCAGTGTAAGATTTCCGTTTTAAAACAGAATTATTTAGAGTCATGATGGTATAGTGCAGATGCTTCAGCGCCATACATGCATACATTCATGCATACATACATACATACATACATACATGCATACATGCATAAATACATACATACATACATACATACATACGTACATGCATGCATGCATGCATGCATGCATACATACATAGGCCAATACACGTGAATTCATGGAAGAAACACTGAAGTCCATGGACTTCCGTGATTATTGCATGAACACTATATTTTATTTTCATTATAACTTTGGACTGACGTTAGTTTTCTGAAAAAGGAACTTGTCAATACATGCTCTATAGCATTAAGAATGGCAGGACACAGATAACTAAAAAATGTCAAAAATGGACTCTAGTGGTTCTTCCGATGAAGGCTTCATATATATGTACACATAAATATATAAACCAACGTATATATATACATGTATGTGACACATTGCATGTTGCGTATATATGTATAGCATACCGTGGTAATGAAGAGCCATTCAAATATCTGCATTGAAAAAATACAACACTATTATGGAACCAATGACATGGTGGCTCCTTAATTAGGTCCATATAATTGTATAGGGCTATTCATACGCGTACAGGGATTATGCTACTATTTATCTATACCTTGAAATCATTGTAGTCAGTGCATTATATATACATGTATATATATACACACATATATATATATTACTTATATATATATTATGTCAATTACTCAGATTGAATCTTCTTTGAATACGTGTGACTGCAGATAATATAATATCATTACCACCAATGCACACACACGCACACACGCACGCACACACACACAATTCTGACAGCAGAGCTATTCGGAAGCGCTCTCAGCGTGACAGAACCATGAAAAGTGAAAGTTTTCAAGCAGCGAAAAGATGCAGATGAATTCCACACCAGCAGTCCAGCACCCTGCTACAACTTTTAGAGGAAAGGTAGTTTCACATTGAGCGACCCACAATTATAACGACAGTTTGATGCTGGATTAATGAGGCTCGTGACCGAGGTGCAAAATAATAGACCAAGGGGGATCTGACGTCGGCAGAACAAAGTGGACGCGCAGGTCTTGCAGAAAGCGGTTTGTGCATAAGGTTGCATAGGTATATAGGCGCTAAGCCTAAGCCCTAAAGCCTTGCAGGGATTTAGTAACTAGGGTCACTAGGCCCTATGGGCAGGGCAGGGCTGTTTTTAAGGAATTTGTATAACTGCACAACTCCTTCATTCCTTTCCCATCCTCCATGGTAAATTACTTCCAATCGGAGGGCCAATGACATTTTTTGCTAGTTTTAGCTGTTCTGAAGAGCTTCTACAACTGCACAAATCCATTTAGAACTGCACATTTTGTATACAATTGCACGTTAAAAAAGCCCTGGGGCAGGGCCTTGTAGGCCTATCTGATTCGCGTCAATATCTGAAGCCAGTCAAGAGACATGTTTATGGAAACGCGTGAGCAATGATGAGTATCGAGGAGATCATAAATCGTCTGTGCCTATGTGGAGATGTGTGAGTATCGAGGAAGTCGTGCGGCAGAATTTAGGACATTATAGCACAGACGACAGACAGCAAAAAATATTTCTGAGGCGTGCAGACAGTGCACCTGCACCGATGATTAGGTTTAACTATATCAGGTATTGTGCAATAATCATATTCAATATGCATGTAGCTTAAGCACACTCGTACAATTACGACTCTATGCATGGGCACAAAGAACCCATGTATTCGTATATATTTGTCGGACGTCATACTTGTATTATGTATTATGTATTAGGGGATAATTATGCTAATGAATTATGCATAATTAATTGATTAAGCTTACATGTAGGCCTACACGAAGACATGCAGTCATGCATATTCATGAATGAATGCGAAATGCATAAACATGTGTAAAACTTTGCATGTTATATACAGTGTACACGATGCCACCTGTAGGCTATGCTGTATGCATTCGTAGTCTTCGTATGCGCTATAGTTAGCATCTGGATGTCGTCGGCCGAAATGACCTGCGCAGCAATAAATGGAAATTGTCTTTGCCATACGATGCAACTGATTGAAGATGTCGCTCGACCGACACAGTTAATACTTTGTGTTCACCAGTGATGCCACTGAGATTTTAGAAATAAACCCAGATTTCCTTCCGAAAAAACCCAGAAAAACCCAGACTGTTCATATGAGCTATTTTAGACCCCCGTTATTCAAATTAAGTTGGTTTTTCGCTTGTTCTTATGAGGTTTAACAAAATTTTCGTCAAAAGAGTAGAATAGAATGTAGGCCTAATAACAACATAAAAATATCAATTGTTAAAGTTGTGAGATACTCGGCATTCATACTGACAATAAGCTTGACAAGGAGAGAGGTGTGATTTGAACAATTTTTAGATGTCAAAATGGTTTATTTCTGTGCAGAGCTCTTTTTCAGGTTATAAATTATTTGTGATTGACAATGTGAGATCTTGACTGTGGAGTTTAAAATTAAAATTAGTGAAAAAAATTATGTATCACAGCCATTTTATATTGAATTTCACAGAATATTCATGTGTTGTAAGTACATAAATTATGGTCAGCTCATCAAAATAAACCCAGATTTTGCCCCAAAAAACCCCAGAAACCCAGACGAAGGCGAAAAAACCCAGATCTAGTGGAAAAAACCCAGCTGTGGCATCACTGGTGTTCACATCAAATGCTAACCCTTTGATAGCCATGCTTTGATAACCGTGTGCGCACAGTGACAATGGCATATTCACAAACTCACCAACAAACGCCCTAATTACGCCGTACCTGTTGTCGCATGTACATAATACTATGTAATAAATATAACATATATGTAAAGTCTATATAATAAGTTTTGAATATTTTAGATATAGGCCTATTTCAATGGGTATAGTAGCCTACATGTTGTAAGGGGACAGTGCATCATGGTCTCTGTACCTGGGGAACAGTCTTCAGTCCATATTTATTTATTTATTTATTTATTTACTGAGAATTTGATATAGCGCTCCTTCAAGGTTACTACTCAGGAGCGCTCCCAGTCCAACCCCGGTCGAATAAGACAGTTTTGAGAAGAGAAAGAAATGAAGTAGAAGTAGAAAGGCTAATAGGTATTTGACGAAGGATAACAGAGAGCTCATTCCAGGTCACAGGGCCAGCCACGGAGAAAGCACGGCGCTGCCTGATTGCAGTCCGAGAGCGTGGAACAATAAGTTCCGCTTGCGCAGCTGAGCGGAGAGAGCAGCGGCGTTGAACATGCGTGGTCGAGCAACAGAGCTCCTGCAAGTATAAAGGAGCCAAACCCTCAAAGCAGCGCCGGACCAATACGGAAATTCTGTACGTAATGCGCTGTGGGTAAGGGAGCCAGTGGAGTACATCCCGCATGTACTCGGAGACTCGGCCAAATTTGGGGATGCGGCCTATGAGGCGGGCAGGTCGTCGAGGCTATTTTTTATCTTTATATATATATATATATACATGTATAGGCCCTATATAAAATTATATATATACGCATTACGCTTACTACGGAAGGCATGTAAGACGAACAAACCTTTTTGGAATTGGATGAGACTTTCGTATCTTTTTTATATTCCCATCTGATCTGATGTAATCTCGTCTTATTTGATCTTTGATCCAATGTGACGTAAGCTGGCCTAATCTAATTTGGTCCCTATATATAGCCTACAGTATAGACTCACGGCTTTTAAGCAGTATGAAAATTGTAGAAAAATACCTGGGGGCCCAAGCTATCCACGTGGCGTTGGGGTGTGTAAAGAAGATATATGGAACTGTATATGAAGGCCCAATTCCCCGGCAATTCTCACCTTGTAGGGTATACCTTTAGGCCAGGGGTTCTCAAACTGTGGTACGCGTACCCCTAGGGGTACGCCAGGCGCCGGTAAGGGGTACGCGAAAAATTCCAGAAATATAAATTTTCTTTGAGTTTATGGACTTTGTGCCCATCTTTCTTTGATTAGCAATTATTTTTAACATTCACAACATATAATTAGACTCACATATGGCCTACTATGCACACTAGTGCAAGTGCGTGCAGAATGATTATTTATGTTTATGACAATTACTATAATTTTGAAACAAATGCATAATTTGTTGAAAGTACCAAAGCCAGAAATTCTCAGCCCATTATAGGCCTATATCGAGCTCAAATAGCAGAGAGCTGAATTGGCCTAAGAATTAATTTCTGATCGAGCTTTAAATATTGTGATTCCTTTCAGGACCTCATATCTAGGTGAAGCTGGTTTTAAAACTGTTCTTGCTGTCAAAACAAACATGAGGTTTGCGTTTGAAATTGACAAAATTTATATTAATTAAACCAGATGTTTTAAATCTGTGCTAGTCTAAACAAGCTCACAGCACTATAGGTCGGCTATTTCTTATAGGGGTTATAGACCAATTAATTTTTCCTCTTAAATTTGTTGCTAAGATTATATGATTCAAACTAAATTTTGCTTCCTATATTATATGACACTAATAAACGATGTCGCCAATTATTAAATGGACTTTTAGTAAACTGTTGTCACTACAATGGGACCTCGATAACAATGACATTTTGTTTCTGACATGATTTTGCTGGGGGTACGCCACCATGCGATTTTTTACTTGGGGGTACAATAAAAATAAAGTTTGAGAACCCTTGCTTTAGGCTATATTTCGTAAATTTCTAAGAGTATACTACTACTTTTGACTATTCCAGATGGTCACCATAAACTTCGATGTCCTTCCGCGCTACAAGCAGGACCCTCCTCGCACTCCACCGCACGTCATCCTCCACTACTCGCTCTTCCGGACGATCTGGGACTGGCTGATCCTCCTGCTGACCTTCTACACCGCCGTCATGGTCCCCTTCAACGCTGCCTTCCGCAACAAGAGCCTCGACGACCTCGTCCTGCTCGTCCTTGACAGCACAGTCGACACGATCTTCTTCGTCGACGTCGTCCTCAACTTCCACACGACCTTCGTCCACTCGTCGTCCGGTGAGGTCGTCTCCAGCGCCAAGGTCATTCGGGTCAACTACCTGCGCAGCTGGTTCATCGTCGACTTCCTGTCCTGTCTGCCGTACGACGTATTCAACGCACTTCAGCAGACGCAGGAGGTTGGACTATAATTATTATAATATATATATATATATATATATACATATTATACATACATATTATACATACATACCATATATACATATTATAAGTAGATGCAGAATGGATTAGCTAGCTGATTTTAAAGAAGCCTGATATTGAAGAAACAATCAGCTAAAACCCAATTAACATTCTTGGTAGGAGCTACGGTAATGGTGATCAACGCTGATGCAAAACAACTGCAGAATACGGTAATGACTCACAGCAGATGCGAACAGACCCTTTGTTCGTGAGCGCTTAGTACATATGGTCTATTACAACAACAACCTGACTAGGCAGCCGGCGTGTCTCCGTCACGCATTGGTAGAATTCATATCAAGCTTCACTGGACGGCTAAGCCAGAGCCAGTGAAGCATGCAGGCTGTTGGCTGACTAAGAAGTGGCTATCATGCATGAAACACCTGGAGCCATATACCTTGAACGACACGTATGTGTTTAAGGGCGAGGCTTGAAACAGGTAGATTTAGAGCAGGCTACAGATTCTTTTGATTTTGTGAATTTTAGTTGCTGTATTAAATCGGTTCAAAATGGCTGAATTCATTAAGGATAGAACTATGGCTAAGTTTTTCAAACGATACAATCTACCTAGCAATTGATAATAATTCTGACGAAAACAACGATTCGAGAAACATCCTCAAGAAACTGTATCATTGATACAAAGCGACCTTCGTCACGGATGAACATCAAATTGGTCAGTTTCTTTAATTGCACAGGTTGCTATTATAGCCTACTGTTCTGACGTTTAATTAATCAGATCATAGTAAGCCTAGATGTTAATTTTCGCATTTTATTATTTTCCTGATTCCTTCTCTTCTCATCTAGCGCCTTTTATTATTTACTGATTCCTCCTCACATCTCTCATCCAGCTCATTATATATATATTTCCTGATTCCTCCTCTTTTCCTCATATCCCTCGTCATTTAACTCTCTCAACATTACCCACCTCCAGCTCATTTTATTATTTTCCTAATTCCTCCTAACATCCCTCGTCATTTCAACTCTCAACATCACCCACCTCTAGCTCATTTTAATTATTTAACGAGATAGATAGATAGATAGATAGATAGATAAATAGATAGATAAATAGATAGATAGATAGATAGATAGATAGATAGATAGATAGATAGATAGATAGATAGATAGATAGATAGATAGATAGATAGATATAGATAGATAGATAGATAGATAGATAGATAGATAGATAGATAGATAGATAGATAGATGGATGGATGGATGGATGGATGGATGGATGGATGGAAGGATGGATGGATGGATGGATGGATGGATGGATGGATGGATGGATAGATGGATAACACAACAGCAGCACCTGTAGCAAACCTAACCTGCCACTGTAGGCGTAGGCTATACCGTAAAGAAATCAATATTTTTTTCTTTTTCAGCAGATGTCTTTGTTCGCTTAAGCTACACGTCATGCAACAGATGTCTTTGTTCGCTCGCCCTACACGTCATGCAACAGCTGTCTTATTATCACAGCGTGCTGCATGACCGACTTTTGGTATCGTCAGTGAGACCAAGCAGCAGTACATTAGAACTTGTTATTAAAGCGTGCTTCGTGATCTGCGAGCGAATATTATTACTGCGTGCTTCGTGATCTGCGAACGAATGTTATTACAGCGTGCTGCATGACCGACTTTTGGTATCGTCAGTGAGACCAAGCAGCAGTACATTAGAACTTGTTATTAAAGCGTGCTTCGTGATCTGCGAGCGAATATTATTACAGCGTGCTGCATGACCGACTTTTGGTATCGTCAGTGAGACCAAGCAGCAGTACATTAGAACTTGTTATTAAAGCGTGCTTCGTGATCTGCGAGCGAATATTATTACTGCGTGCTTCGTGATCTGCGAATGTACAGTAGAACTTGTGATCTGCGAACGAATGTTATTACAGCGTGCTACTTTCGGTATCATCATCAATGATACTAAGCTGCAGTAGGCTACAGTAGAACTTGTTATTAATTCGTGATCTGTGAATTTACAGTAGAACTTGTTTTTAAAGCATGCTAACTGATCTGCGAATCTTATTACAGCATAGGCGGAAACCTGGCTGAAAAGTTCGGGGGACGAAGGAGTGGTCGAAGGGAAGAAAATTTTTCACCGCCCAAAAAGCACCAGGGCTGCCACTCTGAAAAATTAAAAAACCCAAGTTGGTCGGTAAAAAAACCCCAGGTTTTTCTAGCTTTTTTTCTAACTTTTTTTCTAAGTTTTTTTTCCTAGGTTTTTTTTTCTAACTTTTTTTTCTAGGTTTTTTTTTTCTAGGTTTTTTTCTAACTTTTTCTAGGTTTTTTTTTCTAGGTTTTTTTTTCTAGGTTTTTTTTTTCTAGGTTTTTTTTTTTTTTTTTTTTTTTTTTTTTCTAGGTTTTTTTTTTTTTTTTTTTTTTAGTCATCCGTTCCAAAAAGTCAAGAATTTTTTTTTCTCGAATGTCTTTTTCTTCTTAGAACAGGCTGCGAATGTACATTAGAACTTGTTATTACAGCGTGTTGTTATTCATAGAGAAGTAATGATTGCACAAGGGCTGTAGTAGTAAATCAGTTTGCTAATAGTAGTAGTAAATCAGTTAAAATCACAATGATATCAAGTCCTTATTATCAACCCATGAATTGAAAGAATAATCATAGCCTAACCATTTCACCAATGAACGGTTTCCACGTTTCCTAATAATCTTTTCTATTTTAAATGTATCTTGCGTTGTCGATTGTAGCTCAGGCTCATAAAATGTCCCTTTTATTTCTTCTCCATGATAGTCAGATATTTTATAGGTTATAGGGTCTGTGTATTGAATGTGTGTTATAGTAAAAATTTCTTGTGTCCAACGATTTGTGTAACCTTTCTCAAATGTCTTTTTCTTCTTAGAAATTCTTACTTTATCTCCTACTGAAAATTTAGGTTTAATAGTTTCAGGTACAGCATCACCATACAGATTCATCCACACAACCCATTCGTTTGCTTTGATACTCGCTTTAACAGGAGTCATTTTAATGGAAGAATGTCTTGTGTTGTTGTATAAATTAACCATATTATCTAAAACATCGATATATCTCTGAGTTGAATTCGCTGTAAAATATTTGAACATTTTCTCTTTCACTGTTCTATTAAATCTTTCTACGATACAAGATTTCTCTTCATTCTCAGTTGAGTACAACTGCATACCTAATGATTTTACCTGTTTATTATAGAATTCAGATCCCTTATCGACCCAAAGTTTTTCCCCCCTTCTTTTGCTCGTATTAAATATTTTAACGAAAGCATCTGCCACAGATTCTCCACGCTTATCTTTTATCGGCTGAATAAATGCATACTTGGAGAATATATCAATGACGCTTAACAAATATTTCACACCAGAATTAAATTTAGCATAAGCCTGCATGTCAATCAAGTCTGCTGCCCAAACTTTGTCCACTCCCTGAACATAAACAACTCGCTTCCTGAACTTCCTGACTATAGGTTTATGCAATTCGTCAGCAAGTTGGTCTGTCCATCTCAGAGTTTTTTTTTCAACCCCATTCCAAAATGGGTTTTCGTTGATAAAATTGGTTTAACTATAGATCTTTCAATTCGTTCGCGGAAAGAAGGATTAGGTATATTATTTAATTCATCTATCATAGCTCTGTCAGCGACGTTTCTCCCTGCTGTATCAGTATGTTTAGCATAGGCTAGGTCATGACGATAGGCTGCTGCATCAACTCTATCTACTGGTTTACTCCAATCTTTTGGTGTTCCATCAGGGTTTAAACGCAAATCCAATCGAGTTCCTGGACCTGTGAAAGAATGTCCTGGAAGATGCATTTCACCCGGATACTTTGCCCATGGAAGTTTAATATTAGAAGTAGCAGAATTGAGAGCTGAGACCAAATCACCACCTGTAGCGGTGGACATTTTAGTAAACTGAGTTTTTCTAGCGCCACACTCAACGCACACACCCCTAAGCATAGGTCTACCATTCTTACTGACGACTCGTTGAACATCTTTAGATTCAGTTTGTCGCTTACATTTTACACAATACGAGTTGTGCTCCATTTTAATATAATATAATTAAAATGGAAGTCCAAGACCTATCGTGGAATGAAGAATCAAGTAAACGCTTTAACAGTCCTCTCTTACCAAGAAGCATCAGAGGTTTGATCGTAGGTAAGTCTCAATGCGGCAAGACAATATTACTACTTAATTTATTACTGAGACCTGGTTGGTTAGACTACGATAACCTGCAGATCTTTGGAAAATCGCTTTTTCAATCAGAATACAAGATACTAAAGAAAGCATTCGAAGAGAAATTACCAAAGGAAGCAATTATAAGACTTTTTGATAATCGAGATGAGATCATGAAATTAAATGTATCACTGACCGCCGTTGTCGAGGAGATGTCTAAAAACATGGGGGAAAAATCGGATATAGAATGCAAGTTCTTTGAAACCTCTGAAGATGTTCCAGATCCACGAGACTTAAGTCGAGATAAGAAGAATCTCATGATTTTTGATGATTTACAGTTAGAGCGACAAAATAAATGCGAATCCTATTATATAAGAGGTAGGCATAGTAATGTAGACTGCTTTTACCTAGCACAAAATTATTTCAAGCTGCCCAGACAAACTATCAGGGAGAATGCCAATTTTATATGTCTATTCCCTCAAGACCTAAAAAATATTAATCATATCTACAGCGATCATATAGGCGTAGATGATATGACTATTGAAGAATTTCGAAAACTATGCAAAACTGCGTGGGATGAAACGCATGGTTTTGTGGTTATAGACCTTACTAGTAAAACAAATAAGGGCAAGTACAGATCTGGATTAGATACATTTTACATTAAATAAAAGCAATAATAAAATGATAACAAAATTTAAGATTTTATATTCTAGGTTTAAAAATAGCTATCTAAAATGGAAACCCTTCTTGACGAAATTTTATCTAATACTCAAACGATTGCACGCAACACAGAGGCTAAAGAATCCTTTTGCATTTTGTTGAGCGAAAGGAGCACACGAATTCGAACGAAATTTAATCCACTAATCGAACTGGACAAAAGTAAGAAGTATGAAATGGCCCTTGTTAATCTTGAAACTTACTACAGTTTTCCCAATATAGACGAAACAAATAATAAATTCGTATATTCGTCAGATAACGGTGTAACGTGGGAAGATTTAGACATTCCAACCGGTTGCTATGAAATCGAAGACTTAAACGATTACATACAGAGAATTCTAAAAGAAGAAGGTCATGGTCAATGTATAAAGTTGCAACCAAATAACAATACTTTGAAGGCTGTTTTGGAAATTGATGAGAACTATAAAGTTGATTTTACAGTACCAAATTCAATTAGCACCGTTCTAGGATTTCAGAGTCGTGTATACTCCGAAGGATATAACGAATCCGAGCACATAGTTGATATAAACAGCGTGAATAGTTTACGAGTTACGAGTGATGTAATAGGATCATCGTATGCCAACGGAACTACGGAGAACATAATTTATTCTTTCTTTCCATCGGTCGGGCCTGGTTACAAGATAATCGAATCTCCTCACAATCTCGTTTATCTTCCAATAACGCTATACTCTATTTCATCGATGGAAACAAAACTAATAGACCAAAATGGAAAACTAATTAATTTAAGAGGTGAGGAATTGTCGATACGATTTCACATAAGAGAGGTTTAATTTAAAGTTTATATTTAATATAAGATGAGCGCTTACGCTAAGGTCAAAGTTAATATTTCTGAAGGGCAAAAAGAGAAGATTAAGCGAGCTGTTCAAGTCGGAACTGGAGTGAGTATAAGACTTTCTCATGAAGATATAACTGGTGAGCATGTATTAGCTCTAAACCAGAGGCAAATTAACAAGTTAACTAAAGCGTATCAGAATGGAACTGGTGTGACAATTAAAATGGGTAAAAAGCAATTAGAAGACAATGCGAGAGTCGAAGGCGGATTTATTGGCGCTATTCTACCGTTCTTAGCAACAGCCGGAAAGTTCCTTCTGTCTAGTGTTCTCCCGAGTTTAGCCACAGGAGCCTTAACAGGATTGGGTTCTGCAGCTGGTTCCAAAATTGTCGATAAAATTAGTGGATCTTCGATCTCACACCCGATAAGTGGATCTTCGATCTCACAAAGTGGATCTGGCGTGCTGTACGTTAAGAAAGGAGGAATATGCTGTAAGATAGTGCCTGCTGGGGAAGGTCTTTTTCTATCTCCGTGGAAAAAGGGTATTTCGATATCAGGTTCCGGTCTGTTTATGAAAAGAGGAACAGGATATGTCAGCGGTGAAGGTCTTATACTTGGTCCCAATTCACCATTTAAAAATATTCCTATTCTTGGAATGTTACTTTAAACAATCTCTTTTATAAATGTCTGGATACGGTCACCCAATACACAAATTTATCACCAAACGGAAGCCTCGTGTGAGTACAATAATTTGGTTGCCTAAAGTGGTCACTCACGCTCCTGCAAGACAACGAGCAGGCGATAGATATGAGATTTTTGCTCAGCAAGCGATAACGATTGAACCAAAGACAAATATTACAGTAGAAGTAGGCCTTGGAGTCCGAATGACCAGTGGAATGTGTCTAGTCTCTCTTAGACAGAAGTTGAAACAACTCAGACTGAGTCTTCAAGATGGTACTGTCCTAGAGGACGCAGAGGATATAATAATTACAATACAAAACAACTCCGATTCACCAGTTACTATAAATGAAAAAGACTCAATTTGTTATGTTAATTACTACGATGCATAACGTGTACGTTTTACGTTTACGTTTTACGTTACGTTTTACGTTACGTTTTAAACATTATAATAAAAAATGTCACTACTGAAAATTAGCGATCCTGCAAAAAGAGATTTTATTATCGAAGAGTTTTTAAAAACGAAAAAAAATATTAAACAAAACTTTCTTTCAGAGAGAATAGACGATCTTGGACTTCAACGAGAATTAACGAAAATCTACAAACCAATAGTCGACTCTCAATCAGCAATTTCAAAAGAACAAAACGCTTTGCTGTCGACAATAAAAGATAATTCTGCAGCAACATCACTCGCTCTAAAATCACTTCCAGATTCCTTGAAAACTATTCAATTTCCTCAGTATCCGTCTATAGAGGCGTACGATGACGATGACCCAGTAGAAGACATTAGAAGGTTAGAATTAGGAAATATTGCAGTTGAATACCTTAAAAAATATGCTTCTGATAAAAGACTTGTGGATACAACATTCGGATTAAGATCAAGAGATGGAAAATTCTACATCGGTGACAGCGGAGCCTCAATCCAAGGAAATGATATTACAGTTGGAACCACAACTTATCAAGGAACTCCAGGATTATGGGAATTGTTAACGTTAGCTAGTCCAAACAGTTCAATTTATGATAATCGTGATCTCGAAGAATACGCCGAGATTCTAATTAAAACGAATGCCATGAGTCAGCCAAATAAACCAAACAAACCTAAATCGTCTAGAAGTGTAAAATATAAACAGATAATAAAACCCATATGGGACGATTACATGAAGTTAAGAGGTAAAACAGGAAGCGGAATAATTACCATTCCTTCAGATCCTAACGAATTAGTAAAACAACTTGAGTTACGAATATATAGCTACAAAGCGGGAAATACGGGTGTAAGAAATGAAATTGTAGGTATGACGGATGAGTTACTAAGACAGGGAGTGATATCCAAAGATGAATATAAAAAATTGATGATCTAATTTAAAAATTGATGATCTAATTAAAAATTGATGATATAGAAATGCTGGTCGTTGCGAGAAGAAGTTATAAAAAAGTACACGTTGTCGGTGGAGCAGGAATATTCGATTCCATTGCAGGATTTCTCAAGAGACTACTGACATCGAATGCAGCCAAACAAATTGCGAGCACAGCTGTCAAAGAGATTGGGAGTGTTGCTAAGGATAAGGCGATCGACGTTGGAAAACGATTACTCAATAAGATACTCCCTAAAGCTCCCGTTCAGCAGCCGATAACTCAGGAAACTAAAGTCATTCTAGCTAGATTACTAGGATCGAATCCAGAAATGACGGGAGGAGCTATTAGAATTCAAGATCTAGTAAAACGCTTAAACGGAGGTGGTTTGAAAATGGCTTAAACATATTTTCTTATTTAAAAATATATGTATAATAAAATGCAATCCGATATTCTAAGATTCACAGAGCAACCATTGATCGATGAAGGTATTGAGCGATACGAATGGCACGAGTACGAACCTGTAGCGAGAACTAACCTTAACAGTTCTGGTGAAATAAGAATAAATATTGAATTACAAGACTTATACAGTCACCCAGCAGAGTCATATCTACAATTCGAAGGAAGACTAATTAAAGCCGATGACACCGCATACGTTAATGCCGATTTAGTCGCTCTTACGAATAATGGGCTTATGTATCTATTCAGTCAAATATCCTATCAGTTATCTAATCAAGAAATCGAAACGCTATTTCATCCGGGTCAAGCTACAACGATGCTCGGTTTACTTACGTATCCAAACGATTTTCAGCTGACTCAAGGCTTAAATCAGCTGTGGTATAAAGACACTGGAGCGACTGCTGTTATTGCGGACAACCCCGGATTTGCCACTAGACAAAGCTTTCTCATTCGCAAACCAAACACTAAAGGAATGTTCAGCTTTATTGTTCCGTTGAAGCATATTTTCGGGTTTTGCGATGATTACGACAAGATTATTTACGGCTTTAAACAGACGCTGACTTTAGTTCGTAAAGCCGACGATGATGCAATATTCCGAGATAACGCTGCAGCTGCTGGAAAAGTTGCGATAAACAAAATTTCATGGTTTATTCCACACGTTATTCCTTCCGATATGGAACGAATGCAGTTGTATAAGACGATTGAATCGAAATTAACGTTGCCAGTTGCGTACAGAGCTCGTCAATGCGACACGATAACAGTTCCTCAGTCGACAAGTTTCAGTTGGAGATTAAGCGTTAAAACTTCACCGGAGAAACCTAGATATATCATCGTTGGATTTCAGACGGACCGTAGCGGTAATCAGGAAAGTAATCCGTCGCTATTTAATCACTGCGACCTTAAGAACATATATGTGATGATGAATCAAGAAAGATATCCAGCTGTCGACCATAACCTGTCGTTTCCTAATCAACAATTCTCCAGAGCGTACAGAGACGCGTCCTCCTTTAGTCAAAAATTCTATGGTATGGATAAGTTGATTACCCAAAGCAATATAACACCTGTAGATTATAAAGAATTATACCCGTTGTTCGTGTTCGATGTAAGCAAACAATCCGAGCGTTTGAAATCTTCAGTCGTTGATATTCAAATTAAGGCTCTTTTCAATGCAGCAGTGCCAGCCGACACAGAAGCGTATGCTGTCGTAATTTCAGATAGGTTGCTGCAGTTCCAATCGGATGGGCAGAAAATGAGTGTTGTGTATGGAAAATTGATTTAAAGAATACTTATATATTATGAAGCTACCAGAGCTTAGAATGTTAGCCAAGCATCACGATGTTACAGGCACTTCGCATCTCAACAAACCTCAAATGATAGCTGTATTGATTGAAAAGAATATTCTTCCGACGGACTACAAGTCTGTGTCATATCGACATGACACGTTGAGCAGTATCAGGAAACAACCGAGAAGAGTAGATATTATAGATCGAGAGACTGGCGTTGTTACCTCGTATCCATCGATGTATAAAGCTGCTAAGGCGTATGGTCAGAGTGCTGGCATAATAGCTTATCATAACGGAAATGTCTGGAGAGATAGATACGAAATTAAAGTGTATGAGAGATAAAATGATATGAAATTAGTGGATCTTCGATCTCACAGATAAGTGGATTATGGATTTTAATATTTTTGCGTGGTAAGATAAAATGGATTTAAAGAAAAGTAGTTTAAGAAACATGAACCATGTTGAACACTTGCTCGACTCGCCGGTTCCTGATATTAAGGTTCCTACGCTTACGCCTACACCTGGTAAATACAAACCAGTAGCGCCTAAGAGAAAATACAAAAATAGGGTTAGATCCAAATTAAATGATTTTGCGGATTATTTACTTAGTTATGTGCCTGAACGAGACACTAAAGTCGTAAATGAAAAACTCGAATCATTGAAGTCAACTGTTTCCAGGATATTTGATAAAATTAAAATTCGAGAAACGGCGTCAGCTATTAAAGGATTTACCAAGCAATTTAGAATAGATGGAATTAATGGAATGGATGCCTCGTCGTTTCTTGATTTCGTCAGACCGCAGGTAGTAAATCTGTTGTCGAACAATCGCCAGACAAAGACTAATTTAGTTCTTACTTGTACTATGGAACGAGTAGATATGAAATCTGGAATAGTGACTTCTGAGGATATACCATTCGTTTCCAGGGCAGAAGTTATTTTAGAAGCAACCGACTTGAATGAAATATACAGCAGAAAGAAGGATAAAATCATGGAGTCTATTGCTAGTTTTCAGATGCAAGGAAGTAATTGGAGATTTAAAGCTGTTGTAAAATTAGATATAAATACGGTAAAGTATACACCCTTAAGAGGTAGTTCTTACATTCCACTTCCCGACTTTTTAGCTAATAAAAAGGCTATCATAAATATGAAAAACGATGATGAAGAATGTTTCAAATGGTGTATCACTAGAGCTTTGAATCCGGTTGTGAAAACTTCGGAGATAATAACGAAAGCTTTGAAAGAACAGTCTAAAAAACTTAATTGGAGTGGTATTGAGTTTCCAGTTGCTGTTGATGCTAATGTGATAGGTAAATTCGAGAGAAATAATAATGTTAATGTTAATGTATTCGGTTATGAAAAAGAAGTATACCCGCTTTATCTGTCTAAGTGTGAAAGTAGTATTTATGTAGATCTATTGCTTATTTCCAACGGAGAAAGGAAACATTATTGCTGGATCAAGAATTTTAACAGAATGATGAGATTGAGGACTCATTCGATGTATTATTGCAAAAGGTGTATGAATGGTTTCACAACGACAGGAGCGCTTAAAAACCATAATGAGTACTGCAAACTCCATAACGCACAAAAAATAGAAATGCCACCACCAGGAACTATGCTAAGTTTTAAAAATTATAACAATTCTATGAGGGTTCCGTTTATAGTCTACGCAGATTTTGAGTCTTTTGTAAAACCGATCGATACATGCCAACCAAATCCAGAGTTGTCGTACACTAATAAATATCAAAAGCATACTCCTAGCTCCTTTTGTTACCACATAAAATGTTTCGACGATAGTGTATATTCTCAAGATCCTGTGACGTTTACGGCTGAAAGCGAAGATGATGATGTTGGTCAAATATTTGTAGATAAACTAGAAGAGAATATAAAACAAATATATAATCAATTCAAATTCCCTAAAAAGATGAAATTTACAGAAGAGGACAAGAAGTGTTTTGATACAGCTACTACATGTCATATCTGTGAAAAAACGTTGGGCGAAGACCGAGTGAGAGATCACTGTCATCTTAGCGGTAAATTTCGAGGGGCTGCTCATAACATTTGTAATTTAGACTATAAAGTCCCCAAGTTTTTCCCTGTAGTGTTTCATAATCTTTCCGGGTACGATTGTCATCTGTTCATTAAGAAACTGAGAGGTAATAATGGAGAGAAAATTAATTGCATACCTAATAACGAGGAAAAGTATATATCTTTTAGCAGAGAGGTCGTTGTTGATAAGTTTGTAAATAAAGAGGGAAAAGAGATTACCGTCAAGCGACAACTGCGTTTTATCGACAGTTTTAAATTTATGGCTTCTAGTCTTGATGCTTTATCGAGGAACCTAAGCAAAGACCAGTGTAAAAATATTGGGAAACGATATACTGGAAAGAAGCTCGATCTTTTGCTGAGAAAAGGCATATATCCTTATGACTACGTCGATTCATTTACTACCTTTAATGAAACCGAACTACCACCAAAATCCGCATTCTATTCTAAGCTAAATGATTCGAATATTAGCGATGAAGACTACGAGCATGCAAAAACGGTATGGAAGGAATTTGGATGCAAAACATTCAGAGAATATCACGATTTATACAACGTTTCGGATGTTCTGTTACTTGCCGATGTTTTCGAAAACTTTAGAGATGTGTGTATGAAGAACTATACGCTTGACCCTGCATGGTATTTTACATCTCCTGGTTTAGCTTGGGATGCCGCTTTAAAATTGACAGGCGTGAAATTGGAGTTATTGAGTGATTATGATATGATTCTGATGCTTAGGCAAGGGATGAGAGGAGGAGTGAGCACAATATCAAATCGTTACGGGAAAGCGAATAATAAATATATGAGCGATTTCAATAGTAACGAAAATTCTACATTTATTACTTACCTGGATGCGAATAATCTATATGGATGGGCTATGATCAAAAATTTACCTACTCACGGGTTCAAATGGATGAACGAAGATGAATTAAATAATTGGAGAAGTATTCCATGCATATTGGAAGTTGATTTGGAATATCCTAAAGAGTTACACGACCTGCATAACGATTTTCCGTTAGCCCCCGAAAGCATTGAGATTAACAAAGTCAAAAAGTTAATTCCAAACTTAAACCATAAAAAGAAGTATGTGCTGCATTACGATAATCTGAAGCTGTATGAGAGCTTGGGTTTGAAAATAACAAAAGTGCATAGAGGTGTACTATTCGAAGAAAGTGATTGGTTGAAAAAGTATATCGATTTAAATACAGCTCTTAGAACGAAAGCTACTAATGACTTTGAGAAAGACTTTTTCAAGTTAATGAATAACAGTGTCTTTGGAAAAACTTGTGAGAACATTGAAAATCGTGTTGATGTAGAGTTAGTGTGTCAAGAGGAGAGGGCTATTGAACTAGCCGCTAAACCTAATTATGAGAGATGTACTATTTTCGATGAAAATCTAATAGCCGTTCACATGAAAAAAACTAAATTGTACTATAATAAACCTATATATCTTGGCATGTGTATATTAGACTTGAGCAAAACGTTGATGTATGAATTTCATTACAATTACATCAAGGATAAATACGGAAATAGAGCTAAATTATTATTTACCGATACAGATTCTTTGACATACGAAATTAAAACTGAAGACTTTTACTCAGATATCGCAGGCGATATTAAGACTCGATTCGACACGAGTGAATACCCGAGAGATCATCCATCTGGTATTGAGGTTGGAGTAAATAAAAAAGTTATTGGAATGTTCAAGGATGAAGCTAGTGGGAAACAGATAAAAGAATTTATCGGGTTGCGAGCAAAGTTGTATTCTTATAAGATGGCTGCTGGAGATGAGCACAAGAAATGTAAAGGTATTAAGAAGAATGTTGTCCAGAAAACTATTACTCACGAAGATTATAAAGATTGCTTATTTACTAAAAAAGAACAACAACGAACGATGAATGTTATTAGATCTTATCATCACGATATTTATACGGAAGAAATTAATAAAGTTGCATTATCTGCAGACGACGATAAACGGGTAATAATGCAAGATGGCATTCATACTTTGGCATACGGACACTATTCGTTGAAAACTTTTAATTAATGTTTATATTAAATAAATGAGCGTCAAACAAATCGATGTTTGTGGAGTAGTGCTACCGAATATTGCTTTGTCGAATGTGGATCTAATCGAAGCGGCTAAGAAACTA
Organism: Lumbricus rubellus; assembly: GCA_945859605.1. Classification (NCBI taxonomy): domain Eukaryota; kingdom Metazoa; phylum Annelida; class Clitellata; order Crassiclitellata; family Lumbricidae; genus Lumbricus; species Lumbricus rubellus. Next base: position 16,477,137 of record OX243819.1, on the reverse strand, counting down.
AATATTCCGAATTTTAGAGGCGTTTTCGTGCGAGACGAGCTGCCGAATAAACCTAGACGGATTGAATGTGGGATATTGAATCTAGATGGTTCTAAAGGAACCGGTCAGCATTGGTGCTCTTTCTTAAAGAACGGTAATGAGAAAATATATTTCGATAGTTACGGCCTTCCTCCTCCTCTGGAACTGATAAAGTATTTACACCGTCCAGTGTTATATAACAGTGAGCGAATACAACCCGATAACGAAGTGTTTTGCGGCCATTTGTGTCTGTACGTCTTAAAGAAGACGATGAACGATGGTTGTAAATTTCAAGAAGTTATAAATGGCTTGCATTAAAAATTATTATATATAAATATATATATAAAATGCCTATCGATAAATTTGGTCACACCGCTGCTGGAGGAACATCACGAAGAGTAATCGCTGGAGGTGTTACTCTTAGTCAAATAAATGCTAATTTTCTTCGATGTGATGGAGCAAATCTGCCGACTGGAAATTTAAAAATGAATGGACATGTGATAAAAGGTCTCCCAGTAACGAATACTTCGACTGCCGGAATGGATGAAGCTTTAAGTAGGGGGCAAGCTATTGATTTGATAACGAATCACGATGACTCTCCGTCCAACGATAATCATTTGACGAATAAGAAATACGTTGATGAACAAGTTACAAAGTACGTCGATAAATCTCTGAAAAAGTGTCGTGCTGGGTATATTCCTCCCTTGGAAGCTGATGTAAGTGTAACAGGATTCGTTGCTAGCGCCAGTTCTTGTTTTGCCGGAAGCAAAGCCTACCATGCTTTCACTAATCTCACTGACGATGTTAACGCAGCTTGGGTTTCGGGTGAAGATGAAACTGTTTGGTTACAAATTAAATGTCCTGAGCCAGTTAAAATTTGGAGAATTGCGTTGAAAACCGTATCTGTATCTTATTGGAATTTATCCGCTAGCAATGATGGAGCAGTGTTTGCACACTTACATACATCTTCAACTCCTTCAGAGACTATTCCGACATTTTTTAATATTTCTACTACGGATGCGTATCAATATTACAGAGTTAGAGTACTGGCAAAGGATAACGATCTTCCACGAGGGATTCAGGTAATGCAATTATATGTATACGATGACTAATCTGCATTAAAAATTATTATTATATATAAAATGCCTGTCGATAAATTCGGTCACACCGATGTTGGTTCATCACAAAGAGTAATCGCTGGAGGTGTCACTCTTAGTCAAGTAAATGCTAGTTTTCTTCGATTGGATGGAGCAAACATCGCGACTGGAAATCTAAAAATGGGTGGTCACAAAATTAAAGGACTGCCCACAACGAAGCCTTTGACAGCAGGAATGGATGAGGCCTTAAGTTGGGGTCAAGCCATTGATTTGATAACGAATCACGACGATTCTCCGTCCAACGATAATCATTTGACGAATAAGAAATACGTTGATGAACAAGTTACATTGAAGGTGTCTAAAACTGGTGATACCATGACTGGTGATCTAATCTTAAACGTTGGCACCGATCGTCTGCGTTCAATGGGTTGTAAGGACTTGAGAGGAGAAAATAAAGAATTCACTATTTTCTTAGGTAGTATACGAAATAAACTACAATGTTCGTTAAACAATCCTATTACATTACAATCGATGGATGGATTTCGTTTTAGAATAAACAATGAAATCATGTTAGAGATGGTTAAGTCACTCGATGGCACTCCTCCGTCTAAAATAAATGTGTATAAGTCCATCTTTATGCATGATGCTTACATTACAGGACTACACGAACCCAACAACGCCAGCGATGCAGCTACGAAGCAGTATGTAGATTCTATCTCAATCGGTCCCGCGCTTAGCATTCATTCTTTAGCTTGGCAATTCTTAATCGCTAAAACTCACACAAGAGTTACTTTCGATAGTGTAAGATTCAAAACCGATGGTGTTATAAGTGCGGGAATGACCCGTTTCACTCCCGGTAAAGCCGGATACTATTTCGTTTCGACGTACATAGAATTTGGTCACAGTAGTACCGCTCCTGGTAACGTCTACCTGTATAGAAATGGGGCGAATTACATGCAAATTGCGGGCGGAGGGGGAACGGGAGCTGCGTTTAACAATTCAACCGGTAGTTGCATAATTTTCGTAACCAATACCGATTTTCTCGAGATATTCGCTTATTCGCACATCGCACTAAATATATTAGCTAGAGACTTTTCGGCAGTATTCTTACGACCTTAATTTTTAACTGGTTTCTAGCTTACACAAAAGACTCAGACTTTTAACTGGTTTATTAGCTGATTGTTTCTTCAATGGAAAACACCCCCAGATTATCCTTTAGCACCATTTAAACTTAATTTATCTTCAATATCAGATTTCTTAAAAGGTAGCTAAGTAATTAATTATGCATCTGAGAGACGTCGACTGCTTTGTCTCGCTCCCAGTCAGGTTGTTGTTGTAATAGACCATAATTATGTACTAAGCGCTCACGAACAAAGGGTCTGTTCGCATCTGCTGTGAGTCAATACCGTATTCTGCAGTTGTTTTGCATCAGCGTTGATCACCATTACCGTAGCTCCTACCAAGATTGTTAATTGGGTTTTAGCTGATTGTTTCTTCAATATCAGGCTTCTTTAAAATCAGCTAGCTAATCCATTCTGCATCTACTATTATATATACATATTATATATATTATATATATACACATATTATATATACATATTATATATACATATTATATATATTATACATGTATATATACATATAATTATATAAAAATTATATACCGATGGTCTACAGGCCTGATAAAAAAGAAATAATTACCTGATTTAATCTAATCTAATTTAATATAATCAGAGATCTGTAGATACTATCCTGTATTATACGTGTGCTCATTTATCTTATATGTCTGTTTCTCTTTCTCTGCCTTTTAAGTTTTAATCTGTGTCTGTCTGTCTGCCTGTCTGTCTGTCTGTTTCTCTTTTTTATCTCTCTCTATTTCTCTCTCTTTCTCTGTCTGTCTCTCCCTCTCTGTCTCTTCTCTGTATCTCTGTCTATGGCTCTCGCTCAGCGCACTACAATGGCCATCTTCTTCTGTCTGAATATCTGGAATCTTCTCCTCTCTTAGACTTTCTGCCTGCATTTAAAACACGCACCACGTATCAACCTTTAGCGCACCAACATGACCATACGATTATGCTTCACTGTTCACTGCGTGTTTGTCAGCGTGAACACCTGTGCGCATTATGCGCTACTGAATCTGTGAGCGGCTCTATATAAATGTTCAATTACAATTACAATAATATTATGTCTGACTGTATATGCCTGTTGTAGAGCGTTGGCAGTATCTACAGCGCGTTGAAAGTACTCCGTCTGATGCGATTGGTTCGCGTGGCTCGCACGCTGGACCAGTACATCGAGTACGGTGCGGCGGTGCTCATTCTGCTCATATTCATGTTCGTGCTCATTGCTCACTGGTTCGCCTGCATCTGGTTCACGATAGGCGACTACGAAACCCACCAAGGAGTGGCCGACAGCTGGCTGTACAAGCTGGCCCACGACATCGGAGAGGACTTCGTGCCGGTGAATTCAACGGGTGAGGTCGTCTGGACTGGTGGACCTTCGATGGCCATGTCCTACACGACTGCCCTCTACTTCACCCTGACCTCGATCACTAGCGTTGGGTTCGGTAACATCTGCGCCGTTACAGAATACGAAAAGATATTCGCCATTGGAACAATGGTCTTCGGATGTTAGTTAGTCCACTTCTAATATTACTTTGTCTACATGTGCTTTTTAATACTACTTTATCTACATGTATCTATGCTGTGCCTTTAATATTACTCTATCTATGCCTTTTCTGTGAGCACTCTTCTTCCATTATGTTTGTGCGCATCATTTCATAATCAGCATTCAATCAATCAGCCAGCTTATCAACAAATGATAAATCAATCAGTCAGTCAGCCAATCAATCAATCAATTAATTAACCAATCATTCAATCAATCAATCAATCAATCATCCACCCTTCAATCACTTAATTAATTGTCTTTTATTTACTTATGTAGCTCTTCTATACGCCACGATCT